>CM053601.1:157191667-157213250 GCA_028646575.1 Pseudocheirus occidentalis
CTCAACGCAAGAGCCGTTGGCCTCGATGGGTCGCGTCAGCCCCACTGCTATCTGCAGGCCGAGGGCTCTGAACAGACCAGTGGAAGCTGCTGCTACTTTGTTCCTGCTGCAACAGCCGCCTCCCGCTGCCTCCTTGCCCTGGGAGCATTTTGGCCGGACCCGCTCTTCTCCTCCCCACTTAGTAAAAGCCACTGACCTTTCTCTTAGCCTTTTTGTCTTCTGGCCTGATAAATGTGTAACTGTGGCTCCAGTGCAGCCGATCTGCTCTCCTGTAGCTGCGGTTCCCCGCCCGATGCCCCAGGGCCTGAGCCGGCTGGGTTTCAGCCCCTGCTCCCAGACTGCTGAGAAGAGCCCCACCTGCTGTGCTGCCTGTAGCAACAGATGTGCTTTCTGTCTTGTGGAGAGTTTTGGAGCTTGAAAATCTGTTTAGCGTCCCATTTTATGAGTTTTTTAGCGTGTTTGTGTGGGAGCTGTGGTGCTTTGCTGCTTCTATGCCGCCATCTTGGCTCCGCCTCAGTGGTCTGTATTTTTAATTGGCTCTATTGAGTCTGCATCAGATCATGTAAGTCTTTCCATGGGTCTCTGTATTAAGCATATTCCTTATTTCTTACAGCATGGTAATATTCCATCGCATTCATTTCCACAGTTTGTTTACCAGTTCCAATCTATGGGCATCTACTTTGTTCATTCTTGCTTCTACACAAAGTGATGGTATAAATGTTCCGTATAATACTGAAAAATACATATATTCTCAAGCAGTCCCATTTAGAAGATGCCATAAGTCTTTTAGCTCTTGTTTTCCCAACAATTTGTTCAATTTTGTAATTTCTCTTTTGTTTACCCTTGTATTAGATTGGTCAAAAATTGAATGAGTGACAGTAAAGGCTCTTACAGTTGTTGAGTTGCAATCTATGTTTTCTTGTAATCCATTTAATGTTTCCTTGACCACTTTAGATGCTAAAGGTATTCTGGAAGTATTTTCCTAAAAGTAAATGCTAAAGGCATTCTGGAGCATATTGATATTGGATTTTTGTCTGTGGCCCCTTTCAGAAAAATGTAATTTCTGTGTTCATGTCTTTATTGTAAGTTGTTTTGTTTTGTCCAATAGCATGATTGTAACTCCTTTTTTTTTTTCATCTGATGCAACTGTATTTTGTTTCTGTTTCTCAACTTTGTTCTGTGAACATCTTTGCTTTTTAGGTGTGTTTCTTGTAAGTGTTGTATTGTGGAGTTTTGCTCTCCCATCCAGTCTTTCTTTTTTGAATTTATTCATCCACTTTTAAAGTTATGACTTAGATTTAAGTTCTTTCTGTTTAAAGACTATACTTGGTATCCATTATTTTTACTTAATTTACTTCAAGGCATCCCTTTTCCCATAGGCTCTTTTCAACTCATCTTCAAGCCCTCTCTGTCCCTTTTGTCATCTGTTTCCTTGCCTTTGGAGTTTTACTTATTAATTCTTTTTTCTTCCTTTTATATAGTTATCTAATTTCCCCCTTCCTTTTCCCTTTGAAAAAAAAATCAGCTATTGATTTTATATTTGATTTCATTCTGTATTCTGTAACTGCCTATGTTTCTTTGAGTTAAGTTTAGAAGTTCATGAGTTCAGTTCAGATTTTCTTTCTTAGTTAAGTTTAAAAGTTTTAGTTTCCTTATAGATCATTTTGATGGAAAGAAAACTGTTATCTCTGTACCACTAGCTGCTCTTGTTTAATGAGAAGAAATCTGTTATATATCATTAGTTATTCTTGCAAGTGGACTAAGTCAGTTAGAAATTCCTACATGGAAGGATGGATTGTTGCCAGCCTGCACTCCTGATTTCTGGCTAATCATATTGTCCTCCTTTCCTGTGATGCTTCTGACTTTGTAAACAATCCTATTGTTTTCTATCAGTGATGCTTCCTGTTCTTTGTTCTCTTGTACTTCCTAAAACTACATGATGAAGAGTAAACCCCATCATGTGGATTTTTGGCTGCTGAGGAGCTGAGAGACCTCTTTTGTTGGTAACTGCTAGTCTTACTAATAAATTGAACATGCTTAGAACTTTGTGCTTTAGTTTGCCTTAATTTCAGTTGTGAAAATTGTTGACCACAAAGAGATTGGGGTTGGAAGGCTTGTCCTTGGAGCAAGCTTTTGGGAGCCACCTTCAGAGTGCTCAAGTGGAATTTTCACAGTGGTGGGTGGTGGGGAGGAGCGTGGAGATTCTTCTCAGAGGAGGGCTGCACTAGAATTCTGACTGTCCCTTTAGTTCCAACTCTTCCAATCTAAGGTAACCCCCCCACACAAAATTATAACTTTGTTAGTGTCTTGTCTGTGTTTAAATGTGACTGATTGGCAGTAATTGGTAATAGAATACCCCCCCCCCCAAAGGATCCATTCTTCTTCAGGGAAGTCATTATGGAGTGTTTAGAGAACTTTTTTCTTCAATGGAGGCTCCTGGTTCATGTTGGGAGGGATACTGAAACCTTGGAGGAATTATTTCCTCCTTCAAGGGGTGGCTCCTCTTGCAAACCAGGAGGGATAATTAGGTACACTTCCCATTTAGGAAGAGGGGTTGAAGAAGCCTGGAGGATTACTAAACTTATAGCAAAATTAGCTTCATTTCTCTCTCTCTCTGTATGTGTCTATATACACATATGTACATGTATGTATGTATATATCTGTGTCTCAAAATTTGACCTAAAAAGGGGACTTTACTTTGTGTACACTGATTTTATTTAGTATCTTTGTATTTGTTTTGTCTTGTTATCTGTGTTTTGTAAGTCAGAGTAACTTTTTCCTGGGGCCTGGTCAACCGAACACTATTGTCTTCAGAATAAAAGGTTTCTGTCTTTAATTCTGGCCAAGTTAGAAGGCAGAAAAGAGACAAAAAGAGGTAAGAGAGGATCTTCTGTTCCCACTTTATAGAAATTTATGGCATTATAAACTAATTCGAGACTAACTTTATGACTTAAATATGATTTTTCTGCTGTAAATTTCCAAAATGTGATTTGAATGTTTTTATAAATGCTAAAATGTAGTAGTGTGTTTTGAGGTAACTCTTCTACAGAACTTGTTTTTAAAGACAAATGAGAATAGGACTGTGAAAGTTACAGGGAAGCAACACTAAGATCTTTTATCATTCTTTGTCTGGAAAGTGACAGATTTATTATTTTATTGTAGCGGGAAGATAATTTCACTGATTACCAAAAAGGGAGGGGAAGCTAGTTTGAAAGTAATATCAGTGAAACTATGAAGTGCCTATTATTAACTCTTATCTAGTTCATGAAAAGGAGAAGAGTTTGTGTAAATCAGAGAACAACTAAAAAGTAACTTTTATTAGAGCATCTAATTAGGTGTTTGGAAGTTTTACAAATTAAAGTAGAAGTCAGTTTAGGAAGAAAATTTCAAATTGGTGTGTTTCAGAATTAGGAATTTTACTGTAAATTATATTAGACTCCTTGTTCAAGTATGGTTATTAATTGGAGTAGATTTCAAACTTGACAAGAAGATGAGACTCTTACTCATTTTTATAATAAACTGTGTAGAAGTGCTAGGTGGAATTTGGGGTTGGATCCACTTAAACTATGTGATTCAGAAACGATCAACTCTGCTTTTGTTCAATTTCTGCCAGAAATTAAGTGGTAAATCCATGTTTTGTGTCCCAGGTGGTATAAGAAGGATATATTTGAACTTATGAGTACCACCATAGATATATGTGAGAGAACAAAGAGAGGAAAAAATATGAACCAGAATTTCCTACCTGCTCCATTGAGGGGTTGTTTCTCTGAGAGGTCTTCCTATTCATTGAGACCCATCCCTGGTCTAGGCTATACCTCTATAAGCCCCAACTACAGCCTTACCTCCCCCAATTTCTCTAAACCATAAAGCTTAGAAGGGAAAGTCAGTTTGGGCTAAGTTTCAGAGTCAGTTTGTGATTTGAATGTGAAATACTAGGAGGGCTAAGGGCCATTGCTTAGGAAAACTGAGATTTTGATTTTGGGATTTTATGTCTAGATTTGGTGTGATGGTTTGTCCTGAAACCAAATAAGAATATGTTTTGGAATTAAGGCCCGGTGTCAAAAGAGCAGGGGTCAGTTACTTCAGTCTCTGTTACTTCAGTCTCCTTTTACTAATCTTATTAAAGGGGATAAAAATAGTACCCAGTTCTGAGGGTTGCTTCAAAAATCATGATTGTGAAGTGTATAATGCAAGTGTATATGGTAAACACTATCTAAATGTTAATTATTTTCTTTAATTGAATGCAGTTGCTTCATATTGAATAACTTTGTATTGGGTTTTAAATGTGATTAGTATAAAATACTAAAGGTGAAAAACTATAATTTTCTATATAAGACAGTTTGGAAATGCATTTGGGGGAATTGATGTCATCTGGCTGGTAATGAATTTTAAGTTTATGATATTGTAAATATTATTGTATTTCTAAATTTTCTTGTATTGCAAATTCTGGGAAACTGCTGTATGAGAAATGCTATTAAAAGGATGAGAAAATTTTGTCAGTGGAAAATTTAACTCCTTTTGATTTCAATAATATGAAATTATTAATTAACTTCTTAGGGCTATTGTCATAATGTTAAAACCTATCAAGTATTTAATTAGGCATGTCTTGAAAAATAATCAGAGGACAACTTTGTAAAATCTCCTTATTTGTAAATTTGCTTTGTTCCTTGGGAACATCTGCTTGGGCAAGATCATAAAATTTATCAGCTCTGTGAAAGAACTTGTGAATTGATTTATTGAGAAAATAGGGTTCCCTCTTCCATTCCTTATAAAATGGAGTGGTGAGTTACAAGATTGCTATATAAAGCAAGTTTCATC
This sequence comes from Pseudocheirus occidentalis, assembly GCA_028646575.1. Classification (NCBI taxonomy): domain Eukaryota; kingdom Metazoa; phylum Chordata; class Mammalia; order Diprotodontia; family Pseudocheiridae; genus Pseudocheirus; species Pseudocheirus occidentalis. The sequence continues at coordinate 157,196,486 of CM053601.1, forward strand.
TAATTTGGGTATAATGTGTGAAAATTATGGTACTATATTTGTTAAGAAATAATATCTTTGCCTAGATATTATCCTTCAGAAATATCAGGAAAACCAATGGTCCTGTGTGTTCCTTATCATTTGTTTGATGCTCAGTCCAAGAGTTAATCATCTTTTGACTATCTTCTGGAGCATGTAAAGAGTCCGTTGGTTCCAGGCTTCCTTATAAAGTTTCTCTACACATTCTAAGTATGGCTTCAAAGCAAAAAAGAAATATTAATTAATGCATCTATAGATTGGCCAGAAGCAAAGAATTCAAATAGCTTATATCACAGGGGAAAGTGTCTAATCTAGAATACTACAGAATTCTAAATCTAGATGTGCGTATCTATCTGCCATCACTGTGTGGCAACTATCCTAAAATATGGTACCAGTGAGCATAGATTTAGAGCTGGTAGATAACCCTATAGATTATATGGTTCAAACCTATCATTTTACATATGAGGAAACTGAGGCATGGAGAAGTTAAGTGATTTGCTCAGGATCACACAAAGCTAGGAGCTGAACACATGTCCTCTGGACTCCAAATCCAGTACTTTTTCCACTGTACCATGCTGATTTATGACCTTAGGCATTTGGAACATGAACCTTAGGAACTCTGTGAGTTCCATTACAGCTCTAGGAAGCTTAAAGCACTCTGGGACTGTGGGTACTTTAGAACCACCTGAGTCAAATGCCTTGGACAGATTAGGAAGAAGTATGCTTAGACCCAGACCCAGAAGTTGAATTTCTCAACCTCAAAACCCAAGTCATACCCTCAAACATTGGTGAACCCAATAAAATGATGACATTCTGTGATAGGGATGCTTAAGTTGGGGTTGGTGAAATTGATTTTTAAAACATTTTGACAACTTTATTTCAATATAATTGATTTTTCTGTAAATCCTATGTATGTCATTTTCTGTATTTATAAACATGCTGAAGGAAGATCCATAGGCCTTGTCAGATTGCCAAAGGAGTCCACAGCACACAACAATTAAATAAATAAACAACAAATAAATGAAATGTTTTTTAAAAAAGAAATATCTTAAAGTTACATATTGAGCCAACTTAGTCTCAAATTCCAGTCTTAAGATTTGTTCTTTAAGGGGTAAACGTATAATAACTTAAGAGCTGGATTGTTAGTCTGGAGATTTATAGTACTTTGCCAATGTTTTGTGTTTATCCCCCCTCTGGATGTTGAGTGCACTATCCTATATTCACTATGTGGAATTCCAGAATGTAATTATTTTCTTAATTCCTAATGATTATTTTTACATTAGCATGACTTTAAAGCTAAACAACAACACCAAAAGAATATTGCTTGATTTGTTTTTTGAAAAGCCTGGTAAACTTTTATTGCTAACTAACTTATTGCATCAACATGAGTGTACTAATAACTATATTCAGCCCTAACTATGATTAGTGAAACTTTGCTCTTTGAGGTGAAAGCTCATGGGACTGTAATCTGATATTGTTTGGAGTTTTGAATTCAAGCATAATTATTTGAATGATCATTAAGTCAGTAATCCGCCATTTGAGGGAAATGCGACTAGTGAGTGCCACTCCTAAAGGGAGTCCAGCCTGAGAACTACCATAGGTAAATGTCTGGGAAAGGTTGAGGGGATGATGTTGGCTTGGACCAAGGTAGGATCTTCCTGACTTCATTTCTCTGTAGTGCTCTTTCCTTCCCCAACATGAATGTTTTCCACCTGGTTAATCCTGAGCCTGGCTATGATAACCAGTGAATGATGTGGAATTTGCTGCATGATTAACTATTCCAAATAATAAATGACTCTTCAACTAAATGTGCTTTATACTATTTATACATATATTGAGTCATTCTGTGTCCTTAGGCTTTTGCCTAGAAGACCATTTTTTATATTGTTATAAACAGGTCCCTTTTTCTTCCTTTTGTAGCAAATCTTGCTAACCAGGGAAGGTAAAACTGTAATTTTTTCAGTATATTGTTGTCTTTTTTGTTGTTGTTTTTTGGAGGGGGGAAGGCAAGGCAGTTGGGGTTAAGTGATTTGCCTAAGGTCACACAGCTAGTAAATGTGTCAAGTGTCTGAGGCCAGATTTGAACTCAGGTCCTCGTAACTCCAGGGCTGGTGCTCTGTTTACTGCACTACCTAGCTGCCCCATAATTTTTTCAATATAATGAATCTTGTTCTTGTAATACTCCAGCACCTCCCAGTTACAGTACAAGTAGGATACTAGTAAGAAAGAGCTTACTGTTTTCAGTCTGAATTGGTAGGCAGTTTCATAGCCTAAGCAGCTAAGTAAATGAGTTTTTGGGCTTCCTAATAGTTATATTTTATTGTATAAGATTAGATCCTTAAAATATTTTATTCTTTCAGGATGATATGGGGATGCCATTCTCCTTAGGGGGGAATTAAGACAAAGATACATAAATTTTTTAAAGACAAAGCTATAAAAAATTTCTAATTAGATGAAGTAGTAAACATATATATGACTGACTTCCATATGTTTCTAATCAGAAAAAATACAGGGAGCTTACTTTGTAGAGAATGACATGGTTACATCTCCATCTCAGGAAAATTATTACTTTGGCAGCGGTGTATAGAGTGGCCTGGCATGGGAAAAGAACCAAGACAGCATTTAGGAGACTATTTTACAATAAATTAGGTGAGGTATTAAGGTGGTTGGTAGTTGTAGGGGAAGAGGCTTGGATAAGAGAGAGTTGTGGTGGCAGAAATGGAAAGATTTGACAACTAATTGTCAGATTGAGGGAGTGTGAGTAAAAGATAATGTCAAGGTTACAAACCGTGTCAATACAGGAAGAATGGGAAGTTTCGAAGAGGGTTGAGTTTGAGGGGAAAGATAATGAGTTCTGTTTTGGACATTTGGACATCTGAAGCATTTCTGGCATATCCAGTTAAAAATACCTATTAAGCATTTTGGGTATGTAGGACTGAAGCTCGGGAGAGACTAGGACTGGTTATATGACTTTCTATCTGCATAGAGATGATAATTAAATTCTTGGGAGCTGATTAGATAACTATGAGAATTAGGTTGATTTTGGACTGTTTGGCAGAACCCAAAGAGTAGTTATTATTAATGCTTGACGTCAGCTTGGAAAGACCTGTTTATAATTGTGTGTTATATAACACTTTTATCAGTGACTTGGATTAACGCATGAATCAGTAAATCAGCAAACATTTTTGCTATTGTAGGCTACCATATACTAGACACTGCTAGGTTCACAAGGCCAAAAGAAAAAAACCCAGCTCTACCCAGAGGAGGAACTTACATTTTGTAGGGAGAGATCATATTTATATACATAAAGTGTATAAAATAAAATTTGTACAAGGTATTGGGGGAGGAGAAGAGGGACTAGCATTTGGAACTAGCACTAACATTTGGCGTTTGAGCCACGTTTTAAAGGAAACTACTAGTGATTCTGTAAGACAGAAGTGAGGTGGGTGTGTAAGGCATGGAGCAAGCCTTTTGAACAGGCACAAAGATGGAGATGGAATGTCACATGTGAAGAACAGCAAGAAAGTAAGTGTGGCTTGACTGTGGAATGCCTTAAAGGGAGTACTGTGTAACAAGGCCAGAAAAGCTGGTTGAAGTCAGACCGTGAAGAACTTGAAATGCCAGACACATGAGCTTGTATTTGATCCTTGGGATAATGGAGAGTCACTGGAATTTAATGATGTGGCCAGAATTGTGCTTTAGGAATATTACTTTGGGATCTGTTTAGGGGCTATATTAGCGATGAGACAAAGGAGACCAATTAGAATGCCATCAAATTGCCATAATGGTAACTGATTGGCTATATGGAATGAGAGTGAGTGAGAAGGCCACTCTTCTAGTGACTAGAAGGATGAGTGAGATGACATGCTTCTCAGATTTGTTGTTAATACAAAGCCATGTGGGATAGGATCCAAAATGAACTTGACTGGCTAAAATGTTGTATTAAATTGAATAATAGTAAAATGCACAACTGGTAAAATGATGTCTGAGAATGAGATCTGAGGTTTTGAACCATGTATTAAAATATCCAGATGGTTTGCAAGGAGTAGTAAGAATGTATTTACTTAGAAGCTTTCAAATATAATCGAAAAGGCTTTAAGTTGCAAATGAAGGGAGAGGGAGAAAATTATATAACATATTTTAGTGGATACATGAAGAGTAACTATGATGTAAGAGGGAATAGTAATTGATAGTAATAGTAACACAGCATTCACGGAAAATGGAATCTGAAAAAGTAGTAACTTTTATGGCCTCAAATGTTTATATACAATGCACAGAGTATAAGGCAACAAGTAAAATGAACTAGATTTTCCTAATATAAGGTGTTAAATCCCACAGTCCCTGGTAGGTTTCACTGACAGTTGTTGGAATAACTAGATTATAGTTCGGAATGAGCATGCTTTCTTCGGTTATCATTGTATATTATCAAGATATACTTCCATATATGCCTAATATTAATAGCAGCATTTTTTGTAGCAGCAGAGAATTGGAAACAAGTAGATGCCCCTACATTAGAGAATGGTTAAGGGAGTTATAGTACATGACGAAATTAGCTATGCTGTTAGAAATAATAAAGATGGTGAAATATAGAGAAGAATGGGAAGACTTATGAACTAATACAAAGTTGGGGAATCAGGAAGCATATAGAATTACTGTAACAATGTAAATGGAAAGAACAACAACATTAAAACAATTCACACAGAATGCTGTGGAATTATAATAAAGGCTGTTCCCACAGGAAAGATATGAAGGAAGGTAATAGAGTGAATATAAAGGCATGATACAGTCTTATATTTTGAGGAGTGGAGTAAAATCTGAAAGAATTGTGGTTCATGAGGAATTATGTACAACCCATATTATGTACAACCTTTTGATTATGTCAATCAACAGATATTTATCAAGTGTCTACTATGTGCCTGGCACCAGGGATACAAAGAAAGGCAAAAAACAATCACTGCTCTCAGAGTTCACAGTCTAATGTGGAAGACAGCATATAAACATTTATATACCAACAAGCTATTTGTTCTTGTTCAGACATTTTTCAGTTACATCCAACTCTCTGTGATCTCATTTGGAGTTTTCTTAGCAAAGATACTGGAGTGGTTTGCCATTTCCTTCTCCAGCTCATTTTACATATGAGGAAACTGAGGCAAATAGCTAGTAAGTATCTGAGACCAGATTTGAACCCAGGAGGATGTCTTTCTGACTCTCCATTGTACCACCTAGTTGTTACCTACAGACAAGCTAAAAACAGGATGGATTGGAGATAATCTTAGAGGGAAGGCACCAGTATTAAGGGCTATTACGAAAGGCTACATTTGGATATTAGCAGAGACTTGAGGGAAGATAGGAGGAGATGAAAGAGAATTCCAGGTATGAGGTACAGCTAGTAAAAATGCCAGAAATTGGGAGATGGATGGTCTCATGCAAGGAAGAGCAGGGCAGGATCTCAGAGTAAGGGGGCAAGGGTGAGTAATGTCTGAAAAGATTAGAATGGAAGGAGGGAACAGGTTATGACAAATTTTCAATGCCAAATAGGATGACTCTTGAGATGATAAAGAACCACAGGAATTTATTAAATAGAGGGGGAGCAAAGTCAGTTCTGTGCTTTAGACTGATCAGTTTGACAGCAGAATTGGGAGACAGACTGGAATGGGGGGAAACTTGAGTCAGGGGGACCAGCTAGCAGGCTGCTGTAATGCGCTAGTCATGAGGTGATGAGAGTTTCCAACAAGTGAAGAGAGAGATATATATGAGGGATGTTATGGAGTGAGCCAGAAAAAACAAAGCTAGTCTTGGCTCTGTTAGCCAAGGGTGTGCGACTTCAAAGAAGGTGTAGAATTGCTTCTCAGGGTGTAGGGGATGACAACAACCAGTGATAAAAACATGATAGAACTATGCCATGCCTATTTTTGCTTCTGTTTTTCATTCCAAGGAAAATAATCTTTGGTTTGGCAAAGACAACAAAAGTAACTAGTGGGGAGTTCATAGAATTATAGAGCTTGTGGGGACTTAAGAGTTAAAGGACCTGTGTTCTACCACTTATTATATGGATAAATCATTTAATCTTTTTAGGCCTCAATTTCTTCAACTCTCTGATCTCCAGGTGTAGCCCTACCTTCTCATTTTACACAAGAGGACACTGACACCCACATACTCATAATAAGTGGCAGAGTTAGGGTTTGAGCTCAGGTCCTTCGATTTCAAATTTAGCACAACCCAAAGTATGTAGGGAATTAATTGAATGGGAGATGTGGTATAGGGGACTGCCAAATGTTCCAATTTTCAAAAACAGAAGAGAGTAGAATCTACTAAGTAGAGGTCAAGGGAGCATGATGTCTGTTTTTGATAAAATTCTTTTACTCAGAAAGAGTGATTAGTCAGCATGTAGAAAAAGAAGTTATAATTACTATGAGCCAAAATGGCTTTATAATAGACAGCTCATGCTAATCAAACTAATCCTATTTTCTTTTCTGTCAGGCAGTCAATCAACAAACATTTATTAAGCACTTATTTTATATACCAGGCACAATGCTAAGCACTAGAGATAGAAAGAAAGGCAAAAACAATCCTTGTCCTCAAGGAATGTCAATTATGAGAAAAACATACAGATAACTAGATGCATTCAAGATATCTAAAGAGTTGATGGAAGGTCATCTGAGAGGGGAAGGTACTAACAGAAGGAGATAGCAAAGGTCACCTACAACAGGGGGGAACCTATGCTGAGTTTTGAAGGAAGTATTTTCTGTCAGTGTTACTGACTTGATATATTCGAGAAATGCTATATAGTTTAATTAGATCTTAGCAAAGTGCTATGCAATTCTTGCAGAAAAATTAAGTGGCGTGAGCTAGATGCGACTACATTGAGATGGGCTTTGGTACTGGTTGCCTGGCAGATCCAGTGAGTATTTTGTTAATAATTCAATGCCATCTTGGAAGATCTTGAGTAGATTAACCCAAAGATCTGTGCTTGGCCCAGTATTCTTTTAACATTCTGTATCAATGTCCTGGATAAAGATAGAGATGGCATCTTTATTGCATTTGAAAATGACATAAAACTTGGAAGCATGATGTAGGTATTACTTAATAGATGACAAATGCAGGATCTAAAAAAAAGATCATCACAAAGTTTACATTTGATTCTAGAAGCAATAGGGAACCCCTGGAGCTTACTGAGTAGGGGAGTGATAGATCTCCTCTTAAGGAAGATCACTGGCAGCAATATATAGGATGAATTGAACTAAAGGGAGAGACTCGTGGCAGAGAGTCCTTCTGGGAAGTTTAGTGCATTGAAAGTGCATTACAAGTCAGCATTTTGATATCCCATTTAAAAATCCCCAGCCTAATATGATCTTGCACAGTATTCAGTTAGATATAGTTTGCAGGAATAAATTGATGATAGCTCCGTTGTACTCTTCCCTGGCCACACTGCATTGTGGTATTGTGCTCAGCTCTAGATGCATCAGAAATTACAGTGTCTGGAAAATGGTGACCAGACCATAAGACAAGCACTGGAAGGAACTGTAGGTGTTTAACCTGGAGAAGACATCATATAGAGGTAAATGATAGTTGTCTTTGTGATTTCAAAGGGCTGTCATCTGGGAAAAAAGGGTTCTTTTGCTTGGCTTCAGAAAAGTAGTTATAAGCAATGGATTGAAGTTGCTTAAAGGCAGATTTAACTTCAATATAAGGAAAAACTGCCCTACAATTAGAACTGCACAAATTAGAACAGGCTTCCTTGGGAGCCACATACACAGAAGAGCTTATTTATGATGTTTTGTAAAAGCATTCCCTTGGGCAAGCAAAATATCACTTTAAGAACTCCTGTCTTTTTTTTTTCCTCAGAATAATACAAGATTCTATAACAGATTTGACCAAAGTTAAGTTTGTTTAAATATCCATTAAATAATAACATCAAGCAAAGTTCAAAACACTTAAGCTGTTTGCAAAAACTGTGGAGGATGTGGTATATGGAATCTAAATAGATGAGGGATTCCCAGTCAGTGATGATGATGTTTACCCGGGTCACAGAAAGTACGCTCTTTATATGAAACCCTGGGGTGCTCCGAGGTGACTTCTCAATGATATCCATGGTTATTTGAAAAAGAATGACCTAGTCATCTACCTTGGAAAAGTAAAGAGAACAAATCCATGGTATCTAGATTACTGCCTGCATTCAGGTAGGCGTTAGTCCATATTACATATGTGTACATATGTGTGTATATCTGTATCTTGAACAGGTGCCAGGCCTCTTTAGGGGATTTGTGGAAAGAAATGGATAAAAAAATTACACAAGAAGACATTTTTGGAAAGATTGGAATTTGTGCAGGTGGAGGGAGTTTCCAAATCATGATAACAAATCATTGAAGAAACATTTTGCAAATAACTTTAAAAAATCCCCAAGATACTATTTCCAAGTCACACTGCTTTCTCTTGCTTTAGAGGTTTCATGTTGATGAACTTTACAGTAAAGAAAGAATACAACACTCAGAAATGTATGGTTTAGGGAAAAAAATCCAGTTGAATTATGGAAATACTATATCACTTAAAAAAAAATTTGCCTATGGCTTGTGGCAAACAGATGGAATTGACTTATAAACTCAGTTACTAGTCAAATTTCTGGAACTGGTTAATGTTCGTTTTATAGGCCCTTTTAATTACTTCCTGTTTTATTTTTCAGCATTTACTAAGCACAAAGCTCTACATTTAGAAGGATAATTTTATTTAAAGTAGACTCAATTCTAGGCCCTCCTGTCTCCTGTTGATGAGATTTAAATTCTTAACACATTTAAAGAAACCTTTTTATTTAAGACCATTATTTTACATCATATTCATATCTAAATATATCACTCCCCTCCCTTACCCAGAGAATAATGACTTGAAACAAAGATTTAAACAAAAAGAGGGGAGGGGAGAGCAGTTCATTAAAATTAATACATAGAGGGACGGCTAGGTGGCGCAGTGAATAGAGCACCGACCCTGGAGTCAGGAGTACCTGAGTTCAAATCTGTCCTCAGACACTTAACACACACACACACACACACACACACACACACACACACACACACACACACACACACCTAGCCATGTGACCTTGGGCAAGTCACTTAACCCTAACTGCCCTCCAAAAAGCAAAAAAAAAAAAAAATTAATACATAGAGCATAGCTTACAATATATGCAGTATTCCATACCCATAGTCCCTTAACCTCTGCAATTAAGGGAAGGAGATGCATTTTGTCAACTTTAGAATGTGTTTTTCTAGAAACGATAGAAAACTTAGTATTGCCCCAAAACTTAATTTTTCTTAAAATTTGGAGCAGACCTTTAATTTTTATAGTGACTTTTTTACTCCACAAATTGTATAGTACTCTTCTGTCTTGAGTTTGTGAGTTAGGTACGTAGAAATATCAGTTCTTCCATGATACTCCACATACAAAGTAGTGTACAAAATGGTACTGTAGTGATACGAAAGAGTTAAGGAAAGTGTTTTTTTTTCTTTTTTATTACTAGGGAGCAACCTAAGCATTGGGAAAAATAGATTCCAGTGAGTAAAATATTGTTATAGCAATGTCTGTGTAGGCAAACAAAGTGGCTATTGTATGCTCCTCAATGGGTGCTTACAACAGCTTTGGACACTAGCACTGTTTGTTGAGGGAAGAAATGTTAGCTAAGATGGCATAGCTGTTCTCTGTTCTTTTTTAGATGAAAAAATGCTTTATCAGCTTTAGTTTTGAAACACGAAGAAGGAAACTTGGTATGTAAAGTCTTCAAATAAAGGTACTTTTCTCAAGTGTACTTTTACCACACACTGACTTTGAGTTTTAATCCTTGGTTGGTGTTTGAATACTTAGTCTGATATTCTTGTCAGGGGAGATTTAACTTGATGTGTAGGTTATTAAAAACATAATTTGATTTTGAAATTACAAAGTTGAAAATCTTATACTTTGACATCATTTTAGAGATAATAGGAAATTTTCCATTAAGATTCATTTTATTGAATCCTTTGACTGATATGGACTTTGAGGATAGAACTGATTGGTATTTGGATGTAAGACTAGTTATCTTTGTTAACCTTGTCAGACCAAAAAGTGGATGGGTGAAAGTGGTAGCAGATTACCCCACTCTTACACATGTGTTGTCTCAATCGGCTTTAATTGCATTTAGAAGATCTTTTGAACTGTAACTACTTTCATTCTTCCTACAACCCATCCATGTCCTCTCATCCTGTGTTCTCTTGATATTGTGTAGATGTAACACATTGGCTATCTCATTTTTGATCTCATTAAAGAATGCAAACTACCTGCTCCTTTTAAAGTTATGATGCTATTGTGACAATAGACTTTCTTTTTCAGAGAAAACCAGGATACAAAGTACTGGAGGTTTCTAGACAGGATGACCACTTCTTAGCCTGACCCTTATTTTCACATTGCTTTTACTAGTTAGTTGTTATCTTCTTGTGTTAAACATGATCCTACCCACAAAGGACCCAGTGAAACAATGAATCATTGCTGTTCTAACTCTAGATAACTTCAAAGGATAAGATTTTGAACTTTATTTACACAAGATGTAACACACAGTTCCATGAGAGTAAGGACTGGTTGTTACTCTTATTTTTGTATTCCCTAGCCTATCCTTTAAAAAAACATTTTAAAATATATTGTCTCATTTAAATCCTTACCATGAGGTCAAAGAAGGTAGAACAGATATTGCTTTACTCATTTTGTGAATGAAAAATATTCTGAGCCTCAGGTGATTTGGAATTATTTTTAGAGGGAGAAGTGGGATTCTCATTCTTCAGGTCACATTAATAACTATAAGATACCATACTGTATACCACTTAAAAGATGTTAAGTCTTAGTGCCCTTATAGAATTATCCTATAAAAAGTAGCCACACTATTAGCAGGAAAGATTGTACCTTGGGGGCTATACTCCCTAATACCTGTCTCTATACCCTGCTTACATAGCTCACTCTTCAAATAGCTCTTTCAGAGCTTTATACTGGTAAAATTTTTGGTGTGAGGAATTTTTAATGGTTTTAATGTGTCAATGGGGAAAATACCTTGTTGGAAGTCAGACATGGTGGTACATGCCTATGGAACCTGAGGCTGGTTGGGAATTTTGAGCTATGGGACGGCTAAAGATGTTTGAGTTTTCTTACTGGGAGAGCACCAAAGTAGTGAGCGCTCCCAGAGGTGGTGACTACCAGGCTGCCTAAGGAGGGGTGAACTGGAGCAGATCAGAAAAAAAGGAGCAAGATAAAACTTCTGTGCTAATAGGTTTTGGGAATGGGTAAGTGACGTCTTCTAACCTAGGTGAGAGGACACCCAGTCTCCTAGTAGGCCCAGCCTCTACTGATAATGCAGAATTTTGTTATAACTACCAGAACAAATTTTTTTTGTGATCAATAAACACAATAGGACCTTAATTTTCAGTGTCTCTTAGTTTATTGTGAAATGATAAAGATGTGGTCTGTTTTTGAATATTGCTTGCCTCTCTCCTTTTCTGCTATCAATACCCCCATCCAGAATGACCTAAATTTTCTGTATAGCTGACTCTTAAAAAGATTCAGTATAAGTTGGAGAGTAGGCTTAGAGATGGGTAACTTTTGAGGTTCTCTCAGTCACCATTGGAGGGGAGGGTAGTATTTACAGGATCCAATTTTTCCCACACCTTTTCTCTCTTCTAATTCTGGAGGTTACAAGTTGCTTGGTTCTTTCTTGTTCTCACAGTTGTGTTGTCTACAAAGCTTCTGATTATGCTGACTCTCATTCTTGGATAAATGTGCATTTTCCACCCATCTCTTGCTTACTTTTGGTCAAAGATAGTTCTTCTTAGACTTTGTTCCAGTCCAAAGAATCTCCTACACCATTTACTTCTTCATTTATTACCAATTGTTATTGCACAACAAGCAGCCTCCAGACATAATTCTTTAAACCAGTGGTTAATGCCATGACCCTTTTAATACTTGTATGTGGGTGGACCTACCTGGAGGACGCATAGAGGAGCAGTGTCTCCATTCCTAAGACCATTGGAAATATGTGTTTTCCTATGGTTTTAGGCGACCCCTATAACCCCTTTGAAAGGGTCATTCAACCCCCAAAGGGGTCATGACCCATAGGTTGAGAACCGCTGCTCTAAACTTTTTACATTTTTTCTTTGTAAGGGAAGAGAAGAAATCTCAGGAGAATGGGTTGTATTGGAGCAAAAGTATTTTAGTACAGATTTGGGAAAGGAAGTAGAAGACGACAACAAAAGAGAATAGAGAACAGAATGTTAGAGAGGTAGGATTGGAATTAGGTAGGCAGCTACTACAGGAAGAATATTTCTAAATATGAGTTTATAAATTGTATATATTTTAAGGCCTAAAAAATCCACTGGTATTGGCACCACTCATTGGTATTTATTTTGTGATGAGTTAGGATGCTTGCGTTAACCCGGATGGCTCAAAGTCTTTCTTTAGAAGGACATATGACACAGAGGGTCTACAATTTACAAATTATGTATTTTTTAATTTTCTTAAAAATTCACACTTTCTTGTTATTATATGTTATGTTTCTTAGGTAGTGTAAGTTCATATTTTTCTGCTTGTTGAATCTGTTAAAAATTATACTTGAGAGAGCAGTAATCTTCAAATTTTTCCTAAGGCAAACACTGGAATTGTTCAGCCTGAGGCTTCCTTTAATTATCTTTCTTTCTTTGGTCCCTCTATCTAAAAGGGGAGTGGTTATATTTGGAAATAATGGATCTTAACTCTATTGTTTTTATACCTGCTGAGTTAGCTGCCCTGGGATCTTTTTCCAAGCCTTAAAAGTCATATGTAATCAATTTGTTTTTCTTTCTTACCCCTTCTTCTCTGCTGGCTGTACCTGCTATGGATCTAAAAAAAAATCCTAATGTGAATTAATTACCTCAAAGCAGGCCTGTACAACATGTGGCCTGTAGGCCCCCCAAAAACCTTTGGTATGCCACAAGCGCAGGTTATGCTGGCCTGTCTTAGAGCTTTAACTACCAAACGAATGCTCCGTATTTCTGCTTTACCAGTTTTAGGGATTCTTCAGCTAAAATTTCACTTAATTTGTGCTTTAAAGTTTTCTGAATTAGAGCTAAAATATTTTATGATTGGTTTACTTCACTTGGCTGAACTTACTTTATGATTGGTTTACTTGTAACCGAGTGAGTATAAGCAATAAGAATATTGTATTTAAGAATGGCACTCAGGTACAGATAGAAGTGTTAGAGTCCATGTGGAGTGATCATGTATCCAGCTTCCTTTTCCTTTGCTATCCTTAATCTCCTTGATATGTCTGTATCTACATCTGTATGAGTTGTATTACTGGGTCAAAGGATATGTACAGCTTAGTGAGTTTTAAAATATATATATACATATACATATACATATATATATATATATATACACACACACACATTCTAATTTGTTTTCTAGATTGGTTGAACCATTGATGGTTTCATCAATAGTATATTTAAATGCCTGACCTCTCCAAGTCTATAATTGCCATGTTCTTCTTTTCTTATCTTTTGCCAATCTGAGGGCTGTTAGGTAGAACTTCAGAGTTATTTTAATTTGTACTTCTCTTGTTATTAGTGATTTGTAGCATGTTTTTCATATTGTTGTTGATAACTTGTCAGTCAGTAAATAAATATTTATTGTTGTGCCAGGTACTGTGCTAAGGCTAAAAAAGGAAGAAAAGACAGGCCCTGCCCTCGAAGGAACTCATGGTATGATGAGGGAGACAATAGGCAAACAAATATGTACAAACAGGATATATACAAGATAAATAGGAAGTAGTTTAAAGAAGGAAGGCAATAGAATTTAGAGGAGTTAGGAAAGCTTCTGTGCAAATGGGAAGATGGAATTTTAGTGTGAACTTAAAGGAAGTCAGGGAAACCACCAAGTGAAGATGAGTGGATGAGTGGGGAGAGTATTGCAAGCAGACATCCAGAGAAAACTCATGGAGCCAAGAGATAAAATGTTGTTCATCTAATAGTAAGGAAGCTAGGCTCACTAGATGAAAGAGTATCTAGTTGGAAGAGGCATAAGAAGACTGGGAAGGTAGGAGGCAGAATTATGAAGGGCTTTGAATGCTAAACAGAAGGCTTTGTATTTCATCCTGTAGATGATAGGGAGCCACTAGAATTTATTGAGTAGGGGGTTAACATGGTTGGACCTGCATTTTAGGAAAATTACTTCAGTGACTTAACTGGTAGATTGGAGTAGGTAGAGATTTGTATTTTTATCAGTTGAGAATTGGCTGTTCATTGCCAAATCTAATGACCTTTTCTTAATCCTCATCCTTAATTGAAGCCTCTGACACAGTTTTTTACCCTCTTCTCTTACGTTCTCTTATGGATTGGGTAAGAGAAGAGTTGGATGAAGGAAGACTGTGGCTATTGCAGTAGATGTGATGAGAGCTTGAACTGTGGTAGCTGCTATGAGCAGAGACAAGAGGATTATGAGAGATTTTGGGGAGATAGAAATGACAAGGTGTGGCCTTGATAAAAACATGAGGGAAAGTGATGTATTGAAGATTCTCCTCCTGGCACTTCAAACCTGGGTGACTGAAAGAAGGTGGCATCCTTGACACAAATAGGTAAGTTAGGAGAAAGGGTTAGGTTTAGGAGGGGAAATGTTAAATTCTGGGCACAATAGAGTTTGAGATGCTGTGAGGCAACCAGATGATGTTGTGGAGATGGGAGCTCAGGAGACAGGTAAGGGCTTGTATATATAGAATCGGGTATCATATGCCTAGAGATCATAATTAAGCCTGGGAGCAGAAGGGATCAAGAGAGAAGAGGAAAGGGCACAAGACAGTCTTGGGCTAATCTTGGGGATGATAATCCTACAAAAGAGACTAAGAAGGATTGGCTGGACAGGAGAAGAACCCCTCTGGAGCAATATCAAGAAAACTCAAAAGGTGGAGCAAAGACCTCATGTATGGTTTCCATAATTCCTAATGAAATCCATTTTGACCTTGGACAGTTACTATCCAAGTCCAAAAAGTTCCTGAGTGTGGTATTTAGTTTAACTACTAGACTGATCTACCCATTAGTGAAATGGGTTAGGAACACCTTTGGCTTATAGCCATATCCTCACCCACATACAAAGATTTAATTTATTTTTTGCTTTTTTTTTGGAGGGGGAAAGGCAGGGCAATTGGGGTTAAGTGACTTGTCCAAGGTCACAGGGCTAGTTTTGTGTTAGGTTTTGAGGCTGGATTTGAACTCAGGTCCTCCTCACTCTAAGGGCCAGTGCTGTATTCACTTTGCCACCTAGCCACCCCAAAGACTAATATTTTTTTACAATCCACTAGAAAACACTGTAATTGCACATGATACTCTGTATATTCTGCTTTTTATATGCTTATTTTAATAAATTTGTTTTATCCCTTGTGTTTGATTAGGGTGTCTGAACTTTGTCATGGACTCCTTTGTCAGCCTCACGAAGCCTATAAACCCTTTCCTTGCATAAAATAAATATATAGAATTCCAAAGGACACAAGTTAATATGCAGTTATCATAATGTAAAAAAAAAAACTAAAAAGAAGTCACAGACCCCAGATCAAGAACTCTTTTACTAGATAGAAGTTCTTTGAAGGTAGGAATTCTGTCTTCTACTTTGTATCCCCTACATTGTTTGGAACAGTGCCTTGAACATAGTAAGTGCTTATTATCAACTGTGTGAACTATTATTGTTGTTGTTGTTGTTGTTGTTACTATTATTATTAAACTGTGTGAATGAATGGAACCATCAAGAAACTCTTTTCTTGTCTCAGAATTCTCAGTTATAAGTAATGAGTAACCTTTGAAAGTAATGAGATGGCACTTTTGCCTTTTTCTGTTTTTATTCCCTGGCATTTTGGAGAAGTAGAGAAAAGCCCTTGACAAAAATGAGGGGAGTGTTTGAGGGTCAAAAAAAAAAAAGACTCTTCTTGAGCATTTAGCTATCAGGAGCCAGTCTTCCAGGTAGGGGACTGTTTCCTCTTGGGCTTCCCCACCCCGCAACTGACATATGAGATATTGTCTTCTGAAGCCCAAGAGGATAGTGGTAGTTCCCACATGCTGCTGGACTCCAGCACTTTTTCAGGATACTTTCATTTATGGAGCCTATAATGCAGTGGGATTTCACAACAGAATCAGAAATAAGAAATCCAAAGCAGCGTGGTCTGAGAATAGTAGCTATAATTTTTCTGGGCTTAAACAGGCTAGGTATTATTCAGTTTGGAAGGATACTAATGGATGAAAATGAGAAGATTTAGGAATATGATTTTGCTTTAGGTTCAGAAATAGCTGGAAAGTCTTGTACATCATAGTAGATGCATCTGTATCCATTCCATTTACCATACTTTATTGGCCAAGTTAGTTGCCAATGGCTAGTAGCTGATCTCTAAACCTGAGTGTGCATTGGTGTGTTATTTGTAGGTTTTGGAGAGTTTGGAGTTTTTCTTCTTTCTTGTATTTGAGGTTACAGTACTTGTTTGTAACTGCTGTTGGAGGGGGTGAGACATGCAAAAAAGATCTCTCAGGTCATGACTAACTTTTCAATTAGTAGAGAAATATGTTCTTCTTGTATCAAAATACTGATTTTTTTAAAATTTCTGTTCAAAACAAACTTTTTTTTAAATTTTAATTTATTTTCTTGATTACATCATTCATTTCCACAAGGTTTTGAGTTAAAATTTTCTCCCCTTTTTGCCCCTACCCCCCAGCCCAGAACATTGATCCCACTG
>CM053601.1:157213750-157318922 GCA_028646575.1 Pseudocheirus occidentalis
TAGACATCTCCTTCCATCCTGAGACTTGTAGAGTTGTCTTATAACTGTGTGTTGCTGAGAAGAGTCCACTTTATCAAAGTTGGTCGTCACACATATGATGTGTCTGTGATTGTGTACAAATTTTCCTGGTTTTGCTCTTCTCACTTAGCATCAGTTCATTTAAGCCTCTCTAGGTAAATATGAAGACTGTCTCCTCCCCATTTCTTATAGCACAGTAGTATTCCATTACATTCATATACCACAACTTGTTTATTCATTCCCCAATTGATGGGCATCCCTTTAATTTCCAGGTTTTTGCCACCACAAAAAGAGCTGCAATAAATATTTTTGTACATATGGGTACAAAACTCCCATTTCTGTTATCTCTTTGGGGTACAACTCCAGAAGTGGTATTACTGAGTCAAAGGGTATGCAGTTATTTATAGTCCTTTGGGCATAGTTCCATATTACTCTCCAGAATGGTCAAATCAATTCACAGCTCCACCAACAATGCATTAGTGTTCCAGTTTTTCCACATCCTCTCCAGCATTTATCATTTTCCTGTTTTGTCGTCTTAGCCAATCTGACTGGTGAGATGTGGTACCTCAGAGTTGTTTTGATTTGCATTTCTCGAATCTGTGGTGATTTAGAGCATTTTTCATATGCTTATAGATATCTTTAATTTCTACCTCTGAAAATTGCCTGTTCATATCCCTTGACCATTTATCAATTGGGGAATGACTTGTATTCTTATAGATTTTACTTAATTCCCTGTGTATTTTAGAAATGAGGACTTTATCAGAGACACTGGTTATAAAAATTCTTTCCCAATTTCCCACTTCCTTCTTAATCTTGGTTACATTGGCTTTGTTTGTACAGAAACTTTTCAATTTGATGTAATCAAGATCATCCATTTTGTATTTTATAATGCTCTCCAACTCTTCTTTGATCATAAAATCTTCCCTACTCCATAAATCTGACAAGTAAACTATTCCTTGCTTCCCCAGATTACTTACAGTATCAGCCTTTATACCTAGATTGTGCACCCATTTAGACTTGACTTTGGTATACGGCATTAGATGATGTTCTATGCCCAGTTTCTGCCAAACTATATTCCAGTTTTCCCAGCAGTTTTTGTCAAATAGTGAAGTTCTTATCCCTAAAACTGGGGTTTTGGGGCTTATCAAACAGTATATTACTATAATCGTTGACTGTTGAGTCTTTTGTACCCAGTCTATTTCATTGATCCACTACTCTGTTCCTCAGCCAGTACCAAGCAGTTTTGATGACTGCTGCTTTATAATATAGATTAAAATCTGGTACAATGTGAAAGTATTTGCAGATCATATATTTGATTGCATGTCGTTGCGGGGGGAGGAGTGAGAGGGGAAAAATTTGAAACTCAAGGGATTGTGGAACTGAATCTTGTAAACTAAAAGCAAATATACAAATCAATTTTTTAAAATCTGGTATGGCTAGACCACCTTCCCTAGCATTTCTTTTCATTAATTGCCTTTATATTCTGGACCTCTTTTATTCTTCAAAATGAATTTTGTCACTATTTTTTCTAGCTCTATAAAGTAATTGTTTGGTTGGTAGATTGGTATGCTGAGGATTTATGTGGGCTTATTTTATATCCTGCAACTTTGCTAAATGTATTGTCTCAAGAACTTTTTTACTTGATTCTCTAGGATTCTCCAAGTATATCATCATATCATCTGCAAAGAGTGATAGCTTAGTCTCTTCTTTGCTTAATTTGATTCCTTTGATTTATTTTTCTTCTCTAATTGCTACTGCTAACATTTCTAGTACCAGATTGAATAAGAGAGGTGATAGTGAACATGCTTGCATTCCTGGAATAAATTCAACCTGATCAAAATGTTTTATTCTTGTGATAAGTTGCTGTATTCTTTTTTGCTAATACTTTATTTAAAAATTTTGCATCTATATTCATGAGGGAGATTGGTTTATAATTTTCTTTCTCCGTTTTGTCTCTCCCTGATTTAGATATCAGTACTGTACTTGTGTCATACAAAGAATTTGGTGTAGGACTCCTTCCTCACCAGTTTTCCCAAATAGTTTGTAGAGTATTGGGATCAATTGATCTTTAAATGTTTGATAGAATTCACTAGTAAATCCATCTGGGCCTGGAGATTTTTTCCTAGGAGTTCCCTGATAGCTTGTTCAATTTCTTTTTCTGAGATAGGGTTACTTAAGTAATTTACTTTCTCTTCAGTTAGGTTGGGCACCTTATATTTTTGTAAATATTCATCCATTTCACTAAGATTGTCAAATTTATGTGCATACAATTGGGCAAAATAATTCCTAATTATTGTTTTAATTTCCTCTTCATTGGAGGTAAATTCACCCTTTTCATTTTTGATACTCGAAATTTGGTTTTTTCTTTCTTTTTTTTATAATATTAACTAAGGGTCTATCATTGTTTTCTTCATAAAACCAACTCAGTTTTATTTATAAGTTCAATAGTTTTCTTACTTTCAATTTTATTAATCTCTCCTTTGGTTTTCATTATTTCTAATTTAGTATTTAATTGGGGATTTTCAATTTGTTCTTTTTCTAGCTTTTTCAATTGCTTGCCTCCATTTTCTCTAATTTTTTCATGTATGCATTTAGGGATATATTTAGGGATATAAAACTTCCTCTAAGAACTGCCTTTGCTGTATCCCACAAGTTTTGGTATGATGTCTCATTATTGTTATTGTCTTGAATGAAGTTACTGATTGTTTCTATAATTTCTTGTGTGACTTACTCATTCTTTAGGATTAAATTATTTAGTTTCCAATTAGTTTTTTGTCTGTCTTTCCATGGCCCTTTATTGCATATAGTTTTTTTTTGCATCATGATCTGAGAATGATGCATTTAATATTTCTGCCTTAATGCAATGAATTGTGAAGTAAATTTTTATGCCCTAGTATATGGTCAATTTTTGTGTATGTGCCATGTACCACTGAGAAGAAGATACATTCGTTTTTATCCCCATTCATTTTTCTCCAGAGATCTATCATGTCTAGTCTCTCTAAAATTCTATTTTCCTCAACTTCTTTCCTATTTATTTTGAGGTTAGATTTATCAGGTTCAGAGAGGAGGAGATTGAGGTCCCCCACTAGTGTTGTTTTGCTATCTCTTTCTTCCTCTAATTTCCTTGACTTTTCCTCTAGGAATTTGGATGCTATACTGCTTGGTGCATATATGTTAAGTAATGATATTGCTTCATTCTCTATGGTGCCTTTTAGCAGGATGTAGTTTCCTTCCTTATCTCCTTTAATTAGATCTATTTTTGCTTTTGCTTTATCTGAGATAAGGATTGCTACCCTTGCTTTTTTTACTTTAGCTGAAGCATTCTTGAGAACTCTTAGCATAATGCTTATCTGCATTCTGTTTTCTGTTTCTAACTCAAGAGCCAAAAATAGGTTTATCAAGAAGGAGCAAATCATTATTTCCTTTTTGCACATGGCACACACCTACTAGGTTGTTAGAGTAGAAGAATTCTATATTGTGTAGAAGTTACAGATGACACAGAACTAGGATAGGTTATTTCTCTGGAATTGATCAGGCTAAAATTAAGATGATGAAATTGATACTGCAGTTCTTCAGCAGATTAAAAAAAATCTCTTTTGCATTGTTATTCCTTCTACTATCTCACATTGCAACCCATTCATGCCTTCTAATCTTGTGCAGTTCTTATCCAAGTGTTAGCATAATTCCTGTATAGATGATTTGCCTAACAGGCTAGAAGCCTTGGTAGAAATAGCAGTCAACTCTCATGCTTTGCATCTGTAATCACATCTCACGTAAGACTGGTTCACTTCCTTTTTCATATATGTTTTTGATAATGTCTTTAATATTCCGCTTGTGTAAATAAAAAAAAAAAACTACCAAAGTTCCAAAACCACCCCCAAAATTTACAAAAGATCCAGAGATTTGGAGGAGCAAACTGTAGGTGAGTGTATGACCACTCTTCCTTATTTTGGGGATTACAGTCTTTTTCATTTGTGGATTCACCATAGAACTCTTAGAAGGTGAAATTGATATCTAATGAACTGATCCTTTTTTACTTTGTTTTATAAAATTTTAATCTTATTTTACTGATGTTTTGGTTTTTATGGCACTTCCATTTCCATATATCTTTTCCCTCTCCCCTACCCAGTGAACATTCCTTGGCAACAAAGAATAAAAAAGAAAGAGGGCAAAAAGCAGTTCAGTGAAACCAAAGAACAGTGCTACATATCAGGCTTGTCCTCTATCTGTGCAGAGGTGTCCATTTTTTTCAACTCTTAAATTGAGTTGGATTTATCACTATAGTTACATAGGGTTCAGTTGTTTTTCTTTTTATTGTTGTAATCATGTCAGTTATTTTCTTGGTTCTGTTTACTTCCTTTTGTATGAGTTATTTAAGTCTTATAGTGTTTTTCTGGATTCTTTGTATTCATTGATTTTTAACAAAACAACAATATTCAATTACAGTCATGTGCATTTCACACTATTTAATTATTTCCCAGTAGATGGGCATCTGTTTTATTTCTGATTCTTCTCTACTACAAGTGCTACTCTGAATATTTTGATGTATATGGCCCTTTCTGTTTTTGACTTCCTTAGGTTACATTATTAGCAGTGGGCTTTCTGGTTCAAAGCATGTGGACATCTTAGTCTTTTTTTTTTTTAAGTATAGCTGATTTCTAGAAAGGTGATCTTTCTATATCTCTCCAGCATGGACTAATTCTTTCTTTTGTCACTTTTGCCAGTTTTCTGGGTAAAACATCAGAATTGTTTTTTTTTTAATTTGCATTTCTCTTATTAATGATTGGAGAAGTGTTAAAATATAGTTGTCATTAGTTTGATAATTTGAGAACAAATTTTTCATATCCTCTGACCACTTCTCCATTGGGGAATATTTCTTTGTTTTCATATATTTTTGATTGTTACCTCTATATCTTGGTCATCTGAAGGTTATAAGACAAAGTCTTCCCCTCTTCTCCGTACCCCAACCTAGTCAGTAGCTTTCTTTCTTAACCTAGCTGTATTGATTTGTTTGTGTAAAAGCTTTTCAATTTCATATAATTAAAGTTACCTACTTAATTTTTTGTGATTCGTTGTGTCTTAATTTGTTTTTGAATTATTTCTCAGCTGTAGCTAGGTAAAATACTCAATCACAAGTTCCCTACTAATTTTTTATGTTGTGAATTTTTTAAAAAATTGACTCTCTTGTATCCCTTCTGTACCCCCTTCTTTGCTTAAATAAAAAAGAAGTTAAGCTAAAAGTGCTACTCTGATTCTTCTGATTAACTAACACTTCAAACTATTCTGAAAGTCTTTACAGTGATCCAGGATATTCATGATCCTCCATGTCTGCAAAGAAGTTGGGGGAAATATTTTTCCTATTGCTCTTCTTTGGGTTCTTTCTCTTTTTGTTGTTTTAATAGTATAAATTGTTTTCCTGGTTCTGCTTACTTCCTTTGTATCAATTGATTTAAGTCTTCCAGTGATTCATCATATCTATTGTTTCTTATAGGACAGTAATATTCCATTACATTCACATATCACAGTTTCTTTAGCCATTCCCCACTGAATAGGCAATCCTTTTGTTTTTTAGTACTGTGTTACTACAAAAAGTGTTTTAATATTTTGATGTATATAAGGCCTTTATTTTTATTATTGATAACCCTTGGGGGGGTAGCATGTATTTAATAGTGGAACATTTGGGTAAAAAGTTGTGGGTATTTTAGCTACCATCTCAAATAATTCCAAATTATTTTCCAAAATGATTGAACCCAATTCATAGCTCCATATAGTACATCATTTTATATTTAGGTCAAGTATCCATTTTGTTCTTATAGTCATACATGGTATAAGATGATGGTTTAAATTTAATTTCTGCCAAATGCTAATACTCATCAGTTCTTGTCAAATAGGGAGGTTTTTTTTAGTTCAGTTGTGTCTAATTCTTGCTTATCTAGTTTGTTCCATTGAACTGCATTTTTATTTTTTAACTGTAGTACCAACTAGTTTTTATGAATAATGTTTTACATATAATTTGATATCTGGAAGTATTACTTCCTCCTTCATTCTCCCTTCCACTCCACCTTATTTCCATTTTAATTCTAGACATTTTGTTCCTCCAAATGAATTTAATTATTTTTTTCTCATTCATTAAAGTAACCCCATTGTAGTTTGATAAAATATAATACTAAATTTGTAAATTAGTTGGTATCATTTTTGTTATATTGACAGTCTAGACAAGTAAGCTTCTATCCTTCCAATTGTTTATTTCTTTAAATAATTTTTATAATTCTATTTACATAAATTTTGAGTTTTCAGATAGATTGACTCCCCTGATAGTTGTGTATTTTGTTGTTATTTTGCATGGATTTCCCTTTCTATTATTTCCTCTTGAATTTTATTCTTATCTCAGTGATTTTTTTGTATTTATTTTTATATCTGGTTACTTTATTGAAGATGCCAATTATTTCACTTGTTTCCTTTCCTGAACACTCTGATGTCTTCTAAATAAATCAGCATGTCATCAGCAAATAGCAATAATCTCTTTGCCAATATTTATGCCTTTAGTTTCTTTTTCTGTTATTGCTAATACTAGCATTTCAGTGTCAAATAATAATGAGAGACAGTACTCTTGTTTTACTACTATATTGATTGAAACAGCTTCTTGTGTTTTTTTTTTAAGATATGTGTTTTTTTGTCATGTTAAGAAAAAGCCCTTCTCTGCCCATGATTTTTAGGGTTTTTTTGCACAAATGAGCATTGTACTTGAAAATGCTCTATTTGAAGTATTGTTGTTTGTTCATCCGCTTCAAGAGGACCAAAACGACATCATGATATCAGGGTCGGTGTTGTATTTGAATTTGTATTTGAAGTGTTGTATTTTAAAGGTGCAGGACTTGGGGTTCAAATCCCAGCTCTGTAGATCACTGTGTGACCTTGGGCAAACCACATAACGACCCTTGGCTTCAGTTTTCTCATGTGTAAGATGAGGGGATTGCACTAAATGGCCTCTGAGGTCCCTGTCAGTTCTACATTTCTGATCCTATGGCATAATATTGTTAGATTTTAATATATACACACATAGTTATATTGAAGGATCCTTGCATTCCTTCAAATGAATTTATCCTGGTCATGTATAATGTTTTGGATTCTATTATTACCTTTTTGCTAGAATTTCATTTTAAATAATTGAACTGATAAATGATAATTCCTTTGTGGTTCTTTATTTTCCCATGTTTTCATTATTAAGGCAACATTTGTTACATAAAGGTTATTTCTTAGTGTTTTCTCAGTTTTAAAAAATAATTGTAGGGGGCGGATAGGTGGTTCAGTCAATAAAGCACCGGCCTTGGAGTCAGAAGGACCTGAGTTCAAATCTGGCCTCAGACACTCTACCCAAAAACTAGCCGTGTGATCTTAGGCGAGTAAGTCACTTAACCCCAATTGCCCTCCAAAAAATAAAAAAATAACAATTGTAGCATAGATAGAATTGCTTTTTTTAAAAAAAAATTTAATAGAATTTATCCACGCATATTGACCTGGAGTTTTAAATAATCTTTTAGAAGGCAAATTTTTGTTGTTTATGTGACAGCATTCCATTTGAAATATCAAAAATAAGCAAAACAATGAAAACATTAGAATCCCTTTAGTGTTCACAATAATTGGATTTGACGTACAACTAAAGAATTTTATCCTAATGAAAAGGAGGGTTGGAGCTCTTTGGAAAACCCTCTGAAGTCTTATTTTAAAAAAACATTCTTTATAAACATAAAAAGGAAAGTATTAAAGAACTGCTGTATGCAAGGTATTTGGAGAGAAAATGTTTATAGTCCCTGCAGTTGTGGAACCTGAAGATTAGTAGGACGTTGATAAACTGGACATGATCT
The DNA here is from genome assembly GCA_028646575.1 of Pseudocheirus occidentalis. NCBI lineage: Eukaryota > Metazoa > Chordata > Mammalia > Diprotodontia > Pseudocheiridae > Pseudocheirus > Pseudocheirus occidentalis. The sequence goes on from CM053601.1 coordinate 157,221,634, forward strand.
AAGGGATGCCTGCCAAGATAGTGAAGACCTTCAGGTTTGTAGCATCATAGTTACGGAGTTAGAAGAGACTTTGGAATTTACCTGGGTCAGTTTCCTCATTTCCATTTGAAGAAATTTTGGCCCCAGTAGGGCAAGTGGATTGTCTAAATATTTGGCAGAAGCAACTTTGAGTTCGTGTCCTTTAAGGAAATCCAGCTTTCTTCCCCTGCTGTTAGGCTTCTTGTCTGAGGATCTGAGAATGTTTAACCTAATGAAGAGAAGTAAACACTTACTTAGCATCTATGGTTCTTCAAGTTTTTGAAGTGTTATTATGAGGAAGAGAAATTAGAGTTTTTCTGCTTGGCCTCAGAAAGTAGGTGGAAACTGTCTTGAGAGAGCTTTCAACATTATAGAAAGAAAAAAAAATTCAAATAATTTAAATTGTCCAAAAGTGGAATGGACTGCCCTAGGAGTTAGAGGCTTTTCTTCACTAGATGTCTTAGAGCTATGGTTTGGTGACTCCTTATTGGTGGAGTGTATAGAGAAAGCTCCTTCCATCTCTTAATTCTTTGAATCCAGGATTCTGTCCACATTTCCACCTTGAAGTATATGAGGTTCTTTCGTTTTGTCTGAACATATGTATTTTGTTATTTGGGCAAATTCTGAGCAATAAGATCATTTTACTTATGACCACTTACTTTATTTTCCCTAGGGACAGAATGGTTTCAATTCCAGAATACTATGAAGGAAAGAATGTCCTACTCACAGGTGCCACTGGCTTCCTGGGGAAGGTGCTTCTTGAAAAGTTACTTCGGTCTTGTCCTAAGGTGAATTCAGTATATGTGTTAGTGAGGCAGAAAGCTGGCCAGACCCCACAGGAGCGAGTGGAGGAGGTGATTAGTGGCAAGGTAAGTCCAAAAAATGACCAGTAGAAAATGCATGTGGCCCATAAAATGTTTCTTTGTATATTGGAGAAAGAGCTTGAGGCAACTTGCCAGAACCCTTTTAGTGTGCTTTAACTCTGTATGATATTACTAAAATATTGAAAATGTGCTGGGAAGTAGAAAAATTAATAATCACTATTGTAAGTACTTTCTGTAAAGTTAGAGAATAAATTTTGTTTGGGAAAGATGTTAACTCCTAAGCACTGATGATAATTTGAAAAAAAAAGTGTTAAGCACTTTTTAAAACATGGAATATAAGTATTTTGAAGAATAGTAAAACATTATGTCTTTGGAGCTACTACTATATACATAGTAAACATTGTCAGTTACTGTGCATTCCCTTTGTTTGGAAGTATGTTCCACTTTTTTAAAATAATGGTCATTGAAGCCAGTCCCACGTGTTGTCAGTTACTCTTCAAAAGTGCAAGTAATACCTTAATTTTTAAGCTGTCAGGTGACCTTGGAGAATATTGAAGAACTAAGAAGCAAAGAAAAAAAATTAAGCTACTATGAGCAGTATTGAAAATACTCAAGAAATCCATCCCGTAAGGAATACAGAAGATATGGAGTGATGGGTCAGAAGACAAATCTGAAAAAAGGTGTTATCATTGGTTATCAAATTCCTTTAGTTCCTAAGCTGAGAAGAAGTCTCAGAAAATAAGAGATAGGAGACAAGAAAGAACACCAAAGAAATATAAAGACAGGGAGGAGGCTAAGTGGTGGCGAATATGGGATGGACAAACTGATTAGTGGTAAGGAGAGAAAGCAGAAAACAGTCACATGGGAGGGGATAAACATTGATAGAATGGTAAATAGCCTCAGGTCATTTATTTTGTTTGTAATGATGGTGCTTTTAGTAAGAAAAAGGTTTTATTATGGTTCCTATATTGTTATTTGCTAAGATATTTTTGAAAAATTTTAGATTAAAAAAAAGTTTCAGCAAAAATGGATTAAGTTTCAAGTATATGGAAAATTCTTTATTTCCAGAGCACTTGTATCCCTAGGGCCGCTTGAATTTAAAGTGTAATAATTCTTTTAGGCATGCAGGGAGCCAGTCTTTACAGTGCTGGAGAGGCCTGAAAGATGTAAGGTTCTCTACCCCATGCCCCATACTTTTGCCGTTGAGCGGTAGCTTCATGTACAGAGTTTTAGTAATAGTATATGTTTATCTTTTGATTGTGCTTGTTTCACTATACATGACTTCATTAAATAGGAAGCATTTTGAAATAGAAAATGCTTGTCCTTCCTTTCATTAGACCCACTACCATCCAAGATGTGAAATACCATTGGACTAATTTTTTAAAATTACCATTTGCTTGATGAGAAGAAAAGATTTAAGATAAATGTGAAATTGTCTTCATTATCACATAATTTTCTAAGATGCTTTTTAACTTCAATTCCCAGATTTAAAAATCAACATTTTAAATTTTAAAATGAATAATATTTTCAAAGTTTTGATGTTGATTAATATTTTAGTCAGTCCTATAATTTATAAAACTTAGTGCCTTTGAACTTTTATATTACCTTTCTTCCTTTAAGCATGTTCTTTAAAAATTTCATAGGGTTGCTGGAAAGGCTGCTTTAAGGAAAGTATTTTGTAAACTAATGCTATGTAAATGTGAACTTTTATTATTTTTTTTTATCTTAAAGTCTCCAGAGTACTTCCTGTATAGTCATATCAGTTTCTTTAGATGCCTTTCTCTTTTCTTCCTATTTGTTTTTTTCTATATAATATGGTCTGTTAAACTTTTAGAGATTCACAGATATTTTGAGTTACCTCCAAGTCACTAGTTTCATAGAATATATTTTCATATCATGCTCTAACATACTTAAGCTTAGTGTTTCTTTTCTGGCTTTTATGAACTCTAGGATGACATGGTCATTTTTTTCTAAGGTTCCCATTGCTTCCATGTCCTCAGCTGCTTCTTTCTTGGTTAGAATTAAATTTAGAATAGAGCTTCTCTGTTCTTGCTGAGGCGGGGTGGGGTGGGGTTTAGAAAGAATAGATTCTTTACTTGCTAACAGTTGTATTAGATGCTCTGCCTGTAGCAGATTGAGTCTTCATGCAGATGTCCAAGTACCTTGAAGTCGTCTTTCATAACTAAAGATTAACCTCTTGGCTAGTTAATACAAAGAAAGATTTTTCTAGGTCTTTTGTTTGAATTTGTTACGAACTAATAATATAACTTCCTTTATTTCTTTTTATTATGCTTCCCAGATTATCCATCATACATAGAATCCTGGATTAGTTCTCTCTACCTAATAGCACAGGGGCTCCTTAAAAACAGACTATCGTGGTTTGGTTTTTTTTTTTACTCATGAGTACCTTGCACATTGTAGGTGCTTAAGAAATCGTGGTACTATGAATTACAAGGTGTCAGAATACCCAGGTCTAGCTCTTTCATTACCGTAACTTACACGTTTACATGATTTCTCTGGACCTTAGTTTTCTTGTCTGCAAAATAGAGTTTCAATAGATCCCTTTCCCCCTCAAATTCTGTAATTTTATTTCTTTTTTGAGATTTGAGTGCCTCAAATGTAGGAACTGAATAATCTTGTACTAACCATGTTAACCAATGCCTCTATATGTCAGAGTTCCCCATTAGTAGGATAGGGGGTAGGGATGGATTTAGACTAGAAGATTTCTAAGGTCCCTTTCAGATCTTCTAGTTTGAATTTGGGAGGAAGAAAATATGATCTAGTTGGAGCATTGGTCCCCAAAGGCTTCACAGAAGAGGTAGGAGTTGATTAAATATACAAGAACATTTCAGTTAGGAAAGAACTATTGTTAGAAAGTAGTAATAAGCTTGTTATGTTTAAGAAAAAGATAGGAACAGGTCACTGTGAAATAGAATGGTAGGTGTCTGATGGGGAGGAGTAGCAAGTAATGTTGAGGAAGGGAGTAGAATGTAAGGGCCTTGAATGTTAGGAAGCAGATTTGGGACTTTAGCTTGTGGACTATATGGAGGCATTAGAATCATTTGAGCAAATGAGCAGACAGTATAAAAGCAGTGTTTTAAGATTAGTTTGGAGGCAGGGTACGGAATGACTTGGTGGACTGTTGGCAGAGAGAGTAGGAGAAGGCAGCTTAGGTGATCTAGTGGTATTAGATAATTGAAACTTGAATTATAGCTTAGATGAGAAAGACTGGGGTGGCTAGGTGGTGCAGTGAATAGAACACAGGCCCTGGAGTCAGTAGAACCTGAGTTCAAACCTAGCCCCAGACACTTAAAACACACACACACACACACACACACACACACACACACACACACCAAACTAGCCATGTGACCTTGGGCAAGTCACTTAACCACAATTGCCCTACCTTCCCCCCTCCAAAAAAAAAAAAAAGATGGGAAAGAGGAATGAAGCAAAGATGATTTCTTTGAGTTTGTGATATCACTAGGAAGAATGATGGCTGAAATAGGTAAGGTTTAATTTTAGAACTAAAGTGTTAGTCAGTAAGCATTCTGTTAAGTACTTACTCTATATTAGGCACTATAGAGCATTGGAGATAAAAAAGGAGGCACAAAGACAGTACTGCCTTCAAGGAGCTCACAGTCTAAAGGAGGACACAAAAATGTAATAAGAAGTTACATACAGGTTAGTAGGACATAGAATTAGGTTTGGGAAAGGCTTTCTCTAGAGGATGGGGTTTTAGTTGGGGCTTAATAAAGGAAGCCAGGAGGCAAAGATGAGGAAGAGAGTGTTGCAGGATGGGGCGTGTATCACCAGAGAAAATGCCCAGAGCCAAGAGATGGAGTGATCTGTGGAAGAGCCAAGAGTCCAGTATCACTGAGTTGAAGAGTATGTGTTGGGGAGTAAGATGAAAGAAGGCTAGAAAGGTGTGTGTTTGTTGGGACCAGGTTAGGATTTTGTATTTGATCATGGAAGTGATGGGAAGCCATGGGAATTTGAAGGTGAGGGGGGTCGTACGGGGAGGAGAATGACATGATCGAAGTTGAGCTTTAGAAAAATCATGTTGGCAACCAAATGGAAGATGGATTGGAATAAAGAGAGACTTAGGGAAAATTGACCTTACCAGCAGACTATTGCAGTCATCTGGACATGAGGTAGTGAGGGCAGAGCAGTGTCAGTGGGAAGAAGGTCTTGTTACAGATGTTACAGAGGAGAAATTGACAAGGCTTGGCAGATTGGATGTGAGAGGTGAAAGGGAAGGGTCAAGAGCGCCTGAAAGGTAGTTGGAAATGTGAGACGGAAGGTCAGCAGAGAGGTCAGGGTAGGGTAGGTAAAAAAAAAGCCTTGTGAGGGTATGCTAGTTCAGTCTTTTTGTTTTACAGATGAAGAAACCAGGGCACAGGGAGAAGTGATTTTCCCAGGGACAGAGTAATCATTACTCATCATTGCCACCTAGATTTAGAAAGTATAATTTTTGCTTTCATTGGCAAGAATTAGGATACTGGGGGTTTGCACCTTACAATAATATAATAATTTAACCTCTCATTTTAACAGAAGTAGAACTCTCTCCAGAGCTGGGAGAAAAGGAGTGCACCAGAGTAGTTATGAAAAAGTCCTTTAATATACAGGGTGTTCCAAAATTTTGTGTGCCACTTTAAATTCTTAATAGAGTCATTGGCACACTTCAGTTCCAAATCTGCAGTTCAGAGCTGAGAATGGTTTTTATGTTTTAAAATGAAGTTTTAGTGTATTGAAAAATGTCAAAAACCATTCTTCACTCCCAGGTTGCATAAAAGCAGCTAGCTGACCAGATTTAGTCCTTAGGCAGTAATTTGGTAACCCTTGATAATTGTTTAAAACTATAGTAACATACTTTGGGACACCTTATATTTTGTCAGATTATTTTAAGATAGTTTGGCTTTGCTGAAAGGAGATAAGATCATTTTAGGTAAAAAACAAATAACACACAACATGCTGAGAAGTTTTCCTTCCTCAACTGTGTTAACTACTAGACATGCCTCATCTTATTATTTATAACATGTTAAAACAAAGATACAGTGTTGTTCTGCAAGTGAAAGGTTGACCTCTGGGTTTGGTACTAAATTTAGACTTTAGATTTCCAGTTTAAAATGTTACCTTCCCAACTGCTTGTACTCTTGGCTTTCCTATTTTTGTTGAGGAACCCATGCTAGAACCCTTATGGTAATTTTTGGTTTTAAGGGAGCAAGAGGAGAAGTAGGCATTAACCAGTATGAACTGTTATTCTTTTCAATCAGATTTTAACTGTGTTAATCATTTTGTAGCTGTTATTAAGCAGGAATACCTGGAATCTAAACATTTTTTGTTGAATTGGATTGAGTACTGACTGAATGGAAATAAATGAATGGAAAGAAAAAACGTCTGCTGAATTCAGTGGTTTGTGCCAACTCATGTGAAAACCATTTGGGGGTGGTGATGCAGGTTAATTCTTCGATCATACCTCCTACTTTCCTACCTGCCCACTTTCGTTATGCTATTTCTTTTACCTGAAATGCTCTTCCCCAGCACCTCTATTGATATTCTACCTTTTCTTCAAGGCCCAGCACAAATACTGTTTCTTCCTTGAAGAGAGTTTGGGGATGTGTATTTAAAGTAATGGTGCAGTATTCATTTGAGAATGTTTGACAAGCACTTGGAACTTGAAAGCCCAGAGCCAATGAGAAACTAGAGTTGGAGGTATTTTTTTCTCATATGAAACGAGGAGATTGGATAGGATGATCTCCAGGTCCTCTCACAGTTTCAGATTCTCCGTAGATATTCACTACCACTGGATGCTGAGTGTGGAGTTGACATAGTGAGACCAGTGTTTTAGGAGGATAACTGACATTGAGTAGTAAGGAGGAAGAATTTGTGAAACAGGTCTCAGGGTCCCATTAGCTAGGAATGTAAAAGTGTTTTCCTTAGACATTGTAGCCCTTGGTGTAGTGATAAGCTGTCAGAGCTAGTGTAAATTGAAGACAGAGAGGAGAAGGACAGAGGTGATTAATGAGTTGTTAAAAAGTGGCTGGCACAATATAGAAACAAAGAGTTCATTCAAGTTTATTTCCTTTTATGCTAATTTAAAATACGCACATATACAGACTACAGTATCAGGTAGTCTCAGTGATTTTCTGTGACGGTGACATTTCTCCCTCTTTTGATAATATTTAACCTTTGGCTTTGAAGTTCATTTCTTGGAAGTCAGTACTACTCAAATTTGCCTAATTATATCATTAAATCTTTGGAGGCGCTTTTTTGGATCTCTTCTTTGCAAAAAAATTCTTAAAATATACCATTTTTAGCCCTATCTTCCTTTTTGTTCTTTTATAGCTTTTTGACAGATTGAGAGATGAAAATCCACAATTTAGACAAAAAATCATAGCAATCAGCAGTGAACTCACACAACCAAAACTGGCCCTTAGTGAAGAAGACAAAGAGATCATCTTAGACTCTACTAATATCATATTCCACTGTGCAGCCACTGTCAGATTTAATGAAAATTTAAGGTAAGTCTGGATACTCATGTGAATTCTTAATTTTAGCAGTTTCCTTTTAAACCATTTGTTAGAGGCTAAAAGATAAATTTTGTTAAACATAGCCTTTTTTTTAGTCAAAGTATGTTGAAATTATATGCAGTGTTGGGCCAGTGCTGTGTGTGGTTTTTAATATTCTGATGTTTTCAAAATAATTTCCTTCTTCTTTTCTTCCTTTTCTTCAGCTTAAAGATGCTGAAAAATTATATTTGACCAAAAAACATAAGATTCAAGCTTCGCCTTTTATTTTAGAGAGGTAAAGTGAGGGAGAAGGAAGGGGAAGTTGGAGGGAAAAGTTAGGATTTATCTTCTGTTCTGTTGACACTGTTTCATTGTCTCTATTGAGTAGTTAGTTCCTTATTCTTTCTGATAATCCACTTTGTCCTCAAATTGTCCACTTTTCACTGTGTTCTTCCCCCTTTGCAGATTATTGTTGGGGCATTTTATCTTTCGACTGTGTTGCACATCTATGAAAGTCATGATCAATAGTCTAGGCCACACATTTCTTACAATGACAAAGCAGTGTCTTCTTGATTTTAATCAGAAGTTTTCTTCAGGAAAAGTAGCACTTGCTTTTGGCAGGGGGTTGAGGGGATTGAATTCTAAAAATATTCAATATTATTAGAAATCTAATCAGTGTAGATTCTTTTAAAAATTACTTGTAATAATGCCTCTTCCTAAGATGTCAGGGGGAAAAACCCACATTGTTAAAATGTTGCTTCAACAATTTGCCAATAAACTTTCAGAATTAAAAAACTCCCAGTCTCTGTGGCATCCCAAGTTCAATACCCTTTCTACAACACCATGATGCATCTAAACAAAACAAATTTCTGCACCAAGAATTTACAGAAGATGATAAACTAGTTTGTCATTTATTATATCCTTTACTTTTAAGGCTTGCTTGTTGTTTTTTTTTTTTATAAAGTCTTGTTATATTGTATATTATCATCACAAAGCTTCCACACAAACAGAAGCAAGCCCTGGCCAGTGGCCAGTCAGAGTAGTGCCTTGATCTCTGGTCAGATTTTCTATCGTGAATTCAGTACAAAACATTTGTTTGGCATACCACTATTGCAAGAAGAAATGGAAGGACACTGGTCTTTGTGATGAAGATCTATTAGCCAGGCTGATAAGGTAATAAACAAGTTCACTTCACCCTTGGTTTTTCACATATTTCTTACATTGGATGTACCTTTACTACCAGAATGCCCCTTCCTTTCACTGTCTGAGTCCTCCCAGAACAGTCTTCATTTTAAGGAAAATGTCCAGGCCAATCATTATTCCTTTCTAAGATCCACTACTGACTCTCTGGGCTGCCTGATAATGTCCCTGCCTCAGTACTCTGTCCTCCCTTTTTTCAGCTTCCTTGTGTGTGTTTTCTTCCCCCATTAGGATGGAAGCTTCTTGAGGACTGAGACTTTTTCCTGTCTGTATTTATATTTATGTCATTTAGCACAGTACTTGGCATATAGTAAACATTTAAAAAATGCTTGTTGACTTTGTTTTCCAATAGGTAAAGTAACTTTTTCAAAGTAATCTCTCCTGGAAGGATAAAAATAAAAGTAGGAGAAGTGCAAGGGAAAGTGAAACATCGACTTCTTAGGAAGAAATCTCTGCTTTTGTTATTGCCGATTCTTTTTTCCTTTCCTATTTTGTTAGGTAGGACCAGGTGTTTACAAGTCACTTGGAATTCATTTGATCCCCTTAGTTCCTTTAAGGTAAATTTTAAAATTCAAATGTTACCCCCATTTTATGGATGAAGATATTGAAGTTTACAAGAGGTAAAGTGAATTGCCAAAGGTCACACATCTAATCAGTGGCAGAGCAAGGACTCAAACCTATGTGTTCTACTCTGAATCCATTATTCATTTAACAGTGCACAGAGGAGGGGGAAAGGGCACTGTTTTCCTCTTCTTGTTGTGGAGAATGAGGGACGGTTTAGTCACTTCAGTGAAACTCTTACTTTTTGTGTGATGTTCATCATGTGGGTGTCTGACTTTACCTCAAGGGGCAGTGGTTGCCATTGTGCTCAGCCTGAGAGCTGGGCACCAGCACACTGTCCTGTATTGTGAAATATGCCAAAATCTAGTGACGTTATTGAGCAGTAACCAGAATTCAATACAATCAGTACATTAATCAGCAGTAATTTATTAAGGGCCTTCTCTATGCCAAACTTTGGGGCTACAGATGTGAAGGATGAACTATTTCTACTCCCAGGAAGTTTGTATCCTAATACAATAGGGGAGATAGCAAATACCTGTATAAGTATACATAGAATAAATATAAAGGAAAAAAGCACAAGTGAATAAATACAAAGTAGTTAACTCTAAGGTGGTTTAGGAAAAATACTGTATAGATTATAACTATAACATGATTGGATTTTGTAGAGTTAGGAAAATAGACATGTCAGTGGTAGACAAATCAATGGTAAATCTTTCTAGATTCTTTCTCTTCCTCCCTCATCACCCACCTCCACTGGAAAGACAAGCAATTCAATAGAGGCCGTATATGTGTAATTACAAAGAACATCTCCACAGTGGGCATGTTGTGAGAGACTGATTATATGTCCCTCCTTCCTATTCCCCTCTCCCCGCTTTATTCTGTTCTCCACCCTGTTCCTGTCCCTTTACAGAAATTTCCCCTTTTTTAGTGATATGTTTTTGGTATCCTCCCTTCCTGTTAGATGCTTTATGTGTGCCCTTACATTGTGTGGACCTTCTTCATGTAGACTTTATCTAGTTCATTTGTTCCTTTTTTGATTATTTGCTATAATGCAATTTCTTCCTCTTGTATCACATTGGGAAATAGGATGTTAGTATCTAAATCTAATGACTTCACTGTCACTGGAGAAGAGACTTCTATAAAGTTTTTATAGAATGTTTTCTGCTTTCCATCTGTTGTTTTCCTTACAGTTTACTCCTTAAACAACCATTTTGTTGCAAATATAAAGTGATATGGCTTTTATAACACAAGAACTTAAGAGACTTACTTTTGTTAAAAATTTCCTATCCCAGTCTTTTGGATACCATCTTAAATCAAACTCAGTTTATTGAAGCTGTTTATTTCCATGTACTAGCCAGTAATGATGCTTATATGTTATTTTACATGTTATATTTTTACATTTACATTTTACATATTGCATTTACATCCACATTATTCTCAAATATTTGCTATGTGAATTAATTTTTGAACAGAATCCTATTTAATACAAGTCTAGTTTTATTTCAAAATGTTTGCTTTTTGACCTAAACTACTCATTTAAAAATTTTTGTTTTAATAGTATCTGTTAACAAAAGCATTCATATAAGATATAAATGATTTACATGAAATTACAGACTCCAGATAATTTTCACTTTGTTAAAAATGTATATTAAGTTCACAAAATAAAAAAGTCCTGTTTACTTCTGTCCTTATCATGCTTTTATGTTTTCCCCCTCATCTTTTGTTTTGTTAAGAGTTGTCATCTACATAATATTTTGATTCTTCTTCACCACTTCATTTTTTCTTTTTTTTTTAACTTTTGTTTATTTTTAGTTTATGCCATTCATTTCCATGAGATTTTGAGTTACAAATTTTCTCCCCATCTTTCCCCTACCCACCACCTCAAAACAGCGATCCTACTGTATACCCCCTCCCCCAATTAGCTCTCTCCTATATCTTCCCCCATCACCCTTCTGACTTTCTGGTACGGCAAGATGGATCTCCCTACCCCAGTACCTGTATATCTTACTTCCCAGTTGCATGTAAATAATAATAATGATAATATATAGATATATACATACATATTTTTAACATTTGATTTTAGAACTATTAAATTCTAGATTCTTTCCCTTCCTCTCTCACCCACCCCCACTGGAAAGACAAGCAATTCAATACAGGCCGTACATGTGTAGTTACACAAAACATCTTCACAACGGACATATTGTATAAGACTGACTATATTTCTCTCCTTCCTATTCTGCCCCCCACTTGTTCTATTCTCTACTTTGTCCCTGTCCCTTTACAGAAGTATGTGCTTCTAACAAACCTCCCCACAACCTGCTCTCCTCTCTGTCATCTTCCACTCTCATCCTCATCCCCCCTATTCTTCTCTAGGCCAAGATACCCAATTTAGAGTGTATGTCATTCCTTCCCTAAGCCAAATTCAATGAGAGTAAGGTTGACCCTTTCCCTTTTGCCTTCCTGTTCTCCTCCTCCACTGTAACAGTTACCTTGCCTCTTCTATATGAGATGATTAACCCCATTCTGTCTCTCCCTGTCTCATACTATTCCTCTCCCACCTCTCAATTTCACCTTTTAAAATATCCCATCCTATTCAATTGATCCTGTGCCCTCTATGTACACATATTCAGATATGTATTCATATGTATATATACCCTCCTATATAGACATATGTGTACGTATACATATATATGTTTATATTCCCTTCACCTATCCTTATACTGAGAAAAGTTTCATAAGTTAGAATTATTGTTTTTCCATGTTGTCATGTAAATAGTTCAACTTTGATAAGTTCCATATGAATTCTTTTCCATGTTTACCCCCTCATGCTTCTTGTATTTTAATGTCAAATTTTCTATTCAGTTCTGTTTTTTTCATCAAGAGTGCTTGAAAGTCCTCCACCTCGTTGAATGACCATATTTTCCCCTGGAACATTATACTCAATTTTGTTGGGTAGGTGATTCTTGGTTTTAATCCTAGCTCCCTTGATCTCTGGGAATATCATATTCCAGGTCCTTTGATCCCTTAATGTAGAAGCTGCCACATTCTGGGTTATCCTGATTATGTTTCCACAGTATTCAGATTGTTTCTTCTTGGCAGCTTGTAATATTTTCTCCTTGATCTGGGAACTCTGGAACCTGACTATAACATTCCTAGGAGTTTTCTTTTTGGGATCTTTTTCAAGAGGTGATCAGTGAATTCTTTCAAGTTCTATTTTGCCCTAAAATATCTGGGCAGTTTTCCTTAAGAATTTCTTGAAGGATGTTTTCTAGGTTCTTTTTTTGATCATGGCTTTCAGGTAGTCTAGTAATTTTTAAATTGTCTCTCCTGGATCTTTTTTCCAGGTCAGTGGTTTTTTTCAGTGAGATATTTCACATTGCCTTCTATTTTTTCCCTTTGTTTGGATCTGTTTAACAGTATCTTGATTTCTCAGAAAGTCATTTGCTTCCATTTGTTCCACTCTAATTCTGAAGGAATTATTCTCTTCAGAAATCTTTTGAGATTCTTTTTCCATCTGGCAAATTTGACTTTTTAAGGCATTCTTCTCATTGGCTTTTTGGGCCTCCTTTGCCATTTGAGTTAATCTATTTTTTAAGGCAGTGGTTCTCAACCTTCCTAATGCCGCAATCCTTTAATATGTTAAGTTCCTCATGTTGTGGTAACCCCCAACCATAAAATTATTTTCATTGCTACTTCATAACTATAATTTTGCTACTGTTACGAATCATAATGTAAATATCTGACATGCAGGAAGTATTTTCATTGTTACAGATTGAACATAACCCACAGATTGAGAACCGCTGTTTTAAGGTTTTATTTTCTTCAGTCAGGTTAACTCTCTTTTCATGATTTTCTTGCATCATTCTCATTTCTCTTCCTAATTTTTCCACCACTTCTCTCATTTGGTTTTAAAATCCTTCTTAAGCTCCTCTATGTCTTGTAACCAGTCTACATTTTTCTTGGAAGCTTTTGGTGCAGGAGTTCTGACTGTGTTGTCTTCTTCCTGTTCCATGCTTTGATCCTTTTCGTCCCCAAAAAAGAAATCTGAAGTTGCATTGCTGGGCTTGCTTTGCTTCCTTTGCCTGCTTATGTTGCCAGTCAATTACTTGATTTTATAGCTCTGTGGAACTCTGCCTCCAGAGGGGAAAGCTTTGTCCCAAACCACTAGGGTTTTTGCAGCTGCCGGAGCTATTAGGAGGCTGCCATTTCTGCAGCCCCCACCAGCTTTGGCTCATTGAAAACACACCTCAGGACCATCACCCAAGACCACAATCCGGATCCAGGCACCTTAAGGCAAGAGCACTTAGCCTCTGAATGATCACTTGGCCCCCCCTGCAATTTGCATGCTGGGAGCTCTGAAGCAGCCACATGGAGGCAGCTGCAGGGCTGCCCCTTCTGCTGCTTTCTTGCCCTGGAGGCAGATGGCCAGACCCGCTTTTCTCCCCCTGATTTAGACTAGTTCTACTGACCTTTCATTTAGTCCTTGTTTCTTATGGGTTGATAATTCTGGAAATCGCCACAGCTGCTGCTGAGCCTTCTCCTAAAGGCTCCAGCTGCGGCTTGTCCTGGTCGTCCCCTAGCCAACCCGCTGTTTGAGGTCGGTCTGGTTTTGGCTCCCAGCCTGCTGCGATGAGCCCTTCCAGTCCCACCTGCCGGGCTGCTTTCAGTTGGAGCTTTGTTTCTCTGTACTTTTGTGAATTCTAGAGCTCTAAAATTTATTTAGAGTCATATTTTATAGGTATTTGAAGTGGTTATGGGAGGAGCTGTGGAGTTTTCCTGCTTCTGTGCTACCATCTGGCTCTGCCCCTTTACCACTTCAGAATATCTTTTTGTGTTTGCTATATTTTATGTAATTGTCATTTATTATATAATAGTATGGCATTCCGTAAATATATTCGAGCCTGATCACTTCTTCCTCATTTGTTGAACATACAGGTTGTTTCCACATAATTTCACCACAACATCCTTTGCTTAGGTCTTCCTCTTTCTACACTTACATTATACCCTATAGTATAATTAAAGGCCTTGAGTTCAAGTGACAATTCTGCCTAAATTATAACCTCATCACATCTTGCCTGGATTAATTGGTCCCCTACTAGCTGTGTAACCCTGAGCAGATCATTTAACCTCTCTGCCTCAGTTTCCTCATCTGTAAAATAAATGAATTGAACTCAGTGGCTTCTAAGGTCCCTTCCACTTTTAAGTATTTAATCTTCAGATTTTTCTAATATGTTTTAGATCTGGTCCCACCACCCCATCCCTACCGTACTAATTTCTAGTGGCTCCCTAATGTTGCCACAATCTAATGTATAGTCCTTTGTTTGGTACTGAAAGCTCTTCATAAGCTTATCTTTTCCTGCTTTTTTCAATCTTCTGACATTCTACTTTCTTCCATGTTCTGCCCTATGATCCAGCCACCTAGGCCTGCTCCCTGTTCTGTGTGCATGATGCCGCCCTCTCCCATCTCTGTGCTTTTCATGCCTGTTTAACTCTCTTTCCCAACTTGTAATTTACATTGACTCAAGCACTTCTCCAAAAGGTCTTTTCTTGGTTCACCTAGCAGCTAGTGCTCTCCACTCTACTCTGGTATCTTTTAAGTTATCATTTATATATGCTGACTCCCCCTTAGAAGGGAGCTTGTGGCTGAGGATAATTTTGCTTTTCCTTTGAATCCCTAGCACTTAGCACACTTAGCGCACTTCCTTAGCACAAGCAAAGGAAGACCTAAGCACACTTAGCACACATTAATTGCTCATTAATTGATTGATATATGAATATTCCTATTATGAATATTTTTATGCAAACTGACTAGATATATTCTGCATTGCTCAGAGTTGAATTCATAGGGTTATAGACTTCTAGCTGAAGCTGACTCTTATTCTTTTTAGTTATTTTTTCTGAGACACTGAAAGGTTAAGCTACTTGCCCAAGTCCAATTGAGAGCAAGAGGCAGAATTGTCACTTGAACTCAAGCCCTTTAACTTTTTTTGCAGTGACCCTTCTGCCTTCTCAGTGCTGGTGGCAGACATAATCTTTTTAGAGAGATCTGTAAGTGCAGTGTAGAGTAGAGGTTATGAAAATGTTCAATATTCTTTGATCCAGGAATTCTCTTTCTGAGAATACACCCTTAAAGTTTGAGTTTCTTATTTAAAGAGCTTTTTCTTCCAAGATATTTATAGCTGCATTTGTGATTGCCGAACCAAACCAAACAAAATCTAGAAGTAAATTAAATGTCCATTAGTAAGGGAATAATCAGCAGCTAGTAGGGGGTGCCGGAGTGCACAGAGCACCAGGGTCTGGAGTCAGGAAGTCTCATGTTCCTGAGTTCAAATGTGGCCTCAGACACATGGCTGTATGACCTTGGACAAGTCACTTCACCCTGTTTGCCTTGGTTTCCTCATCTGATGTAAGATGAGTTGGAGAAGGAAATGACAAACCACTCCAGTATCTTTGCCAAGAAAATCCCAAAAGGGATCACAAAGAGTTGGACCCAACTGAAACGTGAACAATGACAAACAAAAAGAGAATGATTAAACACATTGTGCTGCATTAATGTAATGTCATACAATCATCTGATTAAGATTGACAAGTTTGAAGCATATAAGGCAGAGTGAAAAACCTTTATGGAATAACACAAAGAAAAAGTTGAAGAATAGTATATACTGTGAATATAAAAGGTAAATGGAAGGAAATGTCCTATTGAAAACTTAAAATGAAATATAAATTATGAGGTTTTTATGGGATGAATTTAATTGCAAATAGTTCAAAGTAACTTACTTGATTGTATTTGTTTATATATTTTAACATGTTTTAACACACATGTATACACATATACATATACTCACATACATACATACATACATACTTATAGAAAACATGGAAAAATTTTCCATGTATCTCTATTTAAAAAAAGAAGATAGATTCCTTGGGTGTCAAAGTAAATAACATGTTCTTCTAGCTGTGGCTAGATATTTATTGAGTCCTTTCCTTTACAGAGATGCGGTTCAGCTAAATGTGATTGCTACTCGACAGCTTATTCTCCTTGCCCAGCAGATGAAGAATCTGGAAGTGTTCATGCATGTATCTACAGCTTATGCATACTGCAATCGGAAGCACATCGATGAAATAGTCTATCCCCCTCCTGTTGACCCCAAGAAACTAATTGATTCTCTAGAGTATGTATGTCTTTTTTTTTATTAAACTTTGTAGTTATGCAGAGATAAAAATATACATATGTGCTTTTCTTTCAAGTAATTCTAATATCCCTCCCTCCCAACACCAAGAGTTTTGACCACTTTTAAAAAAAAATCTGAGCATCTGTCAGCACCGCAAGTGCTGATGTTTCTATACTTTCCATGAAAGATTTGTTCTGTGAGAGTGGCAGCATGGTACAAAGGAAAGAATGCTAGGTTTGGAGCCTGAAGATCTGTGTCTGAATCTCTGGTTTCTACCTAATACCTGAATGACTTTGGGCAGGTCACTTGATTCTCTCCAGGCCAGTGTAGGGTGTGGTTTGGACTAGGTCTCCATAACCACTTTCGGCCTTTGACCCCGTGGTTTATGCCTGGTAGTTTGTAAGTGAGGGTGAGAATGAATGTGGAAAGAAATCCCTATCTACTTCACTCTTTAACAGACATTAAGGGTTTGCTTGAAGTTGAAGACTGAGGTGGTAAAAAGCAGGTGAGGCCTGTTCTTTTAATAAGTCATCAGTATTACTCCTTTGTGCTAAGTGGTTGGCAAGAGAGTATTTCTTATTAGTTAATTCTAACTTGGTTAGAGCATTCCTGATCCTTTGGTAGCAGTGTTTATCAATTGCTCTACACTTTTGAGAATGTGGATACTGTCCTTTTCTTTGGCCCCTCAGACTTGAGTTGGGAGTGTTACTTTCTTTTTAAAAATTGACTTGCTATCCTACTTCCCAAGCAGCTATTCCAAACTTTTTCCTTATACAAACCACTCCATCTCATCATAGCATATAACTCCACTTTCTGCTTTATGGAGAACATTAAGGCCATATGGGTTACTTTTTAACCCTAACTCATGACAGACTCTTATGTGGGATGAAGGTTTATAACTTTAAAAAAATCCAAATGAACTCATTAATTGTGTGTCCTTGGGCAAAAAATCCTTTACACGTTCACTGGACTTCAGTTTTCTCAACTTGTAAAATTAAAATGCTGAACTAGAGAGCAGTGGTGTCACACTCAAATAGAAACCATGGTCCACATATTGACTTAGGAAACTACAAATTAACATTATCTTTGTTCTGTTTTTATTTTGTTAAACATTTCCTGATTACATTTTTATCTGGTTCTCTAGTTTGATATCTCTGGACTACATGACCTACAGGGTCCTTCCCTTCTGGTTCAAAATCTGTGATTCTACACAGAGAATAAAGGAAGATTATTCATCCTGAGGCAATGTACAGCTGTGTTACCCCAGTTTTCTTGGTATTTCAACTCCTGCTTCCTCCCCAATAAAGCAGAAAAAGGCCCCTTAGATAATCTAAACTATGGAAAAAGTGAGGTATATTTTCTGGTAAAAGGATACTCATTGACTTCCTCCTATGTGCAGGGCTCGTAGTATCCTATCCATATGCATTACAACAAAGGAGAGCTATTTTCTCATGGCAGAAGTGAACTAATTTCATTTTTTCTTGCTGATTTTGGAATGAAAAGTGCATAATTATTTACAATTTGTTTACATTCTTACTTGTTTTAAAAGTGTATTATGTTCCTAATATTTGCAGGTCACACTACTGACAGCATTGAAATCTTCTCAAACTTGAGGTTGACTCTTGCATTCAAACATAATCTTTATGTACATACACACACATATAAAGCACACATTAAGAGTATGTTGCAAATTTGTGCTATCTTTGGTAGATCTTTGTCAAGTTTTTGTTGTGCTGTTTTGGGGGAGATGAGAAAGAAGTAGGTAAAAAGCCTAAATTATTTTTCACTGAACAAAGGAAAACCCATTGAATCAAATCATTGAATATTTGTTCATGTTTACTATGTTTGAGGAACTGTTTGAAAAAAACCCTTTTTAGAGTAAAACATTTGGAAACTAAATCCTCTTTCTTTTGTGACTGCTTTGATTATTAGGTGGATGGATGATGGACTAGTAAATGATATCACTCCCAAACTTATAGGAGACAGACCTAATACTTACATATATACAAAAGCCTTGGCTGAATATGTTGTACAGCAAGAAGGGGCAAAACTAAATGTTGCAATTGTAAGGCCGTCAATTGTTGGTGCCAGTTGGAAGGAACCTTTCCCAGTAAGTCACATCTGGAATTTACAATGCTGATACAGCTATGCATATTGTGAAGTGTTACATCTGAGAAAGTGATGCATAGACTAAAATTTGACAAAACTATGAATTTGTAGTATAATTCTTTTGGTTTTTTTTTTTTTATTGTTTTTTTTTTTTTTGAGGGCAGTTGGGGGTAAGTGACTTGCCCAAGGTCACACGGCTAGTTTTTTGTGTTAAGTGTCTGAGGCCGGATTTGAACTTAGGTCTCCTGACTCCAGGGCCGGTGCTCTATTCACTGCACCACCTAGCCGCCCCGTATAATTCTTAATTATTAGGTAATTACGGATTATTAAAGTGATAATTGGTGAACGTGTTTCCTATACAAATGATTATTGTTTTAAGGTAGTTTTAGGAAATGCTTATATAGGAATTAAAAGTATTAGAAATGTAGATTAGCAATGTTGAAATCTTTTCTTTTACTGAAAATTAAGATTGAGGAGTATGAAGTCATTGCGTTCTATTCATGTAAGACTTGGTCAGGCCAGCTTTCTCTGTGATCGATATGAAATTCTAAGAGAGTAAATTTTAATTTCATATAAATTTTATAAGCTCTAATTATATATACACACATGCATATGTGTGTGCATATGTGTATATATAGATGTACATATATGTATATAAGCACACACACACACAGACATATATCATCGTAGCCCTCAGTCTTCAGCACTGATTGGGATCTCAGTATAAAAGAAAAAATGATGAAGGTCAGAGCCTTTAGGGTTTCATCTTTCCACCTATGGCCTGGCCAGTCCCCCAAAGACCCTAATCCTTCCTTTCTCCTTTGGTTACGTTAGCAAATAAAAATATTTGTGAAGATTAAGATGTAAACAAATTTTAGACTTGCATGTCATTTATGTTTAATGAATTGCTGTTCAACAGAGTATATACTTTAAAATACCTGAGGCTGACTAACCCTGGAAATTAGTTGAGATTAGGAAGAAAGTTGGTCTTTTGTTGGGACAGTACTGCTTGCTTTATTCTTCACATAGGAAGATTTCCTTATTAACCACCTTTCTATTCAATGAAATACAGCCATGAATTTATGTAAGAGCCGTAGAATTGTTGTGAGTTAAATGTTGTTTGTTCCAAAGCTTATGAAGAGGCTTCCAATATTCTGAGTCAGATCCTTGTCAAAAGCCAGCCTTGCTGGTTAGAGGTAGCACATATAGTAATGCAAGCACAAAATTTCCCTTCCTTTCAGCTCCCTTATAAATGGTAAAATCTGTTTGCATGAAAGTATTTGTTGGGATGCAGATTTCAAGGAAAGAATCTGGAGTTGCTGTTTTTAAAATGATTCTATTTCATTTGGTGACAGGGATGGATCGATAACTTTAATGGACCAAGTGGTCTCTTTATTGCTGTGAGTAAACCTCTAAATTTAATTAATGCTACATTTTTTCTTCCTTTCTTAGATAATTTGAGTTTAAATACCTTAAGCATTATGTCTCTTTTTCTTTCTTCAAAGGCAGGGAAAGGAATTCTTCGAACAATGCGTGCTTCCAACAATGCACTTGCAGACCTTGTTCCTGTAGATGTGGTAGTCAACACAAGTCTTGCAGCAGCCTGGTATTCTGGAGTTAATAGGTATATGAGGTGACAGTGTGGCCTTGTTAAGTTTTTAAGTTATTACTTGAAAGTAGGGGAAAATGACTTTCATTTTTTTGTTTTGTTTTTGTTTTTTTGGAAGGGAGAAGGCAAGCTGATCGGGGTTAAGCGATTTGCCCAAGGTCAAGTATCTGAGGCCAGATTTGAAATCAGGCTCTCCTGACTCTAGGACCAGTGCTCTATTCATTGTGCCACCTAGCTGCCCCCTGGGAAATGACTTTCTACTGTGAAATTTAACTAGAAAATAAAAGTAGAAGAAGTTGTTCTTTTTTTTTTTTTATGAAAGGCTGCTATACTTTTTAGGATTTTTGTAATTATACAGAAAACTGAGGGACGGGGCAGAAGTTGGGTGTCTGAGATTATGTGACATTCACCTCAGAATAATTGCATATTGATATCTGCTGCTCTGGTTCTAGAGGTGTTTTACCTTCAGTTAACCTACTCTATTTGTACCTCTGCCCATGATTTTTTAGTAGAAATCATGGCCTACTGGATAGAGAGCAGTCCTGGAAGCCAAGAATTTCTAGATTTAAGACCTGTTTCTGATATATGCTGCCTGAGTGACCTTAGGCAAATCACTAAACCCCTTGGTGCTCTTAGGGAACTCTCATGAGCCTCTTAAGTACTGACCTGATTTGGTAGCTCCTTTACAAGGAAACTCCCTATACTAAGGTACAGGTCTAATATGTATTCCTACCCCTACTGTACTGCTAAAGGAGCAGAGTACTAGGTATAATTATTTGCATATATCATTCTGGGCAAAGGAAAGCTCAGTTTGTAATTTACCCCAAATTAGGCCTCAGAAAACTTGTCAAGAACACAGAGTCGAGATTAAAACACTCTTCCTTATTTTCCTTAGCTTTTTGGCTTATCTTTGGTTTTTTAGAATGGTTAATCCTGATATGAAAGGAGAAATTATGTAGAGAAAAAAATGCATACATAGACAGAGTTGTTCTGACCAATATTGTTTCATAATTCTATTATTAATACATGATAGCCAAACCTGACAGCTAGTTACAAAATCGCACTATAATGTCATTTAACAGCTTTATCCATTTATAACATTTATGACATCATTGATTTGGAACTGTGTTTTGCCCAGATTCTATTTTCATTAAATCCAATTAATTACCAATAGGTGGGTTATGTCTATAGTTTCTATTGAGAAATTTTGGGGGTGTTGAAGTACATGAATAATTAAAAGTACTTCAGCTAATAAATGTAAATTAGCCCATTACAAAAAACAGTGTCATTATAATTAATCTTAAAAGGTACATAGACTTTTGTCATACTTAGTTAAAGGTGTTTTATATAGGGTAAGCGTGATAGTTTTTGTTTGGTACTTATTCTGGTGTTTGCCTTTTCAGACCAAGGAATATCATGGTATATAACTGCACCACAGGCAGCACCAATCCTTTTCACTGGGGTGAAGTTGGTATGATATATTTTTTTTCCCTTTTGCTTTGTATAAATCTTAGAACAACTCTTAATGTTACTGGGTAGAATAGTTTTTAGTGTTTGTTTTAAAAATCATGTGTTAGTGCTATTATAATTCTTGAGGATTTAAGGCTATTTACTTAGAACTTATTTTCATTCTCATTGCAAACTTAGTTGCCATACCTACCAGCACAACAGCATAGGCTTTGTGGTTGCCTTCTTGAAATGTGTATGTCCCATCTGCCATTTTTGCCCTTTATTCCCAGCTTGTTCTTTTCCCTCCCACAATTGCCCCACCCCTCTTGTGGGAAGTAATGCTCCTTTCTTTTTGACTGGGACTACAAACCATACTTTGTCTGTGGCAAAATGAAGTAGGTCCAGTGGGCACTGCTCCCAGTTTTGAGAGCTGGAGACAGTATAATGGGAGATGCTGCATAAAGTAGATCCAGAAGGGCAACAAATGAAGTTTGCTTGGGAAGTCGGCTGATGCCTTAACTTCTGCTAGCATCTTGTGACACTTTTACCATACCATAGCATATCTGCAATCAACTTTGAATTGTTATTAGTAGAAGTAACCATAAAATCAGAACTTTAGACACCTAGGTTTTTGTTATAGTTCTGCCACACCATACCTTGTGACCTTGGGCAACTCACTCAGCTTTTCTATGTATTAATTTCCTCAACTACAGAATGATGAAATGGACATATGTAGCATAAAGGCAACTTGAGTTGAACCAGGTTCTGCTTTTATTTGGTCGGTTTTAATGCAAAATGTTATTTATATTATTGAATGTCAAGGTCAAATTCTACCTTGAAATGAATAATTATTTTCAAATAAATGCTTTAATTTAAAATTGCATATTACTATATTTTCCAAGTTTTCCCTATTGCTTTTCTTAATTTATACTACAGTTTTGATTAAACTTCTCAAATTTTCAAATAAGGTAGACATTTTGAACTTAAGCTCAGTTAGTGTTTTATAAAGTTTTAAAATTTTGGAATAGTTACAAGGTTGCTGTTTAATAAGTTATATATAATAATAGGAAAATTTGAACTATATATTGAAATTTCATTAAGATATTTGAAAGTAAATAAAATTACGTTGATTACTCTTTTATGTATTTAACTTAGGCAATTTGATTTAAAATATTTGCAAGAAAAAGATCATGATTTTCCTTTTCTTTTTAAAGTAAGTACAGTAATAAGAAACTGGAAAGAGGAACAGAAAGAATGAAGCTATGGTGAGAGGTACAACATAGAAAGTGACCTAATGACGTGGCCTTGGGAAAGCGTTCAGAGAAATGTCAGAATGAGCTTTTAGTTCTTGGTATATATTGAAAGTTAATAAGAAGAGGTAGTTCTCAAATCGTTTGAGTTCAGTAGGCATGTGTGCCCTCCCCTTTTTTTTAGCTACTCTATAAGGTTTTATTTTTAATATGGATGCAGTAATTTAATTCTGACATCTATAGCAAAAAGTATTATACCTTGTAAAAATGTAATGGTTTTCAAAAGTTCATTACATGGTTATTACCAAAGCTGTTACACAACTTTTCTTCCTCAGAATACCATGTAATTTCTACTTTCAAGAGGAATCCTCTCGAACAGGCCTTCAGACGGCCCAATGTAAATCTAACCTCCAATCACCTTTTATATCATTACTGGATTGCTGTGAGCCATAAGGCCCCAGCATTCCTGTATGATATCTACCTCAGGATTACTGGAAGAAGCCCAAGGTAATGGTGACTAGCTCTGTCTTATCTGTTCCTCTGACTGTGAAAGCCATGCTGCCACTGAAACAAATGTTAACTCTGTATTTTTGTTTATGCTTATGATTGAGGCTTAATGGCCTTTGTGAATGAGAAGACTCTTGAATTCAAGACTTTTACCTTGAATGAAGAGATGATCTTGTAAATCACTCATTCCATTCAGCCCTTCTGGTGACCAGCTCACACGATGTCTTGAATTCAAGATCTTACTTTAGTTTTTTCTTGGAACAACAACATTCAAAAATGCTTTGACGCTTATTTTTCCTACAGGCTATTATCTAAATCATTCCTTCAAGATGAATCCTTTAAACCAAGTGTTCAGGCGCCCCAATATTAAGTTGTATTCCAACAACCTATTGCTTCATTATTGGAAGGGTGTCAGACACACAGTACCTGCCTTATTGCTCGATCTTGCACTCAGGTTGACAGGTCAGAAGCCGCGGTAAGAAGAACAGTGCTAAGTACACTTCGTATCGGTGAGGTGGTGGAAGCTTGCTGGAGAGACAACAAGTCGCTGGCATGGGCTTTACCTGTAGTGATACTAACCTAATTCATCACAATCACAATCAGGATGCCAGGACATTTCTTAGGGATTTAATTAGCCTGTTGGGACACCGTTTCTGGTTCTCATGTCTTTTGGGCTATTGACCCTTCAATATTCCATTAAAAAAAAAAAAAGAAATGCCCAGCACCAAGGTTGTCATTGTTATTATAAGCTGAAAATGAATTCCTTCCTTCCCTCTACCACTCCAAAAATTTGAGTGTAGGTTTTTGTAGAGGGTTAAGGGTAAAATATTTTCTTTCCTCTGGTATTTAGTATTTTTTCCTAGAGAATAAATTATTTCAAATATCTCTGGTTCCCATTCAGCTTATAATATGGTAATTATTGTATTTCACTAATTTTCTAGATTGAGAAATGACAATTTTAAAAGGCAAAATAAGTCTCAAATTTCCATTTTATTTTAATTGTTTTAGACATCCCCTCCCTTCCTAAATTAAAACCCCTCAGGTTTAAACAGAACCTTCTTCTAACTTTTATTATATAAATAGAGTGAAGCTTATTTGGAAAAAAATTTTTTAGTTAAGTGATATTTTGGTAGAATCTTTTGATGGAAAATACAGGGTTTGAGTGTTTTTAAGAAAAATTCTGGTTGTACCTTTTGATTGAAAATACAAGGGTTTGAGTGTTTTTGAGGAAATTTCTGATTCTAGAATGTAGTTCTAGTACTCAAAAATCAGTGCCCATTAGAGTGTCAGGAGCTGAGAGCTACTTGTCACTTTCATTAGTATAAGACCAAGCAATTTTGTGATTTTCTTTTGATTTCATTTATCTCTGAGGTTCCTCTTCCATATTCCTGTTGTCCACAATGCCAAACAACAAAATACGTTAGAATGACCAAAATTGAGATGTTTGAGAGAGAAATGGTTTAGAATTTCTAGGCTAGCTTTCTATTTTCCCCCCAAAGATTTGCATCTATCATTGCCATTGAGAATATTTTTTATGGATAATTCAATTGCCCACATCTTAGGAAGGAACACTGTATATGTCTTTTCTTGATATTAAGAAGAGTAAATGTCACATTTATTGGTTTCTCACAATTTGGAAGCCTAAAGCAAGTGGAAATGACACAGCAGAACAGATGATGACACGTAGTATGTGCGTGTTTGTGTTTACCTTGCATGTAGTAGTCACTCATGAAGTAGTTGTTGAAATGATTAATTGTGGAAGTCTGTTAATGATAAGTAAAAACTTGAGTGCACATCATTGCAAACTGGCATTAGCTTCTGCTGGAGGCATATCTTAATACTGAGAATGATCTTGAAAGCACCGAAATTCCGGCAACAATATTAAGCTTTTTAAAAAAAATTAAAAATGAAATTGAGTCGTCCTTTTCATCATTCAACAAATCTTTATTGAGTGCTCACCGTATGTGCGTTTCCTTAAATGCGATAGCAGATTCAGAAATAGTAGAGTCCGTTTCCTGAAGAAGCTTGAGTTCTTGTTAGAAAGATGATTCCTGACACACGGCTCATTTAAAGGATGATACACGGAAGGAGGAGATCCTAAAGTCACTGGTGCACATGGTGAGGACAAAGGAATCCAGCAGGGGGCTAGGCTGACTGGAAAAAGCTTTGTGACGGAAATGAGAATTTACCTTGCCCCTGAAGAAGGAGGAGAAGACGAAGAAGAGTTCCTCTTTGCCACCATTGCTCACAGGGTGGTCTTCTGCCAGGAGCATGGGCAAAGATGTCAGCATGTGCACCGAGGGTTGCCAGCTGGAGTGGGTTGGGTGTGTGTTGTGGTGAATGGGGGGGACGGTTAGGTTTGAAAGGGGGAGTCAGAACAAGCACATTATTGAGTGCCTTGAGGAATTTGCGTTCTTTCCTTTAGGCACTGGGGAATCATTTAAAGCTTTTGAGCCAGACTTGATGAAAACAGGCCTTTAAGTGCTCCTTGATTCTTAATATAGTGGACAGAGAGTTGGATTAGGAATCAGAAAGACCTGATACAAATCCATCCTTTGCCACTCCTTAGCCATGTGAACACAGGCAAGTCACTTAATGTTTCTGAGTTTCCATTTCTTCATGTGCAAAATTGAGAAACTAATGGCACCTACCTCCCCAAGGTAGTTGTGCGACTTAAGTGAGAATGTTTATGAAGCACTTTACAAACTTTAAAGCATTATGTAAATGCCAATTGTTTCTAGTTGCTGTGACAGAATTTCAGTAGTCAGTAAACATTAAGTGCCTGCTATGTGCCAGGTACAGTGATAAGCACTGAGGATGCAAGTACTGGAAAAGATAGTTCCTGTCTTCAAGTCTAATGAGAGAAGACAACATGTAGGAAAAAAACTGGAGGAGGAAGGAGAGGTACTCAGCTGAGGGCATAGGTGAAGAAGTGACAGAAACCGGAAAAGAGTGCAGTTGTATGGGGAATGAGGAGAGCTGGAGGGGATGGCAGAATCTTAGAATTGCAGGGAGCCTCAGAAGCCCTTGAGTCCAAACCCATATTGAATCATCAGAATCCTCTCTGCAGCACCCTAGTAGTTATTCATCCTCTGCCTTCAAACATCCAGTGAACAGCAAACTGCATATGAGTACTTGAAGGCCAAAGTGTTTAGCAGCATTTGTTCTAGACCTTAAAGAAGAGGGTATAGAAATCCAGCCCCGGAGAGGTGGAAGCCAGAGAAGCAGTCCAGGTATGGGGAAAAGACAGTGGCTGGGAAGTGTGAGCATATTTAGGGGATAGTCCGTTTTAAATGGATGATGTCTCATGAAATAAGGCCAGAAAAAAGGATGACACTGGATTGTGCAGGACCTTGAATGTCAGGCAAAAGAATTAAAACTATTAGTTAATAGGGAACAAAGGAATGATGTAACTATAGCTGTAGAAGTATTAGTCTAGTAGAGGTATAAAGGATGATTTGGAGCAAAGAAAGAGTAGAGACAGAGACTATTTGGACGATTTAGACTATTTTAGACTATTAGGGGCCTATATTAGGGTGATGACAATAGGAATAGAGAGAAGGTTACAGATTTGGGAAATTTTCTGGAGAAAATATCACTAGAACTTAGTGATTGACTCTTTACTTCTCATTTAAAAATGACTTGAGAATTTCAAATGAGGGAGACGGGATGATTAGTTATACTACTGACAGAAATAGTAATGTCAGAGGGAGGGGCTATTGTAAGGGGAGAGATAAGCTTGGTTTTGGACATTTTGAGTTTGAGGTGCCAGTAAGATGTCCAGTTAAAGAGGAGTCATGGTAAAAGGTCAGAGTATAAACATAAAAATCTGGGAGTTATCTACGTAAAGGTAATAGTTGATATCATGGAAACATTACCAGGGAAAAGAGTATAAAGAGAGTGCTGAATACAGAATTTTGAAAACAAAACAAAACACCCAAGGAGAATGAAGAGCTGGAAAGAGAATCTTAGTTTTTTCAAAACTGAGTCAAATTCACAAATATTTATTAAATGCTTACTAGTTGCTATGTATCATTCTAAGTGATGGGGCTTCAGAAAAACCAAAAGAACAGTCCCTGTGCTCAAGGTGCTGAGTCTAATGGAGACGACAAAACGCAGACAAGCTGTGTATAGGGTAAATCCCAGAGCAAAGAGGCAATCCAGAAGCATTCTTGCAGAATATGAAATTATTTCTGAAACTTGAGATTGTGGTGAGGAAAAGAGAATTCCAGGCACGGAGGATTGCTAGTGGAAATGCAGTCAGGAGATTAAATCAGAGGGACAGCAAAGAAGTCAGTGTCCCTGGGTCACAGCATACATATGGAGGGGATTGGGGAGTAAATATAAAAAGATGGGAAGGTAGGAAGGGATGGGGTTATGAAGGGCTTTAAAAGACAACTAGAGGATTTTTGTATTTGATCCTGGAGTTGAGTTTATTGAATGGATAGGACTAGGGAAGGCAAGGGGGTGACCTGGTCAGACCTGTGCTTTAGGAAGATTGCTTTGATCACTAAATGTACAATGGACCGGAGTGGGGGGAGACCAAGCAGACCACCATTACAACAGGCTAGGTGTGAGGTGATGAAGTCCTATATTCGGGTAGTTGTAGTCACAAGAAGCTGGTTGAGGTAAAATATTTAGAGATGTTGTGAAGATAGAATTGACACGGCTTGGCAACTAATTGGATGTGAGAGAGTGGTGAGGGGTTGAGGAGGACATCTAGGTTGTAATCCTGGGTAACTGGGAAGAGGGTGGTACTCTCGATGGTCAAGAGAACGGTTAGGAGGGAAATATATTGAGTTCTGTTTTGAACATGGTGAGTTTAAGATCTATGTGGGACATCCAGTAATCTGAGATGAGCAGCTAGCCCTCCATAAAGAGCTCTGACAGTCATCTGCATAGAGATAACCATTGAATCCATGGCAGCAGATGAAATCACCCAAGTAGTCTGGAAGGGGAAGCCTAGAGGTAGAGGAAGTAGACACTAATTACAAACATCCTTCTGAAGGCGTTTATCCTCTAGAGGGAGAAGAGACTGGCTGATAGCTAGCATAGAGAAAATGAGAAATCAGTGATCTTACCTCTTGGTGCATCAGTCTCCCAGCTAGCTGGCGGCGTAATCATAGAAAGTGCCCAGCCCCTTCTGAAGGAGAAAAAACAGACTCTGCAGGGACACAGTAAAATGGATGGTCTCATCTACTATTAGAACAGCTACTTGCTATCCTTGGATAAAAGACCCTACAGTTTTGTCTAGGACTTCTTTCACTCTTGTAAAAGTATTTGGTCATTTCTCTTTGCCTCCTGCCTTTGAACAGAGAATGTTTTCTTATAATAAATTATGCCATTTGCAGGCGAGATACTCCCCTTTTCTCCCTTGACCGATCCCCCTCTTTCTCTACCCTTCCCTCTCCTGTGAAATGCTGTACTTAGCCTAAGTTGCTGCAAAATGTTACTGATTAGCTGTGTACTCTAAGCAGTCCTGAAAGGTTATAAAAAATTAAGTCTGTATCCTAGAAAGCAGAAGCTCCTATCAGAAGGATATCCATCTTCCTTAACGTGCTAATCTGTTTGCTTTCGATTTGACCTTATATCTTTGACCCATATCCATCAGATTTCCTCTGATAAGTAGACCTCTGGGAAGAGATCAAGGGAATTTCCCAACACCAGTGGGGGATGAATGAATCTCCAGTGAAGGTTCTTTGAGGATCGGGGAGATGTTAGGATTATCAGGAGGCAGCAAGGAAGCAGCCAGTGGATTGAGGATTATTGAGAGTGGTGACGAATAGAAGACGAGAGAGAAGGTGATCACGTGCATGTAGGGGGTGACCACTTATTCATTAGGAGTGGAAGGAAGAGATAGGGGAAGACATCTCAGTTATGTGAGATGAGTAAGAATAGAAAATGGTGTATGTAGAGCCGGATAGCACATGAACAAAAGCCATTGGATTTGGCAATGAAGTCACTGCTGGGGTGACTTTTGAAAGGTCAGTTTCAGTAGAGTGGTTGGAATAGAAACCATATTTTAAGAGGTTAAGGAAGTGGACTGGAGTTGTACTTGTCATTGATTATTGAAGAAAGCTTTTAGAGGAGATAGGAGTAGATGGGATCAGAGGCACCCTTGTGAGGATTGGAGGAATATTGAGGAATAGGAGGGAGTGTCTGCATTGGGAAAAATTTGTCTTAAGGACACATTAGTATAAATGAAAAGAAAAAATTTGAATTTCTAATCATTACACTATTTTGAATAGAAGCTAAATAGCATTATTGTGCTATAGTTCGTTGTGATTTTGTAATTTCATTGCTGTAGGTAGCTCCCAGTAAGGGAACTCTTTCAATCATAGCAATGCAAAAGTCTTAAGATAAAATGACTTGCCCAGGGTCACACAATTAGCACATATAATAGGTGGAAATTGACCCCAAGTCTTCTTATCTGTAAGGCATGTCCTCTGTCCACTAGTGATGTGATTTTCAGATTTTTTTCTTGTTAGGATTGGAAGATCTTCCCAATAGTACCTATACAGCTGTTGTGGATACTGAGGCTAGGTTATAAGTGGCATTCGGGTAGAGTAGGGGAATGGTGTGTTATAATGGGTAGGTGTGGTTGTGTTGGATACTAACGCCATATCAAGTCACAGCTCACTCTTCTGCTCATGCCACAACCTGAACTAAGGAGGTCACTGTATAAGGCCTTCCTACTTCTGCATCAGTTGAGTCCTTGTCATAATTGCATAAAACTTGGTCTGTGACATTTTTTCTTCTATAGTTCTCTGTGTTCAGATTTTGTTAATCAGTTTTACACAGAACAGGGGTTGTACAGCATCTGTATAGCACCTTTTCACAAACCTGATTAGTCATACTTTGAAAATATTTCTGAGTCATACTAACTTGATTTAGCCTTTGAATATTGCCTTTGAATGTTCTTTTCTTATGCAAACCTGGGTCTTGATCCTTCCATTGCTGCTTTTTAACATGAGGGCCAAGGCTGTCACATCATCATTACTGAACACTCAAAATAGCCTGTGTATTATCAGAAGACAAAACTCTTGATCTCAGGTGTTTACCCTCAGGTGTTACAGGTAGGGTAGACACACAGATTATTTGCTTTCATTCATCCTCAGTTACCTACAAGAAACTCAGAACCTTTCTTCTATTTGTACTATATCCTAGTTGTCTCTGGTTGTTGAAGGGTGGGGGTAGGTACCATAGTCATGGAATGTTTAAAAACAACTGTATCAAGGAAAGACTGAGTGTTAGAAATGGGTCAGTATACAAGGTGCCTACTATCTCCTTTCAGGGATGTCTATTCCATCCTGAGCATCTTGGAGTCCCCCCTGCAGTACCTTGTACATAGTAGGTTCTCAGTAAATAATCGCTGAATGTTTAAAGTAATGGTTTCTGTGTAAACTTAATTGAATTATTAAGAAGGGGTGGCTATATTTAATATCATTTACCAAGAGTATATGAAAGATTGTTGATAAAATTTTCAAAGCATTTGCTACTGTTGAGAAAGTCTTCAGTTTTTTTTAATGATGTTATTGGGTAAACATCCTATTGGATAGTTTTCAGAAGTTTTAGTTTTTATATTGTGATGGTACTGGGCATCTGGAACAACCAATTTCAGTTTTCATAGGTCTCTTCAGCCTTTTTCCTTTTTAACATCATTTGGTTGCTTCAGAAGAAAGTATTTTGAATGTTTAGCATTACTTGCCCTAAATGGAGCAAGTTAAAAAAAATTTTTTTTTCTGATCCTAAATGGAAAAATAGAGGAATTTAAAATTGTTTGAAACCATGCATAAAACTTACTTCTCCTGACAAAAAACATGATGATTTTGATTTTTAGAACCCATACTGAATGGGCTTTACTGTTTCAAGTTCTGTTTCTAGGAATGTTTTTTAAAGATATTGATTGTGTCTTGGGAACCTCCTTTTTCATATAGCATTTCTGTTTTGAAATTATTTCCATTTTAATTTACAACAATGGCAATATTATGAATACTTTTTTTCAGATGAAATTCATTTTTTTGTATTTTCCAAAAAATCCTCATGCCAAGACCTGCCAAGAGAGAACTTTTCCCTTCTCATTTGAAGTTTTTTAAAAATGTAATTCATTCTTACTTCAGTTTATTATAGATAGAATGTAATAAAGATTTTATATTTGTGGTTTGTAGTGTATTATAATTGAGATTAGTGAGAAAATTGACATTTGTCAAAAAAAGAGGAGACCAGACTTGATGATACAGTTCTTTGGGGCTTGGGTTATGGAACTCTTTTACAGAAGGGAAAAATGTGGGAGAAATTGTGATTTTTTACTTTTTTTGGTTCAGAAAGTAATACATCAGGGGTCATTTATCACGGCACATTTAAGAGATCAAAAATGATTCAAATCTGTTTTGGGAGGATCATTGTTCTCAATATGATTTGATTTAAGCGACAAATGAATATTTCTGCATATTCTTTCCCAGTCAAATAGTATGGATTGTTGCAAATGTCATGGCTATCAAGAACCATTGTTGGTATTTTGATTTCACATAAAATCCTAAGTGGGTGCAGCTGAGCTAGATTGTAGTTTAAAAGCAAGACTTTGTTAGTTTTGCTAATTTATTGTTTCCATTTTTACAGTGTTTGGCCTCAGATTGTTCTTGAAGCTCGTTTATTTTATATAATCCCAGTGTTGATGCTGCACCATATTTCTTGCTAGCTCCTTCAGATTTCCTGTTTCCTTTTTGGATTCAATCCAAGATGCAGAAATATTCTTAATTTCCTATACTAGGAGAATCATGCACCAAATCTTCATGTTAGTGTATATGTATTTGAGGGGTGAGATGCCCACATATATTTGGGCAATGGTAGGACTTTCATGATCTATACAAGATATCAATTTGTAATCTTTATTCAAACATAGGATGATGAAAACAATAACTCGTCTGCACAAAGCTATGGTGTTTCTAGAATACTTCACAAGTAATTCTTGGGTTTGGAACACTGACAATGTCAATATGTTGATGAACCAGCTAAACCCTGAAGACAAAAAGGCAAGTTTTTTTTTCTCTTTTATTATTAGAAACAAGAATCGTGCACTCAGAATCATGTATTATGTAAATATTACTGTATTTACTACTATGCAATATTACTGTGATATATTTGATGGCTATAAAATGTTTAGAATCCTGAGTACGAATGAAAATTAAGATTTTGGGATTTCCTTGGGGTTTTCCTTGATGGTTGATGTTTCTTTTGTATCAAAACTTAGCGATGTTAAAAAATGCTTTGTGTTCCAGATCTTACAACAAATTGCTCTTGACATCCTTTTGATTTTCTTTTACTTAAGTTTTCTACTATTTTTAAAACTATCAATTCACAAGGGGAGGTAGGAGAAATGACAGGTAACATCGAAACCAGTAGCATCTTAGTAACACAGTTAGAGAAATATCTTTTCTCTTGCATGCTCTAGAATTCAGTGCTCCAGGAAATGGTTTCAGAAAGCTCAGACTAACCATTTTTTTGTGGAAATCTTTCCAAAACATGTTCTATATCTCTCTGATTTAACAAAGCACATCCTCACAGATCTAACATTTTCTTAAGGATACTTGGTCATAAAATTGGAGTTACAGTCTCATCACATTGACTTCTTTTCTGTTCCTCATACACAGTGTTGCATCTCCTGTTCCCATGCTTTTTTTCTCCTTGTCCTCTGGCTTGGATACTCTCCCTCTTCTCCTCTGTTTCTTAGAGGTCCTGACTTCAAGACAAATCAAATACTCTTCTAGAAGTGTTTCTTGGTCTTCCCAGCTCCTGGTGCCTTCGCCTCTGAGGGTACCTTGTGTCTACTTTATAGGTACCATGTAAATGCCTAGATATGGACAGTTGTCTCTCCCTTTGGATGTGGCCGAAGCAGAGACTGTTTTCTGTTGTTGTTGTTTTTTTTAGTCATTCCAGTGCTTTGCACGGTGCCTGGCAAATCGTAAGTGCTTAGTAATTAGTCATGTTATTGTGTTTTAGAGGTATGCTCAGGAAGTCCTGTTTTTAAAAAAAAAAAGTGCTGAATGAGGGGCTGCTAGGTGCTGCAGTGTATTCAATAGACTACTGGTCCTGGTGTCGGGAGGACCTGAGTTCAAATCCAGCCTCAGACACTTGACACTAGCTGTGCGACCTTGAGCAAGCCACTTAACCCCAATTGCCTTACCTTCCCCCCTCCAAAAAAAAAGTACTAAATGTCAGCATGACTTGATTGGCTCTTTGTCACTTCATAAAAGTATAGAATGATAAATGTGTAGTTGCATGAGATTTTAAATAGTTCAATACTACTGCCCTTCTCCAAAAATTATGAATTAAAGGCTAAAACCTCTCCTAGTAGGAGACTTCTCAAAAAATTTCACAATCAATATTAGTCATTTTATTTATTAATAGCAGTTGTGAAATTCATTTTTTCTATATATTTTTTAACATATTATACCTTTTAAAGCCCCTTAACTTAAACATTTTTATCCCCTACTCATATTGTTTGTTAATGGGGTAGGGAACAGTATCCCTTACCATTTAAGAAGTTTGTTCTAAAAGATATGGAAATTAATTTACTTCAGAATTCATTTTCAAAAGGCAATTTTGGTAATTGCATACAAGGGCATGCTTTTCTCATTTTTGACACTCCATTTATGATGCTTTTTAAAGGCAAAACTTTTGTAATATTCGGCTTTTGTTGGCATTCTGGGCAAAAACAGAGTTAAAAATTGATCCTTTGGATTCAATCCAAGGTGCAGAAATGTTTAGGATTAAGAGGATTGAAATTAGTAGGATTTTTAGTTTTACATAGTGAATGCATGAAAGAGCTTCTGTAATAACATTTCACATTCTGGTCATTGAAGTAAGATTGGCTAAAAGGAAGATGGTGAAATTTTTTTTACCTGGCCCCAATACTAAACCTTCTTTATCAGAGTTCTTCTGTACTACTTTACCTTGGTATGGAAGGGATCTTGGATTTTAGGAGGCTGTTCTTGCAAGAGCGCCTGTTCTGTCAGGTTCTAGCATGGCTCCAGGAAGAGGCCTACTCTGTTTTCACAAAGAATCACACCACAACAGTAGACCAACCACCCCTGCTATGACAAAACTTTTTTGTGCAGAGCAACCTATGAAACATAGAAAAATATCAGTAACTGATGACAGAATTTGCCTTCTTTTATATACCTTGTAGTCTTCTCATTTCAGTATCTTCCTTGTTGATTTATATGCTTCTGCTCTAGGCTTTTTAATTGAATTTTCTTCCTTTTTAAGTGATTTTAGTTTTTTTTTTCTTTGCAAATTCCTTTTTGTTCACTTTCTGACTTCTCTTTTGATGGTAGATTTCCCCTTGGGGTAGACTGCCAAGCTGTCTCAGCCTTCCCTGTTGATTAATTAATTCATTTTTCGCCAGCCTTGGTCCCTGTCTCAAGTAACTTCTGTGGAGACAAGACTGGCCCCAGCTGGATCATGTGCCCCTTTCCATCAGGCCTGGTATAACTCCTTACCCTGCCTACCTACCTCTCTTCTCCAGTTCCCTCTATTCTTTAAGTTCTCTGAATGGGTTGAGTCATTATTTGCCACTTTTTACAGGCTTGTGAGAAGAGTAGAGTGAGTGATCCAGGCAGAATTTCTTTTGCCTTTGGGTTCCCAAGCTAGGGCACCTCCCAAGGCAGAAGGGAAGCATGTTTCTCCTTGCTCCTCTTCCTCTCTGTCTCTCCCATAGTATCTTTATTCTCTTCCTGTCCCTCTCTGTCTTCCACAACTGACTGGACAGAGTTGAGGTCTGCTCCTTGTTTCTACAGCATTTGGGGGGAAAGGTTGCCAAGGCCTGTTGATTTCACCTTTGCAGCATCTCTCAGACATGCCCCCTTCTCTCCTCTGATGTTGCTAAAACTAGTGAAAGCCCTCTACTCCTCACTATTGGATGAAACTGTTTCAGCAGCCTGGTGGGTCTGCATGCTTCAAGTTTCTGCCCACTCTATGTGGCCACCAAAGTTATTTTCCAAAAGTTCAGGTCCAGTCATGTCACACACATCCCCTATCCCCTCTGCTCAGTAAACTCCATTGGCTCCCTATTAACCCCAGGATCAAATAAAAGTGCCTTGCTTGACATTTAAAGCCCTTCATAACCTAGCCCCTTCCTACCTTTCTGGTCTTTTTATACTTTACTCCCTGACTTAACATTTTCTGTCCAGTGACACTGGCCTCCTGAGCTGTTCCAGAATAAGACACTCCATCTCTTGGCTCTGAACATTTCTCTGGCTGTCCCTTATGTTCGGAATGCTCTCCTTCTTCATCTCCACCTAATGACTTCTTTACTAAAGTCCTGCTTTCACAGGAATCCTTCCCTAATCCCTCTTAATTCTGGTGCCTTTCCTCTGTTAATCGTTTCTCATTCATTCTCTCTAGATCTTGCTTTGTATAGTATTTGTTTCTTTGTCATCTCCCCGTTAGACTGTGAGCTCCTTTAGGGTAGGGGCTTCTTTTGTCTCTTTTTGTGCCTTCGCATAGTGCCTGGCCCATAATAGCTGCTCAATAAATGTTTATTGATTGATTGAAAGGTGAGGTGCAGCATGTGCAGTAGAGACTGTGTCCAGAAGGTACCAAAGCAAAATTGGTTTGTGTTCCCTGCCAGGGCATGGAGGTTGGTGGGGGAGGGGTGTTGAGTGAAAGTTTCAGTTGCAGGCTAGGGAATCTGTGGCCTCTAGGCCACAAATCCCCTTAATAAAAGGATTTGTTCTGTAAAACTTAGACTCAGAAGGCTTCACCCAAGGACCTAGAAGACCAAATGTGGCCTTGAGGCCCCAGATTCTCCACGCCTGTTTTAGGGAGTAGTATTCTCTGCTGTGAAGTTACAAATTGGTTGGGCTTCTTGCTTGCTTGTCTTGGAAGCAGCTGAGATTCCTTCTGACACACTTCTGACCCTCATTGAGAGTTTTTGGGGAGTTAACAGAAACTAGAAAAAATGTTGAGTCTGTCATTTTGTTGATCATATGACCCGGAAGTCCCAGCCCTTCTTTTAATATATGTATTTTACCAGAGTTGCTTATTTACCAGCAAGACTTATAACAGTTGCTTCTGGTGAATTTAAAGATACCCCACAGAGGGTAGTAGAAAAGTGCATGGTAGATTGGAATGGGTTGCAACCTGTAACCAGTACAAAACTTCTGACAGAAGTAGCAGATGTCATGAATGGATTATGTAACAGGAAAGGAAGATGGGCTGGGCTTAATGTAAGGTGAGGGCAGTAAATAAAGCCACAGAACTCTGCTATCATTCTTAGGACACTAGAAAAAAGTGAGGAAGATCTGGTGCATTGGCTGGAGTGAACTTTTGGGAGGACAGATGAAGTTGTACAGGATGAGTGGGGATTGGAGAGAATCCTTTGTTGGAGAGATGGATAAGATCACACAGATCAGTATGAGGATCCAAGGAAAACTAAGCCAGCTTACTCAGAGGGAGCTTTCTGTTTGTCCAGCAAGAGAATGAACTTTTCTGACTTCACATACCTCTGTGGTTCTTAAATGTTCTTTCTCTTGTGCAAAAATGTAGTGTAAGGAATCAGAACATATTCCTTAGTCCATTTAGGCAATAGCTTATACTCTGTTAGTAAATATGTGACACCTTTGAAATTCTTAAGACAGCAAATTACCAAGACCCCTTACAACAGTGCTTTCAAGAACTGTGAATTTCTTTTCCGTCCTTTTTGTTTGTACCTGGAATGGGAGAAAGGTATTTGATAGGCAGTTGCTAGGGTTAGATTTGGCAAATAAATCTTCAGAAAAATAGTTATCTGGAAATACCATCAAGTTGTTGCAAATAGCTGGATTTTATTTTTGCTTTTATTTGAGCTCTCAAGTCTTCTTCTGGTCTTGCTCACAAGAGATGCATAGTTCGGTCAGCTGCTTTTGTTGATTAAAAAAATTATTCTTTCATTTAGCTACATAATTTTGTTGGGCCAAAGATAGGAACATTCTCTTGTCTTTTAAAAAACAAAGCTTTGTATGCATTTGGACCCTTTGTAGAATGCAACAAAATTTAACAGCTTTATTTTAAGGTACAATCTATAAAGAATTTGACCAACTGTCTTGTTTGAGCTCCATTACCATATGATACAAATGAACAATGTTGTCCTAATTTTAAAAAATTTCTGCTCTCACAATTAAAAAAAAATTCTTTGAAATGGTTTTGAGATTCCATTTTGTCCTAAGAGTCACATCACTTCCACTGTTTGTTTTCAGACCATCACCCAGGCTTAAAGTATGGTAAGCATTCATGGACCTGAGCCAAATACTGACCTAGGCCAGTTTGGGCTGCTTTAGGCTTCTCCTCCTAGCTGCTCCTAGCTTACCACACTGGGGCTAGAATGAGTGTAGCTCATTAACTCCTAAACTCAGCCTTTCTCCCCGGTATCTTATTGATGCATGGACGGGACTCTAGATTATAAAAGACTTTAGTGAAGTACAGGTTCTCCTCAGGCCTATCAGACTGGAAAGGCTTGTGACGGATTGTCATCCCTGGATCAGCTTGTATCTGAATTCAGAGAATTATCACCAAAGGATACCATGCGACAGTATCTCTTTAACACAGCAACTCATGAGGACCATCTACTAAGGTCATAATGCTGGACTGGAGGGGATTTCTGGAACCTCCTTTTGTTTTGAAGATGCAGTAACACAGGTGATGAAATCAGTATTTAGCCTTGTTACATTTCTCTTCCCAGGGCCTTCCATTAGAAGAAGTTTGGAATCTGTGCCTTAGCAATATATTACTGAGCTCTGCCTAGCTTTTTTATGGCAGAGTTATTATAATCTGCTACTGAGTTGGCATAATATTGGCACAGATGACTTTATTCATCTTAGAGTGGGGAGCAGACTCAGGCCCCGGTGTGCTTTGTTATGTTAGTATGGCTTCGGTGGGTTAGTGTGGTTTCTGGTTGATGTTGCTTTTTGATATGCCATCTGCATTCTGTGTTGGTCCCTGGCTTTAAATCCACTTCTCTTTGTCAGTGTTTCCAGTCTTCCATTGCTATATCTGCTGCCATTCTTTCCCTCCTATGATACTTTTCTTATTCTTCTGTCTCTTTATTTTTCCTGTGCTTCTTGACTTTGGTGCTACCAACTTTTATCGCTAATGAGTGTTTTATACTGGCTAGTGAATGAACTGTCCAAACAGGATTAGTCTTTAATCTTTGGATTTTCAAGTTCTTTTTGTTAATACTTGGAAGCTTTTTCCTTTATTTCTGGATTTATAGCTGTCCTGGGCATTTTAGAGTAGTAGATATCTAAGTTTCAGGTAATGGAATATGTGCTATATTTTTATGTCATAAGGATTAGCTTATTTGCTTATAAATTCTGCATAATGCATAATATAAGACAAATAACTTCTCTGTTCCTTACCCATGTAAGAATCACTAACAATAGTGCCTGGTTGTGTATTTAGGAAAGCTGCTTTCTGTTCCCAACTTTATTGTTTTTTGCTATCAGGTAGGAGTTACCCTTCAACTTCCTTTACCTCTCTACTTGCTTTGACTAAGAAATTAGCTGCAAACTGGGAAATAAGATATACAGGCACTGGGGTAGGGAGTTCCATCTTGTCCTACTGGAAAGTCAGAGGAGTGATGGGGGAGGGGGTGTACAACGGGATTGCTGTTTTGGGGTAGTAGGTAAGGGAAAGATAAGGAGAAAATTTGTAACTCAAAATCTTGTGGAAATGAATGATGTAAACTAAAAATAAACAAAAGTTAATTAAAAAAAAAGAAATTAGCTGCCCCTAACTCTCAGTGCTCCTTATTCACCTACCAAAATCAAAGCACTCTCCCTATTTTTATGATTCACTACATAGAAACTAACTATTAGGGGCAGCTAGATGGCACAGTGAACAGAGCACCAGCCCTGGAGTCAGGAGAACCTGAGTTCAAATGTGGCCTTAGACACTTAACACAAAACTAGTCGTGTGACCTTGGGCAAATCACTTAACCCCAATTGC
Organism: Pseudocheirus occidentalis; assembly: GCA_028646575.1. Classification (NCBI taxonomy): domain Eukaryota; kingdom Metazoa; phylum Chordata; class Mammalia; order Diprotodontia; family Pseudocheiridae; genus Pseudocheirus; species Pseudocheirus occidentalis. Next base: position 157,260,832 of record CM053601.1, read on the forward strand.
CCTACCTTCTCTCCTACAAAAAGCAAAAAAAAAAAAAGAAAGAAAAAAAATGAAACTATCAGTTCTGTTTCTCTTTCAGCTCTTGCACATAAAATTTAAGTACAGTGGTGCATTAAAAAAAGAAGAAACTAAAACTGAATGACCCAAAAGAGTTCATTATAATTGAGTTTGACCTTTTGAAAAGTGAGATTTTTTTTCTGTTGAAATGTCTGGTTTTCATTTCAAGTTGCATCAGGGGATACAGGGGATTAAGTTTTTTCTTTTATTTTTTAAAATAAAGAATGTTTTTTCCCAATTAACAAAAATCCACATTCCTTTCTACTTCCCCACCGGTTGATGTTGATAAAAGAAAAACAATACCCTCTTAACACGATATGCCTGGTCAAGCAAAATGAATTATTGCACTGGTCATGTCCAAAAACCTTACATGCCCTGAGTCCTGTCACCTCTCTGTCAGGTGGTGGGTAGCGTTTCTCAGCATTTCTGGGATCTTGGTTGGTCATTGGTTGATCAGAATTCTTATGTTTTTCAAAGTTATCTATCTGTCTTTACAATATTGTTGTTGTAGACATTGTTCTCCTGCTTCTGTTAATTTTACTTTGCGTCAGTTCATGAGTCTTCCCAGGTGTCTCTGAAGCTTTTCTTACAGTACAATAGTCTTCCATCTCATTCATACACCATCACTTGTTCAGCCATTCCCCATTTGAATGGTGCCACTTCTTTGCCACCACCAAAACTACTGCTATAATTATTGTTGTACATACGAGTCCTTTCTCTCTTTGCTTTCTTTAGAGTAGAGACCTAGTATCAGTTTCTCTGGGTCAAACTGGTACGGACGGACAGGTTAGTAGCTTTTTGAGCATAGTCCCAAATTGCTTTCTAGAATGACTGTACCAGTTCTTCACTCCACCAGCAAGTACAATAACATACCTATTTTCCTACAGCCTCCTGAACATTTGTTATGTCTCCTGTCTTGTCAGCTTTGCCAAACTGATGAATGTGAGGTAAAACCTCAGAGTTGCTTTAATTTACCTTTCTCTAATTATTAGTAATGTGGTTCATTTTTTCATGTGGCTATTGATAGCTTGAATTTCTTCCTCTAAAAACTGCTTATTCACATTCTTTGACCATTTTTTAATTGGGAAATGACTTTTATTCTTATAAATTTCAGTCATTTCCATATATATGTGTGTATATATATATATATATATATATATATAAAACTTATGAATTTTGAGACCTTTATCATAGAAGTTGGCTACAAGAATTTTCCCCCAGTTCCCTGACTCTCTTTTAACTTTAGCTGCATTGATCTTTTGTTTCATCATGAACTCTCTTCATTGATCTGATAGGTAATTTCTTACATGCTCTTCGCTAAACCCCATCTTCAGTGTCCACAGAGACCTCTGTTTCCTTTTGCTAACTTGGTCTGGAAAAAAAAATGGCTTACTATGATTTTTTTTCTTTCTTTGTGCCTTTTAAAAAAAGAATTATCTTCTTTTTATTTATGTCTTTTGTTTTTACATCAACTTTCTTTCCAAATATATTACTCACTTCTTCCACATTCAGTGATCTGACCTTTCTGGATGGGATTTAGAAAAGAGATTTCCTCATTTGAGGGCATTTTCTAGATCTTTGTGGAGGAGAGCTCAGGTGCTCTTCCTCCTCCCATCTTGACTAGTCTGCAAATGATTAAATTCAAGAACCATTTACTGAAAATCTACTATATATATGAAATACTTTACCTTAACTCCAAAGACAAAAAACAACATAGTTCAAGCCATCTGGAGCCATCCAGAAGGAGGACATGTAAGAGGGAAAGAGGGAGGGTTCAGAAGGACCCACTTAGTGCTTAGTCTTATGTGATAAAAAGAGAAAACTGTATTTGTTCAGATGGGATTCTACTTCTATTTTTAATATGAAGATTCACTTCATTTGGTAAACTGCTGCTAAGTTGATGAAGGGAGGAAGGAAAGTCTATTTGTGGTCATAAGGATATGATTGTTTGCATTAATTTTGTTTCTGTTTCTGTTGTGATTACTTAGAAAGTGAAGTTTTTTCTTTTGGTTATCTTCTGATTAAAATGATACTCAAATGACAAACTAATAGTCAAAACATTGCTTTATGCAGACATTTAATATAGATGTGAGACAGTTGCACTGGGCAGAATATATAGAAAATTACTGCATGGGAACTAAGAAATATGTATTGAATGAAGAAATGTCGGGTCTCCCTGCAGCACGGAAACATCTGAACAAGTAGGTTTGCATGGAGTTGTTATTATATTATCCTGTATATGTTACTTTGTATAATCTCTTATGAGACCGATAAACCTTTGTCTTAGACTGAATGCAGTCTGTATATATCCACAATGAAAGTTTAATGATCTAGAAGGAAATATACCTTAAAATTCCACTGTAACTTTATAGATTTGTCATATTACCTCTAATCTAAGAAAAAAATGCCAGTTTTCCATATTGGTTTTTTTAATTGGTTCCTTATTATAAGATGTATTTTGGTAGATATTATAAAAATTATGATTTGTCCCATCCCCAGTATTACCAGACAAATAAGATTATTATAGCAATCTTCATTGAAGATAGATCCATTGATTTCAATGTGCCCTCTGATGGTATAAATCATATCCCAACTTATTCGTGTCTTTCTGTAAGTACTACATAGGTTCTGCTCAAACATCTTAAGGACCTTTTTCTAGGTCTCTTGCAATTATAAAGATACCAATAAATGCAGACTGTCCAATTATAGAAAACAATTATAGACAAAGTAAACATATCAAAAAGTGAATTTAATTTTTGCATATCTTGGGGGTGGGGAGGGTTAGAGAAGGATTTTTGGGTTTTTTTAACCTTTTTTTTTCAATCAAACATGACATTCAAAAGATATTTTGTTTCAAATGATGAAATAAGTTTATTGTGTATATTTCCCAGTGTGTGTATTAGCAAATCATACTTTTTAGAAAGTGCCTTGTGAGTTGACAATAAATAGAAGTGACTGATCCCATTCTGGCTTTTGGATGTATTAGTTAACTCTTAACTAGATAGGAGAAATGAATGGTGAGTTTGCAAAACAAATCCAAAGGCGAGATACAGAAATGACAGGGCATTTATATGACTCAGACAGATGCTGGAAAGAACTTTTCGTAATAATCCTTGAATTAAGTTGTAGCTAATTTCATCTACTAGAGGGCAGTAGAAGAAATTGGGGGACTGTTAGTCCATGCCTAATTCTAATCAAAAAGAATATCCTGGGTGATGAAGTAGAGGTGACAGGAGCCATAGAAGAAAGTCACTTTTTACTTGGACTTACTCATATTCTGGGAGAATTGCAGCTGTGTATCTTGTGCATTAGAAGAATGTTCTTTTAAAAGCTTAGAAACAAAGTAGATAAGATCTCTTGATTTCCTTTAAAGGAAATTCTGTCTGAGGTGGGTGGGATAGGACGTTTTCAGTAACAAAATTTTGGCAATCATGAATGATTCCAGAAAAGAAGAAGGAAAGTGGGGGAAGTACCTAAAGAGACCAGTAGAGTTTCACAGGACGTTTCCCTCAAAAAGAACATGAACAGATTGGAAACAGGACTCCATAAATTAAACTACAAAAAAGTGGCAAGATTAATGTAAGGCAGGTAAGCCCAGAGTGAGATAAAGTTTGTGAGAAATACTTAGGATAAAAAGAAGCTTCAGGGCAAGAAAAAAGGAAGATAAAACAAGCTGATTTCTTGGGGCAGATGGGATACTATTAACAAATGTACTTCATAAGCCATGTCCTTTAAAAAGAGGACACAAGTAGCTGTGGAACTATCCAACTGCTGTTTTTTTTTTTCTTTATGAAGCAAGACTAATCACATTTTGACTGTTGATTTATAAACCAAATACTAGTTCCAGTTATCCACCATATTTGAGACTCGTAAGAGCCTGGTTTTTATTTCTTTTGTTCTGTTTTCTAGGTTGAGGAACATACGTTATGGTTTCAATACTATCCTTGTGATTCTGATTTGGCGTATTTTTATTGCAAGATCACAAATGGCAAGAAACATCTGGTACTTTGTGGTTAGTCTGTGCTATAAGTTTCTGTCCTACTTTAGAGCATCCAGCACTATGAGATACTGAAGAAAAGAATTTAGCATTAGGACATCTATGCATATGGTGGTCTTAACTGCACAAAACCTGTAAAATGTACTCAAGTTATCTCACTTTTTGTCAAGACATTAAACCATCTTAGATCTGGAGTGTGGAATAAGTGACAGTACATTTTATGTAACATTTAAATGTGTTTATTCACAGAAACCTAGAAAATAAACGGTTGGATGTCAGCTCAAACCAATATTAGCCAATTCTATGATAACCACACAATCAAGGCTTCACATTTTTATCCTGGAGGGTGTTTTGGGGATGGGGGAACAAGGAGGGAAGAAGGTGGGAAAAAATTAGGACCACTGACCAATATAACTGTGCAACCCTGGAAACACTTCAATTGAAATCTATGCCTTAACATAGTGAATTTTTCATTGTAATTTTAACCTGAATGGGAATATTCATTTGGACATAAATATTGGCTTATTTGTTCAAACTAAATCTTTTATTTTTCTTTTCCATCAGAATGTTTTAGTCCTATATAAAATATTGTCTAAACTATTGCACACTTTTATCCTTTAAGTTATTGAAAATTCTGATATGAATGTGATGGTGTCATTTTTTAAATCTTTTTTTTCAGTTATCAAAGATTTGATTCACTTAGTTTACTCAATTTTATTATTGAAAGGCACTTTTGCCACATGTTCCACTTGACCTACAGGATTTGATGGGTTTCAGAATTCATATATTTTTGATGTATTTTTGAAGGGAAATGAAAAATAGCAACACAGCAGAGTAATGAAAACATTAAAAGGAATAGAAATGCCAGCTGCTCAGTTTTTCAAACATTTATGGAAGGAATCTCTTGAACTTTTGAAGCCTGAAGATTTCTTTAGACTCTTATCCATGCCTTTTGTTCACCCCTTTTATAAAATTGTCTTCATAGAATTTTTAAGATATATACTTTCTTTCCAACAAAAACTGAATGTGCATTATGAAAGAATGTATTTGTGAGCAGTGATGCCATCTGCCAGACATACAGATGTGTGTAAGCACATACTACTTTTCTAACTTGCAAGCTGAATTCCTTCAAGAGAAAAAGAATAATGCTTCAAAGAATAACGTGTATTAAATCCAAATAAAGGAGTTTATTAACATACCATGTTTAATAGCAAACTGTTGACTGAATTTGGAGATACTGTCTATTTTCTGTGCATGTGGTTTTAGCTTTAGGAAGAAATACATTTATAGAAACTTCTAGGGATAAGAAAGAGTTGAAGTATATTTTAATGACATTATGGTTTCTCTTTAAATCTCAGTAGAATGCTATATTATACTCTTTTAACATAACTTTCCTTTACCAATTTGTTCAGCATAACACTGTGTTCAGATTAAAATGATCACGTTGTACTGTATTTAAATCATCAGCAATTAATCTTTGACTATATTTAAAGAGGTCAATTCACAACACAAAAGAATTACATAAAAACCAACACCTTGTATTTTCTTTGTCAGTTTCAAAGCAGTGTCTGAAAAGCTTATTTTGTTATTGTTGTGAAAAGCTAACTGTAAAGGAAAACACCTTCTTTTGTGTAGGTGTATAATCTTGAGATGTAAAATGCTTCCATGTTGAAGCCAAACATTCTGTAGTAAAAACTTTAAACATCCTTTTAAAAGATACTCTCTCTATATATACATATATATATATATATAAAAATATGTGTGTATATGCATATATGCACGCATATACATATGTGAGTGTATATGTGTGTTTATGTGTGTTTGTATATGTGTACATGTGTGTATATATACATACACATATACACACACACATAATACACATATATTCATTCTTTGAAATGCTACTTGCTTTCTGGTCTAGGACCATGCCTTTTCAAGGTGTGAGAGACCTGAGCACTGTCTAAAATGGAATAAATTATGGTTCCTGTGGTTTTAACTGTTCCACTTAATATTCCTACTGTATGCATTAAACCACCTCCCTGAATGTATTCTGGTTATATTGAAAATATGCTAATATGGGTATGATTTATGGTTTCTGCAAAATGTCCCTAAAATCCTCCAGACCTATCTTTGTATCTTGTATGTGAACTTGGAGGGAGTTGCAGCTGCTTCATAATTATTGAGTGGAGCAGAGCTATGCACGTTTTATGTGTATGTACATGTGTATGTACGTACATGTGCTCAACTGCTTCATTGTTCCCGTTGTAACCGTAACTTTTCAAAGTATGTCTACTTCTGAATTCCTCTGATTGTAAGTCTGGGAGGTGCTGAAGCCCCTGCACTAATTTTCTCTGTTGAAAATTCTGCTTTTAAAGGAAGGCTGTTAAATTAACTGTGAATCAGTGCATCATTGTGGAACATAAAGGACCTTCATCTTTGCCCCAGATGTGACCTTTGGTCCTGAAGGGAAGGCAAATGCTCTGAGAGAGAGTTTTAACTCTCTCCTGTGCTTTGCCCCTCAGTTGATTGTGGATTTCTGTCTTGTCATAGGTTACTTTCTCCCTTGACTTGACCTGTTTGGGGCTTTTCCATCAGTAATATTAGCACATAGTTGAATTCCACATGAGCCAGTTGCTAAAATTGTTTTTCAAGAACATTTTTTTCATTCTGGGATCTTATAACATTGTTTTGGAGTCAAGCATTTTAAATGTCATTGTGATCATAATGAATTAATTTTGATACAGAAAACATTCATATTCCCCATAATTAACAAAAACAAAAAGCACAGTGAAACTTTCTCTTAAGTAGGAATGGCATTATGAAATGAATAGTCATTGAGCTTGTAATGATAGAGCTTGGAATGGGAGGGAGAAGTATTTTTCCCAATACCGTGATTTTATACCCTTCCTTTTCTGTTTGCCTGTTGTAGTGATAGTGACCTAGAATAAAAATGTAACTCAATACTCTTTTATAAGACTTAAATAGAAGCGTTATTGAGTGCCTTTTGTTTGTAAACCAAAAAGATTAATAAACAAATCCCTATATTTGTTGTTATAGTATTTATTGCATTTTTGCCTATTGTAAAACGTAGGAGATCATGGGATGGATTTATTGGTAACTCCTCATGTAACCCTTCAGCCTTCTATAGGTGTATTCACTTCTTTATCTTTTGTATCTGAAGTTTTCTTGGTTGCATATTTCCTGTGAGAGAGTTTCATGGTGAATTAATAAATGGCCTCCTTATTTCCTTTGAAGGACTCCACCATCCTTCCAGCGCTCATAAACTGAGCTGTCTTTGACTGCCTCTCTCCCCCTCCATTCAGTCAGTTTTGCCTTTTCTTTTTCAGTTTTACTGTTAGAGCTCTAGGCCTGGAGTCAAGAAGACCTGAATTCAAATCTGGCCTCAGACACTTATTAGCTGTGTGACCCTGAGCAAGTCACTTCACCCCATTTGTCTCAGTTTCTTCATCTCTAAAGTGAGCTGGAGAAGGAAATGGCAAAACACTCCAGTGTCTTTGCCAAGAAAACCCCAAATGAGTCATGAAGAGTTGGGCACGACTGGAAAACCAAACAGCGACATCAGCAACAACATTCTCTTCTCCGCTCTTATTCAAGCTCGTTGCTTGTCTCACCTGGGCTTGTGGAATATCCTCCTCAGTGGTCTCATTGCTTCCAATCTTCCTCTTCTAGTCCATCTGCCGTATTGCTGCAAAAACAGCTTTACAGGGGTACATGTCTGACATAACAGTCTCCTTCTTAAAATCTGTAGTGATTCCTTTTGCCTTTAGGATAAAATTAAAACTCCTTAGTCCATGTTTTAAAAAAATCCTGTTATTGTGAATAGAGCACTGGCCCTGGAGTCGGGAGGATCTGAGTTCAAATCCAACTTCAGACACTTAGCACAAAACTAGCCGTGTAACCTTGGGCAAGTCACTTAACCCCAATTGCCCTACTTTCCCTGCTCCAAAAAGCAAAAAACAAAACAAAACAAAAATCCTGTTATTTTTATTTTAAATTACATTTTTTTCCAATTTACAAGCATTTATTTTCTCTCAATTCCTACCCTCATCCCTCCCTCACACCCTCAAAAAAGAAAACCCTGGAACAAAAATGCGAGGTGAAACAAATTCCCATGTTGGTGTGTGTGCACACGTGTGCGCGTGTGAGCATGAATTTAGTACAGTTCATCACTGGCCCTTGAATCATTGTTTATTATAGTGATCAATGTTCTTAAATTAAAGTCCATTTTAAAAATGCTTTTCCTCATATGGGTGCATTTCTTCTTTATTTCTGGAGCTCAGCATGGTATTTTAAGCCCTTCACCATCCAGCTCTTACATTTCTAAACTTATTTCACATGACTCTCTTTAATGCTCACTATGTTTTAGCCAAAAGGGCCTAAAATCAGCTTTCTGACTCCCGTGTCTCTCCATCGTCACAGACTGTCCAGTGCCTGGAATGAACTCCCTCCTCCTCCCCTCAGCCTTGTAGATACCGCCTGTAACCCAGACCCTTCTCTCTCCTAGCTGATGCTCTGTCCTTCCTGTTACCTTTTGTTTTATCCATTTTTATGCTATTTATTTATCTTTATACAGGTTATATGCTGCCCTCTGTCCCAGTAGAATGAAAGGTATTCAAGGATATAGATGTTTGTTTTTTGTCTCTGTCTCACATCCACATTGTGGGCACCTAATTACCTACTTGCTGAACAATTGAATGCCCTTAAGACTTCTAAGATTTCACATTGTAAAATGATTCTGATGCCCTCCTGGCACTTTCATGCTTTGGTAGATCTATAAACGGTCAATAGTGGTGACAATTCATGGAGGACTTTTTCTTTATTTTTGTAGGAGCATAGAAAACTTTTATCTTTATCAGAAACGCCAGTGGAAGACACCAGTGTATGGGGAGACTTGAAGTTCATTTGCAATGTTTTCTAATGTTTTTAATTTCTCCAAGAGTTACTCAAATAATTTCTTAGAGAAGCAAATCCTTTAGCAGTTTTTTAAAAACCCCTTTGAAGAAAGAAGAAAATTAACCAGAGGGGTTAGCTTTGCACATTTGTACGTGTCCAAAGGTACAGTCATCAAGTGATAGTATCTGCCAGCACCAGTTTGTGGAATTATGATCATGCCTGCCTTAAGGCTTGAATTTTGAACTTTACAAACGTAAGTTCTTAAAACCAGTGGTTAAATTAATATTAAAAACAGGCTTGAATGTTACTCTGCCATGTAACCATTTAGTGTTGAGTTTTACTGAACTTAAAACAGTTGATCTTCCGAACTGGTAGTGAGTTTTTATTTGCCTTAAAAGTAACTTACTTTGAAGGCCTATTTGCTTGCTTTTGGGACTTGTCAAAAGAAAAAGTTTAGGGCCTTTTCCAAAGAAGGAAGTTATAATTTAATTACCTCAACCTTGTTGCGGTAAAATATGACCTGGTATGTCAACACCTTTCTCCATTCCACTCCACTCCCCCACTCCTGCCAGAAAAAAGATTTACTTTCACCCAGAAAAATGGAATGTTTTGTTACCAAAGTGCTTTTGAAGCATTTTATTGGGATACAAGGAATTCTTTTCCTTTTATATTGTTAGTCATCTTGTTAAACCCCCTAAGGTCCTAAAACCAGAAACCAGCCTAAATTGTTGGAATAGGACTGAGGAAAAATTAGTATAAATATTTACTATATTTTACTGTATTATCTGAGATTTACAGCCATAAAAGACATTTGTTTAATGAAATCAAAAGGGAAAATTGTTAGAGTTAGTGAAGCACCACTGTGGTTAATGCTGAAACTACAAGCCTTCTCTGTGACTCCTTAGCTCAGTTCATTAGAGCATTGTTCTCCAAATTAAATGCTATCTTTGCTTTATTTGTCATTGATCTCTGTACTGTCTTGACTTCTGCAAGTAGTTTCAAGGAGAGTGGTTTGAGATCCCTAGATAAGAGCAATAGTTAGTTAATAAAGCCAAAGTTGTACTTTATAGTCTGGTGTGTTCCAGGGACCAGGAAATTTCTCACCAACCCCCAATCATGGGTATCTTACAAAATCGTGCCTCCGAGAGATCATTTTAGTCACAGTTTGTGAGTGTTCAGTTTGACAAGTACAGGCCGGTTTTTAGAGATAGCCTTTAATTGGGTTAGCAATGTGGTGTACCATTTAGAGAGCTGGAGGAAGGAAGACCAAATGCAAGACTTTCCTCTAATATGTACTGGCAATGATACCCCCAGTATGTTACCTAACCTCACTGAGTTGCCCTAGGCAAGTCTCTTAAGATAGTAAGTTGCAGAGTCCTCATTTGGGAGTTCTTGACAACAAAGTACAGGTCTAGCCCTTAAACTCTGCTTAAGATGTTACATCCTCTCTTCCATTTATTACCATGGAACAGTTCATCAGAACATTCAATTCTGGAAGAATTTCAACTATAAATTCTCTAGCTCCTACTTTACAAAATGGAACAATTATGTCAAATTAAAGGAGCAAGAAATTGCATGAGTTTGTTTAGGACTACAGGAAAAGGTTAATTCTCTACTCATACATAAACCTGTATAGGGTTTCTTTTTATAGACTGATATGTGACTGATTTACATATAATAATTGAGTGTGAATTAACACCACCATGACTGCATCTTAGCATGGTTGGAAGACAGCTACAGGGACAAGCTATTAATGTCTACAACCAGAATGATGTTTAAGGTCATCTAGTCCATTCCCTGCTGTCAGCCTCCCATTTTGCAGATTGGTAATCTTGTTATAGCCCAAGGGTTCAGTTATCCTCTCCATGCAGATGATCCCCAGATCCATATCCAGATCTAAGCTCCATTCTTCCATTACTGCCTAGCTCTTGGACATCTTAAATTAGATAACCCAAAGAACTCAAATTCACTATGTCTGAAACAGAACTCATTGTCCTCCACCCCCACCTCCCCCAAACCCCTCTCCTGTCACAAACTTCTCCATTCTCTATTCCGATCAAAGGTGCCGCCATTCTTCTTCCATTCACCCAGGCTCAAAATCTCAGCATCATCCTCAGCACCTCACCTCCACACACTGCACACCACTGAGCTATTGTCATTTCTTGTTTCTGCTTTCCTTACATTTCTCATGAACATCCCTTCCTTCCTCTCTACTCACAAGGCTGCTTTCTGGATACATACCTCATCACTTCATTTGTGGACTCAGCAGTAGCCTTCTGCTTTATCTTCCTGTCTCAGATCTCTGCTCCAACCAAGCTGCCAAAGTGATCTCACCAAAGTGAAGTGTGACTCTTACCTCTTACTCAGAGACCTCCCTGTTGCTTCCAGATGACATCCTGTTTGGCCTTTAAATCCCTTCATAAGGGGCTTCTCAAGGTCCCTTCCTACCTGTTCTCTCCGATCCTCTAGCTGTTCTCCCAACACAACGTTCTATCTCCTGACTCTGTCCTCCACGCCTGGAATGCACCACCCCCTCATCCTTGCCCCTCAGTCCCGCTGGTTTCCTTCATGGCTCGGCTCAAAGCCTTTCTGCAGGGGGCTTTTCTTTTTCTGTCCATTTCTTATACATACCCAGTGACTTACATGTTGTTTCTCCCTCATTTATGTGTATGCTCCTTGGAGGCAGGGACTCGTTGGGTTTTTGTTTGCTTTGCCTTTTTTGGTACCCACAGCAGTTAGCAGTGTCTGGGGAATTACAGATGCTTGAATGAATGTTTGTTGACTACTGAGAGTAGAAAGTGGTTTTTTTTTCCCTGTACATACTCCTCTCTTCCCAAGAGGCTAGGGTGGTACAAGGGGGAGGAGGAAGAGAATTATGTAGTGTGTGTGTGTGTGTGTGTGTGTGTGTGTGTGTGTGTGTGTGTAGGGGGGCAGAGTATGTATATTTGTGATTATATCTTGCGAAATTATTTTTTCTGTGTAAAAGCTAATATATTAGGAGCTAATGGAGCTGAGGTAGAAAGTACCCCAGCAAATAAGGGAACATCAGTGGGGAATGGAGACAATGACAGGACACCTCCCCCCCAATTCCCTTAAAGGGGCCAGCCAGCCAGCTCCAGAGGGCAGAGTGAAAAGGGTAATAATACACTCGGCCTTCAGGGGGTGGGGGCTGGGGGTGTCTGTGTTATATAGGAACTGCATTTTTAATTAGGGCCACAGTGTAAAGGGGACAGGGAGCTAAGTGGTGGTGGCAGGAATGCTGAGTTAGGGTCTAAGCCTCTGCGTTTTGACCAAGCTTTCTGGGATCTTTTTTAAAGCTTTAACACACTTTACACGGCATCCAAGCTAACCTCAAGGATCAAAGGCTGGTCAGGAAAATACTTTCACTCTAATTCACTTCTCACACCCTTTTGTGTGACACTTTGGTGGGGTGAAGTCTTTCTCTTAAGAGTTAAAAATGTTGATTAACCAAGAGGCATGTTGTTGATGGCCATTCTTGCCAGGTGTGTTGTAATGATTTTTTTCAGGTTGGACTAGAATGTCACAGAGATCCCCTTCCACTCTCAAATTCTGTGATTCTGTGAAAATAACTTTTTTCCCCTGGAGGAAGACACAGTATGTAGTCACAGGTAACTTGTCAGAAAATCAGAAAGTGGAAACTTTGAAGGTAAAGAAGAGTGATTGGAGAAGGTGGAGCTTCAGTGGGTGCTGTGTATGGAGGTAGAGGACTAAAGGGTGATGCCCAAGAAGCTTTGAGAAGAAAAGGCAAGAGGAAGGAAGAGAGGCATAGTAGATTGCCAGGAAAAAGGGAGGACCGAGAAGTTTTCCGCTCAGGGTAAATCCTCTAGTGTGTACATTCTTCAAGGAATGGAAGTTAAAACTATCGTCATAATAGGTAGTAAATAAAAAGCACTCAAGTGAATTTCTAAACAAACCTAAATTTTAGGACCTTAATGCTGTCCAGTTCCTTGATATGGATATGCCATTTATTCACATGTGCAGGTCTTCTGGTCTGTGATTTTTGGTTGCCTTTTCATTTTAAGGTCCAAGGGGACGATATATTCCATTTTTCCTACACTAGGACTCAACAAATATCCTTATCCGGAAATGTGTGAACCCACACATCACTCCATAATTTGAATCTAGCTTGGTGAGAGCCTATTTATGATAATGTTCACTAGAGGTTTCCACCTACCTTTAGGAGAACACACCTGAGGGGGAAGTATGATGGCAAGGTAGCTTACCTAAGATGGGATATACCTGTGGAGAAAATATGTCTTCCAAGAAAGATGGCTATAGGAGATAACACTTGTAGTGTACCCTCATTGGGGAGTCTGCGAGGGAATGAATGCACCTTAGAATAGAGTTATACCTCTGAAGCGTTGTTGATTTGAAACTGGCCACTGGAATTCTAGTCAAGGCAGAAGATGAATTGCATCATTTTGCTGCTGCTGAATGAAATGAAAACTTGATCTAGGACTCAGTTTGCAAGTGAAACCCTGAATGATGTTGCTTATATATGTAGTATAATGAGGTTTGTATGCCCCTTGATGGTAAGACTTTTCCCTTTGCACCTACCCCTATCCCCAAGCCATACAGTATTTGGCCTAAACTAAGGCATTCTATGTCTTCCCTGCCACTTTTTATTGTCTGGACCCTTGATTCCATCCATATAGGGAATTCCCATATAGGGATGAGTGTACGAATTTCCTCAACCTCTTATCTTGGAGAACTGGGAGTCTAGGTGACTCGTTCATGGTTGCACAAGATTATCTGTTATATTACAATGCATCTTTCCTACTATCTCTTTTCTTTCCCTCCCTTCATATATCCTACCCTTCCAACCCCCGATAGCAAGGATGAAAAAAGTAGGAAGCCAGAGCTAACACCTTAGTTTGTGACTTAGGACTTTATTCAAACTCAGGATAGAAGAACTTTCCTCCTGACCCCCTCAGGAACCAATCACATAGTCAACCACTTTTCCTTTCTCTCTACTCTGTTTTTCCCCAAATACCCTCAACGCACTTACTCTGTCTGCTGCCCAGCTGGAGAGGCATGAGTACAAGGTGGCCTAATGTTCATTGAAGCTTTCTTCCACTCATCCTCATGAGTGAAAGGAGCTCATCTTGTATCTTCCCCCTTCCTTCCCACTTTCCCTTCCATATTCCTCCCCCAACCTCTCATTTCTCAAGAATGCACACAGACCCAGAGCTAAATTAAACTGGTCTCTAGCCAATGTATAGGACCACTGAGGAGAGAGAACAACCGTGGGAGGGTCAGAAAGCACTGGGATGGGGATGATGGGCCTGAGTCAGATGCAGTTTCTCCATCTGTTCCTCAAGTGTGGTTGAAGGGGATGGAGGTCTGAATTCAGGAGAAAGATTCTCTTTTAGAGTTCCATACAATTTCTTGGTAGAAATAGCCAATGATGAAGAAACTAATGATCAAAACCAGTAGGAAGCTAGAAAGTAAGAAGTACTCAATCCACTGTAGGAAAAAAAAACCAGACAGAATCAGGATTTTTCCCCGTAGAAGTCTCTAAAAGATTCAAGGAATTAAAGAATCATTGACTTTGCCTTTGTGCAGCATCCCCCGTGTTGGGAAAGTACGACCCTCACTATTGCCTCTTAGAATGCTTGGCTTCTAGCAAAACTCAGTTTCTTGATGCCCCTGGGAACCAGTACCTCTCCCGAATCCCTTTATAGTTGTTTCCACACACGCACGCGCGCACACACACACGCAATTTTGTAAATTTGTAAATTGCTTCCCCCCAAAGAATGTAAACTTGAAGTTAGGGACTGCTTTGTTTTTAACATTATCCCTGAAAAGTACCTGTGTCTGTCACCAAGTACAGGCTTGATATTTGTTTCATGAATGGGAACTACCATTAGAAGTCACCTAGTTCAACTTACTTACAGATGAGGGAATTGAGGCCTGAAGAAAGGGACTTGACAAAGGCCCTCTGACTCCCAGTTCACTAACCTTTTTTTTCTACCTCTTCACCATGTTTCTTCCTCTCTTCCTGTCCCATTATCACTGGTGACTTTGATACCTCATGTTGATGATCCCCATACTTATCCCTTTGTGTTCAGTGACTTTCATGTAGATCACATACTGGACACCCCATTACTGTGGTTGTATCCTGGCCCTTGTCCATATATGGTACAATTTAACTGGAAAGTTCATCTTCTACCATTAACTTTACTTGCCATCTCTCTTTATCCATGTCACGCCTCCTAACCATGGGTGTCCCCCAAGACTTTGACCTAAGCCACCTTCTGTTTTCTTTCTGTAGTACCTCATTTGATCTTATCAGCTTCCAGAAATTCATCTCCACACAAATAATTCCTAGATCTATATATCCGGCCCTGGTCTCTCTTTTGAGCTGTAGTCCCATGAACCTTTTGGACATCTTACCCAGGAACACCTCAAACTCAAAATTATGAAACAGGTATTTTATCTTGCTCCCAAACCCACCCCATCTTCTGTATTTCTTTGTACTGTGGAAGGCACTGCCATCCACCCAGTTACCCAGGTTCACAACCTCAAATGTCATCCTTTACTCACACATACCCCCATTAATCCAATCCAGTGTCAAATTATATTGTTTCTACCTTGACAATATAAACTCCTCTCTTTGTATTAAGAGTTCTTCCCAACCTGGCTTTCACATTTTAATATCATACTTTATTCTTCTGCACAAATTTAACAATCCCACTAGCTGTGTAATTGCCCATTTGCTATTGTCTACGCATGACACTCTGTGCCTTTGCACCAGGCTGTCCACTATCCCTGGAATGCTCTCCTTCCTCATCTCTGCTTTTTAGGTATCCCTGGTTTCCTTCAAGAATCAGCTTGTGTCCCATCTTCCAAAGGAGGCCTTTCCCAGCACCCCTATTGCCAGTGTCTTTCTTTCTGAGATTACTTTTCAATACTGTGTGGGTCAGGGGATGAAGGCATTGTAGGCCCGTGGTTATTTACATATACATTGTCTCTTCTAATAGAATGTGAGCTACTTGAGAGCAGGAACTGTTTTTTCCTTCTTTGACTCTCCAGAAGTGCTTAGCACGATTCTTGACACATAGGTGATTAATGAATGTTTGTTGGCTATCATATCCCTCCTGTGATAAGCTCTCCTGCTGCTGTGTGTATATATGATACCATATGTATACACGATACCATGTGTATACTATAAACTCTATGGCTACCTCAGCTTTTGGATAAATCCACCACATAAGTTCTTGATCTTTGGTCCTTCTCTGCTTCTTGTCTTTTTCCCCTTCCATTGATCCCCTCCCTAAGTTATCCTCTTTAATCTATTATCCTACTCTCTTTCTGCATCAGAGGACATTGAAAATCACAGAATCATGCAGACATTATCTACACTGATATATGTTGTCTGTCTTCAACTGAGTCCTTGGTATCAGTTAGACCTGGAGCCAGAAGATGAATATGGTTCCAAATGGAAATAACAGGATTTCCTCAGATAAAAACTGAAAGGCTGGCTGGCCTAAGTTGGGCTATGCTACTACTTTGACTTGAATACAAATGAATGGATGGAGCTGGACAGATCTTTCTCTTCCAATGGGCAGCAAGGTCAGGGTTGGATTCCCCATGGATGAGAGGATATGAGGACATTAGGGTCTTCCTTCATCCCTCTTCCCTATCCAGTTATAGGCACTTGTCTTTATATACCGTGAGCCAAGGTCTATCCTTACCCTGAAATTACCTCTTCTCTAGAAAAAAAAGCATAAAAATGACTTCTCTGGCAGAGAAGTACCCCCAGATCTAGGATTAGCATACTTTCTGTGTTTGGATAAGTGGTTGAAGATAAGACAAAGACATTTGGAAGGATTCTAGTAAGGTACCTCCTAGAACTGGTCTGCTTTGACTCCAAGAAAGCAGGCTTGCTTTTGATCTTAGTTAGGCTACCCTATGTCCCAGAGGCAAAGGCAAGGGGTCTTAGGATGGGCAATCAGGGATGATAGCATGCTGGCCTTAAGTGACATGCCATGGCCACACCTACAGCTTGGGTATTGTCACGGAGCTGTCTAGGAATGGACTCTGCTTGGCCTTAGTGAGGCCATATGAGGGAGAGTGAACATAACAGGATCACAGGATTTGAGGGATGGAGGGGACCTCAGCGGTAGTCTAGTCCAGCCTATAGTGGTCTCCTAGCAGCAGCCAGAAGAAATAGTCCCTGCTGTAGTTACCAGGGGTTGCAGTGAGATTTTTACAATATTTGGATCTCTCCCATGCTAATGGTCTGGTATGGGAGCCAAGGGCTGGGATTGAGGGCAGCAGAGACCAAGGGAGGCACAAGGCCCTAGAGAAACTGGAAAGCAGTTCTACCTGGGGCTAGGACACCTAGTCTTATAAAGCAGGAGGGGTCTGTACCTTAGGCAGGAAGGAGGTATAGGACACAAAGTCCAGGATCAGAGAAATGCTGAAAAAAGTGCTTGTCCACAAAGCCTGCATGGTGACTTCCAGGCCTTTGGGAGCCTAGGGCACAAAAGCCGGCTTAGTTACCCGCAACAAGATCCAGGTCCTGGCACACTTCTCATTCCTTCCCACCCATTTTTCCTTATCATTCCGCCTAATCTCCAACACATGCCTTCCCTCTCCCCCCAACCATCTTCTTTGCCATTCCACTTCAGTTGTCTGTATTAGTTCTGATTCTGAGTAATGTCTGACCTCATAGTAGAAAAACTCCATGCAAGAAACAATGAGTAGGTATTTTCCTATCCCCATGACAAGAAACTGCGGTAATTGCCATGCAGTGAAAACGGACTTGATTTCAGGCTGCTTTGTTTTCCAGGTTTTCAGTACTGGGGTGTCCTGAGGAAGCAAATGAAGGCCAGAGTACATATGGTGGTAGAGGAGGCAGAGTCCATGGTGGGCAGGGGGGATAGGCTGGCTGCACTTTAGTAACTCACCTTAGTAATAAAGACCAGGTAAGAGGCTCCAAAGTGCAGCACCCCCAGTTTTAACATGTGCTCCTTCTTCTCAATCATACAAAGCAGACTTGTGTTTCTGGTGAGAGTTAGTCAGTCAATTACTTTGTGCCAGGCGCTGTGTCTTTACATCTGGGGATGTAAAGAAAGGCAAAAGACAGTGCCCGCTCTCAGGGAGTTCAGAGTGTAGGGGGGAAGACAACATGTAAACAACTTGGTAAAAAGCAAAATACGTTCAGGATGAATTGGAGATAGTCCAGAGAGGGAAGGCATCAGTATTAAGAGGGATCAGAGAGGGCAGGAAAGTTTTGCTGCTTGTAAGTGGACCCGGGTTGCCCATTTCCCCAAATTGGCCACAGGGATGATAGGGGAATCACCCATTTATCCTAATGTTTAATTCTGAAGAAATCCTGTTGTATTCTGTGAGATTGTAGGTGCCCCCAGGCATGATGATATAAATATCTTTCTCCAGAACGTTGATAACCCTGTGGATAAGAACCAAGTTTGAGTCTGAGAAGCCAAAGGCATGCAAGGATCCCCAGGCCTTACCCTTGCTTCTGAAAGACCTTACTTCTGCCCTGTTGTCTGCTAGAATCTGCCCCATACTTCCCACCAGGCTTTTTGGGTGCCTCTGTCACCTAACACAGAACATCAGATTGAGCGATTACCTGGTTTCTAGCTTTCATTGTAAATGTTATAAGGTATTTAAATGAGTTCATTTGAAATGTCAGGGTCAAGATTTTTTTTTAACATTTATGTATAACTGCACCAAAGGTTTTAAGATAAAACTTGATCTTTGGGAAAGGCAACTAAAAATTGTGATTTGATGTTCCCACTTGTAAAAATTATCAAGAGTCATTTGGGTTTTGTAATTTTAGCAAGCATGCCTCAAAGAACCAGGAATTACCATTTGAATTTGAATGATGATTTGAAGGATTCAAATGTGAGAAAATGATTTTTAAAAAACTATTTAGCGCTCCATTTTCTTTTGATGTTAAGAGATCAAAGAGTAACGTTCAAATGGAACTTGTTTGATGTAACAGTGCTAAAATAAAAATGCATTGAAGCGAGGACTCCAGATTTTTATTTTTACTTTATTTTTTAAAATGTGTTAAAATGTGCATGTTTGCTGCAAGAATCTTAACAATATTTAGTAGTGAATGCCTATGTAAGCATTTGTTTTCATTCTTGAAGACTATTAAAACTTCACATAGGGTGAGGTTAACAAATGAACATAAAACTTCACATAGGGTAAGGTTAACAAAAGTCACAGAACTTATACCCAATAGTAATAAAAATAGTTTCTGGCAAAAGACGTCAAGTTTCTAGTAAACAGTACAGCAGCAGAATGCATTCATGACATGGGGACCAGTCTGAACAAAGTCACGGGGAAAAGAGATGTAATGTAGGGTTGAGAGAAGAACAAGACTGGTTTGGCTAGAATGGAGCGTGCTCAAGGGGGGATTAATATCTAATCTGCCTAAAAAGGTAGTCAGGAGGCAAATTGTGATAGATTTTCTTTATCATATGGAGGAAATAGTATTTTTCCCTAGAAAGAGTAAGGAAACACTGCAGCTTCTTAAGGGGGAGATGGACATGATCAGACTGGTGCTATAGCAATATTAGCTTGGTAGCTCTGTGGAATTGAGGCAGAGGGGGCCACCTGGGAGCATTTAGCAATAGCTAGAAACTAAAAGAGACAAAAGGTGATGAGGATCTGGTCCGGGATGTCGGGAAATGGAAGTGGAGGAAAGGGAATAGATACAAGGATTGTCATGGAAGTAGGACTGATTCCCAGGCACCAGCATGTCAGAGCTTATTCATTAAGGGTCAATGGAAGAAAAGGGGAGTAAGTAGTAAATACTGTGACTCCCTGATGAGGAGTGATGGGACAGACTATACCAAAAAGAGAGGTCTGTTGCCTCTTGAGGGCAGATAGCCAGGACACAATGCTGTCTCTCAAGACTAGTCAAAGTAGTAGATAAATATCACCTGCACTCACATGGGCACAGAAGATATTGCCATGACTCTAAAAAGCATTGCTCATGATGATCAAGTATTGGGCAGGAAACTTAAGACCTCAAGGACACAGGTGGAGTTTTCATTGCGGATGACAGGTAAAAAATAGATCCCAGCTCCTTCCCCCAAAAGTGAGAAGTGAAGATCGCTTGTGAAAACAGGATATGGATTTCTACACCATGACTTAAACAATGGGAATGGCTAGCTCTTGCTCTCAAGACTGTGTCACACAAGGACCAACTGAAGGAATTTGGGAGAAATTGTAGAAAAGAAAACTTGACTAAGGGTAGATGTGACAGTTGTCTTCAGATTATTTGAAAGGCTATCTAGACTTTCTGTCTTGGTCCAGAAGACCTAGAAGATATCTGTCTTGTTACTTATTCTCCATCCATACCAACTCTATGATCTAGCCTGTTGACCCTTCATCTTTCCACACTAGACCTTTATGCTGGCTATTTCTCAAGCCTGGGATGCTCTCTCCTCACTCTGGCTTTTCTGCTTTCCTGGTTTCCTTCAAGATTCTACTCAAATCCCACTTTTAGCATAAATCCCTTTTCGGGTTTCCCTCCACTAATGATGCCTTCTTTCTGAGATAATCTCTCATTTACATTGTGTATATTTTGTATACATACAGTTGTTTGCATGTTGCCTTGCCCATCAGAATTTGAGTTCCTTGGGGATAGAGACCATCTTTTCATTTTTCTTTGTATGCCCAGAATTTAGCAGAGTCTTACACATACTAAAAGTATTTCATAAACGTGTTCTGACTGCCTGAAGTTGTAGAGAGGCAAGTTTATGCTCAATATGAGGAAAAGTTTTCTAATAATCAGCCGCTTGACTAGGAGGTAGTGAATTCTACCTCACTAGAAGTCTTCAAAAGAAGCCTGGATAACCAATTGTATTTTGTAATAGTTTGTTGTAGGGAATTTGTATTCAATATTTTGCAGTAGAGGATCCTTATTCAGGTATGAGCCAGGCTAGATGGCCTCTGGGCTCCTTCCAACCCTGAGATTCTGGGAATGGAGGCATATGCTTAAATGATGGCGGTAGGAATAGAGACCAATGTAATGGTGGTTAGAATGACTAGCTATTGATAAGAGTTATTACTATTATGAGATGTTATTATAATGATTATCCTATCATATTAATGATGCTATTATATTTTTATATTTCTTTAAATCTCCCTAAAATGTTATTTTAAAAAATTATTATTATATTATAGATTAGTAACTTGTTATTCTTTGTAATTTAGTAAATGCTTGTTTTATCTTTGTGGAAACAATATAATTGGAGAATCACATAAGGACAGACTCTGTAAGGGCTCCCCATCTGGGATATGTACTTGGGCAATAGTACTGCCCACAAAGCATTTCCCAGCATGAAACAGGCAGATGAACAGGTACTGACAAATACACTAGGCCTATAGGTGGGAAAACATAAATATTTGCCCTAAGCCCACTGAGTATGGAGAGGGCCTCATGCAGGCTGCCTTCCACTGCCTCCAAAAGCTACCTTTCTTTCATTGAGAATTGGCTCACACAGACCTCACTTTTGCAACTCCATTCTCTGGTTTGGTAGTTGTCTCCTTGACCTAAAAGCAAAGAGAGGGAGAGATATCATCATCACCGACAGCTGTAAGGGTGACCCTATTTCTGTTCTTTCTTCCCTCCTTAACCTTTCCTTTGTGTCTTCCCACTTCTCTCTCCCTCCCTGCCCCAGGGCTGCCCTGTCTCTTCCCATCCAGTCTCCACTCCCAACTCTCACCAGTATGATTGAGTAAAACTGTCTGCTTCTAAATAGAATCATAACATATGTTGTCTTCTCCTCCAGGAGAATCTCTTCTCCTTTGATCCATGTTTTGGGATGTAGGTTTATCTGAAAATACTGCTGGTCTGAGTCCAAGTGTATTCTTTCATAATTATCTTCACTCTGAAAGAAAGCATCAGATCACTTATGTGCCTCAAATGACTAAGAAAACCTCAGACAGTGTTGTTCTCTGCAGCTCATGTTCTGGAAGAGTTTGTAAGAGGCAGCATAGTATAATGGAAATGGTACCAGATCTGGAGCCAGAGAACCTTGGGTTGAATGTGACTTTGGACAAGTTAAGGAGAGAGCTCTACCCTTAGGGAAGAAAGAAAGTTTGCCAAATTGTCATGATTTGAATCTACAAGTGCCTCCATGTAAGTGATAATCCAGTAAAGGTCAGAGGAAAAAGATTAGGAGTGATTGATTGTTAACCACTGACAAGAGACAATTAAGTACCTGTTTATCAGCCTAACTGTAATAGTAAAGAGGTCTTATCATATCCAAGGGCATGTATATAGGATGCAACATTAAATCTCCCAGAATTCTCAAACTGGATGAGTTCTGCCCTTTTTTTAACTGATTCAAGTGTGCACATGTGATACTGCTGAAGAGGAATATGGAAAGCGTTGCTAAAGACTGTGAAGTCTTGGGCAAAAAACTGAAGATTTTAGGGACACAGGTGATACTTCCATAACTGCTAGTGATAAAAGTCAATGGCTTCAGAAGAGAAAGGCACCTCAAGGAAGTGAATAGTTGATTAATGATATCTGAGACTGATATTTGGATTTCTGACCCATGGCTTAAAATGCAGGCATTTACAAACTCTTGGCTAAGGATAAAATGCCTAACAATGGATGGCAAAACTGGACTGCCTAGAGTTTTAGGATGTTGAAATAAGAAGAGGAGGGAGAAATTTATTTATGCCAAGACCCTGAAGAGCTACCACCTTGACACAGCCTGGCAGTCAGTAGAAGAGACTCGAATTGATACATCCAACAGCAATGAGGCATTTGAAAGTGAACTTGGTGGAGGTGAATGTTTTGTAGCAAATGCTTTGCATTTGAGTCAACTCTCACTCATGGACTGGTAGCATAGGGGAGATTGTGTACTTAGATGTCTAGAGAAAACGTTTGTAACTTCTATTCTTGTTCTGTGTTCTCAGTAAGTATCTTTTTGTAAAAGGGGAAAAAAAGACCCCTCAATTCTCCACGCCCAATTAACAAACAAAAAAACCTGTGTATATCCCCTCAAGCTTGATAATATTGAAAGTAGTTTTTACATAGGAATACTAATAGTAGAGTCACTCAAATTCTTTTGGGACAAAATCCAAGCAATGTAACATGGATGTCTATACCCAAATGTGCAAAGTATGACTAACAAGCAAAACCAGTGGTAAATTTGACTAAGAGATAAATTTGACCTTATAAATGTAAGCCAAGTCCCAAGGCTCATTGGTACTGAACTCTATCCCCACTGGTAGAGATCAGTGCCCTATACTTAAAGGAGGGGCAGATGGAGTTGATAGAAGGACAGAAGAGAGATCCTCTCTTCACTCATGTCTGGAGCAAATAAAATTTATGGTCAGTTATTTTTGCAATAAAGTGTGTGTGTGTGTGTGCTATTTTTTTTCTAAAACCATGTATGATTTACTTAATATATCCGAAAAAGAATCTTTCCTCCTAAGCCTTCCCCCCTCCTACCTTCCAGGGCAGCTAGATGGTACAGTGGCTAGAGTGCCAGACCTGGAGTCATGAAGACTCATCTTCATGAATTCAAATCTGGCCTCAGACACTTACTTGCTGGGTGACCCTGGGCAAGTAACCTAACCTTGTTTGCCTCAGTTTCCTCATCTGTAAAAGAAGTTAGAGAATGAAATGGCAAACCATTTCAGTATTCTCGCCAAGAAAACATCAAATGGGATCTTGAAGAGTTGGGCATAACTGAAATGTTGAACAACAAATATGTGTGTTCATTGTGAAATTGTTGGGGCTTGGTGGGGAGTCAAGCCTTGGAAATAACACGTGGGCCCTCTTTTTTTCATTGATGAACAGTGATTGAAAGTTTAGCTTGAACCTAAAAACCAGATTCCCTAGACTAACTATTTAAAGGATCATATAGACATAATTCTAGCTCGATACTCCCTCTCTCTGAGGAGAGCAGAGTGCTCAAGCTTCTGACTCCAACTTTCTTCTTCCCCTCCCAGCAGAAGTCAATTTGACACTGTTATTAGAGTCTATTGCAGTCCAATCAAATTGTAATAAGAAATGAATGAGGAGTTTGGAAAACAAATCAGAGAATCCTGGCACGGAAGCATAATAGAATAGTGATGAAATGACAAGTCTTAACCGAGTGGCCACAGAATCCGAATAAAAAGTTTTTAGGAGCTTTATTTTACCAGCTGGGGTTGTCTTATTTCAATCTGAAGGGAGAGAGCAGCCCCTAGCCCAGGGCTAGTGAATCTTTTATACCGTACAGCATTGTTTGGCTAACTAACATAATTTGTCACTAAGCTAATTATTATGCAGGTGTAAGCAATTACTAAGGCAAGGAGGAGTTTGTGATTACATCTGTAGGCAGGGGGGTTGATGGATAAATGGAGGGGCACAGGGCATGATGATCTGAGCAAGAAGAAGAAGAAAAATGAAGAAAAAGACAAATTGCCCAGGCTGGTTCCCAGGCCAGTTCACTGACTTCTATTTCAAGTTCATCTCGAGTTCATAAAGTTTTACTTGGCTGGTTTCTAATTTCATGAAATATCACTTAACTGTTTCCTGTCCATTACAGTGATTCAGTTATCTGAACAAGTGCTTAAGTGCTGCTTTTCCTTCATTAAAACTGTGAATAATTCATTTCATTTTAATCCAACTAATTTTTGTTAAGAAGTTATTATGGGCCATTCACTATACTAGGTTCTGGGGTGGAGGTGGGGGAATCCTAGAAGGAAAGGAGGATATTAAAGGCCTGGAAATAATCTTGGACTTTATTATGATCAGACAGAGTATGTAGGTCACTCTCAAGCCGTGGCTCTCTTTCTTTTTTTTTTTTTTTTACTTCTGTAACTATTTAATGAGAGTAGAATACATATGCAAAGTTTATTTTTTGTTGACTATAAAATAATTTGATTTAGAAAAGCAAGACTAATACAATAAGGTATCTCCCATCTATTTGGCAAAATCACCCCAGATTCCTTGAAAAGTGCAAAGTTGTTCAGTAACTTTCTATCTTTTAATATTAAGCAAGTATAAAACAGAGAGAAATATATTCAAAACTATCATCATAGAGTATTATCCAGAAGAGTCCCTATTAATGAGAGATTCCCTGTAAATGCTAAGATTATCTAGATGTTCCTGTTTGTGGATGACATTGTGTTAATTCCATTAAACCCCAGCACATGGCATTTATAAAACTGTATGTATATGTATATATGTAAAATGATAAACTTAGATAGACCATGCCAATGGACAAAGATCTTAACCTAAACTAAAAGGCTGGATTGCCTTTTGGAGAAATTGCAAAATTCTTCTCATGACCTCAAGCTTCTCCCTGAAACAAAAGGCCGTTTTTTCAATACTAATGATTATACTGTGAATCACCAAACACTCATTTTTCAAGAATTAAAGCTTAGGATCACCCAAAAAGCAATGGCATGATACATGTAAGGTGCAAGATATAAATAAGGCATTGCATAGGAGAGACAGCATAAAGAATATCCTCAGAAAAATGTATGACTGAAAAAAAACAAGACAACTCAAAAAACCAGGTTGGTCATATTGCAAGAGTGAGGGATACCCTTCAGTCAACCCTATTTTTCACTGGCATCCAAGCAATGGCAAGAGATAAAGAAGAGAGCCCTTAGTATTTTAAACTCCCTCTAGAAGGTTGGTAGGAGGACCTATTATGGGAAGAGTCAAGCAGGTTGGGTAGACGTGAATGGGTTATGATCCTTCTTGTAACGACTCCCCATGTTGATGACATCACAGGACCAGTGAAGTACTTGAGTAGCTAAGCTCTTAGGTCCATTCCAGCTCTAAATATGTGATCTGGTGACCCTAATATTTTACTGTTATCTTCTAGCTTCTGAATCTGAGATGGAAAAGATGGAAATGCTAGGGCAATAACTTGTCTATCAGCCCATTTCATTCTCTCCTCTCTATTCTGGCCATACACTCAGCTGCTCAGGAATCTTCTGTGGCTACCTATTGCCTCCAGGATAAAATGCAAGCTCTTCTTCTGCACAAACACGGCTCCAGACTCTTTTGAGATATATGACTCCACTTCACCTACCCTCCATTCTAGCCCCATTAGATATTTGCTGTTCTCCTACACTGGGATCTTTAAATAGGTTGTGCAGTCATACCTGATCACCATGCTCAACTCAGACGCCATTTTTCACCAAAAACTTTTCCTGGTACCTCTCGAGGTTAAGTTCTCCCACCTCAAATGATCTTGTATTTACTTACCTGCACAGGTCTTATGGTTAAGTAGAAAACATGGAGGATATAAAAGTTATAGTGGAGACAAATGGGCAGGTGGCCTAATCCAAGGTCAGAGTCCAGAATAGAAGCCCAAATGTACAAAGACATGCACAAAGAATAAAGGCATACTCCCAAGACATACAAATACACATGGAGATACAAAGACACATACCTTAAAAGCTCGGGACATCCTGGAGTGGGATATATAGGTTTTGTTTTTAAGAAAGTTCACTTGGAATGACATGTCAGCTACATTTAAGATTCTCACAAAGCTCTCCCTGAAGCCAGGTGTGATGTTTGGAGAATTCTGAAGGAGTAAAGTTCAACAAGAGTCTAACTATAGCTCCATTCTGTTGCCACTGATCAGCCCCATAGGAATCTAATGTAAGCATCCCTGGACTCTTCTTGTCCCCCTGTATCTCTAACCTCTTCATATCTCCATCAGACTACCCCCTTTTATGCATAGATGGAATGCCCCGGATGACTATGTCCATGGATGATGACCTCTCCTTCCTTTTCTAAGTAGCAGAATCCCAGTTTGAACCCAGGTCCTAGAATTCCACATCCAGCATGCTTTCCATAGGATCCCTTGGACAGAACTCCTTCCATGCATCTTTACTTTCACAAGTCCCCCATATCCACATTCACTTCCCTATGTCCCTTCTGTGCTCCTCTTATCATTTCCTGTCAGGGTGGAGGTGATAAGGCGATTTGACTCTGCCCTTGAATTCTCTCCAAGTTAACAGTGAGCCATTAATGGTTCTGAATCCACCTAATGGTACTATTGTGTACTCCATTTTGTCCATAAGGATAGCATTAAGAGAAAGCATTCTCCTGATCTGTCTGCCAGGAACTCCCACCCTGTCGAAAAAAAAACCCCATCCTCATCTTTGCACATCCCTCCTCATCTCGCCCTTATGGATTATCTCTCTCTATCCATTCTTCAAATCACCCTCTGGCCTTCTGTGTGATTAGGCCACCAGAGGGGTGGGAAAGGGAGATCCCTTCCCAAACTTGTATTAGCCTCTAACTGCCATTGCTGTGGAAAGCTCTATGAGGCCTTCCATGACCAGTGTACTTAAGCCTGTGTTCCCTAGCGGAGAGGATGGGTCCCTTCATGTCTGTCACCATTGGGCAGCCTCTCTGATTCCACTAAAAAAAACTCCCTAGAGACCCCTCCCTGCCCTCCCCGCCCCCTTTCACCTCAATTTGCAGTTCCAAGAAGAATGACATTAGGGTTGACAAGTAAATGAAGATCATCCCTACTGTGATTTTCTTTCTTAATCTAGAAGGAGAGAGATGGAAACAAAGTGAATTAACTAGGCAGAGCAAAATAAGGGTAGTAGCTGCCACGGTGGAAAGGGTGAGGTTATGAAACACAAATAGAATTTTTCCCATTTAGGGTATTTAGGAACAAAGGCCCCCAGCCCTCTCCCACGCTGCCCAGGGAAACCCAACCCAAGAGATAGACACCTACGAGAATTTTTTTCCAAGACCTTCTGCCAAGGGCATGCAAACCAGTTCCATTACAATGAGGATGCCCAGGAGGATAGCAGGAAAAAAGAGCTAAATCAGCAAAGAGTGAAGGTCAAAAGTATGAAGACAAAAGTGTGTCTTTTGGTGCTCCTCCCTCTGCCCGCACACCCTCCCCCAACCCTCTTTGTCCCTGTGATTGTGGTCCTTCCCCACATCACCCCACAGCCAGGGGAGAGATCTCCCATACAGAATCTACCATTTGGGAAAGGAGATGACTAGTGGGAAGACAAAAGGGGGAGTGGAAAAGAGACCCAGGGAGAGGAAAGAGGCAAAAAGGATGCCAAAAGACAGGGGGAGGAGGAAGTATGATGATCAGGAAGGAGAGGAGGCAGCATGCAGCACTAGGTTGAGTGCTGAACCTGGAATCATGAAGACCTGGGTTGGAATCCTGCCTCACACTTTTAGTAGCTGGGTGACTCTGGGCAAGTCTCAACTATTCTGTACTTCAGGTCTCTCATCTGTAACATCAGGGGCTTGGATTCAAAGCCCTTGAAGGTCCCTTCCACTTCTAAACTTGGATCTCTTAATGCCACAATGCCATGAATAAATGGAGGTGAGGGTGATGGTTTTAAGAAGGGGATAAGGGTTGGATAACAAAGGAGGGATAGGGTGAGGCAAGGTAGAGGAAGGGAGATAGGGCAACACTTTTCATACCTTTAAGTCCTCATTTCTCACAGTATGGTGGGTCTGAAATATAGTAAGAACACCTTAATGACTGAAGGATAGTCATTGTATGTGCATTAACATGAAGGCACCTAGAACCTCTGGAAAGATTCCACAAATCATAGGACGAGGGACAAAATGATCCCTGGTAGGCAGGCTGTGGTGGAAAGCCTGGGACCCATCCTCCTGATCCCAGAAGCAGTGAACAAGAACTAAAGCCAGAGAGCTTTCTTAGAAGGAAGTATTAGACTGGGAGTCAGCCAGGAAGGTTTAGGTTCAGATTCTGTTTTAGTCATTCACCATAGGCAAGCCACATAACTTCTTGGGGTCTCAGCTTTCTCATCTATAAGAGGATGGAATTGAGCTCAGTGACCTCTAAAGTTCCTTCCATCTCTAAACCTATAATTATAAGGCTTTGAGAAAATTTAATTGATTCTGGATCATTTTTATGGATCTTATTTACAATGAATTGATTTTGTCCTCTAATTGTGTAAATCATGGTTCTTTGTCTCTAAACTTAGTTCAGAAATTCAGTTGACCAGTAATGGGTTAAGTTTAGAAATCCAGTTCTCCTACTAATCGCTGTTCTATTCTTGCTTCAAGGGAATCTGCTATCCTTGAGGGATGCAGGTGGACACCAGGGAGTGTAATCTGCTATCTCTAACCTTGGAGGTAGACTCAAAAAATGAACATTTCTTAGTCACAGGAGTTCACCTACCCCTCTTAGTTAAAATAAAATTTGTCATCTCTCATAACTTCAGCTCCTGAAAAACTGTATCTGTTTGCTATCTCTGAAGGCCTACAACCTGACCTGGTCCACTTCCAAAAGAGATCTTGGCCATCTTTACCTATCTTTGTCCAATGGAAGGTGGGAGGGTCTTATCTCCCTCTTAGGGGCTGGGAAATCTGCTATCTCTGGTCCACTATCAATAGCCTCAGGACACAGTTGGATCCCATAAACCAAGCATTCCTGTAAGGCAGAGATGGATGATTGCTGACTCCACATGGGTATTGACCCACTCTTTTTTTTTTGAGGGGGGAAGGTAAGGCAATTGGGGTTAAGTGACTTGCCCAAGGTCACACAGCTACTAAGTATGTCAAATGTCTGATACCAGAGTTGAACTCAGGTCCTCCTGACTCCAGGGCTGGTGTTCTATTCACTGTGCCACCCAGCTGCCCCGACCCACTCTTCTTAATGTGACCAATCATGTTCTCACTCCCATGAGGCTATAAACCCTATTACCAACTGTATTGTTTTCCTCATCTTTCCAGTTTTGTTCTTTGTTCTGTGCTTATAAAAAGGAGTTGTAGCTCCTCCTCTGGGTCTTTTGGCCTAACTGAGGTAGCCATTTGATCCATTGTATTAATAGGTTCATACCATGTGAACAAACTGAAAAAAGCTCGGAATTCTGCACGCCAATTTACCTTCATTTAAATCCTATTGAGACAGCACAAAGCAGTATAAAAGATGTCCGAGGTAAGTATGCCTGGAAAACATGCTGGACCCATCATATAGTAAAGGTGAGAGATAAAAAATCAGCAGCTCACATGTTGCCATGGAACTTAGGTGAGGTCAAGAGATTGAATGGAAAGCCGCCAGCACATTGGAGAGGACCCCTCATGGAAGATCCATTGGAGAACACAGACAAGGAACCCAGAGGATGAAAGGGTGTGGATAAAAGTGGTTAAACAAGTTAGAAGTGCAAGAAGACAGCTTGGATGGGAAAAAGACTGGAAGCTGTATTATCCGAGGAATGGTTGCAAAGGCCTACCTAAATCTAGACACACATATACTCATAAAAAACACCACCCACAGGCTCATGGAACACATTCTATGTCTTAGCAAGCCCATTCTGGGAGGGTTTGAGAATCCCTCTGCACTTGGGAGTGACTGTCTTGTGCTAGCATCACGGGGGCAGCGTGAGGGGATGGGCCTGATTTACCCTTGTCCACCCTACATAGTGATGCTATAATTGGTGAATTTCTTTTCCCCCAGAGAGGAATACTCGGCTCTTCTTCATTACAGATAAGTGTAAGTACATAGAGCAGTGTTTGGGGAAATCTAGGGGAGTGAGATGTAGGAAAAATAGTCTGAGAGAACCAGCTAAGACTATTGAAGGCCCTTCCCTTCTGGATATTCTCTTACAATGAATACATACACATATTTATGAATACATATAATGTATGAATGTATGTGTATAATATGTATAATGTATAATATATAATACATATTTGTATAATAATACATAATGTATAATACACATAGTGTATTAACATATGTGCATAATACATATAATATATAATACATATTTGTATAATAATATATAACATTAATGTATGTATATACACACAAATAATACATAATGGATTCATGTATGTATATATGCATATATGATATCACATGTATATTTGTGTGTGAGTGAATATTGCCACTGGGGAATCTAGTGCCATAGCCTTCCTAATTCAAAGTTCCACCTTTGATTTCCTGGTATGTTTTCATTTACTTGGAGGCATTCTCACTCCTTCTTGCCAAGGGATTGATCTGGCATCCAAGAATATCTCCAAATTTATTCGTTTTCCTTAACCACTCCCCAAAGAAAGAAAACTGAGCATGGATTACCTTACTCTAGCACCAAGAACTCTCCCTACCCTTGGCATGCAATGAGAAATCTTTTTTTTCTGTACCATCTTTACACTCATGTCTTTTCAGGGCCCTCTGGGAACATTATTCTTCTTATTCCCATCCCTTTAAGGTTTCTGGCCATGGATTATTTAACAGGGGTGGGGGTAGGAGTGTGGAGAGAGGAACAAGGAATTGAGCCAATAGGAGACACAACACAAGAATGAAAACACAGTACAAGGGAAAGAGGAGGGGAGAAGAGAAGCAGGGTCATGTAGTACTGACCAGAGTATACTGCATCTTCTTAGCTTGTGAAGTCCATCCCACATCCTGAGGGATAAAAAGAGGTCTTATCATCGTGTGACTTCTAAAAACCATAAGCAAGTTTTCCATGCTGGCGATCTCAGATTCATCTTTGACTCCTACTTCTCCTTGTCCTCCCACATACAATTCCAAATTTCTGGAATCTCAGGCAGAAGGGACCTTAGAGCCCACACCCAAGAATGTCTCCAGTGGGCTTGTGGGGCTGTGACATCTGCTGTGGCCACTCTTGCTGGCCATGGTAGCCCTTCACCCAGACCTAGCTGGTGCTTCCCACCCGATGATTGTCATTATAAAAGGATTAACCTGGAGACAGGGAAACCAACTCTTTTCCTGAGCTCACACTACTTGCAACTTATTAATTAGTTATCTGTCGATTGATTGATTGATTGATTTATCTATTTATTTATTTGCTTGTTTGTTCATTCATTTATTTATTTGTTTGTTTCTTTATCTATTTGCTTGTTTATTTGTTTGTTTGTTTACTTAATGTTTGTTAAATTATTGAATTAAATTGTCCACAGATTATCTCTGTTATACATTTTAACCTCAGTTCAACTGGATATGAATGGAAATCTGGGGATATACAAAAGAATGTGAGGGGGTGGGCCTAATTTACCCTTGTCCATCCCTACACAATGATGCTGTAATTGGTGAATTTATTTTCCCCCAGAGAAGAACACTCGGCTCTTCTTTATCACAGAGAAGTGTAAGTACATAGAGCAGGGCCTGGGGCCCATGAACTTACTTTCCAAAAATATTTTGACAACTGTATTTCAATAGAGTTTGGTTTCCCTTCTAATCTTATGTATTTCTTAATGCATTTAAACTATTATTCTGAGAAGGGGGTCTATTGTCTTCACCAGATGGAGTTCCTGATTCAGTGACTTCAACAGGAGAAATATAAATTTGATGTCCTGTTAAATCTGTACTTGTAGTGTTTAGCTACTAAAGCAGTTTTTAGTTGGATGTTAGGGATCACAAGTGCCTGTTGAATATTTTTAAAAGTATCTTTGAATCTGCTGACCTAAGTCAAATTGAGAACCACATTGCTATTATCTATAACAGGCTCAAGAAATGGTCACTCTTTTTTTTTTCACTTGAAGCTCTTCAGTGAGGGAGGATTCACAATCTCCAGTTTCACTTTTTGAACAGCTCTAATTGCTATGAAGTTTTTCCTTATAACAAATCTAAATTGACCTTTCCCCTCAACTTCTCCCCATTGCACCCAGTTCTACCCGCAGAGCAAATTCTACCCAAGCAGAACAAATCTACCATCCCTCTTCCACATGTCACCCCTTCAGGGAGAGGGTGTTCCCAATAAGGCTTTGGGGATATCCCATATTTGGTGACAGCTACTGTGTCCACTCAAGTCTTCTCTTACCCAGGCTTGATGTCCTCTCTCATTTCCTTCAACTGATATACATACGGCATGATCTTGACCTTTACCATTCTAATTATTTCCTAATTTATTATCCAACTATTTTCTAATTATTATCCAATTTGTCAAGGCCCTTCTTAAAATATGGCGCACATAACTGCACACAGTCTTCCAAATGAGATCTGACAAGGGCAAAGCCAAACTCCACCTTTCTTAGGTCTGGACACTCTGTGTCCTTTTGTATAACTGGAATCTGGCTGGCATTTTTGATTGCCGTGTCTCATCATTGGCATATTACTGCAATCTTCTAAAAACACAGATTTGGCTATCTAGCCGTGCCTTTTCCACCCTGTATTTGGGAAGTTGCTTTTGGTCTTTTTGAAATTTGATCTAATTAAATTTAGTTCAATATTCACTACCAAGATCTTGTATCCTGATGCTGTCATTCAACACAAAGCTAGCTGTCCTTTGATAAGCACATCATCTACGACTGCATCCATGTCACTAATCAGTCTGCATGGAGATGATCCACTTCTAAGCTGACATTAAACCATTAACGTTTACCTTGAGTCCAGCCCGTTGATTGGTCTTGAAAGAACCTAATCATACTATTATCTAGCTCAAGGGGTCAGCATTGTCTGGTTGTTGTTGGGTTTTTTTGTATACTTCCCAAGCTAAGGATGGTTTTTAAATTTTAAAAGTACAATAAAATTTACTTAATAATGTAAAAATCATCCTTAGCTCACAGATTGTACAAAAACAGGCAGCTGAATTTGGACCACCTGTACTTTGCTGACTTCTGGTCTAGCCCACAACTCTCCATCTCCATAAGAAAAGCAGGAGAGACTATTCAAATAATTTCCTAAAACTGAGAGAAACTGCATCAAAAGCATTCTCCTGGTTAACTAGTCTAGTAATCCTGCCTGTCAAAAAGAAGAAATAAGGGTTCTTGGGTATGGCTAGTTTTGAATGAAATTTTCCATGTACCCTCTTCACCATCATACTTCCTTTGGTGTCTCTTTGAAAATACATTCTAGAGTACAGTGGCCTTAGTCAAGCTTTAGTCTCCTGTGGAATGTCTTTGATAAAATATAAGCACTCTCAAGGCAAGGCCTGATTCATGTTTCTCTTTGTATCCCCTGTGCCTCCTAGAGTGCCTAACCCTTAGTAACCACTTAATAAAGACTTATTGAATGTTCATTCCCAAATTTCTATCTCTTTCTGTCTTCCCAACTTTTCTCTTCTCCAATCCTGTGGGACTTTTCCCATTCAGTAGGTCATTTACCAATCCCATTTGCTAATTCTTTCAGTAACCTAGGCTGCCATTCTTTTGGACCTTGTGACTTGAACTCATCAAAGGCAGTTGAGTATTCTCTTACTATGATCTTTCATTGAAAATCAAATACCTTGCTGTCCATTTCAATCCAAAAGTCATTAGTTTCCATGTCCTGTCCTTTTTCATTTTATAATGTTTCCAGAATCCATTCCTTCTTCTGTATTTCCATTTATATTGTCTTGTTTCAGGGCTTTGATTCTCTCCTAGGCTATTGAAAAAGTCTAACTACTTTCCTCACTTTCAGTCTCTCTCCGTTCTAATTCATCCTCCATATATTGCCAGATTAATCTTGTTAAGCGTAGCTCTGTTCTTGTCACACCACCTTTTGCCTTGCTCAGAAAACTTCAATGGCTCCCTATTACTTAATAAATCAAATCTAAACTTCTTTACTGGGCATTGAAGGTCCGCATGATCGGTCCCCCCTCCAACCTTCCGGTCTTTATCTTTCCATTATCTCTCATCTACCCTAATATTCAGCCAAAGTCAACTAACTGATCTTTAGCAAGCTTCCTGCCTCTCTGCCATTCCCTTCTGCTAGTCTAGTGTGATCTCTTTATGTCTCCAGATCTACTTATCACATTCCCGTACCATAAAAAGTCATAGCTGAAATGTCAGCTTTATGAAGACTTCTCTGATACCCCCATCTGTAAGTTATCTCTCTCTGCTCTCAATGAACATGGAACAATATACTTTTTTAAAATGTACTTTCATCTTCTACTTTATGCAGTTATTCATTTTTGCCCTTATTTCCATACTTAACTATAGACTCTATGAGGACAGGGATGTAGCTTCTATCCCAACTTGATATGGGAGCATGATCTTAATGTATTATTATCTTTTGACTATACCATGAGCTCCCTGAGGCCAGAGACCATCTCTCCTTTGTCTCTCTTGAACTACTGGGCATACAATGCTG
This sequence comes from Pseudocheirus occidentalis, assembly GCA_028646575.1. Lineage (NCBI taxonomy): Eukaryota > Metazoa > Chordata > Mammalia > Diprotodontia > Pseudocheiridae > Pseudocheirus > Pseudocheirus occidentalis. Next base: position 157,295,827 of record CM053601.1, read on the forward strand.
CACACATGATGGGGGCTCAATAAATAATTGACACCCACCATATTTCTTCCCTCAAAACCACTCTTACTCTTCCCTTGCCAACTACATATCTCCTACCTTCCTACACTGGTTCCTATCTACTTTTTAACTTCATTCCCATCAGCCCCTAGAAGACAGCTTCACTTGTAGAGTCTCCTACCTGTTTTTCAACCAAGACCCAGAAAATTGGAAAAGGTGAGAGGAAGAGCAACAGCCGAAAAAAGCACTTCACTTCATTAATATGAGTCTCCTGGAGGGAACAGAGAACAGGTGAATAGGCCACTGTTAATAGGTCACTGCAGGTGGAAAAGGTAGATACATTTAATAGAGAGATAGATAAATAGATTAAAGGGAAAGATCACTGGATTGGTGGGGTTAGGCAGAAATTATCATCATCATTATTGTTATGGAAGGAAAGGGGAATGGAACAATATATGAGGGATGAACATAGATGGGAGAGAGGAAAGTGGGCAGGTGGTTAGGGAGAGACAAGTGTAGGAAGGGAAGGTGGACAGATAGGTGAGAAATAGAGTGATGAATAGATAATAGCATAAGGCTAGAAAGGGAGATAGGGATAGGTAAGGGAATGGGGTTTATTGAAGGAGACTGGAAATAGGTAGAGGTTTAGAGAGACAGATAGGCTTAGGGATAGAATGGGGTAGGGAGAAAAGGTTGGTAAATGAGGAAAAGTACAAGTAAATGGAGACAAAGTTTAGGGAATGGATAGAATGGAGTGAGCAAAGAGGCAGAAGATAAGTGAATATGAGGATAGATAAGTACTCTGAGAAGTGGAGTGTTCTTATCCAGAGCCTATAGACATACAATGGGGTAGTACTCCTATCCCTGTCTCCATGTCTCTTCTCTTGCTAGGTCAATTCTCCACTTACCGAGTACTTTTCTGATGCCCAATCCAGAAAATGATCCCTCTTTGGGGTCTTCCAAGAATAGTAGCCTAGCTGACTTTGAATTGAAAACTATAGAAGTAAGTTAGAAAAGTCAAGACAGAAGATCCAGGAAAATCCACTTCATGAACACCCAAATCCAAACCTCTTCCCCCACACACATGGAAACATGTTCTGAGCTCTTCAAGACTTATTATTGGTTAGATTTTTCCTCCCATAGCACATGCCCAGTATGTGTTTCTATTTTGCCTCACTACATTTGAGAGATGAGAGAGAAGAGAGAAGGGGGTGGGGAGAAAGAGGGAGAAAGAGAGAGAGAGAGAGAGAGAGAGAGAGAGAGAGAGAGAGAGAGAGAGAGAGAGAGAGAGGAAGAGAGAGGGAGAAAGAGAGAGAGAGGGGAGAGGAACAGAGAGGGGGAGAGAGACAGGGAGAGAGAGAGAAAGAGAGAGAGAGGAAGAGAGAGAGGGAGGAGGGAGAGGAACAGCGAGAGCGAGAGCAAAGAGAGCAGGGACAATGAAAGGGACTGGAAGAGAAAGGAGTCTCTCAAAGTTTCAGCTTTATTTTGGACAGAGGAAACCCAGTTCCCAGGGCTTGACCAGCCTAACTCTCCATCCTATCTAGGAATGTTGGGCTTTGGAAATCCAGGGGTTCATGCCCATTTACCTGGTGAGATGTAGGCACAAATAAATTCCACTAACCTGGATACACTTTAAGATTTTCCATAGTTTGCTCCCTTGGGGGACTTCTATGAAGAAAAATTTCTTGGAATATATAAATGTCACTGGAAATAACACAGAGCATTCCGAGATTTTAGCCCCACATGCCCTTACAGATATGTTGTGACCACAGTGCTCAACAAGCTTAAGTCTCTGCATAAAAAAACCCAACCAAACAACAAAACTAAACACTTTCTGAAGACACCCTGCTCTGATATAATCTTGGATTTCTACCAGAGGTAGTTTGTAAAGCAAATATGGTTCAGACCCTTCTCTCTGAATGTCTGCATCAATCTAGTATTGACATCTCGGCCATTCATTTGGTACTTCATTAAAAACTGCCACCTGGTGCTACCATATAACTTGTCACATGAATTTTCTTTGTCTTTATTAGATTGGAAGCTTTAGACAGAAATCATGTCTTTCCATTTTCTTACATTCTCCTCGCTGAGTTCAGAGCACTTAACAATGCTGAATTGAAAAATAAAGCCTCAGAATGCAGACAGGAAAATAAATTTAAATTTAGATTTCTAGAAACACCTAACCATTTTCTCAAAGAACACTAATACCAGGTTGTTAAGAGAAACTTTTCTCCTTCCAAATGGGAAAAATCAGTCATGGGGCTTTGGTATTTTCTTGGAAGAAATGTATAGAAACACACAAATTTATATAGACAGGCTTTGCTTAGGAACCTTGAAGCCATCTGCAAATGGGGAGAAAATTGGAAACTCAAGGGATTGTGGAACTGAATCTTGTAAACTAAAAGTAAATAAACAAATCAATTTAAAAAAAATACCAGACACCAGAAATTATTTCTTTTCCATCCTCAAAAATACAAAACAAAACAACCCTCCTTTGATCCCTACAGTTGCTATTTACTGTCCCATATCCTTCTGCTTTGTGTGGATAAACTCCTTGAAAAGACTGTCTCCAGCTAATACATGCACTTCCTATCCTTTCACTCTTTTTTTTATCTTTCTGAAGTTTGGCTTCCAACCTCATAATTCAACTTGAAACTGTCTCCAGGGAAATCAACAATCTTTTAATGGCCAGATCTAATGTCCATTTTTCGGTCCTTATCCTTCTTGTTTTCTCTGCCTCCTCTGACATGGCTAATCACCCTCTTTTCCATGATACTCTCTTCTCTCTAGTTTTTTTTGTGATACTGCTCTCTCCTAGTCCTCCTCAGGAGCTCCTTCTCAGGTTCCTTTGCTGAATCTTCATCCAGGCTGTGTTTGCTAAACAAGCATGTCCCTCAAGGCTCTATCTTGAGTCTCCTTCTCTTCTCCCTCTTTACTATTTCAGCATCTCTAGTTGTCCTGATGGATATCTGAGCCAAACGGCTCAGGAGGAGAGACTGTGGCTGGTGACTTTGCACAGCCCCCTCCTCACTTAAATCCAACTCACTTTTCAAGTCATGGCATCACCTCTCTGACATCATGGTCCTCTTTGAGAACAAAGGACAAACAAAAATAACACTATTTCACTTGGCAATCTCATCAGTTCTGAAGGATTCAATTATTATTTTACATTAAGTGTTCTCAGATCTAATTAAACAGTCCTAACTTCTCTGCTGACCCAGGTCTCTTATCTCCAACCACTATTAGACATTCCAAAAAGGATATTCTGTAGACAACTAAAACTCAACATGTGCAAAACAAAACTCATTTTCTTTTCCCTTGTGCCCTTCCATTTCCCAACTTTATCATTATTATTATTATTATTATTATTATTATTATTATTATTATTGTTAAGGGCACCACCCTCCTCCCAGTAACCGAGGTTCATAGTCTAGGGCTCATTCCCAACTCCTCACTCTCCTTCCCTGCTCCCCATATCCAATCTGTTGCCCAGTCTTGTCATTTCCTTCTTTCCAAGATCTCTTCTCCCCTCTGATGCTGCCGCTATCCTGGTGCAAGCTCTCATTGCCTCATACCTGGACTATTGGAGTAGTCTGCTTATTCAAGTCTATTACAACTTCAATTCCTCCTCTACTCAGCTGTCAACTTGATCTTCCTAAAATGCAGGTGTGACCATGTCACCTCCCTATCTAATACTAATTATCACCTCAGGGATGAAATAGAAAATCTTTGGTTGGGCATTTAAATCCCTTCATAACATGGTCTTTTTCTATTTTTCTTTCTATACCATCCCCAACTTCCATGTTCTCTGCAATTCAATGACACTGGCCTCCTTGCTGTTCCTTGAGTAAGACTCTCCATCTTGACTCCAGGACTTTTCACCAGCTGTCCCTTGTGCCTGGAATTCCCTTCCTCATCTCTGCCTCGTGGCTTCCCAGACTTCTTTCAAGTCCCAACTACTTTTCCTAATCCCTCTTAATTCCGGTGCCTTCCTTCTGGTGATTATTTCCAATTTATCCTACAGTTATCTTGTTTGCACATAGTTCTTTGCATGTTGTCTCCCCCATTGGGCCCTGCTTTTTGAACAGCAGGGACTATTTTTTGCCATTTGTTGTATCTCTAGAGTGTCTGGCTATCATAATAAAAAGCCTTTAAGAAATGCTTGTTGACTTGACTAAACAGATACATTATAAACCCTGAAACAAATCTTACTCAAGGTCAATTTTAATATGTTGGTAGTGATTTTTCATAAAGCTTAGTAAAATTCCCATTTGTAGTCACAAGCCACAAATTTTACAAGTTCCCTGTTTAAATTACTGGTGATCACTGAGTCTAATACTGGGTAAAATGAAATTGTTCTTTCTTGCTGCTCGTTTCTATCAAAGTGATGCTGGGACACAAATGGATCATTAGTATGAATGGACATTTTCTGTTCTTATCTAGGCAAATTAATATAGCATTCTCCATTCATGTTTTTCACATTATTATTGAAAATAGTCTTCTGGCGTTGGGGTAGAACCAAGATGATAGTTTAAAAGTAGCAAGAACAGCTGAGTTCTCACAGATACATCCTCCACAAAGATATAAAAAATACTCCAAACCAAATCTGGATTAGGAAATCCAAGGGAAAAAAAAATTACAGTGGGTCATTTTTTTCCAGACTGAGTCAGCATCGGGAGATTAGATAGAGAGTTCTGTGGACACTGGGGATGGGGTCTGGCCAAGAGCATTAAAGCAAAGTGAGAGGTAAGGCAAGAAGGAGTCTCAAAGCTGTCTCAGAGGATGCTGGCTTGTTCACTAACCAGTTCTAGGTCATAGATCCTGGGCAGACTGAGGAAGGGACTGGGGCTGAGGAGCGATGTTCCACTGGTTTCAAAGGCTTGTGGGTCCTAAGCTCTATAATGAGCTAGGAACAAGTGTGAGAGCAAACAGTGGGTTTTCTTGGGAGGAGAGTGTCCCTTGAAGGAGCAGAGAAGGTGATTACCGGAAGGAAGAATGAAGAAGCTTTGAGGAGCTTCCCTGAGTAATCGAATGCCTCCAGATGACGAGGTTTGGTGGGTTTAAAGGAATACTTAAAGGCAGATAGGTGGTGCAATGGATAAAATACTTGTCTTAGAGTCGGAAAGATCCAATTTCAAATCCAGCCTCAGATATTTAACTAGCTGTATGACCCTGGGCAAGTCATTTAGCTTCTGTCTGCCTCAGTTTCTTCATCTGTAAACTGTTTTAAGTGTCATAGTGAGGATAAAGTGAGATAGTGATATAAATGCCAGCTATCACTAATATTAGAATTATCATTCTCACTCAGTATCATGTTATGTGACTGTGGCCAAATGGAGGGAGAGCCTTAACTGCCAGAGGTAGGCGTCGTCAGTCAGGTATAGACCATGCTAAAGGGCTGCCGAGGCATAGCCCGTGCCTGGCTTTGGTCCGTGGGCCCCTAGGCACCCCTGGCTGTGGCTGCTGCCAGAGCAGTTCACCCTTTCTGTTCCCTACCCTCCCATCCATGCCAGTACAGCCTACCTAAGTTAAAAGTCACAGTGCTGGCCAAAACGCCAAAGTATATCAAGCAGTAGGTGGAGCAAGTGGTTTCTGTGGAACAGAAGAGACAGCAACTTACCCAGAGCTCAGCCTCCCCTTTGTTACCTCGTTACTCACAGGGCCATCTGTCTTGTTCCTCTTTCCCCAGAGGGAGGTACTTCGTTCCCACATCACTCCACCTGAATGCTCAAGGAATACACAGCCTACTAGGATCTCATGGCAGGAGGGGAGAGATGAGGAAGAGAGTTGTTCCCCATTGCCCTGCCCTGTTCATATCTTCAATACATGGAGCTAAGGACAATTGGGTGCAGGAGGTGAGGGACTGCCATCCTTTGTGAAGAAAGAAAACACCTGAGAAATAGGCTCCAAGTCAGGGTTCTCTGAAAAGCAGAAAACTTTTAACTTTTATCCTTAATGTATCCAATGGCCTCTCTCTTTCCTATGTGGTCTAGAAGCAAAGTAGAAGAAGGAGGGAAGGACCAGTTGGGATGCTTCCTTATGATATTAGGCACAAAGAAATTAGTCCAGGATTACACCAAAATAAATGAAGACATGGTTACAATCGGGAATAGAGCTAAGAAAGATCAGATTTTAATCACACTAACATCCCACAGAATACCAGGAATAACACATTTTCAGAGACCTTTAAGGCTTCTTGAAATTCTAGACCCTTCCCCATTTAAAATACTGCTTTCTACCAATTTCCCCATTGTTAATAAAATATTCTCGAAGAATCCTTAGAAAACTTTGAAGGGTGGGGTACGTGCTTGTTTCAGGCACAGGGAAGTAGGGAATAATCAAAATCTGCAGAAATGAAAGAGGAATTTTGGTTGGAAGCCCCAGGAAGTTGTAGCCAGGTAACTGCGGCTTTGCCTCAAGTCAAAGTACCCCCAAAGGTTGTGCTTCTGCCCTCTAGCCTTATACTGTATAGTCTGACTGCCCTCATTGAGTCACCCGATCTCAAGTCACCCTGCCTATAACCCTGTTAACATCAACACACTCCTTGTCTGAGGCTTAGCTTTCCTTACTACTATATCCTATATCCCCTGACTACTTCTCCCCTCCCCTTCTACTTCTTCCTAGGAGATGGGAGTACTGAGGGTCAAGGGTTGTTGTTGGCCATTCCATGGAAATGCTGTTTGGGCATCGGGATAGCCTCTCTGATATATGCAACTGGATCTGATGTTCTTTGTGTCCTGACCTTGTTGCACTGTTTCAGGATTTGGTTACCCACACCCTTCCCAGGGGTTTATCTGGAAGTAAAAATGATGTTGGTGCATCCTGACCTAAGGTGGGATCCTGAGACTTTTTTATTCCTCAGGTGAGCTCTCCCCTCCCTCCAATGGATTTGCCCTGAGTGCCACAATTTCTGTTTATAGCTCTAAAGCCACAGATTAGAAGCTATAGCTTCTTTTTGTGCTTTTCCGTGCCTTCGTTTCCTAATTTGTAAAATGAGAGAGTTAGATTTGATGATTTCTAAGGTCCCTTCCAATTCTATACTATGGTCTTTAAAGAAGGAGAAGGTGCTAATGGAGCTGACCCAAGACTGAGAAATGGAGGCCAATGGCCTGCATGCATATCACACCCCCATTTTCTTCTGTGGTTCTTGTACACTCAAGGACAGGTGACTAAGGAAGATGGGGAATCATTTATCCTAGATGTATCAAGTGGGAAAAAAATACCTACATAATAGAATGTGATTCACTTGCCATCTACTAATCTGTGCTTGACTTTCCAAGTCTGTAAAATGTGGATAATTCCTTCTACCCTTTGTGAGTTATAGTCAGAAGTTTTACAGACACAAATTATTATTAATTAAAAATTCATTATTTTCCATACCTTCCCTGGGTGTTACATGGAAGAAAAGGGAAGAATTGTGTGGCCTCTGCCCAAACTCTACAATCCCCAAAATAACCACTGACCCATAACCAAGGACATGAAGATTTCATCAAAGAAGTTCCCAAAGACTGTAGACAGGTATAAGAAGGAGAATACCTTGTTCCTTTCCTTTACCTGAAATGGATAAAAGAAATCACAGTGACACTAGAGAGAACTCAATCTTTGCTAGTTTTTATCTCAGTTTCCAGAATGTTGTGACAAATTCACAGCTCAGCCAGGGGATTAGTGTGTCAGTCTTCTCTTAGTCCTGCTAACCTTTGCTTCACTCATCTTTTAACATCTTTGCCAATGTGAAGGGCATATGATGAAACCCCCAAATTGCAACCATCTTAGTATTAGTGATTCAGAATAATTTTTCATGTGTTTGGTCTATTGTGATTCCTCTTGGGCAAAGTCTCCTTTGATCTACTGTGAACCAACCCATGACCTTCTCCACTTGTGTCCATTTCCTAGGTGCTCAGATATCAGACTTTGTCAGAAATACTTGATGCAAAGACTGTTTTGCCCCCCCTTCCCCAGTGGGTTATGTGGTATTAAGTATAGGTAAGCAGTCATTATATCTTCTCTAAGTCTGTGGGGACTATACATACTCAGTACTTGAACCCAGGGCAGAAAACTATACTTATTTAGAAAAAAAATACTCACTGCTAAATAATAGGGAAATGTGGATAGGAAAGGTTATTAACTTCCCTCCCCAATTGTGACTATGGATTCCCCCAGACCACCAATTCATTGACCACTAATTATAGAATGAATTACTGTTTACTTTTGGGTTTGACTGGATGGCTTCTAAGCTCCATTTTAACTCAAAGATTCTATGATTCTGAGTTATCCTAAGCTTACTTTTCCAAGTTTTTCTATTCTACTGGCTGGAATTTGTTTAGCTCACATCTCCACAAGGAAGCCTTCCCTTACCTACTTGTCTATATGCATCTCTTCCACATCTGACAGAGAAAATCATACAACCTTAGAGCTGACTCTTTATGTAAGGGCAGGAAGGACAGTGTATGCATCTTTGTATGGTTCAAGTCAAATTCAGTAAATTCTATGATGAATACATCTTTGAAAATTACAATTCCAACCCAGGTGTACAAAAATATTTATAGCAGTTCTTTTTGTGGTAGCCAAGAACTGGAAATTGAGGACATGCCCATCAATTGGGGAATGGCTGAACAGGTTGTAGTATATAAATATATTAAAATATTAGTGTGCTATAAGAAATGATGAACAGGTGTACTTCAGAAAATCCTGGACTTATATGAACTGATGTTGAGTAAAGTAAACAAAACCAGGAGAACATTGTTCACAGAAATAGCCACAGTGTGGGATGAGTGATTTTAATAGACTTCTCAGCAATGCAAAGACCTAAAACAATTCACATCCAGAGAAAGAACTATGGCATCAGAATGCAGAGTGCAGTAGACTTTTCTTTTTTCCTTTCTTTTCCTTTCTTACAGTTCTCCCATTTGCTAAAATTCTTCTATGCAACATGACTAATGTGAAAATGTGTTTAATAGGAATGTATGTGTAGAGCCCGTATCAGATTGCATGCTGTCTTGGGGAAGGAGGGATAGAAAGGGAAAGGAAAGGGAGAGAAAATTTAAAACTTATGGAAGTGAATGTTGAAAACTCAATATAAATAAATTGAAAACTGTAAAAAAAAAAAAAAGCAAAGTACAATTTCAGGTGCACTGAGATTGTCCTAGCCTTTTCCCCCTCACATCCAGCCTTGCATTATTGCTTACTTATTGGTACCATCACTTTCATAGCATACTCATTGCTTCTCATTGTCTTTTATTTGCTCTGCCATCATTGTTCAACCACTTCTTTAAAACTTCTTTGTATTTGTACATATATGTGTGTGCATGTATATGTCTGTATTTTCCGGCCAAACTACCCATGTAGTTCTGTTTGATTCAACCCAACATTTATACATCACCTACCACATCCAGGGAACTGTGCTGGGGTGATGGGAGTGGGGGGAGATAAAGAGTGTAGATAAGATGTAGACTGTGCCCTAACTGAACTCACAGTCACGTAGGGGCATATGACCCAGCCAGATAAGGGTAATGTAAATTGCAGTTAGACTATTTGCAAAGTCAGCATTCTCTGAGCATACTCATCTTGTGTGTGTGTGGGGGGAGCTACCTAGCCATGGGCTACCATAGTCAGGGGAATACTAGTCAAAGATAAAATATTTTCTACAGAAATGACGATGGGTTTCAAGTTATTAAAAGAGCAAATTCAGGACAGCATAATAAATATAGACCCCACATCAAGCCACAGAGCATTAAAGATGACTTGCTTTTGAAAGGTGACAACAAAGTTTAAAAAAAATACTTTTAAAAAGACAGTTTTAAAAAGCTCTCAGATTAGGGGCATCCAGGTGGCACAGTGGGTAGAGAACAGGTCCCAGAGTCAGGAGGACCTGAGTTCAAATATGGCCTTAGGCACTTAATAGTTATGTGACCCTGGGCAAGTCACTTAACTCTGATCACTTAAAAAAAAAGCCCTCAGATTGAATTTTATCTGTATTTCCTGGGAGTAAATAGTAGCCTCTCACACAGCTAAAGAATAAGCAGTGATCAAATCAAAGGACCTGTGTTCAAATCCTGACTGTCATTTACTAGCTGTCTGATTTTGGGCACATTACTTAAGTTGTGAACATCAGTTTCCTTTTCTGTAACATGTTGGACTAAATGACCTATGAGGTCCCTGTCCTCTAAAATTCCCTGATACTTTGACCCTGTGGTTCCTGGAGGAAGAACAGGGTGGAGGAATACATGGGAGACAACTAGCTACTCTGCCCACATACCTGGTGCTCTGGAAACTGTTTGCCAGCTAAACACAATACACAGGGCATCTTGATAGCAGCTGCCAAAGTCATGCAGAAGAAACCCAAAATGACCAAGAACCTGGAGGGAAGAAGGGGACAGAGGCACTTACTGTGAGCTCCCTCATAAGCACTTCTATGAGAGATGGACACAAAGCATCCCTGCTGTGTCGGACAAACATCTCTCTCCCCAGACGTAACAGACACTGTCCCTGAAGAGTTCCCCGACCCGAAGATGGAGATCCAGAGAGACAAAGCCTGAGGTGCCAACTCCTCTCTCTTTCTGTTCTAGCAACCGAAGAGCAAAGCCTAGAATTTGCTCTCCTTGCTCCCGGGGACCCATGAGTGCACACATGGCACACGTATTTGGGACAAGAGGTGAAGGTCATGGCTCACCGAGATATCCTGACGTCTTCTGACCGCAGTTCTTTGATTATGGCAGCGAAGTGACTAAGGCAAACGAGAATGTTGCTTCCGATGATGGCTCTAGAGGAAAGAGACTTATCAAGACCTTGAGGGTCTCTGATCAAAAGCAGAAGAGCGAGCATTACACTAAGGCTAAGAGAAATCACGTGAAGAGCGAGGGAAGGAGAGGGAGAAAGAGAGAACATAGGTGAGCAAAACAAGCCTAACCCCTTCTTCCGCTAAAGGTGTAAATTATCGGGATTTTCAGTGAGTTATCACTGTTTTCTCCTGGCTGATCTCTCTCTCTCTCTTTTCCTTCTTCTCTCTCTCTCTCTGTCTCTCTGTCTCTGTCTCTCTCTCTCTCTCTCTCTCTTCCTTCTTCTCTCTCTCTCTCTCTCAATAGAATTGATAGAAACAGTCTGAGGACTAGAAGCTACTCAGCTATTTCTCTTTATATTTAAATTGGTGTATTTAATCTGTGATTGGGACTGTTTTTCCTAATTGAATAAGAATCCTGGAATGTGTGAACTCCCCTTTTTCAGGAACACTGAAATCCTAAGGATTCTTTAGGACAGCTCCTGTAACTGATAGGACTGCAGGGGTAACATGTACCCTATGTCATTCCCACATTGTTTAATTTGCTGTTGTTGTTATTACTCAAGAGTCTCATTATTTGATAAACTCTTTCATCTAGCTCTGAACTCTGATTTCTGCTACTCCCATAAAGGTGGTTTGTCTACAAGGGAGCTAGACCCCATTGTTTTGATCATATTCTTTTCTGTTAGACAGCCACAGAGCAGTGGCTTACAGAATAACACAATATCTCCATCGAGGCCATCTCATTCAGTACATACCTGACCAAGAATCCTTTCTAATGAGTGGCCATACAACCTATGTTGCTGTAATGGGGGTTCACCAATGGTTTGTCTGTGAGTGTAGCCCTGGGAATAAGAACAAGGAGCTCAACCCCTCTTCTCCCTCAGAAAGAGGGAAAACACAGGAGACATCTCCCCGGTGGGGATAATGAAGAGGGGGGCGGGGAAGAGAGAGAAGGGCAAATGTTGCTGGACCTCAAAGTATGTGGAGGGGAGTAAAAGTCTTAGAAGACTGAAAAGGGAGGAAAGGGCTTGGCTTTTTTTTTAAAGAGGGTTTTATATTTGAACTTGGAGGTAAAAAGGAACCACAGGCACTTATTGAGTAAGGAGGTGACATGGTCACTTTTAGAAGACTACTTTGGTAGCTGAAAGGAGATAGACCAGAGCTGGGGAGCAAGTTATTAAGGGTAGGGAGACTAAGGAGATTATTACAATGGCCCAGATGTGTGAGTCTGTGTACCAGACTGTGTACCTGGGTATAAGCCATATAAGAGTTAAGGGGTCACATATAAGAGGTGTTGTGAAGGTAGAATTAGACTGGGAGACAGACTGGATATGTAGGGTGAATGAGAGTGAAGAGTCCAGGATGAGTTAAGGGACTGGGTGGTTGGGAGGATGGTGGTGCCTTCGACATTAATAGGAAGGTTTGGAAATAGAGAGAATTTGGGGGGAATAGTAATGCGTTCTATTTTGGACATGGTGAATTAGTAATTCTTAGAGGCATCCAGTTTGAGATGTCTAAAAGTAGTAGTCGGCTGATGAGAGAGTGGAGGTCAGGAGACATGTTAGCAAAGTTATGCCTCCATGAAGGGAGGAGGTGAGGCCCTCCACAGGCCAAACTAGGATGAGATTGACACCTAGACCTGGTGGAGAGTATTAGTAAAGGAAAAGATGAGATTATAGGCTGAGGGTGATGAGGTCAGAGTGATGAGATTTCAAACAGTTTACACCCTACTATACAGACTTCACACCTGGACCATTGTAATAACCCCCTGCTTGGTTTTCCCATCTTAACAACTCTCTGATGCCAAATCCATCCTGGTTTTAAAGCTTCCTAAAGTGACCAGGTCGCCCCCTTACTCGACAGATGGGGCTATTCCCTCACAGACCACATGATGTCACTGTTGTCCCATACACCCAGCACTGGGTTTGTAGTTTCTGTTCACTAAGGGTGAGTGATCTCCTTTATCATTTCCCCATTCTGGTTCTCATTTCCCTCCTCTGTGAAATGAGGGGGTTAGACTCAGTGACCTCAAATACCATTCTAACTATAGATGTATGATCTACAGTATCTTGGTTTTGGCTCCCCGTGGTCCAATAGAAGCCCTCATATCTTCCCGGTAGACCGGTCTTCCTACTTTGCCATCCTTCTGCATAGCTCCAGCTGCCCTTTCCTAGCTCCTGTCTACTCTCTGACCTCGTTTGATATCCTTGCATAATTGGGAATCCTGGTTCAGCTGGCAGATCAAGGCTTTCTCCTCGATAAATACTTGTGGCTTACACCCACACCCACACACACACACACCCACACCCACACACACCCACACACACACACACCCCTTGTAGTTACACCCAGAAACAGGCACATGGAGATGTGCATAAGTTCATAGACACCCCCAGAATCCCTTACAGCAACTTAAAAACATGAGATAAAGACAAACTCACACAGAGACTTACACAGTGCAAACAAGTCCATGGTTCCCAGACAGAGAGGCTTATATACCCACACACAGAATTAAACATGTGGATACATAAAGCCTATTATTCACATACACAGAGGTCCACAAATATACTAGATGGAGGAAACAGCTTCATGTCATTGATTCCTTAGCACATTAAGAGTAAGTATTTCAATAAAAATCTTCTCAATTTCATCACCCTGAGAATCATATAAGCATAGACTCAAACATGAGAAATCTGTATGCACAGACAGACATACAAGGTCACAGACACACATATACAGAATGCATTGTAAAGATTTGCCCACATAAACATACACAGCCACACACACAGAGACTTTCATATGGGCATAAATCCAGATTCACAAACACATGACAATGTACAATGACAGTTTCAGACCTAGATGTAAGGGTGATAGTCACAACAAACCTTAAATTTGTACAGTCCTTTACACTTTATTAATCTCTCTCTGTCTCTGTCTCTGTCTCTCTCTCACACACACACATTAGCTACTCTTTGATCCTTATGACAATGTGAGGCAGGGAACACAGTGAGACTAAATGTTAAAGTCCATATGGACACTACTAAAAATCCTAAACAAAGTCTTCCTTGGCAGCCTAGTTCTCAATTGCTTCCTAAAAGACCCTTACGTACATGGGAAGAGAAGAAAATATTTTCCTTACTTGAATTTTCCAAGCCAGGAGTCTGTGATGGTGGCAGCAACAAAGGCCAGGATGACCACATAGCCTTTGAACATATAATGCAGGTAAAGTTTATTGGTGGAGAAATAAAAGAACTGAGAAATAAAATATAAACGGAGCACACCTGGGGAGAAAGAGAGAGAGAAGACTAAGGAAGTTTCATAATCCCAGTGAGGGATATGAGTGGAGGACAGGAAATAATGCTAATGAGAGACAGTTTAAAGCAGTGGTTCTCAACCTTCCTAATGCCAAGACCCTTTAATTCTTGTATGTGGGCATATCTGCATGTGGGCAGACCCGCCTGGAGACAAATAGAGGAGCGGTGTGTTGGTTCCTAAGACCATCGGAAATATGTGTTTTCCGATGGTCTTAGGTGAGCCCTGTGAAGGGATTGTGACTCACAGGTTGAGAACCACTGGTCTAAAGGCTTGATGCAAAGAGGTCAGAAAATTCTAGTCCTTGTCCATAGAGTCAATATGTATATAAGGCCAAAAGACCCACAGAGATACTCTGTGTGGGGTAAGAGTGGAGGTGGAAGCATATGAAGGACTCTCACCCCTTTTCTAGCTATATTAAACTATCATTTCACTGTCTTTGTCTAAAGTCCCTGATCTCACTTGAATGAATGACCTAATCAATCTTCCATTTAAAAACCCAATCAACTTCAGGGGGAGACTGGGATTTTCTGAACCTGAGATCAAGGAGAGGAAATGTCCCTTTGATAATTGAAGAAAGAGCTCCTTAGTTTTTGTTGAACCTAGAGCCCATCCTAGCTTTTCAGGAAGGCTTCCTTTCCATGGGCATAGCTTACAACATTAGTATTCCTATGTAGCTACTGGGTGAAAACCCTAAAACTGAATTTTGTAATTCTTGTTTTATCTTACCTTGCCATTGCCTCATGACTAATATAAAATTACAAAGTAAGAAAGTTTCTGGCAGGGAAATTTTTGAAGCAGGGTGCTTCTCTATCCCTTGAAATTTCTCTCTAAGCTGAGATGATTGGATTTTAGATAATTAATAAATTCGTCTCAGCATCCCTTTCCTACCAATCTCCGTGCTTCCCCATGAGGAATACAAACTAACTCACAGACTTCCTTTTGGGACTCACTGAGGGAACCCTCTCCCTTGCTGTGGAGACCCTGTTGAAACTCTGCCCTCTGCCCACATACATCAGGAGGAATGTAGAAGAAAGGTGAGGAAGGTGTTTTGGGGAGTCTCTTCTTGAGTCCTGGAGGTTTCTTAGCCTAGAGCCATACCTCAGACAGAAGGCAGCCTACTTTCCTTTTTTTTTTTTTTAAAAAAAGTACAGAAGATGAAAGGCCAGGAAACAGGATAAATACAGAAGCATTGGCATGGTCTTATAAAAATGTCAGTATGAGCTGAGTTTGACAAGGAGAGCTAAGGAAAACAAAACAATGTCTTTTGTTTTTGTGTTTGTGCTTTAGCTATATTTAGAGACAGAGGATGATCAGAGAAGGGGTAGAGATATAATTTTTGTGTGGGGTAGATGGGACAAAGACTCCTTCTTTCTCAAAGTGGAAGTCCAAAATGACATCACTATGTTGGAGTCAAGGTATGGTGCATCTCATTGTAACTGATCAGAACAATATGAGCTCAGAAGGCTCTACACGGGTTGGTCACATGTAGTCCATATGAACACTTGAAGTGGTGTTGCTTCTAAATTTGCTCATCTCGTGTTTCTTTTGAGCTTCTGAAAGTCTGCTTTGCTCATGGAGCACAGCACCTTCTTTGATGACACACCTTAAGAGTGTCCTTGTATTGCTTCTTCTAACCTCCGTGAGCACTTGCCTCAGGTGAGTTATCCATAAAATAGTCTTCGAGGAAAGCGCATATTTGGTATTTGAACAACGTGGCCAGCCCATTGGAGTTCCACTCTCTGTGATAGAGTTTGAACACTTGGCAGTTCAGCTTGAGAAAGGACCTCAGTGTCCGGTACCTGATCCTGCTAAGTCATCTTCAGAATCTTCCTGATAATTCAAATGGAAGCGATTCTGTTTCCTGGCATGGCTTGGTTTATTGTACAGTTGTCACAGACATACAACAATGAGGTCAGCAAACAGCTCGGTAGACCTTCGGTCTTGTAGGCAGTCTAATACCTTTTCTTTCCCACATTCCTCTCCATACAGCCTCCCAGACACTGAGCTAGCTCTGGCAATGCATGCATCAGCCTCATCATCTATGTGTGTACTCTGAAAAGTACACTGCCAAGTGAACCTATCCACAGCATTCAATATTCTCCATTTGCTGATGGTTCCATGTCTGGATGGTGTGGTATTCATTGGTGAGAATCTATTACATTAGTGTTAATTGTCAGGCCAAAATGAGCACAAGCCTCAGAAAATCTCTCCATACTCTGTTGCATCTCTGCCTCAGAGGCTCCGTAGAATACTCCATCATCTGCAAACAAAAATAAATCATGCACCACATCTCCATCCAGTTTTTTTTTGGCTTGTAGCCTTTTCTTTCTTTCTTTCTTTTTTATTTTTGCTTTTTGGAGGGCAGTTGGGGTTAAGTGACTTGCCCAAGGTCACACGGCTAGTTTTTTGTGTTAAGTGTCTGAGGCTGGATTTAAACTCAGGTACTCCTGACTCCAGGGCCAGTGCTCTATTCACTGCGCCACCTAGCTGCCCCGGCTTGTAGCCTTTTCAAATGAAATAATTTGCTGTCAGTGAGGTAGCTGACCTTGATGCTGCTTCCATCCTTATTGGAGGAATCTGACGTCATCACTGAAAACATCATGCTAAAAAGCATGAGAGCAATCACACAGTCCATTGGTAACTGGGAAAGTCTGAGAGTGTTATCTATTATCCAGAACCTGTGCAAACATGCCATCATGGGACTGGAAATACTGAAGAACTTCTCCAGGCAACTAAATTTTGCCATAATGTTTC
The DNA here is from genome assembly GCA_028646575.1 of Pseudocheirus occidentalis. Taxonomy (NCBI): domain Eukaryota; kingdom Metazoa; phylum Chordata; class Mammalia; order Diprotodontia; family Pseudocheiridae; genus Pseudocheirus; species Pseudocheirus occidentalis. The sequence goes on from CM053601.1 coordinate 157,312,670, forward strand.
ACAAGCCGTCATGACTGGCAGTATAAAAAGCCTTGGTCAGATAGATGAGTATTGTGTACAGACTGTTCTGCTCTTGGCATTTCTCCTGGAGTAGTCAGGCAATAAACACTATATCAACCATTCCTCAAACATTTCTGAAGCTTCACTGGATCTTTTGGATGGATGATCACCTTCCAGGTGAAGGGTCAGCCTATTAAAAAGGACTCTGGCAAGAAACATGCCAGCAATGACTAAGAGCTTACCCCCATGATTGTCACAGGACAATATATGTCCTTTTCTTTTATACAGATGGACAATGGAGATATGCTTGAAGTCCTGAGAGATACCCCCTCCCTTTCCATGTAACCCAGTCAGCTTTTGTATGAGTAGTGAATCCCCTGCTTTGTAAATCTCTACTGGAATAGAATCAGCACCAAGAGTTTTGCCCCACTAGAGGAGCCAAATAGTATTCTTCTTCAGTTGGAAGTTAGACTAGAGAAGGATTGACTTCAACTTGAGGTATATAGTCAATGGCTTCAGCTTTGGTTGATGACACTATGGAAGTGTTTGGCTCATATCTCCATCTGTCCTTATCACTAATCAACGTGGCTCCATCAATACTGAATAGTTGAGATGCATAATAGGTTTTTGGCCCACAAATAGCTTTCAGGGCATCATAAAGGCACTTTGGATCATTACCATCAACATAAAACTGAATTTCATCTGCCTTCTTACTGAGCCAAGACTCTTTCATCTCTTTAAACTTTGCTTGCAAAATGGAGTTAAATGCTGCCTTCTTAGAGACTGATGAACGATTTTGCTGGTAAACCCTGTGGAGTTCTCATTTTCCACTTAGCAGCTTCTGAATTTCCCTGTAGATTTTGTCAAATCCATCTGGATGTTGGTGAGTGCTCTGGCCCAAATGAATAGATATGGTGTTGTACACCAAACTTCTCAAAGCTGCCGCCTTCTTTTCTGCTCCAAGTGCTAGCTCAGTTACCCCTCCAAGTTATCAACGACTGTTCACCATGGAGCAATGCTATATAACCTGCTGACATTGTCTTCTGACAGTCATCTTGCCTTGGGGCTGTTGCTTTTGCTGAATGGGAATATTTATCTTGGAGAGGATAAGCCTCGGTATGATGGGTTCAGCACTCTGTGCCACACATTGCCTTTGTCACTCTCTCATCCTGTCTTTCCTCCTTACAATGGCATAGTCTATGAAATGCCAGTGTTTGCTGTGAGGGTGCATCCATGAAGTTCTATTGTGTTAAGGTAAATGGAATGCAAAGGTACTGAGATACACAAGTCTTCTAGTAAGTCACTGTTGCTGTAGCTGTTTCTGATCCCATTCCACCCAAGGACTCGCTGCCAAGTCTGGTGGTCTGTGTCTACTCTTGCATTAACATCACACAGAATTATAAGCTTGTCCTCTTTTGGCACATTGATGATGGTTTCCAGGTCTTCATAAAATTTTTCTTTAACCTCATCAAAGTTCATCATGGTGGGAACATAAGCACCAATGATGGTGGTGTGGCGTTTTCCTGCAAGCGGCATTCACTCTTGGTAGGCTTACAAGCCTGCTGACTAGGTTCGTTTTGATTACAAAGCTTCATGGCACTCCCTTTCATTCTAGCCACTCAAAAAAAAAATGTGTATCCAGCCCTGTTTCACTCAGGGCTGCTATTTGGATGCAGTACCTACAAAGTTCTCTTGCAATAAGAGCTGTTCATCTTTTAGGTCTACTGGATTTTGTGTTGTTCATGAGTGTGAACATATTACATGCACCAGTGGTGAGTGGGACAAAAATTTTTGTACGTTTTTGGTGTGTGTGTTTTGACTGCAGGGTGGTATCCCCACTACCACAGTAAGCAGACCAGAGTCTGCTTAAGCAGACAATTTTTAGGGCACCTTTTCTAGCCCCTTCCTCCAGCCAGGAGGTAAGTAACGTGACTCTTTTAAAAAGCTGCTCAGATCCCCAGTGGGCTTTCAAATCCCACTGCTGCTTTAGTCCAGTGAGAAAATGACTCTATGGCCCGCGTCACCTCTGTGCAGGGTTGTAACTACAGCTCCCAAAGTATCTGCCCTTGCCTGTCACCACAGGACTTTGAGGCAGGTAAAAATGGTAACATGGCATGGGTGGTCTTTTGATTCATGCATAAATTGCATGTAAGTGAGGCAGAGTTGCTGGAAGAGTTAAGTTCCCTGAAAGGAGGAACTGTCTTCCTATGGATATTTTGTATTCCCAGCACTTAGGAGAGTAACTGGCATGTAATCTGTTAGTATGTGCTTGTTTTCTTGACTTGGATATTGACACAAAGATATTTAATAAAATATCAGAAAAGAAATTACAACAATATATTGGAAAAATTATATATTATGACCATGTTAAATTAATAACAAGAATAAATAGTTTAATTATTAGGAAAATTGAGCAAAAACAATAAAAATAATATAATTTAATAAAGGCAAAAAAGTTCTTGAAAAAATACAATATCCCTTTCTTTAAATATTTAAAATATTTAAAAACATAGGAACAAATGAACTGTTCATTAATATGATAAATAATACATATGTAGAACCAAGAGAAACTACTTATCCATAGTGGAGAAATGCTAGAGGACTTTCCAGTAAGGATGCCCATGGCCACCACTATTTGATATAATCATAGAAATACTAGGCATTGCAGTAAGAAAAACTAACTAAGGGAATACACAAAGGAAAATAGGATACCAAATGATCATTTTGCTGTTATTGTTGCCGATATGATGATTTACATAGAAAACTATAACCTAAAAATATCAACCTAAAGAAGTTAGTAGAAATTGCTAACAACTTCGATAAATTAGTAGCATATCAAATTGGTCCACAAAAAATAATCAAACTTTCTGTATATTCCCATCAAATTCCAGCAAGAAGAGAGAGAATAAGAAATTCTATTGAAAATAACTAAAGAATGTAGAAAAATCTGGTAGTTCATCAGACAAGACACACATAGGAATTATATTAATATAACCACAAAATCTTGACTTTTTCAAGATAAAATCAGATCTAAATAATCAGAGATTTAGCAATTGTGGTTGGGTCATGTCATAATAAAAATGATGACATTACCTAATTACAGACCTTACACATTTGGTGCCATATCAATCAAACTACCAAACGGTAATATTATAGAAATAGAAAAAAAGTTCATGTGGAAGAATAAAAAGAATCTCAAGGGAAATAATGAATTAAAGTGGCAAGGAAGAGAATCTAGTAGTACTCTGTCTGAAACTACGCTACAAAGTAGTAATCGCCAAAATTATTTGGTACTGCTTTAAAAAAAATCCAAAAGTTTATCAGTGGAACAGTCAAGACAATAGCCAGAAACAACTGAATATAGTAGTATAATATTTAATAAACCCATGGCCTCTAATTACTGGATTAAGGACTCACTATCCAATCCAACAAAAACTGCTAGCACGACTAGAAAGCAGGCTGGCTGATATCAGATTTAGCGATGTAAACTGAAATGAACACAAACACTTTATACAACTACAACGTTGTAGTGGATATCAACGACAAAAAACTTAAGGACCGATCCATACAATGACCAATTATAATTTCAGAAAACTGATGATGAAAGCATGTTTCCCATCCCTTGGTAGAAAGGGGATGGTCGGTAGGTACAGAATAATGGGAAATACAGTATTAGATAATACCAATCTGTGATTTTTTTTTTTTGCTTAACTATACTTTTTTGTGACAAGGCGAAAAAAGAGAGTTATGGGAATAGGGAGATGATGATTGAGATGCAAAAACCATGAAATGAAAACAATGAAATGTTTAAAATGCACAGAAAAAAGCAGAAGGAAGTTCAGAAGGGGGATTCGAACAAGTAGGACAATGGTGGTACTATCACATTAAATTTGATATATGAAATACCATATATTTAAAAATCCATTATGATAAATTTTACATACAATATTTTTGTTTATCATGTATGGGAAATGTTCATGTTAATTGGTGTTTGTGAAGTTCATACTATTAAAACTTGGAGAAAAGATTAGGCTAGGTCCTAAGACATCAGTGTTCATAATATAAACACATACAGAGAATTCATGACTTTGGCATCCATGGAGTCACATTTCTCTAGGGTTAGTGGATTCATTATAGTTGACTGGCAGAGAGCTGGCCTTGCCACTAGGAAAGCATGGCCTCAAGTCTTGATGTTGGACACACATATGTGGGTTTGGAGTGTCCATAGTTTTTCTGTGTTCCTGGAGACAGAGTTTGAATGGGGCCTGAGTGTTCATGGATTCAGAAAAGTCTGAACCCCTAAGAACTCAGAATGTAAAGCAGGCTGTAGTGTTTATGGCCCAGAGCCCCATGGGGCTAGAATATCTATGGGGTCAGAGTATCTGTGTTCACCATGGATATATTTTTGTACACTTAGTATTTACTTACATATGTACACTTGGTATCCCTCTAAAAATTTCAGTTTCCTAGAGAACAGAGGCTATTTCACTTTTATTTGTACCACAGAGCAGTATTTGAGATATTATGGGTGATTAGTAGATTCTTGCTGATTGATTTATTGGCTGATGGGGTCTACAATCAAGTCTACACAGGGTCAAAAGATACATGGAATCTGAAATGTATGGGGTAATATATACATACATATATGCACATATACAGGCACATATAAATGTATACACATATACATATATACACATACACACAGCCTATAGGTTCTTTTTTTGTGAATGTGTCAAAAGATGACTTTTTAGAATAATCTTCTTAAAGCTTAAAATTTAGTTAGAAGTTAATGAAAATAAAGATGATTTTTTCCACATCCAAATTCACAAACCCTCTTGGCAGACTGGGAATCCCAGGTTAAGAACCCCTGAAGGGGTGAGTGTCCATTGGTCTTAAGCATTCAGAGGGCCAGAGAGTACATGGGGCATAAATGTATATGAAACCCCAATGATCATGGGCTCATAGTGGCCATGAAGTCTAAGTGCATACAAGTGTTTGGATAAATGAGTTTTGAGGTAGTAGTGTAGGGGATATTGGTTATAGGAGAGCTGAGATTGGGAGAGGTAGTGGGTAGGTACATACCAGCTGTTCCATAGAAGGTCATACTCTCTAACCACTGAAGAATCAGTAAGATTATCACAGATACTGGATACTTATTTTTAATCTTCTGTGGAAACAAAGGGTTCAATGAGAGGTAGAAAATATGCTTGGAGTCAGTTTTGGGAGATTTGGGGAGAGGATATTTGGTTTGGAGAGTGGTTTGCATAATTTAGAAGAATGAATCTGGAGAATGATTTGGGGAACTGGCAAAATTTGAGGGGTAGCTGGAAAAATGTTATAAGAATTTGTAGTAAAGACTCAGGAGGGTAGCTGGGAGATGGTCAAGGGAATGGGAACCTTATTTCAAGGTGGGAAGTCCATCATACCTTGATGCTCAATAACTGATCCTCTTCATATTTCTCAGTATCTATAACTTCCATTTTAGTTAATAACTGATCTTCTTCATATTTCTCAGTATTTTAAGCTTCCATTTTAGTTACAACTCCCAACGACCTTCAACGGATCCCTGGCCTCCAGGGGTCATGGAATCCTGGGGACCCTCTAGGGGTCACTGCTTAGGGCTAGGCAGTGTGTTGGTCTCTAGTTCTGAAACCTTAATCTTTTACTCTTCTTGGATACTCCAGCTGAATAATGATGAGCAGTGTCGATTTCAAAGAAACAATCCTAGTAGTGGTCAATGATGCTGCCTATAGTCTTTCCCCATCCAACCCATTCTGAACACTATTATTAATTTTCCTATAGCATATTTTTATATATTTTTTAAAAAATTAACTTTTGTTTATTTTTAGTTTACATCATTCGTTTCCATGAGATTTTGAGTTACAACTTTTCTCCCTGTCTTTCCCCTACCCACCACCCCAAAACAGCGATCCCATGTTTATCCCTTCCCCAAATCTGTTCTCTCCTATATCCTTCCCCATCACCCCTCTGACTTTCTGGTAGGGCAAGATGGATCTCCTTACCCCAGTGCTTGTATATCTTAATTCCCAGTTAAATGTAAATAATAATAATAATGATATATATATATATATATATATATATATATATATATATATACACACACACACACACATACACATTTTTTAACATTTGATTTTAGAATTTTAAATTCTAGATTCTTTCCCTACCTCCCTTGTTACCCACCCCCCCACTGGAAAGACAAGCAATTCAATACAGGCTGTACATGTGTAGT
>CM053601.1:157319422-157354558 GCA_028646575.1 Pseudocheirus occidentalis
TACTGGAGTCAGACCTCATTGGTTCCTCCTCTGAACCACCCCAAGACTCCTCTGTAGATAAGACCCCATCTTCCCTCCATGCTTTGTGAGAGTGCCGTGGAATGGCTTGGCAGAGACTTTCTGTGTGAGAGAGCCACAGAATGCCCTAGCAGAGACTTGGTCTTGGTGAGAGTGCCTTAGGATAGCTTAGCAGAGACTTGTTCTGTAAGAGTCTATCCCATATCTTTCAATAAACTTTACTTTTTCTTTGACTAAGAAGACTTGAGTGGAATTCTTTTAGCAGGACCTGGAGTGTTGGTATTTTGGGGTCTCAGGCAAACCCTAACCCTCTTTGGGCACCTCTTCAGTAGTATCCTTTTTTAAATATGGAAATTGATAGCTTGTAATGCTTTATTTGGCAACAATCTGTTGATATAGCTTTTATCATTTATCTTTTGAGGAATAGTTTTTGTCTTTATGTATTTATCTTATCTCTTTTATTTTTTGAAAAGTTTTTTGCTTAGTCAGATAGCATTGATGAGGTGCAACTCTGGGGCCCTGCTGAGCTCTCCTTGAATCCTTGAGGTACAGGCTCTAGGAGGCTCCCTTGAGCTCTCCTTCAATATTCCCACAGAAGGTATTTGCCTGAGGTCGTGGGCTTAAGTTGTGGCTCAGTGAAAGTCTTTAGCCCTCCTTTATTCCAACTGTTTCCTACCCTTGATGCTTCTGTTCCCAACCTTGAACTGGCCTGGCCCACCACTGTCTGTGGTCTCCAGGTAGCCTCACTCTGCCTTATTTTTTATTAAGCCTTAATCACTGAATGGGCGTGGCCTCAGTCAAACTGAGACTTGTTAAAGACCTTAATTTTAAATGACCAAGGTGCCCCCATTGCATCCTCCAATCATCCAGATATATATATGGCCTCTAGACCTAGATGTCTCTAGAGGAGGAAGTGAGGCTGGTGACTTTGCATAGCCCTCCCTCACTTAAATCCAATTCACTTGTATGTCAAAACATCACCTCCCCGACATTATGGTCCTCTGAGAATGAAGACAACTAAAACAACCCTCTGCCTTAGTACCCTATATAAACCTTGTTCCCAGCCCCCTCCTCAGGTACCCCAGTATTCTCCATGTGGCATACCAAATAACAACTTATTTGCCCCAATTAAGACCTCAATTTTTTCTACATTGGCTTTTTAAAATTCAGATTGACACAAGAACCCCAAATGGGGTCATGAATTCAATATGATTGAAACAAAGCACTGAACAACAATATTCATATAAAAAATTAGATCAAGTGAGCTTTTGCCCTTCTGCTCCATGAGAAGTTTCTGCCATCCCTGGACTTGCCATGGGATGCCTTCATTAAGATTAGGAAAGTAGCATCCTAGTGAAACTCTCGACCTGATACTATCTATGGAAGCTGTGGCCTGCTGTGGTGGGGATAATTGGTGCCAGAAACTAGCACCTATGGACTCCCCAACTCCACTAGCTAATTGAATAAAAAATGCAGAGTAGGGGTGTCTACTGATGCAGCTGCAGCCCTCCCAGTGGGTGGTCTTAGAAGGGGGAGTCAAAGGCCTCCAGCTTAGCCTTCACCTCTCTTGACTTTTCATTCCCCCAAATTAGAGTCAAAATCAGTAGCATCTTTCTGGATCCTTTAGCCAAGCCCTTTCCCTAGGATGTGATTTCCTTGGGTGGTGATAGGACTAGGAAAAATCTCTTTCATCCATTTATCGTTGGCACTATTGGCTAAAAGAGTGAAAATAACTGGCCTATTTATCTGCAGCTTCTTTGAATTTCTTCCCTTTGATATTCAGAGCTGGCAAAGAAATCACATGCTTTAACAGTCGACCCAGCCCTTTGTTATGTTCAATTTTAGTTGAATGATCAAGCCTTCTAGTCCAGCGGTTTTCAACCTGAAGGTCGTGACCCCTTTGGGGGTCGAAGGACCCTTTCACAGGGATCACAGGGGTCACCTAAGACCATTGGAAAACACATTTCTGATGGTCTTAGGAACAGAGACACTGCTCCTCTATTCATCTCCAGGTGGGTCTGCCCACATGCAGTTATGCCCACATACAAGTATTAAAGGGTCATGGCATTAGGAAGGTTGAGAACCGCTGTCCTAGTCCATCAGAATTCTAGGTAAGCCCTACACCTTGTCTGCTGTGGCCCTCCTAGCACATGAGGAGGCACTTTATAACCCATTCACCTACATTTTCAGTCTTCTTACACCACCCACCCATCCTGAAGGCCAATCTAGCAACAGTGGTCTGTTTGTCCCCTCTCCCCTCCAAAAATAATCCCTCTGTATCTTGGCTCTGGGCATTTTTGGGGCTGTTCTCCACATCTGGAGCGCTCTTACACCTTATCTTCACCTCCTGACTTTCTTAGCTTCCTTCAAGCTAACTTCCCCTTCTTCAAGAAGGCTTTCCTAATTCCTCTTTATTTGCTGACTTTGCTATTTGCCTTGCATGTAGCTCATTTGGGTTTACATATTGTTTCCACCAAGATCGTGAGCTCAAGGACAAGAATTGTCAAAGGCAAAGATCTTCCTTTATCTCTAGTACTCATAACAGTGCCATGCACATATTAGGCTCTTAATAAAGGCTTAATGACTAACTGGGGTGTATGGGTATTTAGGGAGGAGTAGCACTTCAGGTGTGAGGGCTGGTTGAAGCCTTTTCAGGGCTGTTCATCCATCTTTGGTGTCCATCTTCACCCAATTCTCACCTGCTTCAAGAAGCTATGGTATGCACAGTGGCTGATAGGAGGATATTTCCCCCAAGCATGTGAATACTCCCCCTGGCAGAATGGGTAGACAAGAACAATTTGTTCCAATGGCCATAAAGGTTTTTAAAAGCAGGTGCTGTGGACTACTTAGAGCTTGGTCAGATTATCAGAGGGCAAGGTAATCTACTGTTTCCTAGGCCATCGCCAGTCATCTTAACTTTTGTTTTGTCACTGGACTTCCATGAATCTGGACCACTTTGCAGAACTCTGCCTCATTTAAATCCAACTCACATGCAAGTCAAGAATCACTGATGTGGCTATCCATAAAGAGGAGTAGGGTTGCTCTGGAGACCCCAAAATACCAAAACGCTGAGTCCCGCCGAAAGAATTTGACTCAAGTCTTCTCAGCCAAAGAAAAATAAAGTTTATTGAAAGTTCACCATATGGGGTAGATTTTTAAGGAGCCAGTCTCTGCTAGGTCATTCTATGGTGCTCTCACAGAGCAAGTCTATGCTAAGCCTATCTATGATGCTCTCACACCACGTAGAGGAAGGATGGGGTCTTATGAACAGAGGAATCTAGGGGTGGTCTAGAGGAGGAGTTTGGGGAGGGTCTTCAGGAAGAATCAATGAGGTCAGATTCCAGCAATGAGTTTGGGGAGGGTCTTCAGGAGGAGTTAATGAGGTGCAAGGGTGGATTGATATTTTGATAGGCTCAAGGGTGGGAACTAGATGAACAATGGAGGGCTAGGCTAGTAACAGAGGTTTGGGTCCAGCCACAAAGAAATACTTATGGCCTCTGCAAATGCCTCATCAAGTGGGAAGATTTAATCAGACTTCAAGAGGTTTCCCAGAGCCTGTACCTCAAAGATTCAAGGAGAGCTCAAGGGGTTTCCCAGAGCCTATACCTCATAATCACCACATTATGTTTATATGGCAAATCTCCGGAAGTTCTACAAAACAATGTCTTCAGGATAAGAAAAAAGTTTCCTCATATTGCATCAATAATATGTCAACTGGAGAACAATGTTTGGTAAAGAGAAGAAACCAGAGTTGTTTGATCAAGGATATAAAAATTAGCATGATTTATGCAAATTTTGTAGTCTTTCCTGCAGGCTGCTGCTTGCATATATTCAGCAGACATGTATATTTTCTGGCTGCTGCATGTGACAATCAAACTTCTCATTAACTTTAGATAATTTCTTCCTCCTGATTTTTATGACCCAACAGTTATGACAATGAGAAGCAGGATTAGTCCGATGGATTTGAGGAATGCTACAATTTTTTATGAAAAGTAGCCATTATTAAGCAGATAAGAGATCCTGAAATACCTAATACATCCTCCCCCTTCCCCCCCTTGTTGTTCCTACTCTGCCAATCTGAAAGGGGAATATAAATGAACTTAACTGACATTTGGGCTGATTTTCATATATAGTCTGGGGGTTCCTGCAGTCTAGGAATCTGGACAGTCAAAGGTACCACCTGGGACTCCTTTAGAGGAGCAGGTTAACAAATCAGGCAATTGGGTTTGCTCCAGGACAAATTGGTCAATCTGTATGCTTCATGAACTTGAAGTGTTAAATGTTTTATTTGTAAGTATTGTCTGTTTTGTGTCTTAGTAAATCCAAATGGGCTTTTTCCTATGGCCTGATCAGTCAAAGGAAAAGGAATAAAGAATGAAAGCTTTTCTGTGGAACTTTTAAAGTCGCCCCAAAATGCTCTGTCACTCTTTTTTCTCTAATCTGTAGGAATTAACTGCATTGTAAACTAATTAGAAACTTAATTTGTGAATGAAATGTAATTTCTCTACTATGAATGTCCAAATTATGATTTAAATGGTTTCATAAATGCTGAAATATCATAGTAAGTTGTAAGGTACCACCCTGTTTTAAGGAAAAATAAGAATACAGACATACCTGATTTTATTGAACTTCACAGATAATTGCATTTTTATTATCATTATTGTTTTTTAGTAAATTGAAGGTTTTGATAACCCCATATTGAGAAAATCTAGTGGCCCCACTTTTTTCCAATAGTAAAGATGCCATTAAGGGCCCTGGATAAGAAATATGTATTAAAATAGGAGAAACTTCAACATTAATATCTAAGAATTCTGCTTTTTTACTTTCCTAGGAAACAGTACATGACTCTTATATGGGAAGTTAGTTATTTTACCTTATTGTTAGATTAAGTAACTCTTTACTGGCCTACTAAAAGTAACTAGAAATTAAATGCTTTTTGGAAACATACAAGGATTATTGATTTTCAAAATGATTACCTTTGTAAGAAATACTCCATCACACTGAAATTTTAGTAAAATGTTTATTAAACCAAAGAGGGGTAAAACACAATAATACATTCTAGTCTTAAAAAAATGAAAGGATTTGAAGTCAGAAGCTAATTTGATTTCCTTCTCTTCCTTCTGGGTTTTTCATTATATACTTGGTGACACTGAGATGAAAAAAGCCTTCAAGTTCATTCGCTACAATTTCAAAAACGAATGTTTTGGGTTTTTCTTTTGCTTTTTGGGGGGCAGTTGGGGATTAAGTGACTTGCCCAAGGTTACACGGCTAGTTTTTGTGTTAAGTGTCTGAGGCTGGATTTGAACTCAGGTCCTCCTGACTCCAGGGCCAGTGCTCTATTCACTGCGCCACCTAGCTGCCCCCAAAAATGAATGTTTTGAAACATTTCAGGAGTAAATGGTCTTCTTACTAAAGGTCGACCATTAACTCTCAACAAGCATCAAAGAGAAGTCAGAGTTCTAAGAATATTTTGGTCTCTGTTTAAGGCAAGAAGATTCAAAACTCAAATGCTTCATTGCAACAATTTACAGTATGCTGGCTCCTCCAACATTGTAGACAAAATTAACATGAAATAGTACATTATCATCATTATAAACTGCTTTAGATCTGTGAAATACATGCATATCAAAATGCAACCAGATAAATTAATATTTGTAATTAAAATTTCAGAGTAATATCTGTGCATGTACTGAATCTAGTTAGTAAGAAATCTTGACCTAAGTCCAGGTCCCTTTCTAATGTACCATTAGCATCAGGACATGATATTTTTTCTTGGTGGACTTTACTCAAACTGAAATCACCACAACAGCAAATATCCTGTTGGCTTTTCAGGAGATGCATAGAGAAAATGGCGAGGCAAAATGTAGGTAGAAGTTGCAAGTGGTCACTTTGGTCTCAAGTTTTAGATTCTCTTATCCCATTGATCAAATTCTGTACAGTGTTTTCCTGTGGGGGAGAAAGCATAAGGAAGTTTCTTTCATTTTATACAAGAAAATGTTCATACTGTGCCATGTTCTGGGCAGTGAGGTTACTGGGAAGGATAGAAAATAGGGAAGTGCAGGTCATAAATCTTCTGCCCTTTTTTCTGGTCAGACATATATATGGAGCACAATGCTCAGTTTTGATAACTACATATTAAGAATATAGATAAATATTTGACTGTTCTAGAATCTTTTTCTAGAAGAGGGGATGTTCAGGCTGGAGAAAAGAAAATATAGGGATATGACACATGGTAGCAATCTTCAAATATTTGAAATTATGTTTTATAGAAGATGGGTTGGACTTAGTTTGCTTGGTCCAAGAAGTGGAGCTAGGAGCAACAGGCAGAAATTTGGGGGGAAAATTTTGGTATGCTATTAAGGAAATACTTCAAAAGCAATTGGAATATTTAAAAATGGAATGGTTCTCTAAGCAGGTATAATGGGTGCCCTCTCTGGCTATTTCTCATGTGTCTACATTGGCCAGACCACTTCTATTTGGAATATTGAACAAAAGTCTTGACTGACTTTTAATATATTGACTACAACTGTAAAGCATGCCTTAAAATTTGGAGGGTGGATTGGATGAGGTAAGAGTTAAATCAAATGCTAATAAGAAGGAAAAATTTATCCAACCTGTTCTCTCTGTGTATCTCAATTATTTGATTCTTTACACTTTTTTTATTTTTTGGATGGGGGAAGGTAGGGAAATTAGGGTTGAGTGACTTGTCCAAGGACGCATGGCTAGTAAGTGTTAAGTGTCTGGGGCCAAATTTGAACTCAGGTCCTCCTAACTCTAGGACTGGTGCTCTATTCACTGTGCCACCCCTGATACTTTATACTTCTAAGCAGTAATAACTACTGTTGAAGTATGCAAAAAAGTTATTAACTCTATAGATAACAAACATCTGGGAAAGAATAATGGTTGTTTTATGGCCTCATCAGGTGTGGAAATGTAGACTTAAAAGAATCTCATGAAGGCATAGTTAAAACTTGTGAGTAAAATCAAGTGTTCCATCCCTAAATCTAGCTGCCCCTCTCTTACCTAATTGTTACTTAGGAGTTCTGATGAGCAAGGAAACTAGAGGGTTTTTTTTGTTTTTGTTTTTGGTTTTGGTTTTTTTTTACCAACATGTGGTAAAGTGCCATTTTTTTCCCTAGGGAAGGGGTGGAAAATTAGATTCCCTTCTCATGTTGCTGTCATCATGAAAGCTGAACCCAAAGGTACTAATGCTTATTTAAAGCCTCATACTTGTCATGAGATCATATCTCAAAGATAATCTCTCTTCTGGATACATCTGAGAGAACCATGATAGCTGGTCTTTTCGGCTCTCACTCTGACCAATACAATTGTATCTTTAGATTGTGATATATTCTTGTAGGAAGACATATTCTAAGGACAAAGGAAAAAGGAAAAGAGTAACTGTACATGGGGTGGGGTAGGTGGCACAGTGAATAGAGCACTGGCCCTGGAGTCAGGAGGACCTGAGTTCAAATCTGGCCTCAGACACTTCACAAAAAACTAGCTGTGTGACCATGGGCAAGTCACTCAATCCCAATTGCCCTATCTTCCCCCCTCCAAAAAGCAAATGAATGAATGAATGAATGAATGAATAATTAAACAAACAAACAAATAAATAAATAGTAACTGTGCACACAGTATCAAAAATAAGTGTGTTTCTGGCAGTGCTTCTAGCTCAGTCCATCAGTCACCATACCAAACTATCATAGGCACTCACATTGAAGTTTGCATTCTCTAAGATGATACATTCCTAATAGGAGTGGGTAAGTGGTTGAGAAAATATACTTACCATAACTTGAACCATTTGTAAGAGGCTTTGCACTGTCATTTGAAAAGACTCTTCCTTATTTCTTTTGAGAAACTTTTCAACCTTCAATATAGAGAATATAGTATGCCGTCACAATAGAGAAGGTTTTATCTTCAAGGAATATTTTCTAATTAAATGGAAATGTTTGAGGGAATATTTGGAAACAAAGACAAATTGGGGACCATTACTGTTTACTTCATAATACTTTTAAGTGGGAAAATGTGAACACATGTGATGACTTGTCAGAAAATCTAGGTAAGCCAAGGTATGAAAATTATTTGTGTCTTTGATGTTGTCTTAATGAAACAGACATTCCAAAAATGCCTTACCACCTTGTTTCATGATTTCATGATTTATGAGTCTAACTCAAAATGATTCCAGAGACTCTTCATAATTAGGATTACTATGGGAAAATTATTTTGGATTGAATGGACCCAAAATAAAATGGAATTTTGTTCAAGCTTACCTCATTCTCTTTCTTTTTCTTCTTCCTTCTTCTTTCTACCTCTGGTTCTTTTTGTTGTTCATTGGACAGGTCAGTTTGTGGAGATGGCTGGATTTCTATATGACTACTTGGATGAGGTAGATTTATATTTGCTATGAATGAGAAAGAAAGCAGGAAAATACCAATGGCTGATTAATTAACTAAGTGAATTACATGTCCTCATTCGAGTGCATCGAGCCAGAAATGCTACCATGTTCAAAAGAAGTGACCTTTATGAAAAATACAAGCTAGGATAAAAAATACAAGGTAAGAATTATAAATCAATAGCACATGACTGAATGTCTGTTCTATTTGGGGTTGAAAAGAATAGAAGGAAAAAACAGGAAGTGCAGTGTGACATCAAAACATTAGTAAGCCTAGGAAGAAAGTTTCTTCTTAAAATTATTTGGCATTGGTTTGAATTGCAGGGTAAATGAAAGAATGAACAACATATTGTTTAAAAGAGAAAAAGCTGGAAACATGGATGGAAATGACCCACAAAAATTTCTGTGAGAAATCATCTGATACATCCAGCTGAAGTTTCTCTGTACTTCTGTAATCAGCCAAACTGGATCCAAGAACCCCATGCTCTTTTGACTACCTGTCTTCTATGCCAGAGTTTTGTGGGAAATTAGTAAGGACTTTCCCACCAATTTTCTGTTTGTCATTCATGGGTATCAGTGTTTGGTAGGGATCCAGGGGTGATGGGAGTGGTCTTGAATTTCCTGGGTGAGAAGATAACATATTAGTTCTTCCCTTCATGTTATGGAAAGCCTTTTCTGTGATCAGACTCCACATAACTATGCACATCTAAGTCCTGTGCATCTCTTATGTGATGCCAAGTAAATATTTGGAAAAAGAGAGTTGGATGGGAAAAATAGGGAAACCGAGAGATATTTCTGAAGGATGAGTTTTGAACCAGAAGATAGAATTTTGGTGTTACTATTCCTACGTATTCCACAGAATACTAGGCATGAGCTTTGGTGACCAGTTTGACTAGTGAGAATTAATGCAAATTAATGAAACCTTTCCAGAAAGGCATGCAAAAATGTGTATGTCCATGATTTTCTATTTCCAAAAAATAACTTCAGAACTTTATTCATTTTTATTTTAATGGTCTTATGCCAAATTGGAATTCCTTTCTTTGAATAATTTTAATTCTACTTTACATGCCATAAAGGGCCAAAATTGAATTATGGTGTATTCACATTCAGTTTTTCAATAGAAAAATTATGTTCATTATTCAATTATCAATTTCCCCCCTCTTTTTCTAGCAAGGTTCCAAAAAACTGAGATTCTTTTTTTCAAAAGAAAGTCAACATCCAAAAAGGGGAAGATTTTATTTATTTTTTTGCTTTTTGGAGGCCAAGGCAATTGAGGGTGAGTGACTTGCCCAAGGTCACAGGCTAGTAAGTGTTAAGTGTCTAAGGCTGGATTTTACTTCAGGTCCTCCTGATCCCAGGACCAGTGCTCTATTTACTGCACCACCTGGCCACCCCAGAAGATTTTTTTTTGAGATAATTGAAATCAAAGTAAAGCAGGTCTCTTCTATTCCCTATTGACAGAGAAAATCTCTACAAAGCCTTATTTCTCATTCTCCTAAAATGAGAACAAAGAAACAAGGAAAAAATGATCAATCTCTTCTCAAGAAAATATCTAGACCCAGACTCACCTATTACTGGATTCTGATTCTGTTCTTTTGCCTCTGGAAGTTGAGTCAGGAGATAAGGTTGAGCGGTCCTTGAATCTGGGAGGTGATTGGTATCATGTTCTTGATTTCCCAGTTGACTTAAATCTTTCCACTTGACCTTTCTCTTCCTAGAGGTATTATTGTCACAAACCTTTTTCATGTCTTTTTCTGAGGCATCGTTGACTTGGGAATCAGAAATGACGAATCCTGATGACAAAAGAGAAATGGCAAGCGTGAAATCTACTAGGAAAGGGTGGCATATCTAGTCATCACAACATTTTGTGCTTTGGATCCTAGAAAATGTAGAGAAAAATGAGGCTTTCCAAAAGAAGAGAAATAGCATATTCCATGAGAGAGTGGGTAAAGAGAAAGTAACCAGGAAAAGGAAAGGACACTGCTCATTATAGGACAGAGGAGAAATGTCAATTACAGAATGATCATGTTCATTTCTAATAGAAACTGTCTTTACTCATTTTTTTCTTTTCTTTCTTTACTATTAGGTTTTACTCCTCTACTCAGTAGACTCCATGGGCTCCAGCTACCACCAGGGTCAAATATATAATCCTTTGTCTAGTGTTAAATATTCTTCACGACCTGGACAGTTCCTTACCTTTTCTACATTTCACTCTACTCCAAATACTACTCATCTTGCTTTTCTTCAAATAGAACTCCATTTCCTGATTCCATGCTTTTTTATCATTGTCTCTTCATACTTAGAATTCTTTACTTTCTTGTTTCCACTTCTGTTATGGGAATGGGAATCAGATCTTCTCTGCCCTAGGTTCTTTGATAGGCTTAAGTGACTCTTGAGAAACTTCCCTGATTTGAAAATATACTCTGCCCCCTAATAGGATGAATGTGGTCACATGGAGCCTGTGGTGTGAAGCTTGTTCTTCAGAAATGCCCATACCTTATTTCTTTGTGATTGGGCAGTGGGTCAAGAGAGCTGTAACATTCTCTGATCCAGGAGAAGGCTATATATACCCTGATACGAATTTTTGCTTTGGGGCTCACTTTGGGAAGAGTTGTGTAATTTGGCCAGATGAGACTCTGGGAAAACATTGTGCCCCCTGGCTTTGAAAACCCAGATGTTGGTGCTTCCCTCTCTGGTAACTAACTAGGCATGGATGTAATGGTCAGATGTCTGGAAACCCATCTGCTGACCTATTTCTTTGTCTGCTTGTAACTTCTGTTTATATTATCTGAAGTTCAGGGTGCTGACTTTTCCCCCTGAACTAGGTAAATGATAATATGTTTGATTGATTAAAATAAGATTGTTAACACATTTTGAGTTGCTTTCCTTTAGAAAAGCAGATTTGAGAACCTGTGCTAGCAGCCATCCTGGGTATGCTAGGGTGCTTGCTGATACAACTTCCTGGCTTCCTTTAAGACTCAGCTCAAATTCTTCCTTTTGCAAAAGTATTTTCCCAATTCCTACTAATGCTAGCATCTTACCCTTTATATGAGTTAAGAGTACATGGTTGTTTGCATGTTAACAAATTGAAGAGAAGAAAGATGATGGAAAATCATCAAAATTCATCCTTTCCAATAAAAGAAAAACAAAAAAAACTCTGGACCAAGACTTACCAGTCTCTTGATTGTGACTCAGTTCATTATTTTCCTCACTGAATTGAGCCAGGAGGGAATCTAGAATGTCAAATGTGTTTGGAATATGATTAATAGACTGCAATACTCCCCCTTTTTCCTTATCTTTAAGTAGCTTGGATTTCTGTCCTGTATACCAGGTCCTTCTACCAGTCTCGCTGGGGTTTGTCTTCTGAGGGCCTCTGTCCATGGTGGTTTTTTCTGCACAATGTGAAGTGATGAAACCTAAACAGAAAGAGGGATATGCTTAAGACTAATTTGTATGGGACATTGTGTAACTGAGAATATTTAAGACTGTCCTGTTTTGTTCCCTAGGAGATTCTCTCTCTCCCTCTCTCTCCCTCCCTCTCTCTCTCTCTTTCTCCTGATAAATGCACACAGAATATGTATAAATATTAACAGAATATATGTATATATCTATACATAAATTTACATTTACATATATATGTAAAAGGGTTATAGGGATGAGAAGGAGAAAAATGAAAGAAAAAAGATTTATGGAAGTGGAAAACGAAGATAAAGAAATAAATCAATTAAAAAAACTATGTGATCTTTTAGCATTATTGGTTGGGCACAACCTTACCTATGTTTGTGAAGTTTCCCTGGCCTAATTTTTGAATCTCTTGACCTTTTACTGGCTCCTAGAAAACAAAGGATATCATATTTAATATTTCAAAAACTATACATTGCCTCCATCTTTCACCCCATCATTTCTTTCATACTTTCTTAGATATTGAATACTTGTCCTTTGATATCAAAATTAAAGTTCAGGAGGTCAGTTGAAGACAGAGCTCCAGAATTATAACTACAGTAGGGGAGGAGTACACTTTTCTTGTCTTCTAGGCTACATCTTTCCTGCCGCAAAAGAAGAGATATGTTGCCACTACCGCTACAAAGTTATTTGTGGTTACTGAATATATAATACTGGACTAGGGTTGATCATAGACAGGTCCATTGCACCTTGGGTATCCACCCTGGCATACTATCTCTTGTGGTAGGAAACATGGTTCAGTAATGTTTCTGCCTAATAATTAAGATTTACTTTGACCTTAGCAAAACAAGGCGACTGCTCCCAAATTGATTTCAGTCTTGCCTGAGATCTCCAGTTGCGTGATCAGTGGCCCAAACCTACTTACTTGCCTTCTACTATTTGTGAATTGGAAAGAACTTCAACTTATATTTGTTCCAACACTTTAGCCTGTGCAGTAATCCCTTTTGCTTCACCCAGACAGGCAGTCATCGTACTAAACTATAGGATTTTAGATTTCAAAGGGACCTAGATGGCCATTTGATTACAACACATACACAAAAGGAGCTCTACTGTAGTATACTTGACAAGAGGGTGTAAAGGTCCTTGTTTAAGCCTTCCAAGAATGAAAGATCTGTTGCCTTCTAAGGCAGCCCAACTTCTTAACAGTGTAATGATAAGGAGGTATTTCTGACATCACAAACTTGCCTCTCTGCAACTTCCAACAATTGCTTTTTCATATAGTCTTACAACTGGCCTGAGCCACCATGTCTTAGGAAGACCTAAATTCAAATTCAGTCTCAGATCCTTCACTAGCTGATAGCCTTGGCACCCACGGCATAGCGAGTCTTGGAGAGGAAGAACCAGCAATTCAAGGGGACCGGGATCAGGATTAGGGCCGTGGTGGGTTGGGGGATGGTAAGGGGACCAGGGGCCAAGGCCTGGATCGCCTCTCCTCTTTCCCCCTCCCCCAAGTCTCAGTCTCCCCTTCGAGACCTGCCCCGCACCTCCTCCACCCTGGAGTTCAGTGCCGCCCATTTTTCTTCCACTTCCTCCAGCTTCAGGAGCAGCTGCAGGGAGGTGCTCATCGACCTGGGTGTTCAGGGCCGGCAAGGCCCGGGCCGCCGCCGCGTTCTGCCCGCCCCTGGTCGCTGTCACTTAATCTTTAAATGCCTCACTTTTCCTCAACCTTATAATTATTAATAGGGATAATAATAGTTAATATTATTTGTTAATGGGGATAATAATAATTTTACTAACAGAGTTGTTGTGAAGGTCAAATGAAATTTTTTTTTTTTACAGCACTTAGTACATTACTTGGAATGTTATAGGCATTTAATAAATGCTTGGTCCGTTTCCTTCCCTTCCTTATTCCTGTAATGTATAGTTGGTGCTTCAGAAAAAATTCTACTAAGCTCCCACAAACTAATATTTTCTACTGCCCTTCACTCTCCTATACTTGACAGCCATCACCTATACAAAAGTTCATTTAATTTGATGTCTGCCTTGAGAAAACTCTGATCAAAACCACTGCTCTCCCTCTTCCCATTGCTCACTTACCTGAGAGTGAAAAGTTTACTCCATATTCAAACCAGCAAGCCTGAGGTCCAGTTTCACTTGATCTGGAACTGAAAGCCTCTTATATATTCCTGGAGAACCAATCAGCAAACTCATCAGTAAAGGAATTCACACTTTCCAGGTCCTGATTAAGTTAGTTAACAACAACAAAAAAAGTTAGTTAACACCTTGCTTAATGTAATCATCCTGAATAAATGCTTGAAACATCATTCTCTAGTTTGGATGTAGGTTTCCAGTCATATCCAATCAAGCCACTCTAAACCCCAAGTCCAATATCTATTTCCAAAGTATGTACAAAGCATGTATGAATACAGAACAAAGGATGTAGGAATTTGGAGCAACAATGTAGGGCAGTTTAGACATTTTAATGCTTCAGTAGACTATAAAGTTCTTGAGGATAATGACTGTCTCACATTTAGTATTCTGCTCCCATACACCAGGCATATTTCAAAATCAAAGCTCTTGATTGATTGATTGACTGCTAGGTGCTAAGTCAGTTGTTTCTTAATAATTAGGAAGCAGCCTTGTTACTGGGAGTGTGAGAGTGGGAAGCTGAATCTTGAACCAACAAATACTTGCCTAGGGAAAGGTTATAGAAGAAAGGTTTCGTGCCTCCCCAATTCCCAACCCAACCACAATACTCTCAAAGCATCACCATTTTAGAGCTGGAAGACTCTAATGGATCCCAAGTGAGTCTTCAGAGAGAAGTGACTCACTCAATTCATGATGAGGCTGAATTGATGTAGAGTCAATAGGGTTCATGATAGATTAGAAGATATGGTGAAGGAATCGGATTCAGGGAAATCTGAGTTCAAATTCTGCTTTAGACACTAGCTGCCTTATCAAGTCACTTAACCTGCCTCAAGTGAGATCCATACTTAAAGTGTTTACCACACCTTAAGATTCTATTTGATGGTAACAATCATTAGTTATATGTTCACTTACTACTAGAACTGGAAGGCACCTTAAAAAAAATTTTTTTCCATTCCCTTCATTTGAATAATGATGGCAGTTAATATTTAAATAGGGCTTTATGTTTTGCAGAGCATTTTATGAGTATTATCTTATATGATCCACACCATCATTTTGCATCATAGGAAACAAAGTCTCAGGGTTAGAATCTGGACATTTGGTATCATCCAGGTCATTGCAATTTACCTTCCATCAAAGATATAGGACACAAAAGATGATTCTACTTGAATGGTAAGAAAGATCATGAAAATATCAATTTACGGTTGCAAGAAAGTAGTTATTTCTCTCATTTCCTATGAAAATGCCAAACCCTGAAAACCAACTCCGTGTCTGTGATTATTCATATAAATATATTTGCATAAATACACAAGAATATACATATAAATAAATGTATATGCACACATGTGAATTGTGTGCATATATGTGTTATATGTTTGTTATATATATGTTATATATTTGTCTGTAGATTTGAAGAACCCAAACCTGTTTTCAAAATAATCAAAGCTATCTATAGTTATATAAAAATGCTCTAAATCACTATTGATTAGAGAAATGAAAATTAAAGCACCTCTGAGCTATCACCACACACTTATCAGATTGGCCAATATGACAGAAAAGGCAAATTATAAATATTGGAGGGGATGTAGAAAAATCAAAACACTAATGCATTATTGGTGAAGTTGTACAATGATTCAGTCACTCTGGAGAGCAATTCAGAATGATACCCAAAGGGTTATAAAACCATGCATACCCTTTGACTTAGTAATAACACTGCTAGGTCTTTATCCTAAAGAGATTAAAAAAGAAGAAGAAAAATATTTAGATGTACAAAAATACTTATAGCAGCTCTTTTAGTTGTGGCAAAAATCGGAAATTGAGAATATCAATTGGAAAATGACTGAACAAGTTGTTTTATAGGATTGTAATGGAGTACTATTGTGCTATAAGAAATGATGAGCAGGATGCTTTTAGAAAAACCTAGAAAGATTTACATGAATTGATGCAAAGTGAAATGAGTAGGACTAGAATATTGTAGACAGTAATAACAATATTGTACAATGGTCTACTGTGAATAACTTAGCTCTTTTCAGTAATACAATGATCACAGAAATTAGTGCTGTCCATCCCCAGAGAAAGAACTGATGGAATCAGAATGCAGAGGAAAGATTGTTTTCTTCACTTTCTTTATTTTTTCTGTTTTCTTTCACAGAATGTCTTACATGGAACTGTATTTTGCATGACTACACATGTATAACTTATGTAAAATTGTTTGCCTTCTCAACGAGAAGAGATGGGTTGGAGGGAGAGAATTTGGAACTCAAAATAAAAAAATGTTCTTTGTTTTTACATGTAATTGGGAAAAATAAAATATTAAATTAAATTAAAAAAAAGAAAAACTCCACGCTTTGAGTAAAGGTAGGGAAGTATGGTAAAGGAATGAAGTTTTGATACTGTGTGAAGTAGTCTGGAGTAGGACCTTTTACATTTTCCTGGAGGGTCAATATAAATGAATTCCTATTTTCAAGGTTACCTATTAACAAGGAGCTAACATCTTGCTTCATAGTCCCAATATGAATGTCTACTTGAAACTTTCTAACTTGGCTGTTAGTAAGAGGCTGGAAAGTGAATAAATTACTGAGCCTCCCAATCTGGGTGATTGTAATGGCAAGCAAATGAATACTTAGCACCTTGTTTCAGTTAATTATTTAGCACCTTGTTTCAGTTCAAGTGTCTTTGAGCTTTGCCCATTATTATATCAAGTCTTTGTTAAGAAGCAGAACCTGTGAATCCCACAGTGGAAGGGACTTGCCAGCAATGACTAAGAGAGAGACTCCTCACCCCCATGATTGTCATAGAACAATCTATTTCCTTTTCATTTGTAGAGATGGACAATGGAGGCATGCTTGAACTCCTAGGGGTTAATGTCTTGCCATATAACCAAGAAAATTTCAGTCAGCTTCTGTATTAGCAGTGGACCTCGTAAATCTCAGCCAAAATAGAATCATAACCAGATAATTTGCACAGGAGAGGAGTCTAATGGCATTCACAACCTTTTCTTCAGCTGAAAGTTAGACTAGAGAGGGATTGATTTCAACCTGAGGTATATGGTCAATGGTTTCAGTATTGATTGTTGATGGTCTATTGAGAACACTATAAAGTGTCAAGAGTCTTACCACAGTTCTCCTTAATCAAGTGATCCTTCATTTGGAAGATGGTCATCTACCTGAGAGCCAGTGTGGGCTTCAGAAAGGACTCAGGAACCATTGAGATAGTTTTTGCTGCCTGACAACTCCAGGAGAAATGCCAGGGACAGAACAAAGGTCTGTACACAATGGTCATTGATCTGACCAAGGCCTTTGATACTGTCAGTCATGATGGCTTATGGAAAATTATGTTAAAATTTAGTTGCCCAGAGAAGTTCATTAGTATTTTATGTCAATTTCATGATGGTATGCTTGTCCATGTTCTGGATAGTGGATGATGCTCTCACACCTTCCCAGCACCAATGGAGAGAAACAAGATTGTGTGCTTGCTCCCATACTTTTTAGCATGATGTTTTCAGCAAAGGCTTCAGTGAGGACAAATGAAGAATCAGTTACAACATTGATGGTAAATTATTTAACTTGAAAAGGCTACAAGCCCAGACTAAAGTGGAGGGATGGTTCACGACTTTTTTGTTTGCAAATGTTTGTGCACTCAAATGCAGCCTTGTATTGGTAATGGAATTTGAAGATACCCCTGTGTTGGCTTGTTTTTTGGGTTGAGTGTTATGTTACAGGAATCTGAAGATCTTTACTGCCCGTAGGCTCTTTGATAAGATTAAGTGGCTCTGAGGACCTTCCCTGATTTGAAACTGTACTCTGCTCTCTAATAGCCTGAATGTGGTCACATGGAACCTGTAAGGGGAGGCTTGTTCTTCAGGAATGCTGATGCCTTATTACTTTGTGATTGGGCAATGGGTCAAGATGGCTGTGACATTCTCTGATCCAGGAGAAGGCTATATATACCCTGATATAAGTTTTTGCTTTGGGCCTCACTTTGAAAAGAGTTGTGTGATTTGGTCAGACGAGACTCTGTGAAGCTGTTGAGCCTCCTTGCCCTGGAACTGCCATCTGGGGACTTTGACCCAGATCTGCATATGGGCAAAGCAACAGAGTAGTGCCTCAGTGCTAGCAAAAAGATCACTGTAATGTCCTTTTGATGAGTTGTTTGATCCCCTTACTGTCTGTGTGCTGAGAGCTCTGGAAGCACTTGTCACTCTCAAGGCCTGCTTCTGGTTTGCTGAGGGTCAGAACTGCACTGATGCAACCTGGGCTAGACTGTGCTCCACTCTCACCCAGGTGCAATAGAGCTTTCCTGTTGACCTTCTAAGTTGACTTTGTTGACTTCTAAGTTGAGAGGTCTGGAAACCACCACTGCCACCAGTGATTCAGTCACACCCATAGCCTGCTCCAGGTTTGCTGGGTCTGGGTCTGGGTCTGTGGGGCTCAGTTTACAATAGATTGCTCACCCTGGTGCAACAGACCCTTCCTATTGACCTTTCCAGTTGTCTTAGGCTGATAGTTTCATTCCATCTTTTTGTGGTTGTACTACTCTCAAATTTGTTTAGCCTCAAGTAGAGGTTCTCAGTTGTGATGCTGCCCACTGGTGGATGCTGGAACAAACCAGGGGATGGTAGTAACTTCAGGTGGAACTAGGGGGTTTTGAATAAAAGAAAGGGGGCAATGGAAGCATAAGGAAAGAAGAGAAGAAACTTTTGAAAAACAGTTCGTACATGTTTCATCTGTTGTGTAACAGAGTTAAAGTCATAGGGATTACATTGTTTTCCAAAGAGGCAAACAAAAGGCAAGTTATAATGGAGCAGTGGTCAAGTCACTTGGTAGTTCTTAACAAGCAAGTGTTGGAAGGTGATCCTGTTTGTTATGAAGTTCAGTATGCATGGGCTAGAATATGTCCATGTAATAGCTTGTTTACAATATACTACATGGTTACATGATGCAACCATGTTGTGTAATACAATTTCAATGCAGTAAAAACCCCACAAATTTACAATAAATTAATGAATTTAAGATAAGTCATTTTTAAGAAAAATTTATATTTTTTGAAATGGTGAAATTTTTTTTAAAAAATACATTAAAGGGTTAAAAAAAAGAAAATTTTCTGAGAGGAGCTAAGCAATTATTTTAAAGTGCCAGTTGGCCAAAAACATTTGGGAAACTCTGATTTAGTGTCATTTTTTTAGAGGCATTAGGTGAGTTTGGGGGAGAGCTCAGGTGAATCCCTACCTTTATTTCACAACCATGGCTCTTCTTCTTCATAGATTATTTCATTTGATACTTTGACTCTCTTTCTTTCTTGATATACATAGCTGTTTCCCTCCCTTCCGCCTTCTTTTCTCAGGTAACTAGATTTTCACTTTGTTCTTCTCAACTCAATTTTTTGGTAACTTCTGTTTTTTTCTGTCACTTTTTCCTAAAAAATAATAATAAATTAAAAGAATATTTTACCATGATCTTTTCATTAAGTCTCTTCCTCTTCTGTTTAGTCTGAACTTTTGTTATTGCTTCATGATTTCTAGGCTGGTGGATTTCTTCTTGAGACTCAACGTGTTCCTCATGCAGTTAAACTTTAAAAAAATAAATTTTAATCTCATCTTTTAAAGAGTTTTCATCTTATTGCCTTATAGATCTTGTCCCACCCATTTCTCATTAGTAGAAATGTCCATTCCTTTGGGAATAGAGGAGCATAGAGGTGATGCATCACATTCCTCAAAATCCCTGATCTTGAAGTTCATTTCTACTCACTCTTACACAATGAACCCTGTCCTCTGTAGAAGGACTATGGGATCCCACTCTTGGTTGCTCCAAGCCTTCCCACCCTTCTGAATTCTGGTTACCCCCAAGGGTTATGATTTCTTTACAGTCTCTCAGAAGGTCCCAATCTCTCAGGATAGAATTGTTTACAATTGCTGCCCAGGCCCATAAGAAAAATAAAAGAGTCCAATGCCCAATAAAAAAACATTTATTACATTTATTGTATGAGAAAAAGACTTGTAGGTGAGAGAAGATCATATAAGGGAGCAGGAAGGTAGAAGTTCTGTTACTGCTCAAAACTGAGTCAGAAAATGTTGAGATGATACATATTATCAAGGCTCCTCAGGGAGAGGACATCTGTAGATACAATTAATCAGCCAGGCAGATGTTTAGAAAGTCTTGAGCAAGGTCTTGAGGCTGAAGCTTCTGTTCAAGGTTGTCCTTCATCTGATCAAGGCTGGTTCTGAGGTTTTTGGCAGCTACAGGCATCTCCAAATTCCTCCAAAGTTTACTGACAAAGTGACATACACCCTGGTATATCAAGAAGTTCTGAGCCTTGGAAATCCTTCCAACTGGCTGGTTGTTTGTTGTATAACTCCATTGTCCTGCTCTTTGGAGAAGAAGGCAAGTTCTAACATATAGCATAGTCATTACAGAGCTCCTGCTTGCATTTGCTAGACCCTCCTGAAGACCAATAAGAGCTAACAATGTCTTTGGAGTTGGCCAGATGTTAGAGATTATCCTAAACAGACAAGGGACACAAAGAAAACTTCAGAGTCTCTAAGCTAAGGGACAAGTATAAAAGCAAGGTGGAGATGGACAGATCATCAGTCTCCAAGAAACTCAGTCAAAAAATACAATGAAGCAATAGGCCAAAGTAATACCATAATGACTGAATAAAGATATGAGCCAGGTTCAGTTGACATGCACATTTCTCTTGAGTTCCCAGGCTCCCATGAAGTATTCTAGGCCCTGGAGAGATCTTTTCTAGGGGCAGTCTGGAATATCCTCTCCTAAGGGTCATATCTTCAGTACTTTGACATCCCCGGCTCCAAGTAACTTGTAGAGACTCCCTAGATGTGCCACCTATAAAGGTTTGCAAAACAGATCTCAACATAAAATTTCAATATTGTTTAGATTATAAATACCTTACTCTGTTTATATTTTAATCTAAATTCCATATCTGACATAAATATTGTTACAGCAAACTAAGAGGTTAATGATACATTGATATATGTAAGGCATTCAAATACAAACTAAATATTTTTAAACCCTACAGAAAGCAGAAGTCTGAAATCACTTTAAATTACTGAGGTACTTAATATTGTTGTTTTCTTATTATCTTTACTCATTTGTATAACTGAGTAATTTCAGTTTAACTATTAATGATCCTGGGGCTCCAACTTTAAGGGCCACTTAATTTAAAGGAATTCCACTTCACTTCAATGATTCAGTGCCCTCCTTGGGAAGAGCTGAGAGAGATAAGGCTCTAATCTACACACAAAGACACAGGGAACAGTGCAGTTTTTATTAGATGATGTCCTTTGAAATACAAATGATTTGACCTAAAAAGATAATGTAGTTAACTACTATTACAGCAAAAGACTCAGGATGACATTTAAGCAATCATGTTCAAAACAGTACATAACAAATAAATTGTTCTAACAAAGCATCTTTGTGCCACAGGACAGGCGAAATGAAACAAGGGTTATCTTCACATGAAATATGAAACTCAAATAAAATGGGCTTTTCCACTGAGGTAATACAAACGATTCTAGAAATTAATCTCCTTTAAGAAAACTGAGTGCCTTAAGTCTCTTTTCTTCAAAAGAAAAGTGATGGTGTTTCTGATTTGGTTTTAATAATGAATAAAGGGGTGGCACAGTGAATAGAGCACCAGCTCTGGAGTCAGGAGGACCTAAGCTCAAATCTGCCCTCAAACACTTGACACATTTACTAGCCATGTGACTTTGGGTAAGTCAATTAACCCAATTTCCCTCCAAAAAAAGCCAAAAAAATAATGAATAAAATAACAACTTTGTCCCTACTTATAAACAATTAACAACATTTTGAATTATTTAAGCACATTGCTTTATACATATATGTTGGCATATATGTGTATGTGTGTAAATGAATGTTTGCATATTTATATATCTAGTAACAGGCAGCTGACAAGGCCAAATAATCATTTACCCAGTTGCTGGGTTGTGTACTGGCTTCCCAGTTGGGTAAAATATCGAAATATCTTACAGACTTGCCGTGTGCTCCTGTCTTCTACAGAGTATTTGCTCTGAGTATAGAAATGTGTCACCAAAGGAAAAAACAGGGATGTAATTATCACAGCATCCAGCTGTTCCTTGACGACCCAACATAGGTCAGGCATGATAAAGTTTCCTTTTCTCTTTTGGACTTCATATAAGAGTGACACTTGACAATCAACAAAGTAGTAACAATTCCACCATCTAGCCAGACTCAGGAACAACTTGGTGAGAAACATCCCTAATGGGAAGGAAGATCACACAATATGGAAACTGAGCCAAAAAGATTCTCCCTTATGCCAATATGGTCCTTCTAGCTTTCTCCCACATACAGACCTCCACCTGTAACAGTCCAGGATCCCATTCCCTCTGAGTAATTTGTGGCTTTTCCTGCAGTGGTGAATTACTGACTTAATAAGCCACCAGGCAATTATACCTGAATTCCAAACTCCAAACAACAGCTTTGAGCTCAAAAGGCAAGTTTCCCTAATCACAGCTCAGAGTTAGATGTAGTTCTTTTTCCTCTCACGGAGTTTCCAGGAGCTAAGAAAGTTTACCAGGACTCCAAAAGAGAGAAGAGAGTGCACCTAACACCTTTACTCCACCCCGCCCCCCAACCCTGCTTCTTTAGTTTAAACACCTCCTGGTGTAAAGACAAATCAGTAGAAATCACTTCCCTGTCATTAGTAAACATGAAAATTCTCTTTCAGTCAATTGTCTTCTGGCTTCTGGGGGGAAAGGGGTCGGTGCGGCAGCGAGGCAGAGACTTCTTCTGCTCCGGCATTGCTCCAGCCCTGTGTGGATGTCGGCCAGGGTATGAATTCTGGCGATTCTGGTGCCTTCGGGGACGTGGCTCGTCCCTGGCCCGGAAGGGGGGGGGGGAATTCCGTGGCCAAGGCCTCCTAGCTTCCGCTGGCATGTGGTCTTCTTCCTCCCCCTCCGCGTCCCAGAGAGACGAACCATGTTGCTCGACTTCTTCTGAGCCTTCCTTGCGTTCAGCCTGAGGATCAGAAGTGGGAACCAAAGGGATGACTGAGAATGATGCCGGCAGGAATTGTTCGCTCTTCCTGGATGGGCCGGGGCGAAGAGAGCTCCCCGAGGCTAGGAAGAGCACGACGGGAAGGTGCAAAAGAGCCAGGTGGCCGCCACAAGACAGAGGATTTCCTGAGACGACTTCTTCTGACACCTGGTGCTTCAAACGCCCAAGTAGAGAAAGTCCGATTGACGGATCGGTCGAGAGAGCTTGGCTGCTTCCACTTGCTTGGAGTGTCTGTGCCTCTCAGCCTGGCCCCTGGCCAGCCCCGCTCCTTTTAAAGGGCTCCAGCGCCGGGGCCCGCCCACCAGGCAATGACGCACCCTGGCGCCACGTGACTGGAGCAAATCCGAGCCTAGCCAAGGTCGCCGGCTGGCTGCACACCCACCCCTCTCCTCCCCCCAGGGGAGAAAGGCTGGACCGCCACGCAAACATCCGCAAAGGAGCCAACAAAGACCACCAGGCAACACACCAAAGGATCGAAGGCCATAAGCACCAAAGGGAAATGGAACCCGGCTTCAGTTGACCCGCACGTTTCCTCTGGAGTTCACAGTGTCCAGCGCAGTGCTCAAGTCCCCTCCCCCAGACGCTTTGCTTGGGGCAGGCGGGAAAACACGCTGTCCTCGGGGTCGCCTCTACAGCCCTTTGACACCCCTGGCTCCAAGTAACTCGGAGAGAATCCTGAGAGACGCCCGCTGTAAAAGCTTTTTCAAAACAGATCCCAAGGCAAGATTGCCACGCTCTTGAGCCCATAAATACCTTGGGGTCTTTACATCTTCATCTCAACTCTGTACCTGACCTAAACATTGCTAGCAACAAGCTCGAGGGTTACTCATACTGATATTGACACATTGATCTCTCCACGGCGTTCTACTACAGACTAAACAGTAGGAAAACCCACAGAAGGCAGAAGTCTTTAAACCCTTCCGACTTACACAGGGCCTGGATCTGTTGGTTTGCTCAACAACTTTTACTCAGGAGCTTACTTTACCATTTTTCTCTTAACTGTCGAGGATCCAGAAACTCCAACTCTCAATGTCACTTCCTTGAAAGGAATTCCACTGCACTTCACTCATTCACTGCCCTCCTCGGAAGGAGCAGACGCAGAAAAGGCTTGAATCCTCACAGACGCAAAAAAACATACCAGCCACAAAGCTTTCTATTAGATGATGCCGCGTCATACACAAATGATTTGACCTAAAAGGTACCCAGTTAACTTCCCTTACAGCAAAGGACTTGGGATGACGCTGAAGTCATCCCTTTCAAAACAGTGCACATCAAATCAGTTGTTCTAACAAAGCATCTTGGTGCCACCGGAGAGGCTCAACCAACAAGGGTTATCTTCACATGAAATACGAAACTGAAATAAAATGGGCTTTTCCACTCAGGTCATACAAACGGTCCCAGAAGGTACTTTCCTCTAAGAGAACTGAATGCCTTAAGCATCTTTTCTCCAAAACAAAACTGAAGGTGTTTCTGATTTGGTTTTTATAATCAAGAGAACAACAACTTTGTCCCATAAACTCTTACCCACGTACAGCCAATTATTAACAATATTTTGAATCCCTTAAGCACCTGGTGTGATGCAGACATGTGTGAGTGTGTGTGTGTGCATGTGTGTGCGCGCGAGCACTTGCACGTGTGCTCTTCCCTTCTACAGAGGGTTTTCCCTGATGACAGAAATGTGCCACGAAAGGAAAAAGCAGGGATGCAACTATCACAACATCCAACTGTTCCTTGATGACCCAACACACACACACATCAGGGAGGAGAAAGCAACCTTTGCTCTTTGGGACTTGAGATAAGAGCCACAGCTGACAAGCTATGAAGCAGTAACAATTCCACCTAGACTCAGGAACAAGCGGGTGGGAAACATTCCTGATGGGAAGGAAATCACAGAAATATGGGAAGGGAGCCAAAAAGATCATCCCTTAGGCTGTGCCAAAGAGATCCTCTTGGCTTTCTCCCAGATACAGACCTCCACCTGTAACTGTCTAGGATCTCTTTCACTCTGAGCGACTTGTGGCTTTTCTCTGCAGTGGTGACTTGCTGACTTAATGAGCCACCAGGTAAACTATACCTGAATTCCAAACTACAAACAAGAACATTGACCTCAAAAGGCAAGTTTCCCCAATCACAGCTCAGAGTTAGATGTGATTCTTTTCCCTCTCGTGGAGTTTCCAGGAGCCATGAAAGTCTACCAGGACTCCAAGGGAGAGAAGAGATTGCACCAAGCATCTTTACTCCACCCCCAACCCCCACCCCAACCCTGGCTTCTTCAGTTTAAACTCATCCTGGTGTAAAGACAAACCAGTAGAAATCATTTCCCTGCCAGAAGGAGACTTGCAAATTCTCATTCACTCATTTTCATCGTTCAAGAACACCCCTCTTCCCAACAAGTTGTTTCCTCAGGGTGTAATGGTAATCAATTTGTTGGATATTTAGGGCTAAATGGATAAGATGCTTACGGCTAAGTAGATCATATACTTAGGGCTAAGTAGATCAGATACTTAGGGCTAAGTAGCACCTTGTAACTTAGGGCTAAGTATAGAACTCTGTCCATTGGTGAAAAGATGTCAACTCCCTTGTTGACTTGGGAGAAGGCTATTGGCTGAGACACTCCCCTGTTGACTTGGGAGATGGCCAGTGCTTACAAGGAATAATTTTAGAGAGTCAGGACAGATTTTGGATTTAGCTCCTCAGTGAAGCTGACTGAAGATATGAACAGGATGAAACTTTGTGTGTTGGTGGCCTGGCTGATCCTTGAGCTCCAGGCAAGAGAAGTCCTGCAGGGTTTGAGGTGTGCTGCATCCTGTGAACTTCAGTGTGTGCCAATGATTGCCCTGAGGACAGGACAAGGACCTGAGAACTGTTAATCTCTGAGGACTGGATGAGAGCCTGCCAGCTTTCAGCTCCTAAATCTAGGTGATTGTTTGATAGACTCAGGAGGGAGTTAGGACCAGGGAAGAGGATCCAGAGTCAAAATGAAGAAAAGGCCTCCCCTTGGACTAAACTGAGGTTTGTTGGAAATCAAGGGGTGGAAGCTTTGTGTGGTTGTCTAAGAACTTTATTTGGAAACTAACATTAATGGTTGCCCCATGAGTGGAAGATCAGTATGTTGTGAATTGTTGATTGAATCAACTCCCTCTTAGGAAGGCTAGGTCATTCCTTTTGTTAATTGATTGATCAAATCTTTCAATTTTAAGTTAAGCTGGTTCCCCTTTTAGGGAAACCAGGTGAATTGATTGATTGAA
The DNA here is from genome assembly GCA_028646575.1 of Pseudocheirus occidentalis. NCBI lineage: Eukaryota > Metazoa > Chordata > Mammalia > Diprotodontia > Pseudocheiridae > Pseudocheirus > Pseudocheirus occidentalis. The sequence goes on from CM053601.1 coordinate 157,345,684, forward strand.
TCTTTAGCTGGATTGATTAAATCTTTAAATGTGAAGCAGGTTTCTCCCTTAGGGAAACCAGGTGATTCTTCTCTCATTCCTTGTTCCTTTCTGTAATAAGATATAATATTGAGACTTTCCTTGTTCTAAATATTGTATATAATATTGTGAATTGCTGATACTGTGAATAGTGTACTGAACCTTGATTTGTAATGGAATAAACAGAGTGTTCACTAATACTGTGCAAACCGAATCTTAACAGCTCTTCACAGTAGCATTCTCTCAGGAATCTACTGTTGACTGGCTTTACATTATGGCTTAGTTGGCAGGATTACAAAATATAGTGCCTTTGTTTGTCTGTTTGTTCCAGGATCCAGGATTCATGGCCAATTAAATAAAAATTATAAGGAGAAGAATCCTGGAGGGGTCAAATGTAATGGTCATCAATTTGTTGGATATTTAGGGCTAAGTGGATTGGATACTTAGGGCTAAGTAGATCAGATACTTAGGGCTAAGTAGAAATGATACTTAGGGCTAAGTAGCACCTAGTAACTTAGGGCTAAGTATAGAACTCTGTCCATTGGTGAAAAGATGTGAACTCCCTTGTTGTCTTGGGAGAAGACTCTTGGCTGAGACACTCCCCTGTTGACTTGGGAGATGGCCAGTGCTTACAAGGAATAATTTTAGAGAGTCAGGCCAGATTTTGGATTTAGCTCCTCAGTGAAGGTGACTGAAGACATGAACAGGATGGAACTTTGTTTGTTGGTGGCCTGGCTGATCCTTGAGTTCCAGGCAAGGGAAGTCCTGCAGGGTTTGAGGTGTGCTGCACTCTGTGAACTTCAGTGTGTGCTAGGGATTGCCCTGAGAACTGGACAAGGACCTGGGAAATGTTCATCTCTGAGGACTGGACGAGAGCCTGCCAGCTTTCTGCTCCTGAATCTAGGTGATTGTTTGATAGACTCAGGAGGGAGCTGGGACCAGGGAAGTGAATCCAGAGAATCAGAGAGACCACCCAGAGTCAAAATGAAGAAAAGGCTTCCCCTTGGACTAAACTGAGTTTTGTTGGAAATGAAGGGGTGGAAACTTTGTGTGGTTGTCTAAGAACTTTATTTGGAATCTAAAGTTAATGGTTGCCCCATGAGTGGAAGATCAGTATGTTGTGAATTGTTGATTGAATCAACTCCCTCTTAGGGAAACTAGGTCATTCCTTTTGTTAATTGATTGATTGAATCTTTCAATTTTAAGTTAAGCTGGTTCCCCTTATAGGGAAACCAGGTGAATTGATTAATTGAATCTTTAGCTGGATTGATTGAATCTTTAAATGTGCAGCAGGTTTCTCCCTTAGGGCAACCAGGTGATTCTTCTCTTCTTCCTTGTTCCTTTCTGTAATAAGATATAATATTGAGATTTTCCTTGTTCTAAATACTGTATATAATATTGTGAATTGCTGATGCTGTGAATATTGTACTTAGTCTTGATTTGTAATGGAATAAACAGAGTGTTCACTAATACTTTGTTAACCGAACCTTAAAAGCTCTTCACAGTAGCATTCTCTCAGGAATCTACTGTTGACTGGCTTTACATTATGGAGTAGTCAGCAGGATTAAAAAGTATAGTGCCTCTGTTTGTTCCAGGATCCAGGATTCATAACCATTTAAACTAAAAGTATAAAGAGAAGAATCCTGGAGGGGTCAAATGTAATGGTAATCAATTTGTTGGATATTTAGGGCTAAGTGGATAGGATTCTTAGGGCTAAGTAGATCAGATACTTAGGGCTAAGTAGGTCAGATATTTAGGGCTAAGTAGATAAGATACTTAGGGCTAAGTAGCACCTAGTAACTTAGCCTAAGTATAGAACTCTGTCCATTGGTGAAAAGATGTGAACTCCCTTGTTGACTTGGGAGAAGGCTCTTGGATGAGACACTCCCATGCTGACTTGGGAGATGGCCTGTGCTCATAAGGAATAATTTGAGAGAGTCAGGACAGATTTCGGATTTAGGTCCTCAGTGAAGGTGACTGAAGACATGAACAGGATGGAACTTTGTTTGTTGGTGGCCTGGCTGATCCTTGAGTTCCAGGCAAGAGAAGTCCTGAAGGGTTTGAGGTGTGTTGAACCCTGTGAACTTCAGTGTGTGCCAGGGATTGCCCTGAGAACTGGACAAGGACCTGGGAACTGTTAATCTCTGAGGACTGGACGAGAGCCTGCCAGCTTTCTGCTCCTGAATCTAGGTGATTGTTTGACAGACTCAGGAGGGAGCTGGGGGCCAGGGAAGAGGATCCAGGGAATCACAGAGTCCACCCAGAGTCAAAATGAAGAAAAGGCTTCCCCTTGGACTAAACTGAGTTTTGTTGGAAATGAAGGGGTGGAAACTTTGTGTGGTTGTCTAAGAACTTTATTTGGAATCTAAAGTTAATTGTTGGCCCATGAGTGGAAGATCAGTATGTTGTGAATTGTTGATTGAATCAACTCCCTCTTAGGGAAACTAGGCCATTATTTTGTTAATTAATTGATTAATTAAATTTTAAGTTAAGCTGGTTCCCCTTATAGGGAAACCAGGTGAATTGATTAATTGAATCTTTAGCTGGATTGATTGAATCTTTAAATGTGAAGCAGGTTTCTCCCTTAGGGCAACCAGGTGATTCTTCTCTTCTTCCTTGTTCTTTTCTGTAATAAGATATAATATTGAGACTTTCCTTGTTCTAAATATTGTATATAATATTGTGAATTGCCAATACTATGAATATTGTACTGAATCTGAATTTGTAACGAAATAAACCGAGTGTTCTCTAATACTGTGTAAACCGAATCTTAAAAGCTGTTCACAGTAGCATTCTCTCAGGAATCTACTGTTGACTGGTTTTACATTATGGCTTAGTTGGCAGGATTACAAAGTATAGTGCCTCTGTTTGTTCCAGGATCCTGGATTCATGGCCATTTAAATTAAAATTTTGTGTAGAAGAATCCTGGAGGGGTGGGATGAAATGGTCATCAATTTGTTGGATATTTAGGGCTAAGTGGATAGGATACTTAGAGCTAAGTAGATCAGATACTTAGGGCTAAGTAGATCAGATACTTAGGGCTAAGTACATAAGATACTTAGGGCTAAGTAGACCCTAGTAACTTAGGGCTAAGGGTAGAATTCTGTCCATTGGTGAAAAGATGTGAACTCCCTTGTTGACTTGGGAGAAGGCTATTGGCTGAGACACTCCCCAGTTGACTTGGGAGATGGCCAGTGCTCATGAGGAATAATTTTAGAGAGTCAAGACGGATTTTGGATTTGGCTCCTCAGTGAAGCTGAGTGAAGACATGAACAGGATGGAACTTTGTTTGTTGGTGGCCTGGCTGATCCTTGAGTTCCAGGCAAGAGAAGTCCTGAAGGGTTTGAGATGTGCTGCACCCTGTGAACTTCAGTGTGTGCCAGGGATTACCCTGCGAATTGGACAAGGACCTGGGAACTGTTAATCTCTTAGGACTGGACTAGGGCCTGCCAGCTTTCAGCTCCTGAATCTAGGTGATTGTTTGACAGACTCAGGAGGGAGCTGGGACTAGGGAAGATGATCCCGGGAATCAGAGAGACCACCCAGAGTCAAAATGAAGGAAATGCTTCCCCTTGGACTAAACTGATATTTGCTGAGGACAAGGACCTGGAAGCTGTTTTTCCTTTGAGGACTGGATGAGAACCCGCCAGCTTTCTGCTCCTGAATCTAGGTGATTGTTTGACAGACTCAGGAGGGAGTTGGGACCAGGGAAGAAGATCCAGGGAATCAGAGAGACCATCCAGACTCAAAATGAAGAAAAGGCCTCCCCTTGGGCTAAACTGAGGTTTGTTGGAAATGAAGGGGTGGAAGCTTTGTGTGGTTGTCTAAGAACTTTATTTGGAATCTAAAGTTAATGGTTACCGGGGTGGCTAGGTGGCGCAGTGAATAGAGCACCGGCCCTGAAGTCAGGAGTACCTGAGTTCAAATCCGGCCTCAGACACTTAACACAAAAACTAGCCGTGTGACCTTGGGCAAGTCACTTAACCCCAACTGCCCTCCAAAAAAAAGCAAAAAAAAAACCCCAAAAAACAAAAATAAAGTTAATGGTTGCCCCATGAGTGGAAGATCAGTATGTTGTGAATTGTTGATTGAATCCACTCCCTCTTAGGAAAGTAAGTCATTCCTTCTGTTAATTGATTGATTGAATCTTTCAATTTTAAGTTAAGCTGGTTCCCCTTTTAGGGAAACCAGGTGAATTGATTGATTGAATCTTTAGCTGGATTGATTGAATCTTTAAATGTAAAACAGGTTTCTCCCTTAGGGAAACCGGGTGATTCTTCTCTCATTCCTTCTTCCTTTCTGTAATAAGATATAATATTGAGACTTTCCTTGTTCTAAATATTGTATATAATATTGTGAATTGCCGATACTATGAATATTGTACTGAATCTGGATTTGTAACGGAATAAACAGAATGTTCACTAATACTGTGCAAACCGAATCTTAAAAGCTCTTTACAGTAGCATTCTCTCAGGAATCTACTGTTGACTGGCTTTACATTATGGCTTAGTCGGCAGGATTACAAAGTATAGTGCCTCTGTTTGTTCCAGGATCCAGAAGAATCCTGGAGGGGTGGAATGAAATGGTCATCAATTTGTTGGATATTTAGGGCTAAGTGGATAGGATACTTAGGGCTAAGTAGATCAGATACTTAGGGCTAAGTAGCCCCTAGTAACTTAGGGCTAAGGGTAGAATTCTGTCCATTGGTGAAAAGATGTGAACTCCCTTGTTGACTTGGGAGAAGGCTCTTGGCTGAGACACTCCCCTGTTGACTTGGGAGATGGCCAGTGGTTATAAGGAATAATTTTAGAGAGTCAGGACAGATTTTGGATTAGGTCCTCAGGGAAGGTGACTGAAGAAATGAACAGGATGGAACTTTGTTTGTTGGTGATCCTTGAGTTCCAGGCAAGAGAAGTCCTGAAGGGTTTGAGATGTGCTGCACCCTGTGAACTTCAGTGTGTGCCAGGGATTACCCTGCGAATTGGACAAGGACCTGGGAACTGTTAATCTCTTAGGACTGGACTAGAGCCTGCCAGCTTTCAGCTCCTGAATCTAGGTGATTGTTTGACAGACTCAGGAGGGAGCTGAGACTAGGGAAGATGATCCAGGGAATCAGAGAGAGCATCCAGAGTCAAAATGAAGAAAAGGCCTCCCCTTGGACTAAACTGAGGTTTGTTGGAAATGAAGGGGTGGAAGCTTTGTGTGGTTGTCTAAGAACTTGATTTGGAATCTAAAGTTAATGGTTGCCCCATGAGTGGAAGATCAGTATGTTGTGAATTGTTGATTAAATCAACTCCCTCTTAGGGAAACTAGGTCATTCCTTTTGTTAATTGATTGATTGAATCTTTCAATTTTAAGTTAAGCTGGTTCCCCTCTCTTGAATCTTTAGCTGGATTGATTGAATCTTTAAATGTGAAGCAGGTTTCTCCCTTAGGGAAACCAGGTGATTCTTCTCTCATTCCTTGTTCCTTTCTGTAATAAGATATAATATTGAGCCTTTCCTTGTTCTAAATATTGTATATAATATTGTGAATTGCTGATGCTGTGATTATTGTACTGAATCTTGATTTGTAAAGGAATAAACAGAGTGTTCACTAATACTGTGTAAACCGAATCTTAAAAGCTGTTCACAGTAGCATTCTCTCAGGAATCTACTGTTGACTGGCTTTACACAGGGTTGATGACCTTGCCCACACAGATGTTTTCCACTAACCTGGCAAATCCCCAAAATAATCCGGGGAAAGAGCTGAGAAATGGGACACTGGGTCAGGACGAGGGCCAAACATTCTCTGGGGGACGGGGCCATTGGGGCAGAGAGTCTGTCAGTTAAGTTTCCAAAATGAAGTAAAGGCGTTCCATTTCTGTCTTCCCACTCGACATACTAGAGAGGAAGACTTCCAGCAACTGCTGCTTTGAGAGAAGCTGGCCTAGAGAGGTGGAGTTTAGGACCAAGGACAGCAGTTGGTTTTAAACACTGCTGGTTTGCAGCTCCTGGGGCTTCTCCAGTAACCCTGTCACCTTCTGGTCCTCCCCCCAAACCTGGAAACACTTTCACTAATGGTCCTGCCAGACCTCTAGGGCCTTTGACTCTAGCCCTTTGGATGATCATGCCTTCAACACACCTCCTAGTCATGGGAGAGTGAGTGATGCCTTGGTCTTCATCACTTCCCCATCAGCTTTGGATGGGGATGTCCAAGATCTACCCTAGAGATGAAAAGTCAATTGCCTTTCTCTTCCTGTGACAGCCATTTTAAGCCTGGCAATTATCCAGGGAGAAATGCATGTCGGAGTTCCTCCTCTGACCACCGAAGCTGTCAAGAATTCAGGACAAAGTGAGGAGACGGAGGAGAAAAGGAACAGGTCTCCAGGAGGCATGGGGCATGGTGAGTTGAAGGGAAGAGTTTCCAGGGAGCGACTGTGTTTGGTGAGGAGCAGCAACTAGGGCAGGAGTTCCGGAGGGTGGTCGGAGTAGATTTCAAGAAGATTGGAAAGAGGGGGAGAACTCAATATGGCAAGATTGTGGCAGGGTGCCCAGAAGAGGAATTGCCCTTTGATCCTGAGGGTGAGAAGGTGCCTCTCCTTCACAGTAGAGGCAGACAGTGACGATCCATGAAGTCCAAACTCCAAACAATGGCAGTTGCTCTGCCAGGAGCTTTGACCTCAAGTGGCAAGCTTCCCTAATCACAGCTCAGAGTTTAGGTGCGGTTCTTGGCCCTCTGGTGGAGTTTCCAGGAGCCATGTACCTTGACCTGGACTCCCACTGAGAGAAGAGATGGCACCTAACATCTTTACCCCACCCCACCCCACCCCCAGCTTCTATAGTTTAAATTCGTGCTGCTGTAAAGACAAATCAATAGAAATCATTTCTCCACCATGAGTAAACTTGCTAATGCTCCTCAGGTCAAGTTTCGTTGCTCAACAACTCCCCTACCCCGAACAAGGGGTTTCCCCGGGGTTGCTGCCCTTGTCTACGAATACGGTTTCCAGCAACCCGGGGACTTTACAAAACCAAGGAATGGACAGCGACCCCAGAGGAGGGGCTGAGTCTGGAACGCCCCTGCCTGCCCGAGGTGGACTGCACTGAAGGGGCAGAAAGAATGCGGATCGGGCTTTCCCCTCATTCCCTCCTTTTCCCACCCAGTAAACGAGGACCAGTTTTAGGCCTTCCCGATCATGTCAGTAACCCCAAATAACTTAGCTAAGAATCGTTCGGCTCTCCTGAGTGATGGCCAAATGCTTTTAGTCCGGTGGATCTGCTGTGGCCGACCCTATTAGCAAGGCTCAGAGAGCTAGCGCCAGTTTGGATCTCTTCTGAGTCTGGGGCTGTCTCCCAGGAGGACGCCGACGAGGAGGAGGACAGCGCTGCAGCCGCTTCACTTCTCTGAGGAATGTTTCATTGTCCCACACTGCCACTTCGGAGGCCAGTGCCTTCACGCGAAGGGTCCGATCATCAGTGAGCAGAACCAGGCCACGTGGACGGAGCTGCCTTTGCTCCTTCTTCCAGCCAGGCATGCAGTTCTCGGCCTGAGTTCTCTGGTAGCCGAGGCAGCAGGCTAGGATGTGGTCATCGTTGTTTCCCCGCCGGCTGAGGACGTCTCTCTTGTCATAGTCGGTGGTTTCCAGCTCCTCCCCGTGGCTGCCCAGGGCCTTGAGGCGAGGGTTGCCGAGTTTAAATTGCTGCCGGAGGAAGTCAAGGGACTTTTGGGCAGCCTGCTGGGGCTCCGAGGAATGTGCCCCGGCCTTCGGGTCTCCCTGCTGCCCCTTGGCCAGGCCGCTGAGCTCATGGATTACCACCAGGGGCACCAGAAGGACGTGTTTCCTCCCCTTTAGCAGCTTGCTCAGGCTGCCTAGGTGTTGAATGAAGCTATTGGTGTCTGGTACCAGGAACTCGGCTCTCACGTCTTCTTCCCTCTGCCTGTCCTGAGTGGCGGCCTCCAGAATAGCCTTGATTTTCTCCTGACGAAGCTGCTCTTCTGCGATCTTTTCGGCCAGGATCTGCTTCTTGGCCTCCAGCTCCCTCGTGTCATCGCCGAGCATTCCCTCTCCTTCCCGGTGCAAGTCTCCTGGGAATGCTTTGCCACCTTCTTCGCGTCCCAGTCTTGTCTGCCGTTGTCTTTGCATTTCCTCCTTGAGGGAGTCTGCAGTGGGTGCCAGGCCCTTGCAAGGCCCATCCTGGGCTTCCAGGAGGGGCTCCTCTCGCCTGCAGAGGGCTTCGAGCACGTCCTTCAACACATTCACTCGTCGGCAGTCCCGTGCCAGTACCGCCTCCTCCGAGTTTGTCTTCAGGTAGCAGGGGGCTCGGGCAGCAGTCCTCAAGGGGACAAAGCCCGAGAAGAGTTGATCTTCTTCCAGGATGAGACGGGTGAGGTCCTTCCCCGGTTTCGTGTACAAGGGCACTTCTGAAGTATTCACCACCTTCAAGGCTTGACGGAGACGTTCCAGGGTCCCCCGCGTGTCCCCGGAAAGCTCTGGGTAAGGCTTCGGGGTCGTGGCAGGAGGGTTCCAGGCGGGCCTGGAGATGAGCATCCATTCCGACCAAATCTTCACACTGGGGAGCAGTGCTTTGAGGGCGGGGCTGAAGGAGGAAACCACGATTTGGAGAGGTTCACCCTCGGCTCCCGCTCGGGCCCCAGGAGCCCTGGGACAGCGGTGAAGCCAGTAGGTGCAGCACCTCGCCAGCAGGCTAAACATGGCCAAACCCAGCGCCGTGGCTCCTGCCTGCACCGGAGGGCACCGTGGCTCCGAGCAGGTCTCCTTCCTCTGCGAGTTGTGCACGGCAAAGATGTTGATGGTCACCAGGCAGAGCATTTGGTGATTTCCCAGGGCAGCGGGACTGCGCTGGAGCAGGAGCTCGAAC
>CM053601.1:157355058-157415591 GCA_028646575.1 Pseudocheirus occidentalis
ACCCTCTCGTAGTGGCCCAGCAGCCTTGCTCTTTGCTGCCACACCTTCTCCAGGTCCCCGTCACTGAGGGGATCCTTGGAAAGCAGGCTGCTAAGCTCGACTTCTTGGTCCCTGGCCAGAGACAGGATCCGAGCAAGGACCTGCTGCTTGCTGTCGCCTCCAGGGTCTTCTGGCTTCTGAGGGGAAAGGGGTCGGTGCGGCAGTGAGGCAAAGACTTCTTCTGCTCCGGCATTGCTCCAGCCCTGTGTGGAGGACGGCCAGGGTATGAATTCTGGCGATTCTGGTGCCTTCGGGGACGTGGCTCGTCCCTGGCCGGGAAGGGGGGGAATTCCGTGGCCAAGGCCTCCTAGCTTCCGCTGGCATGGGGTCTTCTTCCTCCCCCTCCGCGTCCCAGAGAGAGGATCCATGTTGCTAGACTTCTTCTGAGCCTTCCTTGCGTTCAACCTGAAGATCAAAAGTGGGAACCAAAGGGATGACTGAGAATGATGCCGGCAGGAATTGTGCACTCTTCCTGGATGGTCCGGGGCGAAGAGAGCTCCCCGAGGCTAGGAAGAGCACGACGGGAAGGTGCAAAAGAGCCAGGTGGCTGCCACAAGACAGAGGATTTCCTGAGACGACTTCTTCTGACACCTGGTGCTTCAAACGCCCAAGTAGAGAAAGTCCGATTGACGGATCGATCGAGAGAGCTTGGCTGCTTCCACTTGCTTGGAGTGTCTGTGCCTCTCAGCCTGGCCCCTGGCCAGCCCCGCTCCTTTTAAAGGGCTCCAGCGCCGGGGCCCGCCCACCAGGCAATGACGCACCCTGGCGCCACGTGACTGGAGCAAATCCGAGCCTAGCCAAGGTCGCCGGCCGGCTGCACACCCACCCCTCTCCTCCCCCCAGGGGAGAAAGGCTGGACTGCCACGCAAATATCCGCAAAGGAGCCAACAAAGACCACCAGGCAACACACCAAAGGATCGAAGGCCATAAGCACCAAAAGGAAATGGAACCCGGCTTCAGTTGACCCGCACGTTTCCTCTGGAGTTCACAGTGTCCCGCGCAGTGCTCAGGTCCCCTCCCCGAGACACTTTGCTTGGGGCAGGCGGGAAAACACGCTGTCCTCGGGGTCGCCTCTACAGCCCTTTGACACCCTTGGCTCCAAGTAACTCGGAGAGAATCCTGAGAGACGCCCGCTGTAAAAGCTTTTTCAAAACAGATCCTAAGGCAAGATTGCCACACTCTTGAGCCCATAAATACCTTGGGGTCTTTACATCTTCATCTCAACTCTGTACCTGACCTAAACATTGCTAGCAACAAGCTCGAGGGTTACTCATACTGATATTGACACATTGATCTCTCCACGGCGTTCTACTACAGACTAAACAGTAGGAAAACCCACAGAAGGCAGAAGTCTTCAAACCCTTCCGACTTACACAGGGTCTGGATCTGCTGGTTTACTCAACAACTTTTACTCAGGAGCTTACTTTACCATTTTCCTCTTAACTGTCGAGGATCCAGAAACTCCAACTCTCAATGCCACTTCCTTGAAAGGAATTCCACTGCACTTCACTCATTCACTGCCCTCCTCGGTAGGAGCAGACGCAGAAATGGCTTGAATCCTCGCACAAAAAAAAAAAAACAAAAAAACAAAAAAAATAGGGGATACAACGCTTTCTATCAGATGATCCCCCGTCATATACAAAAGATTTTACCTAAAAGGTACCCAGTTAACTTCTCTCACAGCAAAGAACTCGGGATGACGCTGAAGTCATCCCTTTCAAAACACTGCATATCAAATCAGTTGTTCTAACAAAGCATCTTGGTGCTACCGGAGGGGCTCAACCAACAAGGTTTATCTTCACATGAAATATGAAACTGAAATAAAATAGGCTTTTCCACTCAGGTCATACAAACGGTCCCAGAAGGTACTCTCCTCTAAGAGAACTAAGTGCCTTAAGCCTCTTTTCTTCAAAACAAAACTGAAGGTGTTTCTGATTTGGTTTTCATAATCAAGAGAACAACAGCTTTGTCCCATAAACTCTTACCCACGTACAGCCAATTATTAACAATATTTTGAATCACTTAAGCACCTGGCGTGATTAAGACGTGTGTGAGAGTGTGTGTGAGTGTGTGTGTGTGTGTGTGTGTGTGCGTGTGTGCGCGAGCACTTGCGCGCGGTGTGCTCTTCCCTTCTACAGAGGGTTTTCCCTGATGACAGAAATGTGTCACGAAAGGAAAAAGCAGGGATGCAATTATCACAGCATCCAACTGTTCCTTGATGACCCAACACACACACACATATCAGGCAGGAGAAAGCAACCTTTGCTCTTTGGGACTTGAGATAAGAGCCACAGCTGACAAGCTATGAAGCAGTAACAATTCCACCTCCTAGCCAGACTCAGGAACAAGCTGGTGGGAAACATTCCTGATGGGAAGGAAATCGCAGAAATACGGGAAGGGAGCCAAAAAGATCCTCCCTTAGGCTTTGCCAATGAGATCCTCTTGGCGTTCTCCCAGCTACGGACCTCCACCTGTAACTGTTCAGGATCTCTTTCCCCCTGAGCGACTTATGGCTTTTCTCTCGAGTGGTGCCTTGCTGACTTAATGAGCCACCAGGTAAACTATACCTGAATTCCAAACTCCAAACAAGAACATTGACCTCAAATGGCAAGTTTCCCCAATCACAGCTCAGACTTAGATGTGGTCATTTCCCCTCTTGTTGAGTTTCCAGGAGCCTTGAAAGTCTACCATGACTCCAACGGAGAAAAGAGTTTGCACCCAATATTTTTACTCCACCCCCACCCCCTACCCGAACCCTGTCTTCTTTAGTTTAAACCCATCGTGGTGCAAAAAGAAATCAGTAGAAAACATTTTCCCACCATAAGGAGACTTGCAAATTCTCCTTTACTCATTTTCATCTGTCAAGAACTCCCCTCTCCCCAGCAAGTTGTTTCCTCAGGGTTGCTGACCTTGCCCACACAGATGGTTTCCAGGAACCTGCCAAATCCCCAAAGTAATCCGGGGAAAGAGTTGAGAAATGGGAGACTGGATCAGGATGAGGGCCAAACATTCTCTGTTTGACGGAGCCATTGGGAAAGAGATGCCGTCAGGTAAGTTTCCAAATGAAGTAAAGGCGTTCCATTTCCCTCTTCACACTCGACATCTCAGAGGCGAAGACCTTCAGGAACTGATGCTTTTAGGGAAGCTGGCAAAAGGGAGGTGGAGTTCAAGACCAAGGACAGCAGTCGCTTTTAAGCACCTCTAGTGGGCGGCTCCTGGGGCTTCTCCAGTACCTCTGTCACCTTCTGGTCCTCCCCCCAGACCTGGAAACACTTTCATTAATGGTCCTGCCAGACCTCTAGAGCCTTCGACTCGAGCCCTTTGGACGATCATGGCTTCAACACACCTCCTAGCCATTGGAGAGTGACACCTTGGTCTTCATCACTTCCACATTAGCTCTGGATGGGGATGTCCAAGATCCTCCCTAGAGATGAAAAGACAATTGCCTTTCTATTCCTGTGACAGCCATTTTAATCCTGGAATTTTTCCAGGGAGAACTGCATGTCGGAACTCCTTCTCTGACCGCTGCAGCTCTCAAGAATTCAGGAGAAAGCGACGGTGGAGGAATGAGAGGGAGGAGAAAAGGAATAGGGTTCCAGGAGTCATGGGGCATGGCGTGTTGAAGGTAAGAGTTTCCAGGGAGTGAATGTGTTTGTTGAGGAGGATCAACTAGACGAGGAGTTCCGGAGGGTGGTCAGAGAAGTTTTCAAGAAGATTGGAAAGAGGGGGAGAACTCAATATGGAAACATTGTGGCAGGGTAGCGGTGCCCAGGAGAGGAATTTGTATTTGATCCTGAAGGCGACAAGGTGCCTCTCCTACATAGTATAGGCAAACCATATACTCCTCAGAATGATACAGACAGTAATTAAATATGAATTCCAAACTCCAAACTATAGTAGTTGCAATCTCAAGAGCCTTTACCTCAAATGGCGAGTTTCCCTAGTAGCAACTCAGAGTTATATGTGGTTCTTTTCCCTCTCATGGAATTTTGAGGAGCCATGAAAGTTTATCTGGCCTCCGGCATAGAGATTTTCCTGAACGTCTTCCCTCTAATTCTGTTTCTTCATTAATTTTAAATTCATCATTTCATAAAGACCCGTCATTAGATATCACTTACAATTTTTATCTAAACTTGCAAATTCCCTTTAATTAATTTATTTGTTTAGAAACTCCATAATCTCTAACAACTTCTTTTCTCAGGGCTTCTGACCTTGTCCACACAGATGCTTTCCAGGAACTTAGTAACTTCCCAAAACAAGAGAGTCAACAGGGATTCCCAGAGAAGAGGATGAAAATTACTAGCCTATGGTGTCTGGTTACAGAGCTCTTCCTTCCCCATGAGCAAGAAGCTGAAAGAATTAACTCCAGGTACAACCTTCTTGAGAAGGTGTCTGTGTGTAAGTTGGATTTGTTTTCTTTTTAATGTACTCTTTCCCAGGATCCATGGCCATAAACAACCTGCATGTTTCCAGGATTTCCATCATAAACATTCTCAGCACCTTTTTGTGTAGTTATATGATGATATGTAATATAAACATTTGTGTTAATTTATAAGCAGCACACTGTGTTTGTGTTATTCTGAATCACCACACTACTGCTATAGTTAATGTCAGTTTGTGAGGCTATTACTGGCGAATTGCATTTTTTGTGTGCTCCCCTATAAATCAAGTGAGCACTGGTCAGTAAATGGGGGTTCTAAGTGCTGTGCTTGTCTCAACCAGCCCCCCTCAAGACTTGGGGGATGCTAGGAGCTGGGCTCCCATTATCAGCAACACTCTTGAGAAGAACAATTTAAATAATCCATTATGATGCCTCCGTGGCTTTCCTTCTGGCTGCTAGGATTAAGATTGAATCCATTAGAGGCCGGAATCCAAAAGCTCCCATCTTATAGTCTGAATAATGGAGCAGTGTCTTCACAGAGCAAAGGCAAGATGAAAACTTGTTTTATTGATATGTGCATGGGTGTTCCTGGGTGGTCCCTAGTTGGTGAGTTGTTTATTGTAGCCGTGGTCTTATCGGCCCCTCTCCAGAAATGGGAAGAAGTATGGAACCCTCCACAGTAGTCAGAGGGTGTACCCCCTTCCCCTAGATACCTTGAGAAAGCTTTGCTGAAAATTGCAAGTACCCTTGATAGGAAAGTGAACTAGGTATGCTGGGGGTGGGGGTAGGGATTGAAGTCTATCTGTGGGAGACTCAGACTGAGTTATCTTTGGAGGAGTGGGAGACTTAGTGTGCAAAGCCAGAGGCAGCAGCCTCCAGGACCAGTCTAGAGGGACCCTGACCCTGTGGCAGAGGAGCAGGCAGTAGCAGACTCAGAGGAACTAAGGGAGTGGCAGCAGCAACAACTGGAGAACTAGCAGCAGCAGTAGCAGAAACCTCACTCACAACCCCTGAGCAGGGCCCCTTGGAGATAATCTCTCCTTCCCTTCCTACCCCCTGGTACTCATGAGACAAGTCAGAGCAGTGGCAGTGGGAGGAAATGGTGCCTTTGGGGGCTGGGGGGAGCCAAGCAGGCGATTCAGTTTCTTGTGGTGTGTATTGGTTGAAGTTAGAAAAATTAATGACAAGCTCCTGCCTGATTTAGCCCAGGCACTGGAGGAGTGGAGGAAAGGGAGGCATGGGAGGAAGTCATAGAGTTGTCAGACTCTGGAGTCCTCTGAAAAGGGGGAGGACCCTGGGTTTGTTGTAAGGAAGGGGGCAGAAACTCTTTTTGAATTTCCCTGCACTAAACAAGAAAGCTATAGTATAGGAAAGGGTTAGAGCTCCTACAGAGACAGAGGAGGAGCTGGGGGAGAAGTTTCTTTTGAACTTCTGGGTGTGGGAGCAGCAGCCGGCCAGAGCTGGAGCTGGAGTGTCAGCAACCCCACACACTCGCAATGGCACGGTGTGAGGATGGCTTTGCTGGAGAGAGGCCAGGCCAGAGCAATCCCCTTCACCTGTGAGGAAGGAGGAAGAGCTGCCTCAGTTCTGTAGCCCTTGCAAGTAGAGCCAGAGAAACTGGGGTGATTGCAGAGCACAAACCAGAGCAACACTGGGAGGAGGCAGGGCAGGGAGCAACCCCTTCTCTTGTGAGGTGAGAACTGGGGCAGGAGCAGGTTGCTGTCCGCTGAATCTGTAGAAGTTATCCAGACCCAGACCCAGACCCAGAGCCAAGTTGAAAGCTTTTCAGCAAGGCAGGAGCGCTGAGTGTGCTTTCCTGCTACGATGTTCAGGGATAGGTTGGGACCCAGGGGTGGAGCTGTCCATGGTGGCATGCGAGTAAGCACTAGAACCCCTGAGAAACCTCCTTGCCGACTTGTAGCCCAGCAGTTCCCCTTTGCCCACCTCCCCGCCTGACCTTGCAGGAGGGGACGGAGTGATTCTAGGACCTAGACTCTTTGGCTCTCTCCAGCTTGCAAATGCTCAGGAGCACCAGGTGGGAGCCTGCAAGGGCAGTGGACCGAGCTCCAGTGGAAAGGACAGGTTTCCAAGAGAACTCTCAGAAAAGATGTTTGGACCCTTGGCTTTGATCCAGGGGACTGTAATCTACTGTGGCCCAGGGAAATAGCATGCTGTATGTTAAGGGAAGCACCTCTCCAGTGAGAAGGAGCTAGCTGCTCACTCCCTGAAGACCCTGGGCTCCAAAGAATGTACAAGGGGCATGTGAGCTCTGTTACATGGTGAATGCTATGTTCTATTTTAGACCTTGTGGCCCATATTTCTTGGGGAAGGGGCAAGTTACTTTCTTGTCCATTTTAGGCCATGTGACAGCTCTGGTAGTATGTTGTAATGCTCAACGCAATGTTTGTGTTATTGTAGAGTACTGTGGTTGTAGTTTATATTGTTATCATGGATGTTTTATTTTCCTGGTTTGAGGACACCTACATGCATCACTTGCTTAGATTGTAAGGGTGAGGATCCTGGAGGGGTGGAATGCATGTAAGGTGGATTTGTTTTCTTTAAGATACTAGTTGCCAGGACCCATGGCTATAAACAGTCTACGGGGTCTCAGGATTTTACATCATAAACAATCTCACTTAATATAATGTGCCTCATTATATAATGACAAATAATACAAACATGAGTTAAGTTGTAAGCAGCACATTGTGCTATGCTGAATCACTATGATATTGCTAAAGTTAATGCAAAATTATGAGACTGTTGTTGGCAAATTGCCTTCTTTGTGTGCTTCTCTATAAATCTAGTGAGCTCTGGTCTCTAAGTGGGGAAAGTAAGTTTGGTTCTTATCTGGACCAACCCCCATTGAGATTTAGGGGATTCTAGGATTTGGTGGTCTCATTATCAGCAATGCCCTTGAGAAGAACAAATTAAATAACCCCTTTTCATGTTTCTGTTGCTGTTTTTCTGGCTATCAGTATCAAGAGTCAACTTGCTAGAGGTTGGAGCCCCAAATCTCTTGTCTCACAGTGCCCATGACTGGATGTTATTGAGAGACAGGCAGAACAGAAGTTCATTACTCTGCCTTGCTCAAGCTAGAAGAATTACTGATACTACATAAGTACATGGATCATACAGCCCAAACAGAAAGAGGTTGGAAATTGGAGTTGGGCAATCATCAGTGATTGTGTGTGTGAGTGTGTGTGTGTGTGTGTGTGTGTGTGTGTGACAGCGTGTGTGTGTGTGTGTGTGTGTGTTTGTAGCCTTCTCTAGTAGATTTTAAGATAAATGAAAAACTTATTTGCTTTATCTATTCTTTGTCCTTAAGTCATATTCTGTGTCCTGTTTCTTAATCCTTCTTTATTTGCCTGCACAAAGCAGTAGATTAATTTTTTTAAATTATGCTAAAGTTTACTGGTAATGATTTCCATGATATTGTTTATATACCTCCATTTTAAATGTCTCTTATATCTTGATGTCAAGTTATTCTGCCTTTTAAAACTTTTTTTCAGAGGGCAATTGGGGTTAAGTGACTTGCCCAAGGTCACAGGGCTAGTTTTTGTGTTAAGTGTCTGAGGCCGGATTTGAACTCAGGTCCCCCCACTCCAGGGCCGGTGCTCTATTCACTTCGCCACCTAGCCGTTATTAAGCATTTACTTTGAGTCAGTCAATGTGCTCAGCATCGGCAATACAAATACAGGGAAAAAGACAGTCACTCACCTCAAGGATGTTATATTGGAATGACAGAAGATGATACATTAAAAGAAGTTGGAAAAAAGCTAAGAATTGTGAATCTTGAAAGACTTGAGCATCCTTTGCCCAGGGATAGTTACTTGTCTGGTAGTGCTTGAAAAGTTGTGCATCCACTCTATACTATGTTCATTAAATGATTCAGCCCCAGTAGTGGCTCATAAGAAGGTGAAAGAATCTCATTTTGTGAAGTGACAAACACAAGAAAGCTGAAGTTATCTGACAAACAGAATCCAGATCATATTGGGTCTTTGAGACAATAGGAAATTTTCCACTAGTGAGATATTATTAAAAATATAATTGGATCACCCAAAATAAAGAACTAGTTCCAAAGGAATTTGGGCTTTCAAAGCAGGTAAGCTTAAAACAAAGTACAATAATAGATTAATCACTGGAGATCACATAATAGGTTTATTTAATGATCAATAATCTCCTGGTTATCATAAGAGTATGAAGAGGTGGTTTAGTGATGATCTTCTGAGAAATCGCTCATGGACTTCATACATCTTGGTCTTTACACTATCAATACACCTGTTAGAGAGTAGGCAGTGATGCCTTTAATCTTCATAGTTTCTATACCAGAGAACCTCAGAATGGCCAAGATTTTCACCAGAGATGCAAAACAATAGTTACTGTCTCCCCAAGTCAGACATTGTAGGTAAGGGAACTATCCAAGGTCAGTTAAATGGCTTGTCCCCTTTTTCTAATATCTAAGCAGAGGTAAGCGATCAATAGCTCAGCACAAAGAGAAAGTGGGTGAGATGAGGTAAAGACAAATAGCATTCCAGGTATCAGGAAAGGCCAATTCAAGTGTATAGCCTCTGGAGATAGCCCTGTGTGAAAAAGCAAATTAAACGGTGAAGTTGTTTTGGAGTGTTTGTGAAAAATAGTAAATTTTCAAGAAATTGGAAAGATGAAAAGAGGTGAAATTGTAGACTATTTGTAGGTAGTATTTTTAGGGTAGATGATTTTAGATTTGATACCAAAAGTAATAGAATCTCTTTGCAATTTGTTTAGCACAAGCATAGTTTGATCACATACGTATACATGTATATGTATATATATGTGTGTGTGTGTGCGTGTATGTGTGTGTGTATGTATATGGAGGAAGAGGGGAAAAATACAGTTTCATCACTTAATTTTTCTTTGTGTCCTTTTTGGAATGGTTTAACCAATTTACACCTCCATCAATAAGAGTACTGAAGTACCTGTGTTATTATGCCCACATTTCTCAGCATACTAAGGCATTTTTATAGGATGTGATAATCTACTAGCAAATAAAGAAATTATAATCAAATGTTAAAAGGTTAAAATAATAAATGAGTCATTAATATATAACTTGTCATTCTATTTAATATTGTTTAGCCACTAAATTATTTATATTTTTAATTGAATATCACTTGCTTACCAAGTTGATGATACTATTGACAAAATAGTACCCCAGCCTTGAATGAAGAAATTGGTCACTTGAAGGACAGAAACCAACCCCTTGCATTGGCTGATAAGTACTGGGAGGATAAGTTCACAGAAGAATGAGTATTCATCTTGCATTATGTTGGTTATGGAATAAAGCAATAGCAGTAACCATGGGATTCTGGAAACTTGAATTTGGGAAAACAGCTCTTGCACATCTGGTATCCTAAATAAGAGGAAGAAAAAAACATTATTTTGTTTAGTGATGAATTTTGAAGACATGACATTGTTAACCTAATTTACAATTCCTTTCACTTCAGAGGGAATAAAATCATGTTGGATAGAAATATGCATGTACAGCAGTCAAGAAAGATAATGAAAAACTTTTAAAGACTCCTTGGAAAAGGCCTGGAATTACCCTTGAAATTCAGGAACTGATAAACAAAGAAAGAAAACCTTAGGAGTTTTCTTTCCCGCGATTCAAGGACATTTATTGGAAAAATTCAACAATTAGTAGGGAAGACAAGAAGATATAGGAGCATAACCCTTTTACTTATAGCCATGATACCATCATTCTCAACTCTTCTATGAGATTTTCCTCTTAAACATTCTATCTCTTTTTCATCTTCAGGTTTTTATAATCTGTTTGTTCTTTCCCTACTACTAAAATGTCTAGATGTTCTCAATCCATCCAAGATAGGAACTGAGCCAACTACAGAGTAGTCTTTTCCATAATTTTGGAAATGATATTATTCCAGGGAGGGAAATTCCCCTCTGAACTTGGAGAGGCAAAGCATTCTCTTCAGTATAAGGATCAACCTAAGGTGATGAGCTGGTAGGAAACCAAGAGGGAAGAGATTGTTATCTTTTCTCCTAAAATCATAACTAGTGTCAGGGACCAAGTCTTTAGGGCCCATTTTTAAGGGCATGGAGAAGGTTCTTGTAATTTCTTGGACATTCAAAATTTTCCCTTTATCATTTCTTTAACATTCTCTAATGCCATTCATAAGGGTTGACATCAATTGACTCCTCCACCCAATTAAAATGTAACTACTTTTGCCAGTTGGAAAACAATCAAGTCAAGCCAATAATAATTTATTGAGTATCCACTGTGTGCCAGACACTACGTTGCTTGATTGAATCAATATTCAGTTGCTGAACTAGCATTTATTAACCATCTTCTATGTAATAGGCACTAGGCTAAGCACTGAACGTGATGTAACCAAGGACTAGATGCCTTCTCCAATCAACCAAATACTTTTTTCCTAGGAGTGATAGAAAGTCTGTTCTTGTTATATGAGGAATTTGGTTAAAAAAGTCTGTGGGGTCCTTGTTATATGAGGAATTTGGTTAAAAAAATCTGTGGGGTCCATAGAAAACCAGAGCAGTCTTTCAGAATCCATGAAATGAAGTACCTGACAGCAGAAAAGAGATGATATTCTTTCTAAACTTCTGAGAACAAATTAATTTGGGAGAAGTAACACAGAGTCCTGGACTAGGACTCTGTCCAAGTTTCCTTTCCTAACCCTTGAAAGAAAAGAGTAAATTTATAATCTCCCCAGATGGGAAGGATTTTGGAATTTCTGTCTTTGCATTAACTTCCTAGCACCATACATTCTATAGCTTATAACAACTTGTGTCTGCATCTGGACACAATGAGAAAGTCTTTGCAAAGTCAAGGCTTTACAGAGTTCCAAGTAGAAAGGGCTACACCATACCTAAGGAGAACATTCTGAGGGCTCCAGAAAAATGTCTCCCAGGAGCTTTGAGTTACACCTTCACATGTTCTCTTTAGGCTTGAGCTGAACTTCCATTGTACTCCAGCAGCACTTGAGGGAATCTTCATCATAGACCATTTTTATATTTCCTTAAGTGAATACTCATTTCTAAAAAGTTAATGCCTGGCTGAACAACTGATAACCTCTAATCATAGAGGTAAACATACTGGTGGAGGTTTGTGAACTATATAGCACTCTAAAACAAACTATTATCTCCTCAGGGTTAGCATTAGTGCCTGACAGGACATGGAACAGTTTTGATCTCCACCCTTAAGATGACAGTCAAAGTAAGGCTTTGGAAAGTAATGCTAGAGCCTACATGAGTGACACATTTATTAATTTTCCAAGCAAGTTGGAGTTCTTAAGATATTGTTTCATTCTGAATTTTCTGAAGTATGAACAATCCATGATAGTAAAGCTATTTCCAAATATTCTCACTTCATATTTACTACAAATGGCTAATATGAGTAAAAAAAAATGATGTGAACCCAGCTGTTTGTGAATCTGTGACCAGCTTAATTAAAATAACCCAATTCTGCCTCTTTGCTTAAAAAAATGAACAATACTTAACGCTTATTGGATCCGACTTTTGAAATCTACTTACTTCCATATTTCATGTCCTTTTGAATGAGACCTCATATTTCTTCTTTTTTTCTTCTCTGGTTACTAAACCAGAATCTAATCTGTAGGAAACATAAACATTGGACAATTTTGTTTTATATGCAGTTTGGGGGTAATTGTATTAGATTCTCTTTGAAAAGTATGAGCATCTGTACTCAATTTAATCAGGAGGAAAGAATATGCTCTTAATATCTTGAAAATATGTACACCCAATCAGGAGGTAATTCATTCATGAACAAAAAAAGATTTTAAAGGTTATCTATCCCAAAGCAGATATTTTAAAGGGGGAAGAAACTGAGGTTCAAAATGATAGTCTCAATACCCCATGGTTAAGTAATGTCAGAGCTAGTAATTGAGTCTCAGTCTTCCCACTGCGAATTCAATCTTCTTTCTTCCATTCAACCTACAATCTAATTTTCCACATTGCTGAAACTTCACAGCTTATTATAACCATTTTTTTGTTTACAGTGTAATAGAAAACAGAGAAAAATGATGGTAGTATGGAGATAATACTGCAAATGTTATCAAGGATAGAGTATTCACAAAACATAAAGAAGAAGAAGAGAAGAACTAGAACATTGTTCTGGGGTGCAGCTGGGTGGTGAAGTCGATAGAGCACTCTCCTGGAGGGAGGAGAACCTGAGTTCAAATGTGACCTCAGACATTTACTAGCTGTGTGAGTCTGGAAGCCACTTAATTCTGCCTGCCTAAAAAAAGAACACAGTCCTGAGCATTTCTACTTGGAAGATGAAACATACCTGCAGAGGAGTCAGGCTCAGTGCCTTAGAAAGAACCTGGACATCATCAGATCTTACATATTCATTTCTATGAAAGTATTCACTGAGAATCTGTAGCTGATATCCTGAAAGATTGTATGGTATTTTGATTCCTTTTTCATTACCAGATGCTTCTATGTTCTCTGCCTTTTTTTCTTCATCCTCATCTTTGAATCTGTTCAAAGCCGGAGTTTGGGGCAAGAAATCTGAGGAGTAACCAAGAGAGGACAAGAGAAAGTTTTTTAAAAATGAGCTAAATGAAATTAGACCAAGGCTCCTAAAATCACCAAACTGAAGAGGATATCACCCAGTGATGGCCATGGTGGGTCACTCAGATTACAAGGTTTTCTTTTGGACTGGAGAAGGCTGGGCAATTGGGGTTAAGTGACTTGCCCAAGGTCACATGACTAGTAAGTGTTAAGTGTCTGAGGCTGAATTTGAACTCAGGTCCTCCTGACTCCAGAGTTGGTGCCCTCTTCACTTTGCCACCTAGGCACTCCTACAAGTTTTTTAAGAGATAGAAAATGCAGAAACTCCCAATAGCCAAACCAAACTTGGGCAAATTCTCTAGCTGTGACTTGGGGCACATACCCCAAAGAGAACCACAATCCTCAGGCCCACATGTCTACTCTGACATTATGTCTGACTATAAACAACTTTCATTCATTTTCTACTTTATTGCAATCTTGTAGCATAGAGGTAAACCTTGATTTCCTGTTCACTATGCTTGTAGTATGTAAGTTATAGCAGATCCTTTGAGGTAGAAAGGTTTATATTTGGGGCTATGTGTACTGTCTGAAACCCAGCCTCGTCCATTTGGGGAGGATTATGAGAAGATGATTTATTAGGCACAATCATTCACAAATATCGTCTCGTTTTGTAGAGGGATTGTATTCTGGGGATGGTGGGGGAGCAGGCCATGCCAATGAAATTATAGATCCTTTAATAGTCAGAGTTGGTAACTTAGATTTACAGGAAAAGTATTCTGACCCTTGAGTATATATTAGAAACCCCACCTTGCCTAGAAAAAAAGAGTACTGGGAATATTTTTATGCATTATTTACCCCTTTCTTACCATTCTCCTCATGTTTTGCAATCCCATCTCCCCCACTCAGTCCTGTGTTCTGGGAGATTCCTTTCCATGGAGTAGAGTTGTTCATACTCCTGGTTGGGATTCCATAAGGTGCCTGAGGAGGAGGGGAGAGTAAAAAAAGATCCTACATTATTCGAGTCCATGACTTTGATGTTACAAACAAATGTGAAATTCTTTATCTGTTGTGATTCATAGATTACTTTCCATCTTTTACTTTGTGCCACTACAAAGAATGTTGAGTCTTACTTCTACACTCCTGAACACCCAGAGGGTGAAATAATCATCAGCTGAGAACTAAAAACTATTTTAGTGATTTTTTTCAAAGATAAAGTTAATCAGATACAGGTTATAATTCCCTTGTGTTGATTCCTCATTCATTTATCTATATATTTATGTCTATCTGTATGTATATATGTATATGGTGTATATATATTTCGTGTGTGTGTGTGTGTGTGTGTGTGTGTGTGTGTGTGTGTGTGTGTGTGTGTAATCTTCCTAGTAGAATCATGGCTTTTGAGACCAAGGACTGTTTGTTAATTCTCATCATAGCGCCAGCATGTTGCACGGTGTTTTGAGCAATGGTATTTAACTTAGACCTATATAGAGATGTCTTTCAGTGATAGAACACCAAATATTAATGCAGATAGTCACATACTTGGGCACTTAGAGTCTTAGAAAGGTGACTGAGTTAGTGAGATGGTCTATATGTTGTCTAGGGTCAAACAAAGGTAATATGTGTCAGAGGTAGAAGGCAACGATTGACTCTAAGATCAGCTCTCCATATGCTCCACCATACTGACTCTACCTTGTAGGCAGTTACTACAGTGTTGGCAATGTTAAATATATTGGATTAAATTTTAAAAATGGACTTACTTGTATATTGGATGCTCCTTTTTGGGGGCCTGCACATTTATTCATTTTGAACCTTTGATTATGAAACCAGTGTCGGATCTGCAAGAAATGCAAAAGTTTATGATATAGTAATATTTGTTAAACAATCCTATTACAAATACCAAAATTACCTTCTAACATGTTTGTGTTTATTCTGGAAACAGTCAGTGTTTATAGTAAAACATCCTCTTGTGAAGGAAATAATCATCTTGAAGAAATGTAGACACTCTTTGTGATGCTAAAATTTTGAAAGACTGGGGAGATTTTAAGTATAATTTAACACAATATTGACATTTTAAAGAAGAAACATGGGTTCAAGATGGACAATTGTTCCCAAAGATTCTTGGGCATTAAATAAAAGCATTCAGTTTAAGTCCAACCCAAGACTCTTTCTGCTATATGAGCCAAAGTATGAACCAAGTTCCATCCTTACACATTGCTTAGAGCTTAACTTGGCAATCTTTTCTTGACCCCAAGTTATGATATTTTGAGGGAAATACAAAGTGAACTTTAGAGAGGCAACACCAGAAATGTTATCAGTTATTCAAGAAGCACTAAGACTAAAAGTAAGAAAGGAATGAAGACATCATTCTGTGCATTTCTATTCAGGAGATGAAACATACCTGCTTTGGAGTCAGGTTCAGGGCCTTAGAAAGGACATGAGTGTCAACAGGCTGGATATATTTATTTTTATTAAAGTACTCCCTGAGGATTCCTAATTGATGTTCTGAGAACTTGTGTCGTACTTTCTTTCTTTTTTGATCATTGGATTCCTCCACATTCTCTACTTTTTGCTCTTCACCCTCATTTGTTTGTCTGTTCAAATCTAGAGGGTGGAGTAAGAAATCTGTAGAGCAACCAAGAAAGCGTAAGTGAAAATCAGAATAAATTAGCTAAGCAAAATTAGAATTATTCTCTTCAGCTCACCAAGCTGAATATTGTATCACCCAATAATGATTAGGGTCAGTCAGGTGGTTCACATATTTTATGAGACAGAACGCACTGAAGCTGCCAGCAGCTAAACTTCACTTGGGCACATGCTCACTCTCAAGCATGGAATATCCAGCAATGCTTAAACAAGGAGCCACAGGTGACATGTTTACCCTGATGCAATTGATGACTAGCTATCATGAACTCAGGTAACTCTGTTACCATTTTGTGGTACTGGTTTCTGGAAAGCTATGTTGGTAGTGTTCCAACTGAAGCACATCCTTCTAAATGAAAAGATTTCCATTAGGGGTTATGTGTAGTGTCTGAATACCCGCCTTGTCCACTTGGGGAAACTTATCATCAGATTTGAAAGAACATCATTATTTTCCTGGTACAGACACTCTCAAATACAATCTGCTGAATTCTAAGGGATCTACAGTCTAGTGTGGAGGAGGACCCCACACAAATGAAATTACAGATTCTTGAAGTATAGTGGATTGCCTGGAATTAGAGCAATGCATTCTGGCTCTCATGTATGACTAACACTACCTTGTCTGGAAATAAATGAGCAGTACTTTAGGTATTATTATGCATTACATACCCCTTACTTACCAGTCTCATTGATATCCAACACAAACTCTCCCCTCATCAGTGCATCAAATTTGCTAGTATCTCCTAGGCTCTGGAAGAGTTTTTCCAATGAAGTAGAGTTGCTTGTACCTGAGACTGGGGTTCCATCAGCTGGCTATGGGAACAGAATTAACCTAGGGTTATTCAAGTATCTGAACCTGGGATAGTAAATACATACATTTCATCACAATGTAATCTGAACCAAGAAATTATTTTCCATCACTGCTTTCCATCACTACAAACAAATAAGTTACAGTGTTATTCATAGTCCACTGAGCAGAGACATTCGACTGGACATTGAAAAGGGCACTGATAAAGATTTGTACCAAAATAAAGAGAATCAGACCCAGAATAGAATTCCTCCTTATTGATGATTCCACTAGTAGAATGATTAATTGTCATTGAAGCAAATAAAGGAGGGATCAACTGCTCAACTTTTGTCAGTCTATAAGCTTTTATTAAGTGTTGATCTTGTGTTAGACACCATGTTCTGTGCTAGGGATAAAAAACAAAGAGCATTTTCTCTGCTTTCAAGGATATTGCTTTCTAATGGGGGAGAGAATATATAAATATCTATATACAGTGCAAATGGAAGATAATCCCAGAGGGAAGGCATAGGCAATTGAGAAACAAAGGGGACAAGGAAAGGCCTCTTGAAGAAGGTGGAATTGTGGTAGGTTTTGAAAGAAGCCAGGAGAGAGAGGGCTAAGAAATAGCCATTCCAGGAATGCAGATAAACCAATGAAAAATCTTGAAGTTGGGAGCTGAGTATTACATTGCAGAAACAACAAATTGTTAAGTAGAGCTAGGTAGTAGAGAACATACATGGATGAGGGTAATGTAGGAATGCCAGGAATTTAACAAGGGCTAGGTTTTGAAAGTCTAAAGATGCTACACTGAAGAGTTATTTAAATTTAATTCTGTATGTAATTGGGAACCATTGTCAGAACAGCACTTGAGGAAAATCACTTTGACAGTTGATTGGAGAATAGTGGCATAAAGAAAGCTCAAGAGATGATTGCAAATAGCAACACACCAGGCATGAGATGATGAGGATCTGATCTCAGCTCGTGTAAACCTATTTGAGTGCAGATGGAGAGATGTAAACAAGAGCTTCTGTGAATGTAGACATGACAAACCGTATTCACTAACTGAGGAAGGAATTGAGGATGACCCTGAAGGTGTGAGCTTGGATAAACTTGGTGAATGATGATGCCATAAATGTCACACTGCATTAAAATTGGCCAAAATTCTTTCATTAATGAAAACTTATGAATAGTGTAAAATACAATGGAAAATAATGGGTTTGGATCATTTTTCATGTTAATATAGTTCAAAATGTAATGTAACCCTAAGTAATAGTAATAGAAAGGTATATATGGAGACCATGGGCATCTGACATTAATTGGAATACAAACATAGAGTATTATACTTGTTGTCTGATGCTAGTCCTATCTGAGTTCTAGAAGGGAATAAATTTATACCTAATGTCTCTTGGCTTCTTTCCTTATGTTAAGTGAATGCAATTGGAAGTTTAGCCTCTCTTGACATTGTGATTGGTCTGATGGTGATAAAAAAAAACTTTGTTTTTGGATTTTTTTAATCCTAGATCATAGTGAGGACTAGTGTTTGTTTCAACTTACCTTGTCCACTTCTTCTTTCTTTTTACTTTGTGGCTGTATCTTTTGTCCCTTTTTCTGTTCTTCAGGCAATTTAATAAGAGATGATATGTTTGTGGGGAGTAGAGAGTCTGTGGAATTTGGGGGGGGGAGAGAGAAATAATTCCATCATATTTTTTTTTACTAAGTCAATTAAATGAGTAGGCTTTCCATCTCCAGTTCAGACAAGTTATAAATTCTTAGAGAACACAGCAAAATAAGAGAAAAAGGCAGATTTGGAAGAAATGAGAAATCACAGTACAGTTAAGGAAGAAGTCATTATCTCACTAGAAAGCAAGAAAATTAAAGGAATTCAAAGTTTTGAAAAACTCTTCAAAGGAAAATCAGACACAGACAAGGTCAAAATAGTATATCTTCTTAAGACATCTTTTCCAAATATGACTATATTTTGAATAGCTGCTTGTTAGTTTATGAGAATTTAATCATAATGCTATTTGTGTTTGATACCAAGAGATAAAAACTACCACTCTTTGGAAAATAGATTAAATGTTAAAATTATTTCAGATTACCACCCTGAAATTTTATTGTGGTAATTGCTAAGAAAAGAATTATAGAATGTTAGAACTGAATACCCTCATTTTTCTTTTCTTTTCTTTTTTTTTTTTTTTTGCTTTTTTGGAGGGCAGTTGGGGTTAAGTGACTTGCCCAAGGTCACACGGCTAGCTTTTTTGTGTGTGTTAAGTGTCTGAGGCCGGATTTGAACTCAGGTACTCCTGACTCCAGGGCCGGTGCTCTACTCACTGCGCCACCTAGCCGCCCCCCTGAATACCCTCATTTTGTGGAAGAGGAAACCAAGACCTAATTAGGTTAAGTGATTTATCCAAGTTTATACTTATTACAAATAGATCTTTGTGATATCTGTACCATATCATGTTTGTTTCTTTATAATTTTATGTTAGTTAAAATAATGCTTAATTATTGTGCTCTTCAAATAGTTTCTGAAATTTAAGATCACTATACTCTTACCCCTTTGAAGAAGCTTAAAATTTCATTTTTAAAAAGGTTTAAATTTAAAAAACGCAGACTCTAGGTAACTGAGATAAAAAAAAACCTGTTAATAGTTCACAATAAAAGTGTCAAATCAAATCCAAATGAAACTGGAACTATCAATTTCTATTTGTATGTATACCTATGAATTCAAAATTGTCTCCCCAATGTTTCTACTCCTTCCATGCTGTGGCCCTCTACTGCTGGTTATGTACTATTATCAATTTAAAAGTCTATTCAGCTCTTCTTGAGTTAGCCCAAACTATTGAAAAAAAATAATTCTTTAAATTATATCTTAGAGATTTCAGAACGAGCGAAACTCATGAGAGATTACATTAATTGTCTATTGAGATATAATATTTAATGTAAGGTTCATGTGTATTATGCCCCTTACTATAATAAAATTTTTAATCATCTTTTTTCTCCCCTTAGGCACAACCATGTAGGAATCTCCTTTTCAAAAATTACTTTTATATCCATTTCAGGAGACAGAACAGAATAATGACAATTTCAATATCACACCCCATTTTCAAGAAAAGAATTGACTCTTGTGTAATCATCTTTTTTTTTTTTTATAAAAAGATTGTTCCTTTTTCTAGACTCTGTTTCCAAATGACTCAACTGGTTTTAAACAACATGAAACTGCAAAGGAAAGAAAGTTTTTCCTTTGGCAGAATTGACTGCAAAATAAATCTCTTCTTTTCCCATTAGCCATGCCCCATATAGTCAAGCTACTCATTTTCCCCAAATAAGAGCACAAAAGGAAAGAAAGAAGATGAGAAGATCTGAATGAAGGCCCTTTCTTCCATTACAATAAAATGGTCTAAAGCTTACTTGCCACCTGGTTCTGCTCTTCTTTGTTTTCTTCAAGATATGCCTTCAAAAGGGAATCTAAAGTGTAGAATGGTTTTGGAGAGTGGTTGTTAATGTGAAATGCTCCCTCATTTTCTTGGTTTTCAGATTGGTTGTAATTCTGTTGCAAACTTTTGCTCATTCCACCAGTGTCTTTTTCAGTCCCCTTTTCTGACATGTCTTTGTCTTGACTTTTGGAAAGATCTAGGTGTGAACAAAAAAGAAAAATGGTTAGAATTATGATTTTTTTTACCTGATAACATTTTGTGTTGCCTCCTCCACAAATCAGGAAGGAAGCAAGGAGAGACAGAAAATAATGGAGAAGAAAAGGCAGAAAAAGGAAAAAATGCAAGTGAAAAGTGAGTAGGTTATTGTGCAGGGCACAGTGAATCTCATCTATTTTTTTGGAGATATTCACATCTAAGTCTTGGAATTAATTTTACCTAGGACATTTCTGCAACTTATGAAAGACATGCATTATCTAATGGTTAGCTCATTACTTATTACTCTGCTCCCCCATCCCCTGATTCCAATAATATATCCTTCTTTTTCTTGGGCTTGCTATTTTTTTTGTTCTCTGAGCTCTCCTTTTTATACAAAGTCATGAAAAACTTTATGAATTTCCTATGCAAACTTTTTGAATACTTGTAGGCATTCATCATTTTTAAACCTCCAAAATGAAAAATTTTTTAGAGGAGTGAGAAGAGTGATTAAAAGTTTTCTAAACTCTATTCTTAAAATGTTTTCTATATTAATTCATATAGTTTTATTTCTTCTTGAAATTCCTATCCCTGTCCCTGAAAATCCTTAAAATATGATAAGGATGGCTAGGTGATGTAATGGGCACCAGTTCTGGAGTCAGGAGGATCTGAGTTTAAATCCAGTCTAAGACTCTTAGTAACTGTGTGAGTCTGGGAAAGTTACTTAACCCCAATTGCCTTACTAACAAAAAACAAACAAAAACCATGATGGTAGATATATGAATATGTGTTAATCCTCAATGGAAAACTTCAATGAAAATCTTCAATTACTCGAAAGAATCTCTCAGAACAAATCTCATACTTTGGTCCATAAGTTTCTGCCACCTGAAGAACGCACATGTTTTGAACATGAGCATCTGTCATTGAATCTTGGCATCCCTAAATATATAGTAAAATATAATATCCTAATATCTCTTGTGCTCTGGTTTGATGCAGATTCATGGATTTGGTTTTCTTCTTCTGGATACATGAGTGTAGTTTAAAACTAGCCTCTACTATCCACAAGATTTGTCTGATTACATTGAGCCTCTTTTGCATGATGTGGTCCCAAATTACAATGGAATGTGATAGTCCTAACTTACCTTGTCCTTTGGTTCCTCCTTTCTCCTTTTCAATTCTGCTTCTTGCTCTCTTGCCTGACATTCAGGGACTTCAGTAA
The DNA here is from genome assembly GCA_028646575.1 of Pseudocheirus occidentalis. Lineage (NCBI taxonomy): Eukaryota > Metazoa > Chordata > Mammalia > Diprotodontia > Pseudocheiridae > Pseudocheirus > Pseudocheirus occidentalis. The sequence goes on from CM053601.1 coordinate 157,376,295, forward strand.
GAGAAGTCACTGAAGATTTGAGAGGGTCCCTTGAGAGTAGTAGACAATGTGACTCTATAGGGGAGAAGAGCTATCTGTCAGGACTTTCTATTCAATTAACTCAGTGAAAGATGCTTTCCTACCCAAATACTCAACTCTACAAATGCTCCCATATCCCATAGCAAAACAAACAAAAAAGCAAGAAAAGACAGGCCTTGAAGAAATGTGATAGTACAGAACAAGAGAGGAGGAATACACAATCTAAGTAGGGTACAAGTGGTTTGAAGAAATTTCAAGGGAAGAAAAAAATTCTCAAAAAGAAAAGCAGAAAAAGACAAGGTCAAAATGGTGTCTCTTTTTGAAATATATTTTCCATTAGTGAGGATGGCAAAGAAAATGGATGTGTGAGTGGGAAAAAGATGGAAAGCTGAAAAAATGTTTGGGGAATTCCAGAAATACTGGCTGGAGGGTTCCAGATCTACATGTGTTTTTAGCCAAGTCATACCCAGGGCCTCTAGAGCTTTTTATTTTCTCTTCCTCTGAGTTAAGTTCCTCTGGGAAGCATGTATTGACTTTTCTATCAATTTTCTGTTCCCCATTTATGGCCATCAGTGAGGATGATGGTAAAGACATTGAATTTACTGGAGAGAAGGAAACAAGCTAGTTAATTTCATCCTTTAGTTTTGGGACAGATCATCCTATAAAACTCAAAGCAGTCATAAAGGAAATCACAAATGTAAGTGCTTATAATTTCAAATGTGGTATCAGAAAAAAGGTTTTGAAAAAAAAGAATGAATCCTGTGGGGTAGGGGGATGAGAAGCTTAAAAGTAACTGATAAGGAAAAGTTGAAGCCACAGTGAGTAATTCATGACTGTCAGAGTCTGCTTCTCCTGTCCCCCTGACACCCAAACTCAGATCCAAATGGAAGAGGTATTACCTTCTGTTATTCTAGGCCCCATTTTTCTTGCTACCCCCTCCCCCAAATGGGATGCCATTTCCCTCTTCTCTAAGGCCACCTTTGGGACTGATTACATAATATTACCCCACACCTGATTCCAAAAAGGATGATGTATTTCAGGTATCCACAAACTCCTCAAGTCAAGACCCTGAAAAATTTTATGGATTATCAACTTTTTTGGAAGTATCCATAGGCTTGACTTGCTGAAGACATTGCTTCACTGTCCTGTCCCTCAAGTATAACTGGTAGAAAGAGTTCTTTCAGAAGATAGGTACAAGAATACAACTCAACATTTGACCAAGAGACCCATAAGATTAATGTTGAAATTAAATGTAACTCACCTCCTGGGAATGAAGAGGTTCAATCTTTTTGGAAAAAGTGGCGATGTGAGTCAAAAAGCCAAGAACAATGCTCTAGCCTGACTGAGGAAGATGTGGGTATTTATAGTCACTGTCTTCATGAAGGTGTTAATCAGGAAGTCTGTTGGGTCAGGGAGTTGAGTTCACAGGTCAATTTTCTCTTCAACTCAAGTCAGATGATTCTTCAAAATATTGATTTCACTCTTGCTCAATCTCTTCAGTTTTCACCTCCACAAATATCTCTGACTTTCTTTTTTATTACTTGTATATTGAAAGGAATTAGAGCTCCTGTTCATCTTTCAGTCTATGAGGATTTCACCTTTCCAGCTGTGGTTGGAAACCATAGAAAAGGTTTCCAAAAGCTTCCTTATCCATCCATCCATCCATCCATCCATCCATCCATCCATCCATCCATCCATCCCTCCATTCATCCATTTGTCCATCCATCCATTCATGCATTCTTTCCATCAAGTTTTCATTCACATGCCAAAAATCTTTCATAGGTAAAAATGGAAATACTATTTTGGCTGGAATTTGAAAAACTATTACTGCAATGATTTAGGTCTCATGTCAACTCCAATATCTAAATGATGTCATTGCTGAGGTGTGAACCTGAGGATGTGACTTCAGGCCTTTTTCTGAGGAATACCTTTCAAGTTGTGAACTAGACTGAATGGATTACAAAAAATATTATCCGGAGGAGATTAAGATTTAAAAGAAAAGAAATTCACACCTCTTCAGGGGTACATAGAAGTGGTGGGATAGCCCCTAAAAAAGTTAGCAAACTTAAGGCAACCACTTTGAAATTGAAACAGAGAGAGCAAAGCTGAACTTCTGAGGGAAGCAAGCCTCCCACCCCCACCAGCACCCACCAAAAAAGGTAGGTGTGTCACCAGAAAATTTCAGGAGGTGAGTCTCTAAGTACCTCACTTAGCATCTCAGTGCCCCCATAAATTAGTAGCCTTAACTAGAGATTCTACCTCTTTTGGTGTTGATGGAAGGTAAATTTTGTGGTCTTTTTGGTAGTCTGTGCTTTGAGGTCAACTTCAGATACTAATGTATGATTGCACCACTTGGCAGATGAATTGCTAGAGATTGTATTTCTCACAATACAGAAACTGATTCCCCACAACTCTCCCAAGAAAAAGTAGATGAGTTGGTAATGTCTTCAAGCATATTATGATAATTTGCTGTTCCTTAGTATAGTTCTAGGTTGATTTCTGGGTAGTATAGATTTGATTTATTTTGGTCAATGATGTTTCAAAAAACTGAGCAAAGCATTTCCCCATGCTTACCATGCTCCCCTAGGAAGGACCCTGGTTATTGGCTTCCAGCACTAGAAATACCACAAACCATTCACAGTATTGCGGAGAAAGTTATCAACCTGCATTGGAGAGATTTTTCTTTGTGAAGCTACAGGTAATAGAAATGACTACTGCCAGGATGTTTGGGATATCTCTTTAATGCAGTCATTTCATTTCTACTCTTGAAGGAGAAGCAGAGATTCCCAGTAGGAGGTCTACCAGACTCAGCTTTAAGAATCTTTGCTATCTTGCCTTACCATTCTTAGCTATGTATTTTCACTTGTTGACAGTGAAATAGATTTTTTTAAAAAAGGAAAGAAACTCTGGGCAAATTAATTTATCTACTAGGCTAGAAGTTTCATAATAAATTGGCTCAAATGCTCTTACTTAGGCACAAATAATAGATAACAAAACTTTCTAGTCAATAATGAGGAACAAGTAAAATTATGTAATATTGAGCAACAAGGATTTTTCTAATTTTTGATTGGACAAAGTATAAAAAAATTGGAGGATACCAACCACAAGTTGTATCATTCTTTCCAAGATCATTTTGCAGCTAACACTTTCTGATTTCCCTGAAATCATATGAACAAAGCTTTTATAGGGATATAGAACTTTCAACTCACAAAATGGATGCTGTTCACAAATAGGGAGTTGGTTTGGTTCCTTCAGTTTTCCCCTCTGATCCTTGAGGAACCTGTTCTCCATGAATCACTTATCCAAAGCAATTCATATAAAGTTCATTATATATTCAGGATTGGTATTTTGAATCATCATTAGATTATTAGGAATAAGTTTTGAGCAGGCTTTATTATAACAAATAATACAACATCTAACACAAAGCTAAAAGACATTTATGAGGCATAGGATTATAAGAGTCTGTTTGATTATGGTAGTTAATATGCATCCTTCTGTTAAGCAAGACAATAGTTAAGAACACCTGGAAGATGGGATCTCCTCGTGGAGTATCTGCATCTTGTTCAGGCAATTGGGTGTCTGCTATTATTTGTTGGATTTTGTGTAGACTTGTCATAATGTCACTTTATTGGGTAATGTAGAGACAAGATTGATTGATAATGTGCAGATCCCTCCCTGTGAAGCAGTTATAAGATCTAAGACCACATGCTTTAGCATGACCATCTGAGATAAAGAATCTACCTTAATTTGAAGGGAGGTGGTGGCTTTCTTGTTGACTGGGCCAACTTCTCAATCTCAAGGAAGAGGTTTCTAACTGCTTTTTCCAATGTGGCAATCCCAAATATGGAATTATGGACCAGAGAAACTTTATTACTGGAATTTTGTCTTTTGCAAGATTTCTGATACATTTAGCTTCACCTGTTCACTTTCGACACTTTTGTCACCATGCTTCTAAATTTCTAGTGGAATGTTTCCCTATCATTCCTATAGAATGATACTGAAGGGAATAAATAAGGGATCCTACAAATTCCAAACCAAATTAGGGAAAGAGTTATATACATTCTTTCCCCACAGATAAAAAAAAAATGGCCAGAAACCTCAAACCTATATGTGAAATTTGAAGTGGGGATTGCTTCAAAATTTTTGTCATAAGTAGTAAAATTGGTTCATTATTAGGTTTGCAAGCTTAATATGTTTAGTTTTGTAATCCACCTCCTATATTTTCTTGTAAATGGTTGATCTTGCACAAATAAATGATCCCCTCTTTGAAAAATGAAGATATTGTGTGCCCACCTAAGCAGTAACCAAATTCAATGAATTACTGGGGGTTCTGTTCCTCACAATACACAAAGTAAAATTTGGAAGAGGATTATTAACTACTGGTTATGAGATTGTCCTAGTTTTACAGAGAACTGTAGTTCTATTAAGTCTTATAGTTAAATAATTGCAATAAAGATGGGCGAAAGTGAATGATTTTGGTTTAGTACCATCTATAGGTCTATTTGGATCAGACAAATGGCATAAAGCAAATTTAAATGGCCCAAAGGGTCCAATAAGCTACTTTGGAGTTGTATTGTCCAACTGGGAATCATTTGGAGTAGCAGGGAAAGATAACCAAGGATGACTTACTTGGAAGACTGCTCCCATATCCAGCATCCACAAGGCCCAATTGCTTTAAGATGACAAAGAGCATGTCCTACTTCACAATGAAGTTTACTAACAGCTTTTCCAGGCTCCTGGGAAAAGTGGAACTGAGTGGAAAGAGAGACTTGTAATACCATAAGAATTATACAACTGTAAGGAAAAGTGAGAGGTGTAGAACATATGACAAGTGTGATAGTGAAGCATAAAGAAAATGACAGGGTAAAAAATATCCATTTCCAATAGTTGAAATTTTTTTCATTTCCAAGAGGGAAAGAGCTTTTGGGCTCCAGCCTCTAGCAGGTTCATTCTTGGCCAGGGCAGGCAGAAGGACAGCAACAGAGATGCAATAGCGATTATTTTTTTTTATTCTTCTTAAGGGGTTTAATGGGAGCACCAACTCCTACAGCATTCCCTAAGTCTTGATAGGTGGCAGTTGGGACAAGCACAGAATTTCAGCTTTCATTCCACACTTATTGACCAGTGCTTACTTCATTTATAGAGAAGCATACAAAGAAGACAACTTGCCAGCTAGCCCCACAAGCTTACATGAACTTTAGAGCAATATCATGGTGATTCAGCACTCAGAGTGGGCTGTTTACTACTTAACTCAAATTTTACATTATCTTAAGGTTATGTCTCACTGTACAAGTTCAGTGAGATCGTTTATGATGTGAAACCCTGGGAACTAGTAGATTGTTTATGGCCATGGATCCTGGGAACTAGTATCTTAAAAAGAAAACAAATCCACCTTACATATACTCCTCCCCTCCAGGATTCTGGGTCTTACAATCTAAACAGGTGAAAACTTTGGGGTCCTTGAGCCAGGAAACTAGAACATTGTATCCACAATTCACAATATAGCCTGCAACAACACAGACGTTGTGTTGGCACAGCAACAATATACTACAATAAGATAAATATTGTGTTGTGTGTCATAACATACTACCAGAGCAGCTACCATTGCCTAAAACAGACAAGAAAGTAATTTGTCCTTTTCCCCAAGAAGCCATAGCATTCTGCACATAACATATCACACACACTTTGTGCATTCTTCGGGGACCAAAGTCTTTGGGGAGTGGGCAGTCAACTCCTCCTTTTTCAGATACTGTCTAATATACTGCTTTTACATTAGGGGGACCCTTAGGTCACACTCCATTCCTGGGCCACAGTAGATTACAATCCCCTCAATCAAAGCAGAGGATCCAATTATCCTCCAGAGAATTCTCTTAGGGGTGTGTCCGTTTTTCCAACCGTTGCAGGTTCCCACCTGGCCCTCCTGGGTGCAAGCAGCCTCGAGTGAGACGAAAAGTCTGAGTCTTGGCAGTGCTTTCCAGTCCCCCGCCAAAAGATCTGGGGAACAGCTGTGCGACAGAGCCTACAGGGTGGTTAGGGTGCTTCCTCCGTACGGACAGCTCCAACCCTGGGTCCCAACCTATGTCTGAGGAACAAGGCAGGAAAACACTTTCAGTGTTCTTGCTTTGCTGAAAAGTTTTCGTCGAAGGCCTAGGTCCTGAGCACTCCTCCTGCAGGTCCAGTGGACAGCTCCCTACTCCTGCCCCGAGCCTCGCCTCACCGAGGGAGGGGTTGCTCCCTGCCTCCACCGAGTGATGCTCTGGCTTGGGCTCTGCACCCGCTCCGACTTTTGCGTTCGGCCCGGGCAACTCGTCCTCCACCCTCATGGCGGGAGGGGTTGCTCTGGCCTGGGCTCTCCAGTGAGTCTCCTTCACGCTGTCCCGGGGCTGGTGGGCTAGGCTGCGGACATTTGAGCTCTGACTACAGCCCTACTTCATGTTCCTCCCCCTTCACTACAACAAACCCGGGATCCTTCCCAGTTTCGAACAATTCTCGGGCTTTCTCTCATGCACCTTTTCCCTTTCGCTCCTGAGATAAATCAGCGTGAACATACGGAGCCGAACTTCACTGACAACAGCTTGCCATGAGTTTTTCTCACAGTATTTAACTTTAACCAGTTCACAGCACAAGAAAAGGAATCGCCCACGCTACTTCCTCACCCACCCTGAGCAAGCACCATTTCCTTCCACAGCCGCTGCTCCAGCTAGTCTCCTCAAGAGTGCCTGTTGGGTACGGAGGGGGAAGGCTAGGTTATCTCCTTGGGGCCCTGCTCTGGGCACCCCGGGGAAACCGCTCTAGCTGAGGTTGCGGCTGCCGCTACTACTGCCGGGGCAGCTACTGTCGCTGCTGCTGCTCTGCCGCCACTGCCTCTGCTACTGGGTCAGGGCCTCTCTGGATTGGTGGTTCTGGAGGCTATTGCCTCTGCCATTGCACACAGACTCTCCTGCTTCTGGACTTCAACTCCTGCATCACTCCTAGCTCCCTTCTTATCAAAGGTACCCCCAGTTTTCAGCAAGGTTTTCTCAAGGCCTTCGGGGTTATGGGGCACATCCTCTTACTCCTAAGGAGGGGTCCGTAGGGCCATGACTACAATAAACAGCATACTAACAAGATACCACCCGGGGACACCTCTCCTCATCCCACTAAACCCCGTACTCTCCCTGCCTTTGGCCTGGGAACATCCTGCTCCTCTATCCCACGTGTCAGACAGAGAGCTTTTGGGCTCTGGACTCTAGCAAGTTCACTCTTGATCCGGGCAGGCAGAAGGACAGCAACGGAGACATGACAGTAATTAATTCTTTTATTCTTCTCAACTGGGTTGCTGATATTGGGAGCACCAACTCCTACATACAGCATCCTCGAAGTCTCGATGAGGGCCAGTCCTGACAATCACACACATTCCACATATTTCTCCCCCCCTCCAAATCTCGGGGCTGGTGGAGGCAAACAGCATTCTAATTTTCATTCCACACTTACTGACCAGTGCTCCCTTGATTTCTAGAGAAGCAGACAGAGAAGGCAATTTGTCAACAATAGCCTCACACATTTACAATAATTTTAGCAATATCATGGTGATTGAGCATAGCACACTAGCAGTGGACTGTTTACAACTTTATTTAAATGTTTACATTAACTTAAGGTTATATGTCACTGCAAAAGTGCAGTGAGATGGTTTATGAAGTGAAATACTGGGGCCTAGTAGATTTGACCATGGATCCTGGGAAGTAGAATCTTAAGAAGAAAACAAATTCAACTTACATACACAAGATTACTGTTAGAGTTTTTTTGGTCTAGAGTTTTCTTGTGTAGAATTAACTGGAGAAAGAACACCAGATGACAGTATTAAATTAAAGCAAAACAAACAAACAAACTTGGATACCTAGCTTTCACACGAAGCAGTAAGGAGCAAGTTTCACATGGGCACAGTGTATAGAAGAGTCGTTTTCTCTGATCTTGATTGAAGTTAGGGTGGTCAGCAATATTAGTAATGCTCCCTCCAAGATGGGTTGAGTTCTGCTGGTCCAATGAAAATTCTTGATGTATCTCCCTAGGTGGGAGTATTTAGCAAAAGGTCCAGTCTATACTGGAATTCCTGCTTTGTGAAGTTCCTTCTCTCTATTTTGTAATTCCTGTATATAAAAAAGCTATACACATCTCCTTCCAACAGTGGTAGGATCATTCCAACAAGGATGACTGGGGAGAAGGGTTTCACTTTTATGGTAGGGTAACCAAACAATATTTTAAAAACAGGGAGCTGTAATTTCCCCCCTTGCTCTGCTTCACAAATAAAATAAAGCAAGGCCAAGTACCTCAAGCCATTTTAAGTGAGTTTCAGAGCATAATTTTCCAATAAGAGTTTTAAGTTCCTTGTTCATGTTTAAACTGACCTGAACTCTGAAGGAGATAAGGAGTATGAAACTTAGGAGAAAGTGATAAATACGAGATGCTAATGAATGCAATAAAGGAAGACCAAGGTAAAGACTCTGAGAAAGATAAGTTTATTAACAGTGATTCATATAATTATTAACAAAGTGGGTTACTCTGGCAACCTCAGGAAAGCCAAAGGAAAGGAGGGAGGAGTTGGGTAGTTTTGGAAGCTTAGAATAGACTATACTAGGAAAACTAGTTTGGTATTCAGGTTGTTGTACCCAAACCCAAATCCCAGGTCACTACATACCACCTGATTCGTGGCCCACTATTAAGCTCATTTTATATTTCTGTCTTTGTCTTTATCCTATATCTTGTAATATCTTGAAACTGCTTAAAGGCATGCCTGGGCATTGCTCAAGGTATAGTCCCCTGCCCCCTCCTTCCCTAATAAGCATTCTATATATTCCCCTTGAACCAACATAAGTGTACAAGGTTCAACTCAGGATTATGGTGTAATGTAGAGACCACCCTGTCCTGTTCCACTGACCAAGCAGGGTCCCCACACCCTTTGCCCAGAACATGACTCTGGCCAGTTCTGGGGAATTCCAATCCCCCTTATTCCATGATCCTCCACCATGTTCTGGAAAGTGCTGACTATGACCCTCCACCCTGTGCCCTCCAGCCTGTTCTAGGAGGGACCTCCATGTCACAGGAGGGTTGCACCCTTGTACCCTTGCACTATATTCCCAAATTAGCCCTGAGCTATCCATCTAACTAATGACTCTTCTTGGCTTCTGTACCTCATGGCTTCTGCTAGCTCCCCTCCCTGATTGTGGGTTTTGTGGTTTCAGCCTTTATAACCAAAACCTGTACCCCCAATGGATTACTACTGATTTGAGTTTACACTCTGGTAGTCTCATGCTTGCTTAATAAGTCCACACCTAAATTTACTTGAACCCAGGTCTCAGCTCACTCTTATTCTCTGCACAACAAGGTGTGGCTTACTATTCTCCTCTGTGACAATTAATGAATATTAACTGTTTTATTGGATTTGTCTATCACTTGTAATCTAATCACTTGTAAATCAGAAGCACCAGGTTTTCAGTCTCCTTGGGGAAGATCAAGCTTCCCCAATTGTACAAGGACAGGCAAGGACAGATGATGTGTCTTTTGGGGCACATGACACCAGATTAAGCTGGTGTGGGCTTGTTAGCAGATAGCCTAGGAGTTAATGGCATGAATAATAACATTCTATGTCAATCATGGCATTAAACTAACTTGAGAAGTGGGAGTGGGGGTGGGGATGGAACCAACCACACCCCCCAATATTTGTCATTTACTCTTCTGTCATTTTAGCTAATCTGATAAGTGTGAGATACCTTAAAAGTTGCTTTAATTTGAATTTCTCTAATCAAGAATGATTTAAAGCATTTTAGAAATATGACTATATATAGTTTTGATTTCTTCATCAAAAACTGCCTGTTCATGTCCTTTGACCATTTTTTGTAGTTGGGGGAATGATTCATAGTCTTATAAATTTGACAAAGTTCTCTGTATATTTGAGATATGAGACCTTTAGTTGAGAAACTGCCTATAATAATTTCCCAAATTTTCTATTTTCCTTCTAATCTTTTCTACATTGGTTTCATTTGTACAAAACCTGTCAAACTTAATGTAAGCAAAATTATCCACTTTTTACATTCTACAATGCTCTCTTCTTCTTGTCTATTAATTAATTATTCTGCTGATAATAAGTCTGATAGGTAATGAGTTCCATGTTCTTCTAGTTTTCTTATGATATCTCCCTTTATATCTAGGTCATGTATCTATTTTGACCTCATCTTGGAAAATGATGTAAGATACTTATACATGCCCAATTTCTGCCAGATTACTTTCCAGTTCCCCCAACAATTGTACACAAATAGTGTTTTCTTGTACCCAAAGCTTAAATTTTATTTTTGTCAAACACAAGACTACTATAGACATTTGCTACTGTGTATTACATGTCTACTCTGTTCTACTGATGACTTTTCTATTTCTTAGCCATCACCAGATAGTTTTGATAATTACTGCCTTATAATATAGTTAAGAACTGGTAGTGCTAAAACTCAGTTTTGTTTTTACATTTTTTTTGCTAATTCTTGAGATATTCTTGACCTTTTGTTCTTACAAATGAATTTTATTATTATATTTTCTAGCTCAATTAAGTCATTCTTTGGTAGGTTAAATGGGATGGCATTGAATAAGTAGTTTAGGTAGATTTATCATTTTTATTATGTTGACCCTACCTTCTCATGAACCACTAATATTTCTACAATTATTTAAATCTGACTCTATTTGTATAAAAAGTGTTTTATAATTATGTTCATGTAGTTCCTGGCTTTGTCATGACAGGCATGCTTCCAGATATTTTATACAGTCTTTAGCTATTTTAAATGTGGTATCTCGTACTATCTCTTCATGCAGGGTTTTGTTGGTGATATGTAGAAATGCTGATGATTTATGTGGGTTTATTTTATATCCTGCTACTTTGCTAAATGTATTTTTATAGTATTCCCCCTCCCCCATTATATGCCAAGACAATTTTAGCATTCATTCTTCCAAGATTTGGAAATCCAAATTTTTCTCCCTCCCTCCCTCATCTCCCTTCTTCATCTTCCCTCTTCCTAAAATGGTAGACTATTTGATATAGGTTATACATGTGCTATGATGTAAACATATTTCTATATTAGTCATAGTTGTGAAGGAAAAAAGAGACCAAAAGTAAAATACACACACACACACACACACATGAAGAATAAAATAAATGAGAAAAGTATGATTCAATCTGCATTCAGAGTCTATTGGTTCTTTAAATTGCTAGGGATAACATTTTCCTTCATGGATCATTTGTACTTGGACCATTTTGTAGCTGAGAAGAGCTGAATCATGCATAGTTGATCATTACACAATGTTGCTATTGTGTACAATGTTTTCTTGGTTTTGCTCATTTCACTTTGTATCAGTTCATTCAAATGTTTCCAGGTTTTACTGAAATTTGCTTGCTCATCATTTCTTATTGCATGATAGTATTCCATTACATTCATAAGCCACAGCTTGTTCAGCCATCACCCAATTGATGAACGTTCTCTCATTTTCCAGTATTTTACCACCATAAAAAGGGCTGCTACAGATATTTTTGCATATCTAGGTCCTTTTCCCTTTTTAATGATCAATTTGGGATACAGATCTAGTAGTATTTTTGTCCTTGAGGTTTAAATTTTAAGCATGTTAGATTCTTTTAATATTAAGAAAGTACTCAGTAAGTTTTTGCCCTCACAGTTTTTAACATTTGCATGTATCTGTCCTTTCCTTTTTTAAAAAATTAACTTCCATTTATTTTTAAATTATATCATTCATTTCCACAAGATTTTAAGTTACAAATTTTCTCCCTGTCTTTCCCCTACCCACCACTCCAAAACAGCAATCTCACTATATATCCCCTCCCCCAATCGGCTGTCTCCTATATCCTCCCCCATCACCCCTCTGACTTTCTGGTAGTGCATGATGGATCTCCCTACACCAGTGCCTGTATAGCTTATTTCCCAGTTGCATGCAGATAATTAATAATAATAATAATGATTACAATGTCATATATACACATGTATTTATAGTTTTAACATTTGATTTTAGAAATTTAAATTCGAGATTCTTTCCCTACCTCCCTTGTCACCCACCTCCACTGGAAAGACAAGCAATTCAATACAGGCTGTACATGTGTAGTTATGCAGAACATCTCCACAATGGATATATTGTGAAAGACTGACTATATTTTCCTCCTTCCTATCCTGCCCCCTACTTGTTCTATTCTCTGCTTTGTCCCTGTCCCTTTACAGAAGTGTGTGCTTCCAACAACCCTCCTTCCCCACCTGTCCTCTCCTCCATCATCCCCCCTCCCATCCCCTTTCCTGCTACTCTCCTGTAGGGCAAGATACCCAATTTAGAGTGTATGTCATTCCTTCACTAAGACAAATTCAATGAGAGTAAGGTTGACCCATTCCCTTTTGCCTTCCTGTTATTGCCCTCCATTGTTACAGTTATCCCTTGCCTCTTCTATGAGATGACTGATCCCATTCTGTCTCTCCCTGTCTCTTCTCATTCTATTCCTCTCCCACCTCTCAATTTCACCTTTTAAAATATCATCTCTTCCTATTCAACTGATCCTGTGCTCTCTGTCTATGTACACATATATACACACACTCCCATATGTATTCATATGCATATATACCCTCCTATATAGACATATGTGTATGTATACATATATATACATTTATATTCCCTTCACCTATCCTCATACTGAGAAAAGTTTCATAAGTCACAATTATCGTTTTTCCATGTTGACATGTAAATAGTTCAACTTTGATAAATTCCTTTTCCATGTTTACCTTCTCATACTTCTTGTATTTGAACGTCAAATTTTCTATTCAGTTCTGGTTTTTTCATCAAGAATGCTTGAAAATCCTCCACCTCATTGAATGACCATATTTTCTCCTGGAATATTATACTCAATTTTGCTGTGTAGGTGATTCTTTGTTTTAATCCTAGCCCCCTTGATCTCCGGGAATATCATATTCCAGGCCCTTTGATGCCTTAATGTAGAAGCTGTTAGATCCTGGGTTATTCTGATTGTGTTTCAACAGTATTCAAATTGTTTGTTCTTGGCAGCTTGTAATATTTTCTCCTTGATCTGGGAACTCTGGAACCTGGCTATAACATTCCTAGGGGTTTTCTTTCTGGAATATTTTTCAAGAGGTGAGGAGTGAATTCTTTCAAGTTCTATTTTGCCCTCTGGTTCTAAAATATCAGGGCAACTTTCCTTGAGAATTTCTTGAAGGATGGTTTCTAGGCCTTTTGATCATGGCTTTCAGGTAGTCTAATAATTTTGAAATTGTCTCTCCTGGATCTATTTTCCAGGTCAATGGTTTTTTCAAGGAGATATGTCACATTGCTTTCTATTTTTTCATTTGTTTGGATCTGTTTAATAGTATCTTGATTTCTTGTAAAGTCATTTGCTTCCATTTGCTCCACTCTAATTCTGAAGCAATTATTCTTTTCAGTGAGCTTTTGAGATTCTTTTTCTATCTGGCAAATTCAGCTTTTTAAGGCATTCTTTTCCTCATTGGATTTTTGAGCCTCTTTTGCCATTTCAGTTCATCTATTTTTTGAGGTGTTTTCTTCAGTCAGGTTGTTGACTCTCTTTTTATGATTTTCTTGCACCATTCTCATTTCTCTTCTCAATTTTTCCTCCACTTCTCTTATTTGGTTTTCAAAGTCCTTCTTAAGCTCTGCTATGGCTTATAAGCAGTCTACACTTTTCTTGGAAGCTTTTGGTGTGGCAGTTCTGACTGTGTTGTCTTCCTCTCATTCCATGCTTTGATCCTTTTTGTCTTTCAAAAAGGAATCTAAAGTTGGATTTCTGTTCTTACTTTGCTTCCTTTGCCTGCTCAGCTTGCCAGTCAATTACTTGACTTTTGGGATCCATAGAACTCTGCTTTCAGAGGGGAGGGGCTTTGTTCCAAATCACTGGGGTTTTCACATCTGCTCGAGCTATTAGGAGGGTGCCATCTCTACAGCCTCCACCAGCTTTGGCTCACTGGCCACGCACCTCAGGACCACCATCCAGGTGGTGTCCTGATCCAGGCAGGTGAAGGCAAGAGCACTTAGCCTCTGAATGATTGCTTGGCCCCCATGCAATCTGCTGGGCCACCACTTCTGCTGCATCTCACTCCAGGACAGATGGCTGAACCTGTTTCTTTCCCCCATATTTAGCTGAGTTCCACTGACCTTTTACTTTGTCCTTGACTCTTAACAGCTGACAATTCTGGAAACTGCCACAGCTGCTGGTGATCGACTCTCCTGAGTGCTCCAGCAGCACCTTGTCCTGGCCACCCTGGGGCTAAAGCCATGGGTCCATGTGGGCTGGGCTCTGCTCTTAGTGTGCTGTGATGAACTCTTCCTGTCCACCTGCTGGGATGACTTCAGTAGGAGCTTTGTTTCTCTGTTATTTTGTGGGTTATGGAGCTCTAAAATTTGTTTAGAGTCATGTTTTATAGGTATTTGATGTGATAATGGGGGGAGCTCATGGAGTTCTCCTGTTTCTATGCTGCCATCTTGATTCCTCCCCTATATATCCTTTCCTTATGGTATTTTAATCATGATTTCTTGAGAGGAGGAAGGGGCTAAAACCACATCTTTGTATCTCTCTCAATTCCTAGTTTACATAGGAGGGCACTATATGGGCTATACAAATGAAAGTATTTATTTATACAGTTGTCATGTCTCCTCCATTAGAATATGGATCCCTTGAAAGCATGGGGCCATGGTTTTCTGAACTTTGTTTGTATTCCCAGCAATTGGCACAGTGCATCACACATGGTAATGTCTTAAAAAATTCTTTTTGATTGAAACATATTTGATATTGGTTGTTAGTTCAATTTGGAAAGAAACCTTGAAAACCTTGAAACTCAGGAAATATTGTACCAGAATAAAGAATAAGAAAATCATAGAATCTCAGAGTTAGAAGTCTAAGAGACTAACCATATCTAACTAAGCCTTTCTTCTACAACAAACTCAATAAGTGGTTAGTAGCTTTTACTTGAAGACTTCCAATAAGGAGGAACCCCCTACTCTCCAGGGTAACCCACTAAACTTTTGGATAATGTTTATTGTTAGGATGTTTTTCCTTACAACAAGTCTAAATTTTCTTCTTAACAACTTCCACACAGTGCTATTACTTCTGCTTTCTGAGACTAAGAAGAAAAAACATAAGGTCTATTCCATACGATAGTCCTTCAAATTCTGAAAGATACCTATCATATCCTACCCTATGTCTTCCCCTTTCCAGGACATTTAGCTCAAATTCTTCCTGCCATTGTCATGTGGAATGCTCTTTTTTGTTAAATTGATTCTTTTGTTTACTTTTAGTTTACAAGATTCAGTTCCACAATCCCTTGAGTTTCAAATTTTTTCCCTTCCCTCTCTCCTGCCCCTCCCCCACCATGGCAGCATGAAATCAAGTATAGGATCTGCAAATACTTTCACATTGGACATTAGTATGATTAGTACAACAAGGGTTGTAACTGCTGGAATGAACAATAGGAAAAAGGAAACAATACTCAACATGGAAAAGAGAGCAGGTAGTTTGCTTCAGTCTCCATTTAAACTCTGTTATTTCTAGATCTTTCTCTGAATGTAGACATCTCCTTCTATCCTGAGACTTCTAGAGTTGTCTTATAACTTGTGTTTCTGAGAAGAGTCCAGTTTATCAAATTTGGTCATCACACATACATTGTGTATGTCATTGTGTACAAATTTCTCCTGGTTCTGCTCTTCTCACTTAGCATCAGTTTATATGAGCCTCTCCAGGTAAATATGAAGTCCATCTGCTTCTTATTTCTTATAGCACAATAGTATTCCATTATATCCTTATGCCACAACTTGTTTAGCCATTCTGCAATAATGGGCATCCCCTTACTTTCAAATTTTGCCACCACAAAGAGAACTACAGTAAGTATTTTTGTACATCTGGGTCTTCCCCCTTCTATAATCTCTTTGGGATACAACTCTAGATGTGGTATTACTGGGTCAAAGGGTATGAAATTATTTATAGCCATTTGGGCATAGTTTTAGATTGTTCTCCAGAATGGTTGAATCAGTTCACAACTCCACTGACAATGCATTGGTATTTTAAGTGGAGTGATCTTAAAGATCTTTACCAGCCTGGTTTCTTTTCTCTGGATACCCTGTAGCTCATCAATCAAGCAATTAACAAGCATTCGTTAAGTCCTAATTCTGTGAATGGACTCAAAGAAGAGCAAAAAAAATGAACCTATCCTCAAGGAATATATATTCTAGGAAAGGAGACAAAATATGAATAACATATGTTTCCCAGAACTAAACACAGCACTCCTGATGAAACTGGAATAAGGCAGAGGGCAAACTTCAGAACTTATTGAACCAGTGGACATAGGATATAAACATCTCCTATTAATACAGAGCTTTATCTCTTGGACATCAGCAATAATTATTCTTGTCATTCACAGAACATGTGCATTGGAAAGATAGAGATATAGATGTAAAATAGCCAAATAAACCAGATGAGAAGCATGAGCTTCAAAAAAGAAGGTGCAGATATGTATGAGAGTTCCTATTACAAATTCCTGGGTGTTCCTACATTCTATTTTCCAGCTCAAAGATCACAAAGGGCCAAATTCTTCTCAGGGTTTGTAATGTTAATGGAATTAGAACATCTTCCCTAGCCATTAACTGGCCTATTAGTTGAAAACTATATATACTGGGAAGCTGATATTTTACTTTGGGGGCTTGCTCAAGAACAGGACCTTTTGATTCCATGGACAGGACTCTGAGGAACTGTTTGTTAAAAGCCTCCCAACTACTCAGATGTTGGTGCTTCCCCAGTCTGATAATATGTGTAGCTGGTTGTATTACTTTGTTCAAACAGTTGGAACCTGTCTGTTAGATTCCTTCTTGGATACTCACTTCCTTCTACTTACCTGTACTTATCTGTATGTTAATTAAAGTAAGATTGTTAACCCCTTTAAAGCTGTCTTTCTTTTAAAAAAGCAGATCAAAGAACCTGTGCTAGCAGGTCATTTTGGGTGTTGTAGGGTTCTTGCTACTATGGGATTGAGAGGGGATGATTGCTCCCCTGAACTGTAAATCTCATGATGATAAACTATTTTCAAACAAAAGAATATCAAGGATCATAATAAAATTGCTATCATCAGTCCTGAAGACCAAGAAATAGAGAACTGGACAAAGTGTGTTTGGTTCATAAATGTTGATTAGTACTTAAATTTTTCAACTGCCAGGTAGCCTTCACATAAACTGCTTTATCATTCAATTCAATGCAGTTAATTTCAACATACCATGAGCAAATCTAATAACATTTATTTTTATTAAATTTAAATGTAAAGTTCTATAACTTGGTTAAAAAAAGTCAGCTATAAAAGGATAGTTATAACAGTGTAACTATAAATTGTGCAAAAAAAGATCTTAATATTTTAGTGTACCCAAAGCTCAATATGAGTCAATAGTGTCATATTATGCTAAGAAGCTAACATGACCTTAGGGTGCCTTAATAGAAGGATAATATCTAAAACAAAGGACACTATATCATTGCTATGGGTTGCTGTAGTCAGATCTTGAATACTGTGTCCAATTTGGGGAACATTTTAGGGCTCCACATAAAAACAAATTAAACAGGACTTTCATCTCATTCAGCATTTCTCCAATAATATAAAAATATCATTTGTACATGGCAAGTGTAAATTTCTTCACATATACCAAGAAAGGATAGAGATAGAAGGATTTCAGCTTGAACCTCAAGCTCACAATGAATCAATGAAAATAACATCTATGGATATCTTGGTCTTCTTGAGGCAAGACATATCCAGCATAAATAGATAAAGCAGAGGAACATGGCTGAATATGTTGAGACTTACTGACATTCTGATTTCAAAGGTGAATGAAAAGATAGGATTAAAGCAATTAACAACCACATGCAGTGTTAATACACATCTTTGGAATTTTAAAGTGTACTGTAGGAGATTTGGAAAGTATTATAATGAAAATCTAAATAAAATTAACAAAATACCACTATAGGGAAGCTACAGAAAAATAACTCTTTTGTGCCATAAAGGATGAATGGGATTGATAGACATTCTTATGGCACGTGGTAAAAAGGCATACTACCTGTAGAAATACTTTTGCATTTATCATACGTCACTTCACCAAATGATCCTAAAGGCTGTTAACAAGTACACGTAATTGGATTTGTTAAATGTAACCAACCAAGGGTGACTTAGCTCTAGATGGGGTCTATGAATTGATTAAGATCAAAGAGATCAAAAGGCACTCCATTGTTGAGAATACCATAAAATCTATGAGCTGTATTGACTGACGACATGGGAGAATCAAACAAATAACTGAATTTTTTTGTATTTGTTTATGGAAATGGAAGAGTTTAAAATGGCAATTCATTGCTACCAGAAACTACATAACGGTTATCTTTAAGGAGCCCATAGTGATCAGTATAGACAAAGCCAGGAAATGATGGTGATTATGTAACATATCACTGAAAAAAATGAGCACCTACTAAACACCCAGTAAGATGTGACTGGTGACTAAAATTATACACCAGAAGCTGACTATCATTCATGGACTGACAGACAACAGATTCAAATACTATAAATGCAGATCTAAAATATCTTGGAGAACACAATAATAAATTGTATTGGAATCAAATTTTTATTGACATAGATCAAAATATTGCCCTCAATTTCCCAGGCATGACATAGCCTCAATACAGCTCATAATGTCTTCCCCAATATTCATTCTCCAAACAATGTGAATTAAAATTATTTTAAAGTGTAAAGTTCTAGCAAAAGAGTAAAGCCATGTGGGAAAAGGATGTAGAACACTTCATCTCTGTTTTCTTGCCTGTTATTGGAATTATGCTGTGAATATTTTCAATGAACCTAAAGAGGATTAGCTTACATTCTAATACTTTTACCTACAAAAGAGAGATTTTCCATTTCTGCAACAGTCCATAGAAAACATTTAAAAACATAATAATAGCAGGATAGTTACTTGTCTCGTGGTAATTTCTATATGAACCTCATGAAAAAATGAAACTAAAGTTATTATTTATTAATAAATAAGACATATGTGACAGAGTGCTGGATCTGAAGTCAGGAGGATCTAGGTACAAATCTAGCCTAGGATACTTAATATCTGTGTCATTCTGGGCAAGTCACTTAACCTTTGTATGCCTCTGTTTCCTCAGTTATAAAGTGGAGATAATAAGAGCATCTACCTCCTGAGGAAGGTGTGTGTGAGGATCAGATGAGATAATATATTGTAAAGTGTTTACCATAATGCCTGGCACAAAGTAGGCACTATATATACACTACCTATTCTTACTACCTATGATTATTATTATTGTTGCCATTAATAGTAATAATAATAATAATCATATAGATTGAGTTGATCTTGTACGCAGGAAAATCTGGTTTCAATTCCCACTACTAACACATACTGACTGTATGAGGTTGGGCAAGTCACTTAATCCCTCAGTCTTCTAGTAAGAAAATAAGTTCCTGAAAAAAGTCCCAATCTGTACTGCTAGTGGGAACTTCTTCATGTTAGAGTTCCCTAAGTCAATGAAATAACAAGTTCAGTTCCTACCCCTTTATCCCTTCATGATTTTAAGAAAAACAGCATATAAGTGACTAGAGACCAGCTTAGGAGTTTGGAAGACCTGAGGTCAAGTCCAATCTCTGACATGTGTTCTGGGGCCCCACATAAATCATTTAACCCCTCAGTTCCCCAGACACTCTAAGATTGCAAATTATGAGGCAGCATAGGAGAAAGAAAAGAGGACTGGATTTAGAATAAGAGAACCTGAGTTCAAATTCTGGCTCGACCACTTATTAACCCATGTGATCTTGAGCGAATTGCTTCATTTCTTTGGGTCTCAGTTTCTGTCTCTATAAAATGATGAGGTTAGAAGAGATATCTTCTGAGGTTCCCTTCAACTCCAAATCAACTTGCATCAGTTATAGACCAACAGCAAGTGCAAAAAAGCTGCTATTTGAATCATACTTTAGAGTTCACACTGCACTTTCTCTCAAAGCACCTATGAGTCAGTATGTTGTAGAAGGAAGAGTGCTAGATTGGGAGCCAGAGAACCTGGGTTCTACTACTTAACCATCTGTGGGACCTTTAGAAAATCTGGCCTCACTTTCCTCATCAGTAAAATGAGGGACTTGGACTAGATAGGCTTTGAGGCATCTCTTAGCTCCAAATCTTTGGTGGTAGATAGTACTTGTACTACTGTTCCCATTTTTCTAGATGAATTAAATGAAATGCTTAGGTAATTGGGTGTCAGAGTTGAGATTTGAAATTGAAGAGGTCTTCTGACCTTTATCCTAGTGGTCTTTGGTGAGGTGAGGTGAGGTGAGACTAAAGGAGAGAGAGAGAGACAGAGGAGAGAGACAGAGAGAGACACAAAGAGAGACACAGAGAGAGACACAAAGAGAGACACAGAGAGAGACAGAGAGAGACAGACACACACACACACATACACACAGAGAGAGAGAGAGAAAGAGAGAGAGAGAGAGAGAGAGAGAGAGAGAGAGAGAGAGAGAGAGAGAGAAGTTGTTATGATGGCAAAATGTTTTCTTTTCTATTTACATTGTTTTTATGTTTCGCAGTCAGAGATCAGTAAATCATTAATTACTTTAACCCTTCATCAAATAATTTAGAAAATTCATTGTAGGTGTTGTTGTTTGTTTGTTTTTTAATCATTACTAAGAGGCCAGTGGTGGGGAGATCTTTAAGATTTTCACTGCTGTTCCTAGAAGAAAGCAGAAGGGAAAGAATCCATTTATTTGTTTACAGTTTCTTGGTCCCATGATATCAAACATTTTACTTTATCCAATTATCTGGTCTCCAGGTAACTGCAGAATTGCATCTGCCTCTGGACTCAACCTAGCAAACTCCAAAGGGCATGATTAGTTAGCATTGTGATGAAGGAGAGGAAATTATGTAGCTTTCTATGAAAGTTTAGCAGAAATGGAAATTGGCTCCATTGGACCTTATTAAACATGTATCATGTCTCCTAGATCATGGAAACATCTCCTGAAGTTAATAATTATCCTCAGGCTCCCAGGAAAAGATTAACAAGCATGATTCCTGCCATAAATGAAAGGCTACCAGATGGGGCACCTTACCAAACTTATCATTGGTCTAATCCTGTGAATGAGAAAGTGTGTGGGGAAAGCATTTGATTAAAAGTTCTGTTCCTTTGGGAGCTTCTATTCCTGTTTCCTCGTGTCAGAAAACCTTGGGTCTTTCTCAGTTGTAGGAAATGCAATTTCATGATCTTTTAACAACAGAGACATCACTAGACCACTGAGGCTTTTCATTGATAATGCAATGGGTTGTAAGTCAAACTTCTAACATTTGCAACTTAGACAAGTCAACTGATTAACTTTCAGAGTTCAAAGTCCTTCTGACCACTTTTTTCTCATTTATTTCCATACATTTTGAAAGGAAAAGCTGTCTCACAAAAAGTATTGAACATCTGAGCTAGAAAGAACAGTCCAGTTGCCTAATTTTACAGATGTAAAAGCACTGTGATTTAGAGATATTAAGTGATTTTTTGAAGGTCAAACAAAAGTAGACCACAGAGACAGTACTAAAGGAGCAGCCTATTTCTCAATCTGGTGCTGTTTATACTACCCTATGGTTACCTCTGATTTGTCACTTCAGAAATGGAAAGAAAAAGCAAGCTTCAAACGTGACATGACAAAAAGGGGTTAACCCACATGGTCCTCAAAACTCCTTAGAATTTGCCACCTTCCCCTTGCTCTGACCTCTTTAATATCTTACTTATCTTTAGCCTTCTAAAGTGTTTTAGGCAAGTAGCCAAAGAGAAAATCAAGGGAATGGATTCCTGGTTGGGCTAGCAGAATGACTTATTTTAGAGATGAAAAAGCAGATGAAATGCAACCAAGCACAAGGATTTGCCCAAACTAGACACTCAATAAATCTGCATCCTTGTTCATTGGTTTGTATCTCTTCCTGTCTTTAAAAAAGTCTGAAATTAGAGTGATTTGAAATTTCACACTCTCTATCTCCTCTTGTTGGCTGCCCAAGTTTATTCCTTTCAGTCTGCATTGGTTACCTGTGTGCATCTCTACTGAACATCACCAAATTAGTGACATTAAAAAAACCCAATAGCTTCTGAAGGTGGCTACTTTCACTCTGTGTGTAAAAAGTGAAATATAAGAAAAAAAAATCTAGATAATCCTGAGTCAGAAAATATGAGAATTTTTTTTTTCTATTTTAAAATTTCATGTGTATTTATTTATTTGCTTTTTGGAGGAGGGAAGGCAGGGCAATTGGGGTTAAGTGACTTGCCCAAGATCACATGGCTAGTAAATGTTAAGTATCTGAGGCTGTATTTGAACTCAGGTCATTTGGAGTCAGGTCGCCCTGACTCCAGGTCCAGTGCTCTCTATTCACTGCACTACCTAGCCACCTCTTTTTTTCTATTTTTAAGAGAAAAATGAAAAAAATAATAGGAAAACAAGCTAACGTTAGGAAATTATTTAAAAAAAAAACAACTAGGCACCTTTCAGGAATGCTATGGGGTTTGATACAGATGTAGCACATTCTTCTACACCCTGCCCTCCTGGACAAGATAACATGTATATTCACTCTGCAAAATCCTACAGGTTTTCCTACAATTATTTAGTTGTATTTCTCTCTTGCATTTGGCAATGTTCTTCAGAATAAGAACCTATCCTGTATTACTTACACGGCTTACCCCACTCTCCCACTTCATCAAAGAGAGGGAAGATTAAATCCATGAGATTTGGCTTCCTAAGGCAACAAAGTCACTATTTACATTTCCAAATAAAATATATTTTGGAAACAAAAGAATTTCCCATTCTCAGTTAGAAAAATTAATTAGTTACCTACCTAGTAATTCATCCTGCTTACCAAGCGCTGTGGACAATTGAATTTTCACTATGAGTTTGCATGGTCCTGTGGTGGTGATGATGGTGGTAGTAATAACTACCTTTTTTTTAGCACTTTAAATTTTGCTAAATATTTTGTAAACATCACCCCATTTTATCCTTACAAACCCCCTGTGAAGCAGGCAGGATCATTTTCTTCATTTTCTAGATGAAGAAACTGAGGCTGAGAGAGGTTAGGTAACTTGAACTTAGACACATCTGGTAAATGTCTGAGACCAGATTTAAAACCAGGTCACTTTGCCTTCAGGTCCTGTGCTCTATCTACAGTCACACCTACAGTCACACCTACAGCGCCTATTAAGATTTCTGGGCAGTAGATCCTTGGTGATACTGTCAGCACAATTTGCCCATCAAGGAGATCATTGTAACAGAAACCTATTCAGTGCTTTAAAAATTTCAAAATACTTTAAATATCTTACATCATTATAGACTCACACTACCCCATTCAGACAGATCCTAAAGGTATTTCTCCCCCCCCATTTTACAGGTGGGTAAACTGAGGCTTAGAGAGCTAAAGTGACTCACGTCTTCACAGTAAATGTCAGAGGTGGGATTCAAACCCAGAACTTCCTGACCCTGGGTCTAGCATTCTATTTGATACAGCTCCCTATCATCTTCGATCTTTAGGCCACTGACTCGTATGCTTGGCTCATAACTAATTTTGTATGAAAATACCTATACCACTATATAAAATCATCAGCGATGGTGCTAAAATGGATCTCTCTCAAATAAGTTAAAAAAAAAACCAAGCAGATTGAAGGAAACTACCCGCTCTTGCTCTTTTTCTTGTCTGGTTTATTTCCTTTTTCCGATGGTTCATTCCATCTGTTATAATCCTTCTTTATAACCTGACTGATGTTTAATGTGAAAATACTTGCAGATTCCATACTTGATTGCATGCTGCCATGGTCGGGGGGGGGGGGAGGAGAGGGAAGGGGAGAAAATTTGAAACTCAAGGGACTGTGGAACTGAATCCTATGAACTAAAAGTGAACAAATTCATAAAGACAAAAAAAACCCCACCAAGCAAACCCAAAACTAACTTTCTTCTTGCTATCTTCAAGCATTGATGGATTTCCATTGTCTTAAAAAAAGTCATGTATCCTCAGTGTCTTCCTTAAGTACCATCTTATTTTTCTAGTTCCTTTCTCTGTCACATTCCTATATTTATACCATCTTGTTCTTTTCCATCCCTTCTTAATCCTCCACACTCTTTCCTCTCTCTCCAGCTGAGGACATACTAGATGTCATACTGAACTTGGAATTAGGAAACGGAGTTTGAATCTTGCTTCTAGCTATGTGACCCAGGGGAAGTCACCTAACCTCTCTGTCTCATTGTCTTCACATGTACATTTAGGGAACTGCAGCCTCTCAGATAATTTCTAGCTCTAAATTTTAGATATCATGAGCTGCTCTAATAAATACTATCAACAACTTCTATCTTCTGGAATAAAAACATCCAAAGTGTATATTTCATGCACTCAATGTATATACAAAGTGAAGCTGTAGATTAATATTCATTCTTTCTTTCAATAGACTTTGCAGTAGCCTATAGACTTTTCCAAAGTCATTCTGCATGACTGCTTTGCTGCTTTTGGCCATAACAGTTAACAACTGCTTCCTGAAACTTTCTGATTGGCTTCCTGGTTATCTGTTCAAAGCAATTCATTCTTCCCATGCTCAATGAATGTGCCGAATGGATTAAATTGATTTAAGTATTAATTTTTTCTTTCAACAAGTTAGAACCAATTCAAATGGACCAGGAGACCTCATAGGATTTATAGATATAGAGTTGGAAGGGATTTTACAGGTCAATTAAATCCAGCTTTTTTTTTTTTTTTGCTTTTTGGAGGGCAGTTGGGGGTTAAGTGACTTTCCCAAGGTCACACGGCTAGTTTTTGTGTTAAGTGTCTGAGGTCGGATTTGAACTCAGGTCCTCCTGAATCCAGGGCCGGTGCTCTATTCACTGCGCCACCTAGCCACCCCCTCAGCTTTTTCATCTTATAGTTGAAGTAACTGCAGCAGTGACTTGCCCAAAGTCACACAGGTAGTAAGTATCTAAGGCAAGACTCAAACTCAGGGCTTCTTGACTTCCAAGTACAAGACTCTATACACTATACTGGCTACCATCCTCAAACAGTCACCTGAAACACTAAAGGAGAGAATTACTACTAGCTGGAATATTAGGAGCTGGAGCTCTTCCTGTATGAGGTAGCACTTGAGTTTTCCTCAAAGGAGAGAAAGGATGACAGTTAGCAGGATTATTAAGAGGATCAAAAGAAATAATATATAAAAATACTTTGTAAACTTGAAAGCACTACACAAATGCAGTCATTTTTATTAATAAGTAGGTGTGGGATGGTGTTGAGAGGTAACATTCATTCCAGTTAAAGGGAATTGCCTGTAGAAAGGTATTAAGATGAAATAATAAGGATAGGATAAGATCAATAAAAAACAAACAAGTAATCTCATTTGGCTGGAACACAGGGGATATAAAGGGTAGCATATGAAACAAGGTACAATGGGTAGGATGGAACCTGATTGTGGAGGCCTTTGTGACAGACTATGTATTATATTGTTTTATATTTAATAGAAAAGGGAGAACTATTGAAGGGTTTTCACCAAGAAGTTATAGGATCAAACTTATATGTTACAAGGATTACTTGGCAGAGAAGTAAAGGATAGATTGAGAATGAAGAGGACACAGCAGAGAGAATAATTATCCAGCTATTACAATCATTCAGGAGAGAAGTGATGATTTCTTTTCTATGTAGCCTGCATAGATTGAAAGTCAGAAAATCTAGGATCTATTATTAATTTGCGGTAAACTAACGCTGGTGAAGCCTTTACTTGGCCATTGCTTTTGCTCTTCCTGTGTAAAGTGATGGGATTAGAAAGACATGGAATTCAGATTTCCTTCCTTCTTTGTGTGATTCTATGGTGTGTTCAGTAGCTTCCCAAGGTTACATGGAAGTACCAGGTAAAGGAACCTGAATTTTGACTCACGTCCTATCACTCTAAATACATCCCTCTTATTCTGAACCACATTATTTAATTAAGTTATCTCTATGCCTATTTTTCCTATGGGCCCAGCAATGCTAAATCATTTCATTTTTCCTTAGATATTTTTTCATCATTTTCCTAGTTGCTTTAATTCATAAAGTAATAGATATAGTGCACTAATAAAGGCTGAATATAGTTGGAACATGGCCTCAAATTTTAATGTCCCTATCTTGTCAAGTTATTCCCGGGGCCCAGAATGAGAGGGGTGAGGAGGTTGGAATCCAGTAAGAGAGAGAATATAAATGTCTGGATCATGTATAGTTGATGGGTGATAAAAGAGGCACATATGGATTGACACAGTGTTTGTGCTTCTCGGACTATAATCCAATCACACAAAATCAACCCTCAATATTTACTTCTTAATTCCATCTTCCTGGGAAAATTTCTTGGACTTCCCTCTTTGGAAAATCATATAATAAGCCCCCCAATCCAACCCATCACTGCTAGATGGATTTTCTTGGTGTGACTTAGCCTTCAGCAAGATTCCCAATACCAGAAATAAATGATCAGTACCATCATCAAATTCCAATTGTATCAAAGCAGCCTCCATCAAGCCCCTTGCAGTTGCACAGACCACAGGACCCACATTCCCCTTCAAGAGTTAGCCTGAGTGTAAGTTATTAGATGTGCCCTTGAAGTATCACAGCTTTAGTAATAGCTTGCAATCATTTTCTCAGTTGACTGTTGGCAAGAAGGAAAATGATTGTCATAGGTTGTAGTTACAAAGTATTTCCTAATCATGGTTGGTTGGTTCTGATTACAAGATTTTTGTCCAACTGGAGAAAATGACTGAGTTCCTGGTCCAGACAGAATTATTCCTTACACTCTGCTGTCATCAGTTCTGTGAACTGATGAAGATTGCCCTGGTAATTTCTGGTTCATTGGGGTTTACCAAATCGTGAGTTGCTCCAGTAATGACAACAGGGAGCCCTCTGCTGGTGGAATTTGGGAACATCCCCCATCCTACTCTTCCTCCCCCTCCCCAATCATAACCTCAGAGGTGGATTATAGAGGTCATCTATTCAAATCCCCTTCTTGAGAAGTTTCTCAACATCTTTCAGAAAATGTAGCTCCAAAAGCGAAATCCAATATCCAAATGTTGTCTGACCACAATAGAGTACAGCATAATTTTGACTTGCTTCATTCTGAATATTAATTATTCAGCCAAAGGTTGGTTTGGCAAAAATCCCAAGTGCCAATCTTCTTTTTTTCCACCAAGAAAACCAATTTTATTGAAATAGAGTTATCAAAATATTTTAAAAACAATTTTATGTCCGGCAGGTTAAGAATCTCTGATTTATCCAAGCAGAATGACCTTGTGAGTGTCCACCCTACTTCGTCTGCTTCCTGAATTTGACATATTTCATGGATCTCTAGTCACATGACTTTGGCACAATGGAATCAATTCCTCATGGGAACAGATGGGAATGTTTGAATAATATATGAAATACTTTACTCTTGTCATAGAAACCAGAAAAACATTAAAACTCAAGACAGTAACAATAAAACAATACATGGTAAAAAAAAACAAACAAACTACAATATGGTTGTGTGACCATAGCCTGTCCCAGTCACAGTTTTTAGGTCATCCTAAATCCAGGATTTCTCTTTTTTTGTCTTCATTAGTTTGATTGTTTACTTTTGGTTTACAAGATTCAGTTCCACAATCCAAACAGTTTTAAATTTTTTTCCCTTTTCTCCTCTCCCCCCCCTCCCATGGCAGCATGTCATCAAGTATAGAATCTGCAAATACTTTCACATTGGACGTTAGTCTGGTTGTATAAAAGGGCTGTAACTACTAGAATGAACAATGGGAAAGAAAAAACAAACAAGAAAAAGAAAGAGAGCAGGTAGTTTGTTTCAATCTGCATTCAAACTCTGTTCTTCCTAGTTTTTTCTCCGAATGTAGACATCTTTCTCCGTCATAAGTCTTTTGGAGTTGTCTTATAACCCTGCGTTGCTGAGAGGAGTCCAGTCTATCAAAGCTGGTTACCTCACATATGTTGTGTCTGAATTGCATACAGATTTCTGCTGGCTCTGCTCTTCTCACTTAGCATCAGTTTGTATAAGCGTCTCCAGGTGAATATGAAGTCCATCTGCTCCTTATTTCTTATAGCACAATAGTATTCCATTACATTCATATACCACAACTTGTTTAGCCATTCCCCAATTGATGGACATCCCCTTAATTTCAAATTGCTTGCCACCACAAAAAGAGCTTCAATAAATATTTGTGTACATATAGGTCTTCCTCCCATTTCTATGATCTCTTTGGGATACAACCCTAGAAGTAGTATTGCTGGGTCAAAGAGTATGAAATTATTTATAACCTTTCGGGCATAGTTTCAAATTGCTCTCCAGAATGACTGAATCAGTGAACAACTCGACCAACAATGCATTAGCATTCCAATCTTTCCACATCATCTTCAGCATTTGTCATTTTCCTGTTTTATCATTTTAGCCAATCTAACTGGTGAGATGTGGTACCTCAGAACTGTTTTGATTTGCATTTCTCTAATCACTAGTGATTTAGAGCATATTATCATATGTTTAATTTCTTCCTCTGAAAATTGCCTATTCATATCCTTTTACCATTTATCAATTGGGGGATGACTTGTATTCTTATAGATTTGACTCAATTCCCTGTATATTTTAGAAATGAGGCCTTTATCAGATACATTGGTTATAAAAATTCTTTGTCAATTTTCCACTTCCCTCTTAAGCTTGGTTACATTGGCTTTGTTTGTACAGAAACTTTTCAATTTAATGTAATCAAAATTATCCAGTTTGCATTTTATAATGCTCTCTAATTCTTGTTTGGTCATAAAATCTTCCCCTCTCCATAAATCTGACAGGTAGACTATTCCTTGCTTTCCTGGATTGCTTACAATATCAGCCTTTATACCTAGATCATGCACCCATTTAGACTTGATTTTGGTATATGGTGTTAGATGGTAGTCTATGCCCAGTTTCTGCCATACTATATTCCAGTTTTCCCGGCAGCTTTTATCAAAGAGTTAATTCTTATCCCCAAAACTGGGGTCTTTGGGTTTATCAAACAGTAGATTACCCAAGTGCCAATCTTATAGCCTACTGAAACCCCCAGGTCACAGAATGTTTGAGCAGTAAGAAATCTTATAAATTACTTAATCTTCCTCCTCCTCCTCCCCCTTAAATTACCATGTATTTACACAATGGCTCCCTCTTACTATTAAGATCAAATTATAAACTGTTCTGGCATTAAAAATTCCTTACTACCTGGTCCAACCCTACTCACTCTATGAAGTCTATGGTTCAGTCATTTTATTTTTCTTCTTGTTTCTTCCTCAAAATATTTCATGTTTCATCTCTATATCTTTTCTCAGACAGCCCAAACCTACCCCTTATGTTAAGAACATTACTCACCTTCTTCCTCACTTTTGAATCCATAATTTCCTGCAAGACTCAGTTAAGTATTATGTTTTTTATTAGACTCCTTCTGGTCACTGGATGTTTTGGTGCCTTCCCTTCCAAAGTTAATATGTCTAGTTTGTTTCTATTTTGTTTATACTTATTTATATATGCATGCTGCGGTTACCTCCATTAGAATATAAGGAATATAAGCTCCTTGAAGGCACAAACTGCTTTTGTTTTTTATCCTTAGTTCCTAGCACAATGTCTAGCACATAAAACTAGATAAGTGCTTGTTGGTTGACTTGTATATATTTTGCAAATCTATAGATGTTGCTCCCTCCCTACCCTGTTCCCCAGAAGGTAAGTTCTTTGAGGACAAGAGTTATTTCATTTTTGCTTTTATTTTCAGTGGTTATAACAGTACACGGCACATAATAGGCACTTAATAAATGTTTATTTATTAACCACTTTTCTTACAGAAATGCAGATTTAGAACAGAAGAGATCATAGGGGACATCTTGTCCAGTTCACTCACATATTTAAAAACACTGAGTCCCAGGTAAATTAATTGATTGCTTCAAGGTCACATAGCTCACTAAATACAGTGTAAAAGCCAAAGGATGGAGAAAGTATCAACAGTTCAGTCTCAAAACTAAACTTTGAAAAACAATAACATGGTGGTGCATATAAAAGGCAAGGTCAGATCTGAACAAGTGTTTATTTTCAGGCAAGGAAGATATGATTAGGCAGGCTGCTCAGCTCTGGAGCAGGAGAAACCATGAAAGGATGATCAGGTGACAAGGCCACCTTCCTTCAACCCTTCCCTCACAAGAATTGGGATAAGTATACATTTATTTATTCCTGATGGTAAAACTTGACATGCCTGATGTCTAGTCCATGGTGTACAGGTAAAAGCTAGTTGTGGCAATACCCCTCAGCCGCCACCACCACAACCACCACCGCTACTACTACTACTACTACTACTACTACTACTACTACTACTACTACCACCACTACTACTACCACTACTACCACCATTACTACTACCACTACCACTACTACTACCACCACCACTACTACTACTACCACCACCACTACCACTACTACTACCACTACTACTACTACTATCACCACTACTACTACCACCATCACTATTACTACCACCACCACTACTACTACTACCACCACTACTACTACTACCACCACCACTACTACCACTACCACTACTACTACTACCACTACTATTACTGCTACTACTACTACCGCTACTGCTACTACTACTACCGCTACTACTACCACTACTACCACTACTACTACCACCACTACCACTACTACTACCAATACCACTACTACTACCACTACCACTACTACCACCACCACTACTACTACCACCATCATTACTACTACCACCACCACTACTACTACTACTGCCACCACTACTACCACTACTATGACCACTACTACCACTACCACTACCACTACCACTACTACTACTACCGCTACCACTACTACTACTACTACTACTACTACTACCACTACTACCACCACTACTACTACTACCACTACCACTACTACTACTATTACCACTACTACTACTACTACCACTACTACTACCAGTACTACAATTATTTTGATAAACTAGTATAATAGGCTGAATCTCATAAACTGACATTTAATAGAGATAAATGTACATTTCTATAGTGCAGTTTAAAAATCAACTTCAGAAGTATATAATGGGGAATGGTTAGAGACAAGTTCATGTCAAAAAGACCCAAATGGTCTTAATATACTGCAAGA
Source organism: Pseudocheirus occidentalis (assembly GCA_028646575.1). Lineage (NCBI taxonomy): Eukaryota > Metazoa > Chordata > Mammalia > Diprotodontia > Pseudocheiridae > Pseudocheirus > Pseudocheirus occidentalis. Next base: position 157,407,541 of record CM053601.1, read on the forward strand.
CCAATATCAGTTAATCGTATTATATTGCAGTAAAAAATGATTAATATACAATCTTGGGCTGTATTAAGAAAGGAATAAGGTATTGAACATGAAAGTGGATAGTTTTACTGTACTTGCTCCTAAACAGACTTCATCTGAATTACTGTGTTAAGTTCTGGGCAACACACTTCAGGAAGGATATTGATAAATTACAAGTATCTAGAGGAGTGCAACTGGAGTGAGGGGGAGAGTATTGGAGACCAGAAACTGGCTGAAGGAAATGGGAATCGTTAGCCTGTAGAAGGGAAGATTTAGGAAGTTAAGGTATTGTGCTCATCTTGAAATATTTGAAGGACTTTCTAGTTGAAGAGGAAATAGATTCGTTTTGCTTCATTCTTGGAGAGTAGAACTAAAGGCAATGAATGAAAGGCACAAAGAGGCAGATGTAAACTGAATAGAAAGGAAACTTCCTAACAATGGAAGCTATCCTAAAGTATAATTGGCTGCCTTGGAAACAGATGGCTCATCTTCACTGAGGATCATAATTTAAGTGTATATTAGATGACAACTTGTTGGGAATGTTGAAGAAAGGAGTCTCAAACAGGTATGGTTTGGACCAGATAAGTCTATTTATGAGTCAATAAACATTTTAAAAAACCTAACATATGTCAGGTACTATGTTAGGCATTAGGGATACTTAGGCAAAAACAAATTTGTCCCTGATTACAGGAAGCTTGTATTCTATCAAGGAAACAACATACATAGACATAAGTAAACAATTATATACAAACACAATAAATCCAAAAGCATTAGAGGAGGGGGAATTAGTACCTATGATTGTCAAGAAAGACCTTGAGTTGAACTTTAAAGGAAAATAGGGATTCTAAGAGTTAAAGGTAAAAAAGTGGACTGCATCTCTACCTCCACATCCAAAATACAGAGATGAAATATGGAATGTCATGAGTAAGAAAGAGTAAGTAGGTCAGTTTGGTTAGAGAAGAAAGTTCATGAAGGGTAGCCAGATATAAACAATCTAGAAATGTAGGGAGGAGACAGCTTGTGAAGGACTTTAGATACCAGAGGAACTGTTCTCAGAAATTCCTTGTGTTATTTTGCTCTTCCTGACTTGAACACTCAGGAGATCTAAGACAGGTTCAGATAGATTGCCATTGAGAAACCCTAGTAGTGTGGGTTAGGGCTCCACATGGTTCTAGATAGGTGATGCTTCTTATCAAGTGATCACAGGAAATGTCTGAAAGGTCACTTTCAACCCAAAATGCATTGCATGCCTAAGTATCAGCAAATTACTATCCTTCACTCAGTGGACCCAACAGTTACTAGTTCCTACCAAAATTTTGTCTTAACTCCTAGAAAATTAGAACATTGATCCACATTATGCCTCTAATTATGCCATCAACTTGGAAATGAAATTTCTTACCTTGAAGTTTTTGGACTGTTAACGTGCTAATGGAAAGAGGAGGGTTATTTAGAAATCCCATGGCTAATACCACAAGGGCTCTATATTAGCCTCTAGGGTGAGAGCTGGACTCACTGGAATGTAACAGAGTTGTCTGTCTAGTAATATCAAGTGGTTTCCCTTTGAGAGTAGTTAAAGACTTCAGAGTAGAACCATAACTTTATGGATACGAAAGTAAGATTTACCAAGATTACCCTAACAATCTCAGTTTTTTTCTCCTTCAAGTGGAGTATAAGGCACAATCTGGAGGACTGTATAGTACCCTGGGCATTCATGCGAAAGGGATAAGAACTGTATCAATGATTTATGAGCTATGAGCTCTTTACGGTTTTTTGTCTTGTTTTGCATTTTATCTTGGTGTGGAGAGGAGGATAAAGGCAGTTTTGTAGCCAACATGAGCACTATTGCCTTGAATTCATATGCAGAAACTGGGAACCTTTTTCCTACTTTCGTGGAATCCTAAAAATAACCTCTATTAAAACTATAATTGGATATGGATATTTTGAGATGGAAATATGGGTAAGAACAAAAACAAGTCAATGAATACTAGGAGGAAGTCCCTAACATTTGTTTTTTGTGTTTTTGTTTGTTTGTTTGTTTGTTTGTCCCTGGCTCTGAAATATTCAATCCTTGCTTCTCTCTAGTCTGTCCCAGGTCTGTTCTACCTACGCTCATAGTCCCTAACATTTGAACTGTTTTATATAAGCCCAGGGTTTGGAGTAATGCATCATAGGTCACACAAAAGTATGAAACAAAACCTTAACAGTTATGTTAAGAAGACCAGTTCCTAGAACAAACTAAGACTTTCAGAAACATTCAAAGGAAAACCCATGTATATAAAAAAAGATATTTAAGGATGAAGCAGGCAAACAAGGAAGAAAATGGGGCCTTTGCCTGAGAAAGGTCCTTATATGGGGTGGCTAGGTGGTGCAGTGAATAGAGCACCGGCCCTGTAGTCAGGAGAACCTGAGTTCAAATCCAGCCTTAGACACTTGATACTTACTAGCCGTGTCCTTGGGCAAGTCACTTAACCCCAACTGCCCTTCAAAAAAAAGGGGAATGGTCTTAATAATATAATAAAGACGGTAACTTGACTTGACTCCTGTTTTCCCTTTATTTTTAACACCAAAAACATTGATATACAAACTTGGAATTGTGGCTCAAATTTCATTAAGTGGTAATAGATGTCACACATAAAAAATAAAAAATTTACTAGGGACTTTTAATGAACTTGTATTTTCAGGATACCAAAAGAACTTTTATATGGGATGACACAACTGTCAACAATCTTTAGGGAATAATGAAAAATAAAAGTCCCAAAAGACTTGTCCTAAATTATTTTTTAAGGAAGTAAAGATGAATTGGAGAGATTAGGAGCCTAGAATCATAGACACTCAGAGCTGTAAAGAACTTAAAAAAAAAACAACTATTGAGTCCAACCCCTGCCTGAAGTCTGAATTCCCTCTATGCAGACGTTCCCCTTTGTGGATTTTTTTCTATATCAATGTGAGACATAGGAGACACCGGCATAGGACTTCCCAGCACGGTGTGCTCACATCCCAGAAGGTTTTGTGTTCTATGAGCCAAGAAGAATTGCAGTAGCTCAAAAGAAACAAGATGCGCAAATTTAGAGACAGTAGCAGTCCAAATGTTCATGTGGACTATTTGTGCCGAAACCTATAAAGCCTTCCAAGCGCATATAGGTCTGATCAGCCACAATCAGATGCTCTGTACCTTGAACCCAACATAGTGATGTCATTTTGGTCCTCTTCAAGGCAGGAAGCACAACAACATATGGACACAGTTTATATCAAAGTTCTTCCCCAAATAGAAATTCTTCCCAAATAACTGAATGTAATATCTCAGATATGGTCTGGACAGAGCAGAGGAAAATATGTCAAAACTGCCCTCATCCTATTCTCTCTATCATGATTAATGCCACCTAAGGTTTCATTAGTTTGATGATTTCTATTTTAATCCGATAGTTTATAAGTACCAATAAAAGTAAGAAGAAATTGATGAGGTATATTATGGGTTCAAGAAGAAGTTTTGTCAGTCTAACCAAATATCTTTCTTTTGACAGGCTTATTAGACTGATAGACCAGCAAAGTACTGAATACATATGATCATGCATGCATGCATCCATTCATTCATTCCACGAATCACTCAAAAAACTTACTAGATTGTTGTTCAGTCACATCTGACTCTTCGAGATCCCATTTGGGGTTTTCTTGGCAGAGATATTGGGGGTAGTTTGTCATTTCCTTCTCCAGATCATTTTACAGATAAGGAAATTTAGGCAAATGGGATTAAGTGACTTGCCCAGGGTCACACAACTATCAAGTGTGAGAGACTAGACTTGAACTCAGAGCTTCCTGACTCCAGGCTCAGGACCTACATTCAATGAGCTGCCTAGCTGCTTTTTTTTTTTATTAAATACCTACTACTCCTGCCTATTTTTGCTCTTCTCCTCTGTTGGCAATTTTAGTCACTCCCACGGGTTTAGCTCCAACATTTATATAGATGATTCTCCTGTCTCAACCTCTTTTGTTTTCTAGCCACACATCTCCAACAGCACATAGAAAATCTCTTGCATGCTTGCCTCACCAGGAATAAAAAAACTCTGCATTTGAAAGAGTTCTGGATCAAGACTCAGAGAATTTAGATGTGACTCTACTTTACAAACTATACTGCATACAAACTGAACTACTCTGCCTGTAGGACATGCCCTATGCTATCCTAACTTTGTACCTTTACTTATGCTGCTTTTTAAACCTGGAATCTCCTCTTTCCCTCATTTGTCCTATCCATAATATAAAGAAAAATTTCAAATGCCACCTGTATTATGAAACCTTTTCTGATACCACAGGCTGTTAATGAGTTTCTCCCAGGTGGCAGAGTGGCTAGGGCATTAGACTCAGAGTTAGGAAGACCTGTGTTTGAATCCTTCCTCAGACACTAGCTGTGTGACCCTGGGCAAATTACTTAATATATCTCAGACTCATTTTCTTCATCTATAAAATACAGAGAATACTTCATAAATAACTACTTCCCAAAGCTTTTAAGAGGACCAAAATAACTTAAAGTAACTATATAAATGGTGCTAATTATTATTTTGTTTTTTCAGTTCTCTATATAATAATATATATTATTATCCCCTTGTCTGATCTTTCTGTAGGACCATAAGACAGGTAAGAGCATATGTCTTCTCTTCTATATGTATTTCTCTCAGTGTATAGAACAGTAATTGTTTTAGCATGTTTGCACTAATTGCCATAATCAATGAATGAATGAAACAATGTGTGAATGATCTGGTAACTGATTCAACATAAGGATTAGAGGGAAGAAAGAATCAAAATGACCTTGGTTTAGATATGTTATGCTTGAGGTAATGGTGGGACATACAAATGGAATTATTTTGCTCATAAGTGGAGATCAGGCCCTGAACCTTAGAGCAAAGGTCACAACTAGAGATATAGATTTGAAAACCAAAGAAGAGTATTATTTCTAGTTTTAGACATAGTTTATATGTTGGTTGGACTGAATGACTTTTTTCTATTTCTGTTTTATTTATCATTACAAAGGATGGCTCCCTGTGTAAGGGAAGGAGAAGAGATTAAATTGAAAATGAGGAAATAAAATAAGTGAACAAGAAATTCTTTTCAATTTAAATACATTCCTTTAAAAATAGATTTGATCAATAAAGTATGATTAGAAATAAAGTTATCTCCATGGAAATAAAAATTAAAGCTATAGGAATAAATGAGATTGCAAAGAGAGAAAGAATAGTTAGAGAAAGGGGTCGCAGACTGTCTCTTGAGAATTAGAAAAAATGAACAAAAGAGACAGGAAAGGGATGATTAGAGGTACAAAAGGAAAATGAGAAGTGGCTCTAGAGGATAGACTATTAGGCTTAAAATTTTAAAAAGCTAAGTTTGAATTATAATTCTGAGACATATTAGCTGGATATAATTATGAACCAGTTATTTACATTCTTCAAGTCTCAGGCTTTTTGAGTCTCAGATTCACTAACACAGAATTTGTTAACTTTTTTTTCTGTAGAAAGAAAAAGGCAGGGCAGTTGGGGTTAAGTGACTTGTCCAAGGTCACACAGCTAATAAGTGTTACGTGTCTGAGGTCACATTTGAACTCAGGTCCTTCTGACTCCAGGGCCAGTGGAATCTATTCACTGTGCCACCTAGCCACCCCTAACATGGAATTTCTTTACTTAAGGTCTGTGAACTTTAAAAAAAATTGATAACTGTATTTCAATATAATTGATTTTCTTTCTAATCCTATGTAACTTGCTTTCTACAATTAAAAACATTTTTTTTCCTGAGAAAAGGTTGATAGTACTCACTAGACTACCAAAGTGGTCTATGGAACAAGAAGGTTAAGAACACTTGTCCTATTAGTTACATAAAGATTATGATCTGAGTTGAAGGTCCAAAATAGTAATTTTGGTCAATGTATTCCCATACCAACGAAATCCTAGGTCCTTAACATATACATCTTACTTAAAATGTTAATTTTTATAAATTTGGCTTCAGGCAAATTAGCCTTAGGCCAGTTGGTTTTATGTGAAATGCCTTTAGAAAAACTGATTATTAGATAATTGGTCTAGATTCAAGGCTTACCATACATCTCTTGAGTCCCTATCAAATTTATGGCTACTATTCCAATCTTTTTCCTTCTCAAATTCCCAATTGCCCTGACCCTGTTCAAAGTCTTTTGAGATTACCTCACCTTCTTCATTGACAAATCAAGCCCATTAGATATAAACTCCTTTATCTTTCTTCAACTTCACTCCAACATTCCTTGCATCTTCTCTACCATGTAGTACAAAACTCTACAAAGATTAAATGACTAATTACCCAGCAGAGGAGGAGTCACTCAGCCTAGGAAGATACTGTTTCCAAAGTGCGTGAGTAACATAGAATGCCAGGTGAAGTCTGAATTATTTAGGAAATATAAGCTTGAATAATGAAGTTAGTCTTCTAGATAGTGAGAAGCAGACCATGGCATAAGGGTGCCTTGTCCCAGACAAAACTCTTGACAAAGATTCCAAAGATTTTGCTAGAATATAGGGGAGTGTCCTGATGATCCAAATTCCTCTTGTGGTAAAGAATCAGCTCTTAGGGAGCCCAATTTCAATTCTCTTAGAAGATATATTGCTGCTATTAGATTAGGGTTATGGACTAGAATTGTTATGTGATCTATATAATAAACTCCTAGGCGAGGAAATTCAATCTTCCAGGTTGGCACCTTTTCTGGCATTTATAGTATTAGAAACCTGCCTCAAGCAGAGAAGTTCAGTGATCTACTCAGGGTCACATAGCTACTATGTGAGGCAGGATTTGAAAGTAGGTCTTTTTGATTGCAGGCAGAAAAGTTCTTTCTCCACTATGCTATGCTGCCCCTCCTGCTCTCAAATTAATAAGAATAATATAATTGTAGAAGTATTAGGATGTAACTACTTGGAATAAATTTTTAAGAGTTATATGTGGACGAGGATGACATACAGCAGGTCAGGGAGGACAGAATATTTTCTGTGATATGTTGGCAAATTTATAGCTATTCATGGCTATGTTGCTCTACTTAATTTCTATTTCCATACTCTGCCTGGATATAGGTGGGGGTGGAGCCAAGATGGTGGCTTTGAAGCAGCAAAGTTTTGCAGCTCCCACACAGCCACCTTAAATACCCATAAAATACTACTCTAGACAAATTTTAGGGCTTCAAAACTCACAAAAATACAGAAAACACATCTCTCACTGAAGGCAGCTCTGGAGGTGGGGCTCATCACAGCAGGCTGGGAGCCAAAACCAGCCCAGCTTGAAACCGAGCCTGGCCCCAGGGAGGTTGGGAGGAGCCACAGCTGGAGTCCTCAGGAGACTGGATCTGCAGCAGCCAGGGCAGTTCCCACATTTATCAAGCCAGAAGAAGTAAGGCTAAAAGAAAGGTCTGTGGAATTTGGCTTAATTTGGGGGAGAAAAGCTTCTGGCCCAAACTGCCCCCAGGGAAAGGAAGCAGTGTGGAAGTGGCAGGAACAACTGCAAGCAGCAACTACCTCCACTGGGCTGCTTCAGAACTCCTGGTCTGCAGGTAGCAGGGGGGCCAAAGCAATTGATCAGGGCCAAGGGTTCTTGAGTTGAATGGCCTGGATTCAGATCGTGGTCTTGGGTGGTGGTCCTGGGGAGCACTTTCAGCAAGCCAAAGCTGGGGGGGCGCAGCACCCCCCTAATAGCTCTGGCAGCTGTGAAAACCCCAGTGATTTGGGACAGAGCTTTCTCCCCTGGAAGCAGAGTTCCACAGATCTAAAAAATCAAGCAATTAATTGACTGGCCAACATGAGGAAAAGGAAGCAAAGTAAGAACAGCAATAAAATGCTAGAATCCTTTTCTGTGGACAAAAAGGATTAAAGCATGGAATGGGAAGAAGACAACACAGTCAGAACTCCCACACCCAATGCTTCCAAGAAACATGGAGATTGCCTACAAGCTATAGATCAACTTAAAAAGGACTTTGAAAACCAAATAAGAGAAGTGGAGGAAAAATTGGGAAGAGAAATGAGAATGATGTGAGAAAATCATGA
>CM053601.1:157416091-157435720 GCA_028646575.1 Pseudocheirus occidentalis
GGGGAGGGCAGGGTCTGGGGGAAGGATGCTGGAAGCACACACTTCAGTAAACGGACAGGGATAGGGTAGAGAACAGAACAAGGGGAGGGGAGGGATAGGAAGGAGAGACAGATGATCACTGTCACAATATGTCCACTATGAAGATGTCCTGTATAATCACACATCCACAGCCTGTATTGAATTGAGTGTCCTTCCAGTGGGGGTGGGTGACAAGGGAGGAATTGAAAGAATCTAGAATTTAAAGTTCTGCAGTACCTGCAACTAGGAATTAAGATATATAGGGATTGGGATAGGGAGACCCTCCCTGCCCTACCAGAAAGTAAGAGAGCAGAGCAGGGGAGGGGCTTTACATTGGGATTGCTGGTTTAGGGTTGGGGCAGGGGCAAGACGGGAGAAAATTTGTAATTCAAAAATGTAATGAAAATGAATAATGTAAACAAGAAAACAAATAAAAAATAAATTAAAAAAAGAATTATGTGTTGTGCTCCATTACACTTAATACAGTTTCTCTGTTTCTCCATGAAAGTTGCATGTAGATTCCACATTGTTCCATGGAGGTATTGGTTCTAGAAGGCTTTGCAAGCAGATCACACAGTATGGTTAAGTCCCACCACTCTGGAAAGGTTTCATAAATAGGTCAATTAATTTTCTCATCATATAGAAATGTGAAAAATTATTATTGTTAATATCATATATAGTTTCAGCAATGTAGTTCCTGAAAAATGACTAACAAGTGGTTATCTTGATCCTGCTTTAAAATACCTGTGAATTACTAATATGGGAATATGTGTTGCATGATCAAACACATATAACATGTATCAAATTGTTTACCATTTTAAGGAGGGGAAGAGAGGGAGAAAAATGAAACTCAAAAAGTTTTTAAGTGAATGCTAAAATTTGTCTTTACATGTAATTGGAAAAAAGTTAAATACTATTTATTTTTTAAAAGAGAAAAAAATACCTGTGAAGTGAAACCCATTACCTTCCAACCTATTTCACTTCTGAACACTTCTATTCCTTAGATTTTCTTTATATCAAGCTGAAATCTACTTCTATCCAACTTCTGCCCATTGTTCTTTGTTCTGTCCTTTAGGACCTAGAATAAAATGTTTAACCCTTCCTTTACATAATAGCTCTTGAAATACTTAAAGATATCTATAACATAATTATTCAATTTTACCCCCTCCCAAGTAGACATTCTCATTTACTTCATTTTCTCCTCATATAACACAGCTCCCAAACCTTCACCATGCTTCCTATTATTCTTTGATTGTGCTGCTGTTTGCCTTTGCCATTTCTAAAGTCAGCTTCTCTGAACTTCTTCAGATGAAGTCTGTCCAACACAGAGTATGGTAACCTATCATCTCTTTCATTCTAGATACTATTCCTTGTAATGCTAAGCATAAGCAGCTTTCCAGAGGATTGCTGCTGTGAACAGCTTTCAAGGTTCTGATTACAAGCATAGTGAACTCTCCATTTATTCAGTAATAAATTAAGGCAAAACATTCATGGAAAATCAAAACACAGCATTCACCATGTCAGAACTCAATGCCTTAACACTAAAATGTCCACGTAGTTTTCATCAAAGTGGTCACATAGTTTTAAACAAAGTACATTCATTTAGTAACTCAATCACTTATTAAGTTCTCAATTCAATCACAAAGTAGGAAGGTTAAAGTTCTCTTTTAAACAAAGTGCAATCATTTAGTCAATCACAAAGTCCATCCTTAGGTCATACCATCTTAATCTCTTCAATCAAAAAATCTTTCTTCTTAAACAAAGTACATTCATTTAGTCAATCACAAAACACAAAGGCCATCCACCCCTAGGTCACAACTAGGTTACAATATCATCAATCAGCATTAAGTACTCAAGGAGAGGTCTTTTCATCTTGACTTGAGGCAGATTCTCAGCTTCCATAGTTCCCCTTCCCACAGTTTCTGTTCCTGGGAAGACAAAGCTTGACACAGTAACATTCATGTACATTGCAGGCATCCTCATCAATTCACTTTCTGCCTGCAAAATCAACCTAGACCCAACAACAAGGTCAGAGGCCTCTATCAACAAATGAATCTGACAAAATAACATCAAAACAGACAAGCATAATACTGGCAACTCAATCATGCTTCCTCAGTTCTCAGCAGCTCTGGTTGACCCTCAGAAGTCCTGGGCAACTCCAACTGGCTTTCAGAAGTCCTGGGAAGTTCCAGCTGGCAGTTTTCTCTCTTTCTCTCAGCATTCTCATTCCTGGAAGTTTCTCCCCTCTCCCTCTCCCTCTCCCTCTCCCTCTTACTCTTACTCTCCCTCTGTCTCCCTCTCCCTCTCCCTTTCCCTCCCTCCCTTCCTCCCTCCCTCTCTCTCTCTCTCTCTCTCTCTCTCCACAATGCTGCTCCCAGTTCTTTTGGCCTCTCTTGGCTTGGGCTTCTCCCTATACATGGCACCAGCAAGTCTATCACACTGTGGAATTCACAAGCTCTGGTCTTAACACAACCCAAAACTAAGTGCTAAGCACTTGTGAGCTTACCAATACAAGGAGATCTTCAAATTGCATTACCATTACATTCCTCCATTAATTCAGCCTATGAGAGTATTAGCTTTTTTGATTGTCATGTTGAGCTTTTGTCTCATGTCAGCTTAACAGCTCATTATAATTTGTAGGACTTTTTCACTTGAACCATGTTACTCCATTCTTTCCTATCTAGAACTGTTCATTTGATTATTTGAGCCAATATGCAGAATTATATTCAACCTATTGAAATTTCATCTTACTAGATTTAATTCACTTAGTTAAAATGTCTTTGAATCATCACTCTGTCATCCCGCCTTTCCTTGTTGGCATGCAGAAATTTGAATTTACTGAAAAATGTTATTAGAAATGTTGAAAAATATGGTCCAAATCATTTCCCTATATAGCTCCTTCTGAATCTCCAACTCATTAGTTATTGGTTTTTGGGTCCCTTCATTCAACCAGTTTCAAATTAAACTACCTGGACTAACATTTAGTCAGCATAGCTCCATCTTTTCCAAAAGAAATAGTAGGAGAGACTTGTCAAGTGATTTGATGAAATCTAGGTGACTCATTTCTTCAGAATTCCTCTTAACTTCTTTTCTAATAACCCTCTCTCAACAAATTATCTAGCACAACTTGCTCTTGCTGAGGCCGTGTTGATTGTCACTCTCCTTTCTAAGTGCTCATAAACTAGGTCTTCAATAATTTGTTACTGAATTTGTCCAGGAGTCAAAGGAAGGCTTGCTAGCTATCAGTTTGTAGAATCCAGATTGTTCTCAGTTTTTTTTCCAAACAACACTTTTGATCTTTTTCAGTTCACCCCAGTTTAGTGTCTCCCCTTCATACCTCCCATAGGAATGAGATAGCAGTTAATTCACAATGTGATGACCAGAAATAAATGTTTCTATTCACTGCCATCCTTCCTTATTTCAAATAATAGTAGTGGAAAATCAATGGCATTGAATTGGCTGCTTACTGAATGTTTAAAATAGTTCTTCCTTTCTCAAATTTTGATGGTTTGTGCCTGAAGAGAAAGCCAAAACATATGATCAACAACTGTGGAGATTAAGAAAAGTTTATATACAACATTCACAGATGGACACATTCTGAACCTATGATGTGTTAATTTTGCATTTCTTTTTTCCTTCCATGAATAAAACATATCACAACAAAATACAATTTGGAGAAACATTTATATCTCATTTATATCACACACTTCTATAAACCAAGAGAAATCTTAAGCAAACCTATTTTAAAAAATCTAGTGTTTACACGATGGCCCATGATGGTTTTCTGTACTGAGAGAGTTGGGAGTAGAAGTTTGAACTCACAGTATAACAAGAGGTTTCATAAAATGGATACCTACTTATTGTGTAGACTGCAGAGCAAAACTTTCTAACATTAAAATAAGTGCATTTATTAAAAAGACATGTTAACAAGTACCCTTCACTGAGCTTTTCCCATCTATTGTGCCATAGACAATTTCTTACTGTGTCTACCCTATTGTCAGTAATGCCCATAAGAATAACTCATAGTTGTCTGATGTTGTTACATAGTTGTGAGATGTTGTTACCTCTGACAGCCAGTTGAACTCCCAATAGGCAATGAGTCTGTTTCATTCCACATTGATGTACAGTACTATGTCTTTAGACTGAAATAGGTTAGTCTAATTGTCCATTTCTATCCATTTAGAATAGAGGTTTACCACCTCTATTCCTTACTTTTAAATATTGACTTTAGGATTTCTAGTATTTTAATTGTTGAAAAAACACATTTATATCTTGCTTCACAGTTTTTAATGTTCTCTTTGAGATTTTCCAGTTTTTTCATTGGTCATTTATTAATAGTCAGATCTGAGAATTTACTCAGAAAACACCAAGAGGATGAAAATGTCTATTTCCTAGATTAGTACATGAGGTTATATGACTAACCACATAATCATTCACTCCATTTTGCATTTGCTGCCCTGCTTGGTATTTTCAACTCCATTGAAAAAGATGGCCCTTCCAGGTTAAGCTCATCACCTCTCATCTCATTACCATGCTGTTAACTGAAGCCTTGACTGATACTATGTCCTATAGCCTCTTCTCTTTTCTGATTAGAGGACTGAAAAGTGGAGTATCAAACTCCTCCTGATGCCTTCCTTTATAGAGGTCAAGAAACTCTGCATTTTTATCTGCATCTGTTAACCTGTCTTGTTTTTTTTCAGCTCCACAAAATGATTCTGGATACCCCCTAGTATCTTCACACCAACCCAGCCCTCCTCTCTAGCCTCGTTTTGAGTGCTGTCTTCCTCCATTATATTATAAGCTTCTTGAGGGCAGGGATTATCTTTCTTATTAACTGTATCCCAGCATGCTTAGCACAATGCCTGGTACATAGCAGGGGCTTAATAAATGTTTGCTGCATTAGGAAAAGTGATAGAACTTGTTCATTAGTATGCATATCTAGGATAGACAGTAGAAATTGGTGAGGAGCTGGTCCTAGAATTAAATAAGAGAAGGAAAAGCAGTTACACGCCCTTTAGTAAACTGCAAAATGTCTTTAATACCTGCAAGCCTTTCTAAGGAATCTAAGGCTCATTGTTCTAATGCTAATATTCCACCAGTGTGACTTTAAGTCTGAAAAGCATGGAATATGACATCCTATAAAGAATCCAAAATGAATAACACACAGAGGGCATAGTGGATGTGAGCAGTAACTAATCAATGAAGGACTTGTAAGAACTAGAATAAAAGATATTAATAAGGAAATGCGTGATACAAAAGTAAGATGGAACAGACAATGATGAGAACAAAAGAAGACAGATACACTGACTGAGTACTCCACTGGTTTCCTCATAATATTTTGGACAAAGCAAAGAAGGCTGCCAGCATGTTCCATGGACCTGCTATGGTACACTTTTGGGAGTATGTGGGCAGGAGTCTCCCAGGATGGACAGGCATAGATAGGCTGTGATCTGTATCATTAGAAGGAACATTCAGTTGATGCACGTAGAGATGTATTTGCATTTTTGTGAGAGTATTCATTGGTTGCAACCTTGCTTATGGAACAAACCCTCAGCATTTCATAGTCTTGCACAATAGTATCCTATATAGCATAAGACCCTTTTAGAAATATCTCAATAATAGTGTCAAATAGAAGGAAGTTTCCAGATGTATTTTAATTAATTATAAATCACATTTCTTTTACTTGGTGGGTTGGGGAGAATCAGTGTCTCCCAAATAGATAATTTCATTTTGATTGTATCAGACAGAATAAAGTTTTTGTGAATTTCAGTGTAAAATAAAATATGTCTTTAAGATAAGAGGATTTTGCCAACAGGGAGGCTCACTTATAGTTACAGGTTAGTCATTCAAGCATTCTATCTACAACCTGCCTTTAGTCCCTTAATCAGCAAACACAATACATATAGTATTATCCCTAAGTCTGAACTTGTCTACAGACACATCCACTCGAACTGACTCCCAACAAAGAAAAGTCAGTGTTTCAATGCATTTTAGAAGCTTGGTAAGCACATTCCCTAATTTTATGCATATTTCACCCTCATTCAATGTTGCTAAGACTGTACTGGTCGCACATTTAAGATTTTATTACTTAAGTCAGTGCTGATAATGAATTCAACTAAATCTGAGGTTACCTGATGATTTCTTCATCACATGACATATGAATTAGTTTTAGGATTCTTCTCCTCACTTCCCAGTTTCCTGTTTTCCCCATATAGCAAGGTGAAGAGAGTCTAAGTAACTGTAGCTAGCAAAGAGAATTAACTTTACTTTCAGATATAGATTTCCATAAAGACCTTCTCACAGGGAAAAGGAAGAAAAAGAGAATTTGAAATAACCCTGTCTTCCTTGGGTTAGTCTGATTTCCTTTTCCCCATAACTTCCCTTTTACTCATTAATGGATTATATAATAAATAGCTTTGGTCTAGTGTGTAAATTCTTAAAACTAAGTTATCTCTTTTTTTGTAATATGGGATGTACCTGAAACAAATCACTTTTTAAAGATTAAAAAAAATGTGAAATATGGTTGATAATGCTTGACAACACCAGGTTGTCCTTAAGGATTTGGGGCGGTGGTTGTTTTGTTTTTTTTCCTTTCTCTGCCCACAATGCTAATTTTCTTCAATGGCAAGACTTTTTTTTTAAACATCCCTAACAGTATCCTTACAATTTTCCCAATAATAGAACTAGTAATAAATCTCTGGGGAAACTAGAGAGAACCCAATTTCTTGAGTCATTTAAAACCTACATTCAGCAAACACCCCCAGTTAGACAATACAGAACAAACCTGGTTGGGAAATATTCCACATAGAACAGAAATATAATATGTAAGTGTTTTCTATGTTTAACTTCTCAAAAGTGAAAAGTGATTTTTAAAATTGTAGCATGTAGAGAGTTAATGGAAAAAATATTCTTTAAAAATATAGTTTAACCTGAATCCATACCAAAGAGTTTCTAATCTGTGTTCTGACATTTGGATTCAGCCTGGGAATCTATTGAATTTTATAAAATGAACAATCCCTTTGTTTGAATTAGCAGGGGTTTAGCCAAGTTTCTATTAGGACTCATATCATGTAACACACTAATTTTCAAACTGAAGTTTTGAAAAAAAATTGCAATGATTTTTTTAAAAGTAAAATTGTTTCATCTTTTAGATAAAAAAAATTAGAGCATGCATTAATGCACTAATCTAACCAAACATAAATTGATGAAGTTTGGGAAGCCATTTAATTCTCTTTTTTTAACTTCCTTTTTAAAGCAATGTCAGCATTTCAGTAATAATTAGATCCTCATATGTCACATCTCCAAGACCAAGCTTTTAATGCAAATAATATAGGGTTCAAAAAGGATTTAAATTGTCAAAAAATATTAAATCTGCTGTCGGATCATGCTATTCAGGGAGGTAAGTTGATTGTGTAGTTTAAGAATTTATTGAATGTGGGAATAAAAGGGCAATTATACTCATTAGGTGGCATGGCTCCTCTGATACAAACAGATTTGGGGGATAAGGAAGGAAAAACATAACTTGTATAGGTAGAACCTGGACTATCAGGGAGTATGGAAATTGAGCAATAAGCTGACAAAGAAATGTTTCCACATTCTAGCAATGGCTAATTGTCACACTTTTGATGATGACTTATGAATCTTAAAAGGCTATAGAAATATAAAGTTCAAGCAGAATTATGGTTAAAAGTACTAGATCTATACTTGATCCCAGAGGGGAAAATATATGCAAGTGGATGGAAGTTACATGGATAATAAATATTTCAGTTCAACAAAAAAAAAATCAGCAAAAATTGAAGTTCCCTCCAGATGGAAAGATTACCTTGGGAACTTTGTGTGCACAGTAGAATGGGTGGGGGGAGGGAGGAGAAACAGTTTCTTGTCTCTGGATTTGATCAAATGGAGGCTGAATAACCATCAGGAGATTATAGAGGAAAATCATACTTTGAGTAAGGACTGGGCTAGCTAATCTCTAAATTTGTTTCTAGTTCTAAGATCCTATATCTGTATGTCAGTGCCCCTTGAGCAGGTGTGCAAGACTAAAGACAGACAATTTTTTTCTCAGAGCTTTGGAAGCTGACGTATTTATCCACAGAGGACCAGTTTCAGATAAAGCACAAGGTAAGCAGTATATTTTTGCTTCCCCACCCAAATGTGGTACAAGTGTGTCTTTGTTATTTAAAAAAAATGGGTAGAAAAGTGGCAATGATCCTCATAGACAACTTAAAACTTGGACAAAAGGATAATTTGGCATAGTGGCCAGGCAGTGTGGTGTAATGGATAGATTCCTAGATCTGGAGTAAAGGGATTACAAATTCAAATGTAGCCTCTGACACTTATTAGTTATATGATCATGGGATAGTCCCTCAATGGGAAAATCCCTCAACATCCCTGAGTCTCAGCTTCCTCACTAGAAAAATCAGAATATCACAGTACCTACTCCCCCAGGTTTTGTGTGTATGGGATTCAAATGAGATCTTGTATGTAAAATGCTGTGCATACATTAATGTGCTATATGAGTCAGCTATTAAGATCATGGAAATAACACTGGACCTGGGTTCAAATTCCAGCACTATACTTTCCCCTTCTAGCACCTTGGGCAAATGAATTTACTTCCATGAGTGTTATTTATTTTTTTTTCCTGAGGAAATGAGAGTACTAGACTAGATAACCTCCAAGGTCTCTCTCTGGCCCTAAATCGATAATACTATGATAGATAATCACGGCATTGTTCTGCACGTGTATTCAAGAACCTTACCTTGAAAAATAAAACAATTTTGCATCATTGTTTAAAAAACTACAAGAAGCATCAAGAGTTCTTTTCTGTCTGTCTCTCAGAAAGAATATTCCCATAAAGTTCTATTTGATAGCAATTCCTACTTTAAAATTTCAAAATATATCTTCAGAAAATAAGATCACTTAATAACTATGAGCAAATCGTTCCAGCCTCTATCATTCTGTTTGTCCTTATGCATAAATTACATTTGTTGTCATTGTTACAGTTTGAGTCTCGGTATTATGCAGTTCAACCTGAAATGACAACACTAGTTACAAAAGTAACGTGCAAACATCATCTCATTGGATTTTTATAGCAATCCTGTGAGTTGTAGCTAGTGCAAATATGATTATTTCTGTTTTACAGATGAGACTCAGAATAATTGTCACACAATCAAGATTGCTCAACTGAAAGAAAGAGCATCTTGGATGTGAACCCTTATATTCTGACTCCAAATCCAGGTCTCTTGTCACATACACTTTGCTCTTTAAAAATTCAGAGGAATTTTTTTTTTTTATCACAATCTGTTTGTAAAATGAGAACTATGTGAAATGGTTTTATAGCTGGAGACAAGATGAGCTCAACAGGCCTCTGTCCAAAAGGGCAATGACAAGAGAAGGGGCATTCCTACTCAAGGAGGCCATGTTTCATATATCTCTACTACCTTTTTCTTCTCTGGGCACTGCGTTCCTGTGTCAATCAAGGTGAATGTGAATTTTCCCCAGATACATTTATGGCTACTTACCAAAGCTTCTACCAGTTTGAAATATCTCCTGCAGAAGAAATTGTGTAGAGTTGCATGTGCTCCCAAGACCAGGTGTGATTTTTTGATTAATAGCTATGATATTGTGGGAAAGCCAGTTCACTCTTCTGAACCCCTGCTTCCTCATTTCCAAAATGGAGATAATAATATTCTATTTTTCTTATTGATGTAACTAGTTTAAGTTCCAATTTCCCTAGCCTGCTGCTATAAGAGTGTGATTATTGCAAAGATTTTTAGCCATCTTTGAAGTGACAAGACTTTCACAAACCCCTTTTTATAATTGCCAGCACCATACTGCTTATCCTGATATGATACCCTAAATTAAAAGAGTAAACTGAAAATCCTGCTCATAACAGGGTCTAGTTAAACATAAATCATGTCATACTGTGGTTTCTTTTAAACTGAAACTACAAAATTATTTTTTGTTAAATACATAGGCTGTTGATCATTTATACGGCTGATTCAGGTAGAGTTCTTATGGATCAAGTATAACCCCTCTTAATTCAGTCTTTCTGGTGGACTCATATGCACATCCTATTTTAAGAGCTAATAGCTCCCACTGAATAATGGCTTAAAGTTTACAAAGAGCTTTCTTCACAGTGAATTAAGGTAGTAGGTAATGCAAGTTTTATTATTTCAGTTTTACAAACTCAGAAAGATTTTGAGACCGGCTTGGTGTCCTTTTAGTGCTATACATAAAAACAGGGGTTTAAAGCCAGCTTTCTGTTATTTCAGGTTGTTTTTTCAATGTTTTTTGTTGTTTTTTCCTTTTTGGAAGGAGGAAAGCAGGGCAATTGGGGTTAATTGCCCAAGGTCACACACCTAGTAAATGCTAAGTATATGGGATCAAATTTGAACTCAGGTCCTCCTGACTCCAGGACTGGTACTCTATTCACTGTGCCACCTAGCCACCCCTTTTTCAATGTTCTTGATCAATAAATTGGCTACTCTTTCTAAATTTTGGCTTGTACAACTTGTTCTTGAATCATAATGAATAGCCATCCATTTAAATTCAGTATCTGAAGCCATTTCTTAAGAATGACGGTCACTAAATGCTGGAGGAAAGGAATACTAATATTAGTATTCAAAGGAATATTAAAAAGGTAGGATAAGGGAAGTTTCAGCAGTATAGTGGGGACTGAAGCCAGCATGCAAGTGGGGAAAACTAGTAAGAGCCTGGAGATAAATTGAGTTTTTAAAAACAGTAGTTCCAATCTGAATGAAGTACCAGGTGGGAAGAATTAGGGATGATTTCATTTAAGAAGACACACGGTGTGAACTTGGAAGGAAAGCCACTTGGAATCTGGACTGATAAAGTCAGATCTTGTGATGCCTCAGAAGTCAGCACTTTAATTCCTATAATGAGTAGGACAGAGCTGAGAAGCTAGTTAGAAAGCAAGTGATGTAAATGACAGTGAGATGGAGTATCTTGCTAGTTCAAAATGAAATCCACCTTCTTTATTACTCACTTGGGCAAGCAATGGATTTGGCTTCTTTGAGTTGAGGAAAGAACCAGAGTGAAGTGACAAATTCCCAGACTGGTTTTATTCAAGTGTATGAATGTTAAGGAAAAGAAGAGTTGTTGTTCAGTCATTTTAAGTTGTGTCAGACTCTTCATTACCCTAGTTGAGATTTTCTTGACAAAGGTACTGGAGTGGTTTGCCGTTTCCTTCTCCAGTTCATTTTTATAGATAAAGAACCAAGGCAAACTTAAAAACTTAATAAAGTTAAATGACTTGCCTAGGGTCACCCAGATTTGCACTCATGAAGATGAGTCTTGGTTACTTCAGGCCCCAAATTCTGTCTACTGTGCCACTGAGAAGAGTACCTTTCTTAAATCTAAGCAGAATTAGAGGGATTCAAGGTTCTGAGGCAATAACATGCAGTTCTATTTTTAAATGAACATTTTAAAAGAGTTATTTTGTGATAAATTAAGCTACATATGTTAATATGCAGGCCTAATGATTCCAGTGGAGAGTACCACTCTGGCCCCCTAATTTCAAACTTTGCACAGGGCTCACAAATTTCATAACGCAGCTCTGGATGTACAAATAAGACCAATTTAGAGAATTAGGTGCTTTGGAAAAAATAGTTAAGCAATCAGGGGAATGTTACAGGAACTTGAGAACACATTTCTTTTCTCATTCCCCTCAGTGATGCTTTCCAACTACTTTTCCTCTCCCAGTGCTCTCAACAACCACTTCCCCCATCCTTCATTCTCGATAATTATAGCAGAAGATCTAGCCTTCTATAACAGATGAAGCATGAAAGAGTAAAAAGAAAAGCCAGTTTAGAGATAAATTGGGTTCAGATGCCAGCTGCATCACCTTGGGTGAGTTCATTTGTGAAATGGAAAAAAAAATGGTACTTGAACTACCTACCTTGCAGGATTGCTTTGAGGAAGGCGCTTTGTAATCCTTGAGACCCTATGTAAGTAAGAATGGTTAATGTTATTATTCCTCCAGAAGAAAATTTCAAGTATTATAGGGATACCCTTTCCCTGTCTTTCTCCATAGATTAAAAATTCTTAGTATTATTGCCTATCCTCTCCATCTTTCCTATCATTCTTGAAGAAGAAAAGAAACCCTTATTCTCTTCTCAAATTAATTCTTTGACTTGTGTTCCTGATCCTATGCTCTCCCTCCTACCTTCTCTAGTACTATGTTCTGTCATCACCTCCAACCCCTGCTCCTCTATCTTCAGTTTCTCCCTCACCATTGGAACCTTCTTTTCTGACTACAAATGTGCTCAGTTCTCTCCTTTTTAGACTTAAAAAAGTCTTCCCTTGATAATTCCATTCCAATTATTCTGCTACCCTATCATATTTTTTCTCCTAAGAAAACTTTTTTGAGATATTAGTCTTTGCTTCAAACACCTCTGACCCCATTCGCCTGCTGGCTTCAGCCCCCACTACACTGCTGAAACTTCCCTTACCCTATTTTTTTAATATTCCTTTTAATATTAATATTCCTTTCCTCCAGCATTTTACACTCTTGGACATGTACTCATTATGAATACTCTTTTCTCCCTTGGCTTCTGTGTTTCCATACTCTCCTAGTTCTCTTTCATTCTGTCCAATTGCTACTATTCTGTCTTCTTCACTACCCTTTGAGATAGCTGTAATCAAAGGACATATCTGGACCTTCTCTTCTCTGTGCCTCCTTTCCCTTTACAATCTCATTCACTCCCAGAGAATTTCTACAAAAATAGTCCTCAGAGCTTCATCTTGAGCAATAACTCCAGTTGCCTATAAGACAGTGTCAATCTAATATTCTATTTATCTCAAAGTCAACATGCCCAATAAGAATTTATATCTCCACCCCATCCCCAAACAAATAAACCTTACTCCTCTTCCAAACTTCTCGATGGATCTCCACAGATATGCTTAATGGATTACCATTTATTCAGTTCCCAGCATTTGATATCTAGTATTTTATCTGACTCCTTTTACCCTTTTCTCTCATAACTGGTCTATGACCAAGTTATAGCATTTCTACTTCCTAAATGAGTCTTACATGTACCCTATTATCTCTATTTTCACTAATACCGTTTCTATTCAGGGCTTCTATACCTCTTGCCTGAACTCTTGCAAGTCTCCTAAAAAGTTTTCTTAGTACATATGTGTTTAGTACTGATGTTAGTTCATTGTCTATGGTTCCTATTTGCAAGGTGTAGTTTTTTCATTTTCATTTTTAAAATAATTTTTAATTTTTTAAATTTTAATTAGGACTTTTTGCTGTTGCTTTATGTGAGATGGAGATTGCTACCCTTGTCTTTTGCTACTTGAGTTCAAGCAAAATAGATTCTGCTCCAGCCACTTATTTTAACTCTGTGTATCTCTCTGTTTCAAGTATATTTCCTATAAATAAGGAATTGTTGGGTCCTGGTTTCTAATCCATTCTGCTATCCACTTCCATTTTATGGGTGAGTTCATCCTGTTTTTAAACTCACAGTTATGATTACTGTTTATTTCTCTCTATCCTATTTTCTTCTGTTTATCATTTTCTCTCCTTTTTTATTCTATTCCTCCACTAGAGTCTGTTTTGTTTCTGACCACTGCCTTTTTATCTGCCCTCCCTTTCTCTTATCCCCTTTCATGCCTGCTTCTTTGTTGGGCAAGATAGATTTCTATTATGTATATCATCTTCCTGTACAGAAAGGTAAAGAGTTTGACTTTATTGAGTCACTTATGATTTCTTTTTCATACTTACCTTTATATGCTTCCTTTGAGTCTTGTATTTGAAAGGAAAATTTTCTATTCAGCTCAGGTCTTTTCATCAGTAATGCTTGGAAGCCCTATATTTCATTAACTATCCAATTTTTCCCTCCAAGCGTTATACTCAGTTTTGCTGGACAGGTTGAAATTCCACCTCTTTTGTCTTCTAGAAATTCATATTCCAAGTCATTTGTTTATTTAATGTGGTAGCTGCTAGATTGAGTGTGATCTTAACTAACTCCACTATATATGGATAATTTCTTTCCAGATGCTTAGGAATTTGTATTCTTGAGAGTTTTCATTTTGGGATCTCTTTGGTGGATTCTTTAAATTTCTACTTTACTCTCTGATTCCAGGGTATCAGGGTAGTTTTCCTCAATATTTCTTGAAATTTGTTGTCTAGGATCATTTTTGATCATAGCTTTCAATTAATCTATTAATTTTTAAAATTATCTATCCTCAATTGAATTTCCAGGTCAGTTATTTTTTTGTCCTATGAAATATTTCACATTTTCTTCTTTCTCTTTTCATTCTTTTGACTTTGTTTTATTGTTTCTTGATATCTGTTGGAGTCATTAGCTTCCATTTTTCCAATTCTAATTTTTAAATATTTATTTTCTTCAGTGCATTTTGTGTCTCTTTTATAATTTGGCCAATTCTGTTTTTAAGGTGGTATTTTCTTCAGTATTTTTATGCCTCTTTTAAGAAGGTATTAATTGCCTTTTCATAATTTTCTTCTTTTGCTTTCATTTCTTTACCTAATTTTTCCTCTACCAGTATTTTAGCTCTTCCATGAATTCTTTTTGGGATTGTGTCTGATTCACATTTTTTCTTTGAGGACTTGCTTTTACCTGTTTTGACTTCATTATCATCTTCTGAGTTTGTATTTCTTGATCTTCACTGTCACAATGTAGCTTTTGGTTGTCCGATTCTTTTTTGTTTTTGTTTTTGTTTGGTTATTTTCCATCCTATTTCTTAACTTGGAACTTTATGTTAAGTTGGACTCTGTTACCAGCATGGGGGAGTAGGAGGGACACTGTCTAAAACTTCAGGATTTTTCACATGGTTGTTTTCAGAGATATTTCTGGGATTTGGAACATTACTGTGCTTCCAATGTGGTCTCATCTAAGGAGAGGTGTGGTCATTACTCTCTTGGTCTGCAGTTTGTTCCATGTCCAGGGAGGGCCCCTGAATCCCTGGAATTGCAATTGATACTGCTCCTCAGGGCCCCTCCTTCCTTTGGACCTCTTATGAGACTGTTCCTCAGGGTCTCTGATCCCTCAGGGCTGGAAGTGATACTGCTTCTCAGGGCTTTCGCTCTCTCTTGACCAAAAGTGTTCCTCTCCTGTCCTTGAACTTAGAAGTGAGTTTAGGCCATGGAGTTGACAAATAGTTATCCGCAAGGTTCCTACTTCCTCTTTTTCTCTGCCTTTGAACTATGACCCAGAAGTAGGTATAGGCAATGAAGCTGCCAAACAGTGTCTGTTCCTGAATCCAGTACTAGCATAGGGGTACCTTGTAATCTCTTTATGACCAGTTTCCAGGTCCCCTTACCACTTCTGGTTTGAGAGATCCCAAAGTTGCTGCCGCTTCTGTCACTGCCACATCACCCTCTGGGGAAACTGAAGGCATCTAGCAGCAAATTGTGATGGGAATTAAATAAACCACTCTGACTTCTGGAGCTAGCTCAGTTCATTTTCTGTTTAATTATGGGTTTAGTACAACTTCTGTCTTGTGAAGAAAGTTAATACAATTGTGGAAAGAGGGAGAAAACTTTATTGCATTGTTTGAACCTGTTGTTGTTTGTACTCAAAGAGTATCAAAATGACACCACAATGTTAGGGTCAATATATAGTGTCTCTATCAGTGGCTGATCATACCAATATGGTAGAAGGTTCTACCATAAGTCAGGCACAAATAGTGAAGATCACCATTTGGAAAAGAGATATTTTTAAATGTGTGTATCTCATTTCCTTTTGAGCTACCACAATTCTGCTTTGCTTGTAGAGTACAGTGCTATCTTTGATGCAGGATAATGCTGGATAATCTTGTGCCTCTTTTACAACTGATACCAAAGTTCTTTAGCAAGACCTTTGCATTACTTCTTTTGAACACCATGTGAGCATCTGCATTATGTGAGTTGTCTATAAAATAATGTTTTAGGAAAACGTATTTTTGGCATTCAAGCAATGTGGCCAGCCCATCAGAATTGTGCTCTCTGTAGTAGAGTTTGAATACTTGGCAGTCCATCTTGAGAAAGGACCTCAGTTTCTGATACCTTATCTTACCAGTTGATCTTCAAAAATTTCCTGAGACAATTAAAATGAAAGTAGTTCAATTTTCTGGCACATCTCTGGTAGACTGTCTAGGTTTCACAGAAAGAGATCATCACAATGACTCTGTAGACCTTCAGTGTGATAGGAAGCCTAATACCACTTTTCTCCCACACATTCTTTTTGTGCCTCCCTAGCTCCCAGAGCTAGCTCTGGCAATGCATACATCAACCTCATCTATGTGTACATCCTTGGGAAATGTACTGCCAAGGTAAGTGAAAGTTTACAAAGTAAGTGGCAGCTAGGTGACACAATGGATAGACTGTTGGACCTGAAGTTAAGAAGACTCATCTTCATGAATTCAAATCTGGTTTCAGATACTTGCTAGCTTGTGACAATTTTTTGTTATTTCTTATTCAAGAAAAGTTCTTTAATTTTGCATTGTGTATTCTAGATATTATATGAATATTTTAATTTTGTGCAGGAATATGGCTTAGAAAACATAGAAAATTAAGGCTAAATTTCGGAGTCTACATTTCTTAGAATCCCACAATGATGACCCTTTACACCCTCCTCTCCACTTTGCTCTCAGCATGCCTCGACTAAACAAGCAATGCTTAAGCATACCCAGAGTCCTAAAATAGCACATTTCTGATATAAGGAGATGGGTTTCTGACAATCTGAAAGAAATATTAAATTTTAAATGAAAATTGTTCTGCTATTTTACATACAAAATGGTCCAAAGTAAAAATTTTCCCCTCTTGTAAAACTTAATATGTCACAGTTGTTAAATATAATTTTGTCGGTTTTCCTTTTTTGTGCATTCCAAAGGTCATATGGCATAATGGAAAGAAAGTTGGTTGGTCTCATAGTCTGGAAGATCTAGGCTCAAGTTTTACTTATAAGACACATTGCATGTGCAATGCTGGTCAAGGGACTTGACTTCTCAGTGTTCCAAGCAATTCACAAAAGACTATAAATTACAGCAAAGGTACAAAAAATAGAGACATTGGTTGAAGGTGTTCCCTTACCTGGAATTTCCCCATTCCAGTGAAATTACAGGTCCAGTCTCTATCCTTACCTATGTTCCCAAATATGAAAAAGTTGTTATATAAAGTTGTTGCATGTTTACATGAAGTGCATGTTTACATGCACAAAATTATTTGTAAGAAAGGGTAATATCAAAAGCCTGACTGGGCTTGCTGTATATGCTAAAGAGATTGGAGAGACAATGATTTTGTGACCTTGTCCCATGGATTTAACTTTATTTTTGTGCCTTTGCCATCCATCCTTTTCCTGTCACTCTATATAGAAGAGGATAATTAGAGTGGAATTTAAAAAAACTGAAAGGCCCCAAACCTGGAACTATTTGCTAATTTTCTGGCAAATAGCCCAGTTTGTAGTATATGTGTATGTAGTATAGTCTTCAAAGGTCAAAATTTAAAGGTCTTTGTAATGGTAAGCATAAGTTAGAATTATATTGTCTATGGACCCAGAGACCAGGAAGTTCTGTCCAAATGAAAAATTAAGCCTGAAGGCACTATCTTGCTTGATGAACCCTGCTTGGTACCTGGGGCAAGAAATCTGTTAGGAGTAGAAAAGCATTTTAGACAAGACTCTGGAAAAGAAGAGATAAGTCATTCTTTTTTTTTTAAAAAAGTATTTATTTATTTTCTTGTTTACATCGCTCATTTCCATGAGATTTTGAGTTACAAATTTTCTCCCCATCTTTCCCCTACCCACTACCCCAAAACAGTGATTCCACTGTAAATTCCCTCCCCTAATCTGCTCTCTCCTATATCCTCCTCCATCATCCCTCTAACTTTCCGGTAGGGAAGGATGGGTCTCCCTACCCCAGTGCCTGTATATCTTAATTCCCAGTTGCATGTAGTTAAAAAAATAATATATACATATATATTTTTAACATTTGATTATAGAAATTTAAATTCTAGATTTTTTTCCCTTCCTCCTTCATCACCTACCCCCACTGGAAGGACAAGCAATTGAATATAGGCTGTACATGTGTAATTACGCAGGACATCTCCACAGTGGACATATTGTGAGAGACTGATTATATGTCCCTCTTTCCTATCCCGCCCCGTCTTGTTCTATTCTCTACCCTGTCCCTGTCCCTTTACAGAAGTGTGTATTTCCAGCAACCCTCCCCCCCCACTCAACCCTCCCCTCCGTCATCCCACATCTCATCCCCATCCCTCCTACCCTCCTATGTGGCAAGATACCCACTTTAGAGTTTATGTCATTCCTTCCCTAAGCCAAATTCAATGAGCGTAAAGTTGACCCTTTCCCTTTTGCCTTCCTGTTCTTCCCCTCCATTGTAACAGTTATCCATTGCCTCTTCTATATGAGATAATTAACCCCACTCTCTCTCTCCCTGTCTCCTCTCATTCTAATCCTCTCCCACCTCATAATTTCACCTTTTAAAGTATCATCCCTTCCTATTCAATTGATCCTGTGCCCTTTATGAACTCATATATACATGTACTCAGATATGTATTCATTTAGCTATATAGACATATGTGTAGGTATATGTATATATACATTTGTATTCCCTTCACCTATCCTCATATTGAGAAAAGTTTCATTAGTTACTACTATCATTTTTCCATTTTGGAATTTAAATAGTTCAACTTTGATATGTTCCTTATGATTTCTTTCCTTTGTTTACCTTCTCATGCTTCTTGTATTTGAGTGTCAAATTTTCTTTTCAGTTCTGTTTTTTTTCAGCAAGAATGTTTGAAAGTCCTCCACCTCACTGAATGACCATATTTTACCCTGGAACATTGTACTCAATTTTGCTGGGCAGATGATTCTTGGTTTTAATCCTAGTTCCCTTGATCTCTGGAATATCATATTCCAGGCCCTTCCATGCCTCAGTGTAGAAGCTGCCAGATCCTGGGCTATCCTAATTGCATTTCCACAGTATTTAAATTGATTCTTCTTGGCAGCCTGTAATATTTTCTCCTTGATCTGGGGACTATGAAACCTGGCTATAACATTCCTAGGAGTTTTCTTGGGGGGATCTTTTTCAAGAGGTGATTGGTGAATTCTTTCAAGTTCTATATTGCCCTCTGGTTCTAAAATATCAGGGCAATTTTCCTTGAGAGTTTCTTGAAGGATGCTTTCTAAGTTATTTTTTTGATCATGTATTTCAAGTAGTCCAATAATTTTTAAATTATCTCTCCTGGATCTATTTTCCATGTCACTGGTTTTTTCAAGGAGATATTTCACATTGCCTTCTATTTTTTTATTTGTTTGGATCTGTTTAATAGTATCTTGATTTTTCATAAAGTCATTTGCATCCATTTGCTCCACTCTAATTCTGAAGGAATTTTTCTCTTCATAAAGCTTTTGAGATTCTTTTTCCATCTGGCAAATTTGACTTTAAGACATTCTTCTCCTCATTGGCTTTTTGGGCCTCTTTTGCCGTTTGAGTTAATCTATTTTTTAAAGTGTTATTTTCTTCAGTCAGGTTGTTGACTCTCTTTTCATGATTTTCTTGCATCATTCTCATTTCTCTTCCCAATTTTTCCTCCACTTCTCTTATTTGGTTTTTAAAATCCTT
>CM053601.1:157436220-157464476 GCA_028646575.1 Pseudocheirus occidentalis
GAATTGTTGATACTGTGAACATTGTACTGAATCTAGATTTGTAATGGAATAAACAGAGTGTTCACTAATACTGTGTAAACCGAATCTTAAAAGCTGTTCACAGTAGCATTCTCTCAGGAATCTACAGCTGATTGGCTTTACAGTTGGCTAGCCTAGAGAACACATGAAGAGGAGTATAAGTATATACAAGTAGACTGGAGTTATAATTGTTAAGGGCTTCAAATGCTAAACAGAGAAATTTGTATTTCATGCAATAAAACAATAAGGAGTTACTCAAAATTCTTGAGCAGAGGAGACCAAGATCTGATATGTGATTTTGAATTTTAATTTTTTTAAATTTTTGCTTTTTTGGAGGGTAATTGGGGTTAAGTGACTTATCCAAGGTTACATGGCTAGTTTTTGTGTTAAGTGTCTAGATTTGAATTCAGGTCCTCCTGACTTCAGGGCCAGTGCTCTATTCACTTTGTCACCTAGCCACCCCAGATATGTGATTTTGGAATATCACTTTGGTAACTGGAGAATACAGATTAAAGAAGTGTGAGATTAGAAGCAAAGAGACCAATTAGGAGTCTATTTAACATTGCCTGGAGAGGTAATAAAAGCCTGCATTAAGGTGGTGCCATTGGAGTGAATAGTATATGACAGATATGAGAGGTATCATAAAGGAATAATTAACAACAATTAACAACTGACAAGTATTTGGATAATGGAGATGAAGAAGAGACAAAAATTATTTCAAGACTGTATGCCTGTGGTGCTAGTATACAAAGACAAAATATCCCTCCCAGCTCTGCTTCTAATGAGGTTACAATATATAGGAGACAACATGTATATCTATATCTATATCTAAGTAAATATATGTAAGTAAATATGGAATATATGCAAAATGTAAATGTATACTCCTGGTCAAAATAAGGAATTTGTAAGTATCATCTTAAAATTCAAATAATTGTTTGTACCATAGGGACTGAAAATGGGAAAAATTTCATGTCAGTTCTTGATTCAAAGCTAAATGACTATTTTTCTGGTATGTTGAAGAGAAAATTCTTGTTCAAGTCTCTGAGGTCCTTACCAATGTTGATATTCTTTGATTTTGTGACTGAAGAATTATTTTTAAAGTGTAGAAACAGAGAATTGCTTCTCAAGTTGAGTGATTTGTCCACAGTTCCACAATTTGCATATCAAAATAATGATGTTGAATGGGGGAAGAGAGGTGAAATAGGGAAGGTGGGAAAAGGTATTAGTTTGAGAACAATGATAAAGTCTATTTGAAGTATGTTGAATTTGAGATGCTTGAGGAACATTCATTTGGAAATATCCAGCATATAGACACTTGGTAACATAGTCCTGGAACTCAGGAGACATATTAGTACTGGATATATAGATAAGGGAGTCATCTGCATAGAGATGCTAATTCGACCATTGGAAACTGATGAAGATAGACAAACAGACAGATTGACAAAGAGAGAAAGACAGAGACAAAGAGAGACAAAAATGAAAAATGAGATAGAGAAGACCTCTCAGACAGAGGCTTAAAGTATATCCACAGTTAAGGCACAAGACACAAATAATTTTTCAGGAAAAAATATAAAGAACTTTTTATTTTTTTCAATTTTTTATTGAATAATGAACCTAACAATAGAAGCTCACTTTTATACAGTGCTTTAGAGTTTTCAGAGTGCTTTTGTCACAACAAGCCTATGAGATAGGTAGTACAGTAGAATTGTCATCCCCATTAGACAAAATGCGGAAACTGAGGGTCCAAGAAGTTATGTGACCTCCCCACAGTGTCAAATCCTAAAAGAAAGCCCAGATTTTCTGAGTCTGAGTCCAAATCTTTCGTCACTATTCTACATTATTTCTCAAAATTCTGTAATGAATATAATTATTTCTAATCTGTAAATAAGCTGTAATGCAAAAACAATGCAATACTAATTATAGTAATGTGTAATGTTATCAATTTGCATGTACTTATGTTTTTGAAAGCATTTTAACAAAACTGATTTAAGAATCCAGCCTTTCAGAGTTTTCATCTTTCAATTCAATTGATTTCAACAACTTTTATTTTTATTTTTTGATATTTTATTTTATCTTATTTTTAAATATTGATATTTCTATTTACTTTTACTTTACAAAACTCAGTTCCACAATCCCTTGAGTTTCAAATTTTTTCTCTTCCCTCCTTACCTTCCCCTCCACCCCCATGGTGGCATACAATCATGTATAGGATCTGCAAATATTTTCATATTGGACATTAGTCTGGGTTGTATAGAAGGGCTGTAACCAGTGGAGTGAACAATGGGAAAAAAGAAAGAGAACCAAACATGAAAAAGAACGATAGCATGTAGATTGCTTCAGTCTCCATTTAAACTCTGGTCTTTCTAGATCTTTCTCTGAATGTAGAAATCTCCTTCCATCCTGGGACTTGTAGAGTTCTCTTATAACTGTGTTTCTGAGAAGAGTCCAGTTTATCAAATCAACGACCTTTTATTATATATCAACTACATGCAAAGCACAGTAGCTCACTCCTTCCCAATACACATATGCAACTGCACCCCATAAACTGACTTAGGGAAGGAAAATATTCCCGCAGGTAACTCCAGCTAATTTTCCAAAGGAACATAAAGCAGAGAATTGAGGTCATTATCCAGTGAATTTAGCTTCCTCCCTGTTTCTTCCTCTCTGTATTTCATGTACTTGGGGACTCTAGCGCTTTAATGGATCCATGATATCATTATTGTGAGTACTCCATATCACTGCCAATTGCCACCACAGCACGTTTCTCACTACGCACAATTCTTATCCATGTGTTCAAAAACATACTCTGGAAAGCATCTACTCAAAATGCCAGAGGCCTTTCCTCCAGTCTCTTTTCTCTCTCATTTTCTACTTTTGTCCACTTGCACCAGGAAAATCTCTTTTCCCCTAATACTGCTTGCTACTCTCTGTGTTCCATCAGTAAATAAAACAAAACAAAAAACACCCTTAATTGTGACTGAGTTAGTGCTAATGATAAGAATGAGCTGTCTTCCTACCCCACTTCTGTATATAAGCAAGAAGAAAGCTCTACTTTCTACAGTGAACACATACATAATTTTAAAAGTTCCATAAATCTCTAACAACCTTGAAAAGTACACAGACATACCCAATAGTAAATATCCATCAACCTTCTCATCTTCTGATTTGTATATTTTAATATACATAGTCTTGAGCACTTCAAATGAAATTTGTAAATTTTCTCTTATTTAATTCTATTACACTTCTAGTTTGTCTAATTATCTATATTGCAATAGTATTGCTTTCTTTTGCTTTTTCCACTGAGACATATACTAATTATGTAGCATGGGATAATAAAGTATTTCATCTTCTGCCCTCAGAATTGAAATACAAAGCTTTTAGGGAAGGAAAAGTAGTGAGTTCTTACTTCTAAATTTTGGAACACAGACTATTTGTAACTGAAAAATGTTTGTCATTGGAATTCCTGTTTGGGATGGTAGAATGTATCCTGGTATAAAAATTAGATCTCTATCATAATCCAGCTACCATATAGTAGTGTGACCTTGATAAGTCACTTTATATCTCAGAGACTCAGTTTCCTTTTCAAAATAAGGAACTCTGAGTACATGACAACTAAACCTTTGTGATTGTGTGACCCATAGCTACTCAAAAAGGTTGACTCTAATTATCTACTCAGAAAAAAATCAAATGGATTAAGGTTGTCTATCCAGAGGTTCCCAAACTTATTTGACCCTTTAAAAATTACTCATTGCCCCTCTGGAAATCTACTTTCTTTAACCTTTGAAAGGTTTTTAAAAAAAATTGTATTACCCAAGGCTATTAGCACCCTCTGGATCATTCCAGTGCCCCCAGAGGGTGGTATCACCAACTTTGGGAAGCTGTGGTTCAGAACAGATAATAATATGCAATTGGATGGGCAATTCATAGAACTGGTCTATTTTTAACTCATTTACACAAGTATTTATTAACCATCTACTATGGGCAAGGCACTGTGACTTACGTACTACATATCTTGTACAGAAACTGCAGATAGAGAATGCATAGGTTCTAATTCAGAAGGAAGTAGATAATAGGCTGTATTGCATTTAAGAAAGCAGACAATACTTTCAATGACCTACAAGCTTTCTCTGAAACAAAACCCATCTTATTGACAGCAATATTCTTCTGGGGGTGTGACTGTGAATCACTGAAGAGCACCATCTCTGAAAGATCCAAATTGTAGGTCAGCCAAAGCACAATAGAGAGATATGCATGATAGGCAAAAGTAGATCATCAACAAAAATTACATGCAAGAAGTAGCTTAAGTGATATGAAAAGAGTTGCACAAGTGGGAAAGGGAGAGGACGATGCATAAAGAAATAGAACAAGGAATAATTGTCAGGGAAGGCTCCATGAGGATTCATGTCATCTTAAGATATCTAAGAAGCTGTCCTCTAACACACAGGATAGACTCCCTATGGAAGATTTAGGGGATGGCATGGACAAGAGTCACATAGGAGAAAGCTATAACGTGTTTCAGCATGCACTCCTAAAAGGACTACCCATATCAATGAGATTACAAATGCATTGATACATCAAAGTATGATTTTCATATATTACTTGAGCAATTAACTTCGTTATATTGCCTATTGTCTTTTATGATATTTTGTGCCTAGACTCAATTATCTACCTAGCTTATTGCAGAACTTTAGACTGGCATGGGATTATTATATATATTAAATATTGTCTATTTTTTCAACATTTTAATGAGATCATTTTAATGAGATAAAAGGTATAATTTACACTTAGGATCTCCAAACCTTTGACTCTTGAAGCAAAGGGATTATCTATATGATTGAGCAGAGTGCTTGTTGTAGAGGGAGGGGCCCTGGTATTTGGTTGCTGAGATATAACTACCATTGGTTCTCCGATTTCTGAGTAATTGCTCTGCAAACTGTTGATTAAATTGAACAAATATTTTAAAGCAACTACTATGTGCAAAGCGCAGCACTAAGGGCTAGGGATACAAATTTAAAAATGAACCTTCCTTGCCCACTAGGAGCTTACATCCAACTGCAGTCAAAGGGTCAATTGAACCTGTTATATAGGCTTTCTCTCTTCACATGCTACTCTCTTCCACTATTATGAACTGACAGAATGCATTCATTATGACGTTTTTCCCTCTAGGAATTTTTTCAGAGTATCCTTCACTTCTGTGTTCCTAAGGCTGTAGATCAGTGGGTTTAGCATGGGAATGACAAGGCTATAAAATACAGAGACCACTTTGTTATATTTCCAGGAATTTCCTGCTTTGGGCTGCCGGAGGTACATGAAGAAGAGAGTCCCATAGAAGATGATAACCACTGTCAGGTGGGAGGCACAGGTGGAGAAGGCTTTGCACTTCCCCTCGGAAGAATGAATCTTCAGGATGGAAACCAGAATGCAAATATAGGAAACAAGAACAGTCAGAAGGGAGCTAGTGAGATTCAAAGCAGAGAAGATCAAGAGCTGTTTCTCCTTAGAGTGAGTGTCTGAACAAGACAATGCTAGGAGTGGTGGGTCAGCACAGTAGAAATGATGGATAATGTTGGAATCACAAAAGGATAATTGGAAAGTCAGGATGGTCTGTATTATTGAGTTCAGGAAACCATAGGTATACACACCAATCACCAACTCACTGCAGACCCTTTTGGTCATGATTGCTGTGTAAATCAGAGGGTTGCAAATAGCCATATAACGATCATAGGCCATTGTGGCCAAGAGGAAACACTCTGTTGTGGCAAAAGCACTTGAAAAGTATAGTTGTGCAAAGCATCCTGAGAAGGAAATGGTTTTCTTCTTCACAATTAAGTTTTGTAGCATCTTGGGCCCAATTGAAGATGAGTAGCAGAGATCAATGAAGGCAAGGTGGCTAAGAAAATAATACATGGGAACGTGAAGGCGTGAATCGAGCTTGATTAGGAGAATCATTCCAAGGTTTCCAATGAGAGTGATGAGGTAAATTGCAAGGAACACTACAAAGAGGGGGATCTGAAGCTCTGGACGATCCGTGAATCCCATGAGGACAAATTCTGTCACGGTGGTATGATTTCCTCGAACCATTTTTTCTGTAATTTTTCTCTATTGTCAAAAAAAGGAATTTGCCTTTAAATATATTCTAAAAGATAACAAATGATGTTGAAAAGTGATTTTACTTTTTTATGCTATATCAGCCACAAAAGTTAAGGGTTAAAGACCCTCCTAAATACCATGGGTTATGCTATCTCATTCTTCGAATGTAGGGACTGGTAGAGAGTACTTCTGGATTAGGAAACTCCCTCTTTCAATTCAGGTCCATACCTCCTCTGTCATTTATAGTCAGAGAACTGCCTAAAGTATAGGGTCATAGAACCTAGATGTGTCAAATGCAGGACTTAAATACAGGTCTTCTTGGAACCAGGACTAAGCCTCGATCCACTACACAATATCCTCTCTCTCTCTCTCTCTCTCTCTCTCTCTCTCTCTCTCTCTGTCTCTCTCTCTCTCCCTCTCCCTCTTTCTCTCTCTCCCTTTCTCTCTCTCTCTCTTTCTCTTTCTCTCTTTTTAATAGTTTTTTAATGGTTTTTCTCTTTCTCTCTATTTTTTCTTTCTCTCTTTCTCGCTCTCCCCCTCCATATTCTTCAGAGAAGTTAATTTGTTTCTGATGCTTGTTAAAGAGTACATAGGCTAGAAATCAGACCACATCATTCTACTGATCAAAAATCTTTACTAGGTCACCATTGCTAACTGAAGAAAACACAAATGCTGTAGCTAGGTAGCAAAGGCCCTTCATAATCTGTCTTTGATATTCCATATTACCCTTCTTTGTACTAAATTAGATTATTTACCATTAATCATATAACCCTGTCCTCTCTTATGTCTGTACATATGTGCAGTCCACTGTTTATAGACTCCCTCTTCATCTCAGTCATGTGAAAACCTGTTATTTGCTCAGGGACTGGGCTCAGGTACCATATCCTCTTTGAAATTCTCTCTGACCCCCCAATCTCTTAAGCCATTCTGTTTGGCTTATACTATATTTCCTGTATTTATATTAATGATAACAACTCATATTTATATAGGAAATTAAGGTTTCCAAATCACTTTCCTCACAATGCTGGGAGGTAGGTAATATAAATCTCATGCATGTTCTTCAGATGAAGAAACCAAAAACACAGAAAGGTCAATTAATTTGACCAAATTTATGTAGTGAGTCTTATTGCTCACTGGGTTCAAGAGGCTTGAACTCATGCCTTCTTTCTTCAAGGTCAATATTGCTGTTGTTTCTCTTATGCATTTCATTATATTTTAAAACATACATACATACATACATATATATATATATCACCCCCACCACATTCCTCTTATTGGACTATAAGTTCCTTGAGAAAATATCATTAAAAAAATCTTTTCTATCTTCTTCAGAACACAGTACAAAACCTTTCAAGTATCACGTAAGTGGATGCAAAATATCTATTGAATTGAATTAAAATTTCTGGGGAAGAGAAATTTTGTCTTTGGTAGATATTTATTGCTGTAATTTTACTACTAAAGGGAGGCTTCATTTATAATCTTCACTCAAAATAGGCACAGAAAACATCTTGAGCATTTCTAAGTATCCAATGGCAAAGGTTCTGGACCATACGAAATGGAGTAAAATGTCTAGAGATTTTACTTATACTATATTTCTTGGTTACTTACTCTTTGGGCATGTCTTGTTTATGGTTAATGGAGCCTGATTTTTCTCTTGTACTAATAGCTTTTCTAAAAACCATGAGATGTTCAGAGGCTTGAGATGAAAGATTTAACTCTGTATAATGATCTAAAAGCACTTTCCTCAGTGAATATATTCTTTATTGTCTTTATATTACACCTTTGAAATCCAAAAAAAAATGAAATAACTTGGTATGGTACATTTAAGATCAGGATTATTCAGTTCCAAATTCTACCTTTACTGATTCCTTAGAATGTATGACCCCAGAGAAATCATTTTACCTCCCTATTGTTGTTGTTTGTCCTTCATTCTTCAAGAGGACCATGACATCATGGAGGTGATGCAATGGCTTTGCAAGTGAATTGGATTTAAGTGAGGGAAAATTGTGCAAAGTTATCTGCCTCACTTTCTTCTCTGAAGCTATCTTGGTCCATTGGCCAGATACATATCAAGATGACTGGAGGTGGCCCCAGATGCAATGGAAGGCCTTGGTCTTTTAAAGCTAAGGTCTTTAGCAGGTCTCAGTTTGACTGAAGCAATGTCTACAATGCGGACAATGTTCTTGGATTGCTCTACTAAATTATACATGTTTCGCATTCCGTATCAGTACAGGAAGCTCCCTACTGGAAGCTCCTTATTCTGAGGAAATCACAGATGAGTCAATAGGATTTCATATGCACTTATTATGTGCCAGGCACCATGCTAAGGGCTGGGGACATGAAAAGAGACAAAAACATCTAAGTCTCTCAAAAAAAATCAGAAATCTTTTCATTTTCTTCTGTTTCATAGATCAAATAATTTCCCTCTTCTCGTAGGCATGCTGCTGCACAGTATATTTATCCCAGAATTATAGTTATGTGCCATTGGATTCAGTTAAACAAAATTGAATACTTAGTATGTTCTGGGCACTTGTTGCTGACATGTACATAGGCATTTACTCCTATTTAAAATCCATTTTTCAGTCATTTCATTTCTTCAGCGGCAAGATAATTGAATTTGGAATTAGAGGAACTAAGCTCTAATTATGCCAATTGTAATTTTTGACCTGTATGACTTTGGACAAGTCACTTCTCAGCTCTGGACCTTATCTTCCTCTTCTTTAAAATGAGGGGCTTAACTTGGATGGTCCCTGAGATTCCTTCCAGATCTAAATCTAAGACTCTATTCTTTATTCATTCATTTCATAATTTTGATTTTTAGTTTAGACATTACTTCCAATAAGTAAAACCATGAAGTGACAATATTGCCTAATTATAAAGCCACTCTCACAGTGTTAGACATGGACTAGCTAACAAATAGTGTGGAACTGCCCAATTTTAGTGCATTTGTCAACACCTATTGACCTCTTCCCTCACAAATACATTTATCCTATTCATGAATCCCATTCAACCCCATCTCATGAGTACTCTTAATCTTTATTTAGTTAGTCAATCTAAAAGTACCATGTTCGCTTCTGACAAATCAACATGGCAGAAAGAAAAGTCATATTCACATGGCCTTTTCTTCTTGTGCTTTCTCCAAAGGGAAGGATAGATCTTGCTTTTGGATGGAATAATAATAATTAACATTAGATATCACTTTTCGGTTTATCACGTACAGCAGCTCTTCAAGTTAGGCAGCATAAGTATTAATATTCCCATTTTATGGATGAGGAATCCAAGATTCTGAGAAGTGTAATAACTTGCTGAAGTTAATACAAGTTACTAAGTGTCATAGCCAAAGCCCAAATTTAGGCCTCCTGACCCAGACCCATTGCTCTTTCCCATTCTACCAACGTTGTCTCTGAGATGGGAACACTAACAACAATCACAATAATACTGCTAAAATAATGAAAATAATCACTTACATTTATGTAGGGCTTTGCAGTTTGCAAGCTGTATAGAATCAGATGATCAGGGCTACAATCCCAGTTACTCTACTCATTTCCTTGATATCTTTGAGCAAATCACTGTACTTTCTTATTCTTACAATGAAATAACTGTTAAGATCTCATCCAGCTCTAGAAAGCACTATGATCCTATAAGAGAATATTATCAAAAATTCCAATTACAACTTTATAATCCCCTTACTCTTTTCTAGTTGTAATGGAAGTAAAGCTTGTGCTAAATAGTAGCCCCAGGGTCAGGTAGTCCATCTGCTATTAGCAAACACAGAACTGATTTTCTTTCCTGACCTATGATTTTCTCTACCTGCAACAAGTTATAAGTGCCATAAGAATGAATGCAACTCACCAACCACCTATAGGAAGAAAGTTAGACAGGCTTCCCAGACTGCATTTAGCACATTCACTTGGTGTAATTCCAACAAAACAGATTGGTTCTTTCATGTCTGAATGCAAAGCTTTATTTGTCCCTTACACACAAGCAAGCCCTTGAGTATTTGTAATGGCAAAGGTATAATGAGTTTGTTATTCCAGAGCTTTCTCTCTACCAAGGGAACAGTTTATTAAGAGTTTATTGGGGGTACTTTATATTTGGTTTAAAAGACTCTGAGGAATTGAAATCCCTGAATCATCTCCAGCTAGAGGTATTACTACATCCAGTAGTAATACTTTTGCACCAGCATCATAGCATCATTCAGGTGCAGCCTTGGGATCTGAGTCAAAAAGATCTTAAAATAAAGTCACTAGTTCAGGCTCCTGAGGAAAAGAACTATGAGTCTAGATGAACTTGAGGGTGGATGCCCTAACCCTTGTGGAATAGTACATTTAAAAAAGAAATAGAGACAGAAGTCAAGAAACTTAATTTTCAACATCATGAAAGGCCCAAAGTCGCCTTGGACAGGAGTTCTCAACTAGTGGTACACCTGTTCCCAGGATATAGAAGAAAATTATAAAGGAGGTCTGGAAACTATTTGATAAATACCTATATTAATATATTAAAATATTGCAGATGCTCTGGGCTAATTTCCAGTCAATGAAATCACAAAATATTTGGTATATGTATACACATATATAATTTAATTTAATTTAATTTTCAGAATTTCTGATTCCCTTTGCTTTATTTTGGCCTTCTTCTTCCTCTCATTTCTTTTTTTCTCATTGAATTGTTTATTTACTTTTAGTTTACAGGATTCAGTTCCACAATGCCTTGAGTTTCAAATTTTCTCCCCTCCTTTCCCCCCACCCCCATGGTGGCATGCAATCATGTATAGGATCTGCAAATACTTTCACATTGTACAATAGTCTGGTTGTATAGAAGAGTTGTAACCAATGGAGTGAACAATAGGATAAAAATAAATGAAATTTGGTATATATTTAGAAAAAAATATTTAATTTCTTTTCTCCCTGTGCATGGAAAATTCTAGAATTGATTTTTTTTTTCACTGAACAGGGGGTACAGAAGAGTTTATTGAAAAACCAAGGGGCTCAGGAGCTGAAAGGGATGGAGAGCCCTTCATCAGGAGTCTTCATCAGGTTGAAGAGGACTGTGAACAATGGAAAACATGCATACAGGATTTTTAAAAAGTAATTTCATTTTACCTAAAATGAATGTTTTGAATTTCAGCAGTAATTTTTAAAAACCCACATTTCCTGCAGACATATTTCATAATAACCTGGAGAAACATATAAACTGATTCTGAGGGAGGGGAGCAGAACCAGGAGAGCATTGTACACAGGTACAGACACATTGTATCTATGATGACTGACTTTGATAGACTGGGCTCCTCTCAACAACACAAGGTTATAAGACAACTCCAAAAGACTCATGATAGAAAGTGCTATCCACATCCAGAGAAAGAATTAGAGTCTGAATGCAGATTGAAGCAAACAACTTGCTCTCTCTTTTGTTTTGTTTCTTCTTTGTCGTTGTTCATTCCACTGGTTATAGTCTTTCTTTACAGCCTGACTAGTGTTTAATATGAAGATATTTGTAGACCCTCTATTGGATTGCATGCTGCCAAATTGGGGGGGGGGGAGAGTGGAGAGGGGAGGAAATGGAGGAGGAGAAAATTTGGAACTCAAAAGTTTGTGGAACTGAATGCTATAAACTAAAAGTAAATAAATCAAGTAATTTAAAAAGTCACATCCTTGACATTCACCAACATTATAGAAAGAAGCCAATAGATACTGCATTTGCCTGTATAGAATAAGATCACCATTCATAGTTGTGGTATGACTGATTCCAGCCTCAATTGTTCTCCCAAGGGAGCATCAGCCACATAAACTACATGGGAGGATATTGATTCCTATGGGCTCTTCAATGGCATGCAACCCCTTTTGACAGTGGGTCTAGACAATCGGATTAGAAATTTTAGTTCTGGCTCTGACATTCAGTAACTTTTATGATTTCTGGTATGAGAAAAAAGAGAAAGAAACTAGCTTTTATAAAATCCAAGGGAAAAAAGTCATTTTTTTGCTCAACCATAAGCCTATATTTAGAGATATACAATGCATCATGCATCCATAGTTGTGTTTGTAGCACAATTTGCAGAAGAATCTGTACCGAGGATCACAAAAAGCCAATGCAAACTAAAAGCTAAATTTCCCCACCCCTGATCTGGGGCACAAAACTAGAATGAGGATATTCCTTAGATGCCCCCTCCAAAATGATAAACTTCTGGTAGTATTTTAAGTATAGCTAACGGAAGACAAGTTTCTGTGAATTTAGCTATTGCTATGATAATCCAAACATTAAATAAAAGGATTTTTCTGATTTGTGTGTTCAATAAAATATCCAATCAAGGAGGAAATATTGCCAAGCAAATCACAGCCAAAGTGCTCCAGACACTTAGCAGGCCTTCAGTCTTCAGGTCTGAGGTAGGGTAGGAGTTGGGGGAGGGATGGGGAGAGAGACAGTCAGAGGCAGAGAGACAGAACTCAGGGACGAAGAAGGAGAAAAAAGGAAGGGGAAAAGGAGGATATAAGAAAGAATATCTAAAGAATTTTACATTAAAGGGGGGGCTAATAAAACCCGACTGAACAATTGAAAGTATGATGGTCCTTAGTACAACACATAGTACAGTAGATAGAGTGCTGAAATTGGAGTCAGGAAGACCTGATTTTGAATCTCACCTCAAACAAGTATAGGGTAAGAGCTGTCTCATTTTTGTCTTTATATTCCCAACATCTACAATACTGCCGATATACAGTAGGTGCTTAATTAATTCTTGCTGATTGATTGACTTATTGGTTGATGATGGGAGTAGGAGAGAATGATTTGGTATCCTGGAAGCATTTGACTTTGAAAATTAAAAGTAGAGATGACTTCCCTTTTGATAGAGCCCATAATTTGCAAGGACAGTTAGGTAACACAGTAGAGTGCTGGGCCTGAAGTCAAGAAGTCTCATCTTTTGAGTTCAAATCTGGCCTCAGACACTTACAAGCTATGTGACCCTGGGAAAGTCACTTAACCCTATTTGTCTCCTCATCTATAATATCATCTGGAGAAGGAAATGGCAAACCACTTCAATATCATTGCCAAGAAAACCCCAAAAAGACTCACAAAGAGTTGGACACAACTGATAGTACTGAACAATAACAACATGAATTTGCAAATGCTGTGTTTCAGTATAGCCTATGACCTTAGGAACAAATGGCTATAATTCTAATTTTTGGAGGTGCTAAGATTTGAGATATTTAAAATAAACCTTGGCAAAAGGGGCAAAATGAAGAAACTCTCCTTTGTCATTTTTCAAGGTTAAAAATACAATAATGCTGAAGCCAGGCTCATAGACCTGGGCTTATCCAAAGAGAATCAGATTTCATTGTCGAGTCCAGGTCATACAGTAACGAAATATGGATTTGCTGAGAGATTGTGTGTGTGTTGCCTGCATGCATGATATTTATATCAGTTATCCACCATTCATGACAGGTGGGAGGAATATGCAAAGCAAGACCTATCAGACTTTGAGAACTGCATGGTATATCGCCCCAGATTCTGAAAGTTGGTTTGACAAAAAGGGAATGTATAGCTAACAGATTATTCTTTGTCCAGGTGGTCAATGAGAGCAAATTCCTAGCAGTTATTAAATGTGAAACTGGAGACCCAAAAATAACCTTGTGTAACTTCAGGCCCAGTGTTCAGATCTTGGCCAACAGTTCAACTACATTAGAAGAGAAGAAGTTTTATGAAAAGAGAGTAAGGTGGTAAGTATGGTAAAATTTGGAAGAGATGTTTTAAGGGTGCTTTTAAATACCAGTTTTCATCATTTATGGAATGAGCTTTGGTCCAAAGAAGGCCAGCAACTATGTGAAAATCTTTGTAATGTACTTCAAAAATGAGGGGCGGCTAGGTGGTGCAGTGAATAGAGCACCGGCCCTGGAGTCAGGAGGACCTGAGTTCAAATCTGGCCTCAGACACTTAACACAAAAAAACTAGCCGTGTGACCTTGGGCAAGTCACTTAACCCCAACTGCCCTCCAAAAAAAGCAAAAACAAAAAAACAAACAAACAAAAATGTTAAAGGATTACTTACATTTGCTATTATTGCTACTACTACTATGACAATGACAACAATGGCTACTACACCTACTCCTGCTCCTAATCTTAGTCCTAGTCCTACTCCTTCTGGATTCAGGTACTGATGTTCTTCATGAAAAAAATGGCCTATTGCCTCATAATTATTCCTTATCTTCCAAGAAAAGGGTCCATGAAAGAGGACTTCTTTTAATACACAGGTCAAGATTACTGATGGTAGTTTTTGTTCTAACATAGTCAAAGAACTAATTGGGTTCAATCATTTTGCCAGAAAGTTCAGGAAGATATGAGTCTGCTAAATTGTCTTTGTGGCATGGGAGATATATTTCTGATTAGCAACAGATGCTCTTGGTCTTATAGAAGGATAAATTATAAGAATCACTTGTGAATCCAGGTATAGATCAGTCAGTGTGGAATTAAATTTCAGATGGATATTTCCAAGATATCAATGTAAGATAAGGAAATATTGAAAAGGCAGAGCCCTGGCTGTGAAGTCAGACAACACTGGTTCAAATCTAGCCTTTTGTACTTCTTCTTTTGTGACTTGGGACAAGGTCATTAACTTTCCTAGATTTCGGTTTCCTTATCTATAAAATGAGAGGGTTAGACTGGATGGCCTCTATGTTCCTTTCTGGTTCATGTCTAGGATTCTATGATATTATGGCAAATTTCCTGTTAGTTTTCATGATCCTTATCATGCTATGCAGAAATTTGAGGCAAAAATTATAGTTATCTTGATTCAGAGGGCTTAGAACAAGAAGGGACCTTAGACACCACTTTTCCAGTTCCCTCATTTTGCAAACAATTGAAATGAGAGGCTCAGGGATGGGAAGTGACTTTGCCAAGAACTCCAACTAAAGCTCCAACTCCAGAATCAGATCTTAAATCAGAGTACTGTTTCACCAATTGCAGTGTGCTTTCCAGTGAACCACATTGACTTACTTATTTTCTGGATGTATGTACTATTCCTTTGCTGTTGAGTATGAGCCCAGTGATCCTATATATTTGTCAGTGGAGGACCACTAGCTTCAGAGCGGATCATAGCAACATTGGCCCTACAACCTCGATGAGATTCAGCCATAGCTGAAGAAAAGTCACCAAGTCAGAGAGAGGCTAGGATCTCTGCTGAATCAGGGATTCCACACACACACACCAAAGAATTTTCATTATTGTCTCTTTTCCTCTGTGTTCCACCTGTACCTACCCATTCAAGGATAGGTACCCTGGGAATATTTGGCCAAGGGTAACTTTTTGTGATATAGCATTCGGAGAAACTGTGACTTATGGAAATGTCCTGGATTTTGTAGCTCAAATGCCTCTGGTTATAGCTGTAAATTCTGAAATGTGGGGTTTTAGATTAGGGAAGAGTGGTCTGGGAGCCACTCAGATAATCAGCTGGTAGATTTGTGTAGTGCACTGGGATGGAAGTATGGTGGTATTCTCCCCTCCCCCCCCAAAATAACCCCTGCTTAATATTAAATCATAGAACAATAGGGGAGTCTAAGATTTGGCAAATCAGTAGGAAAGCCTTAGAAAACAATTTGTGATGGTCATTACATACTTTCCCCCAAAACCTTAATGTATACAATGTGTATATCATGATCAGTGAAACAACCATAACCTCTCAATTACAATTATCAACAGTTACCATGAGTTTGAGCCAGTGAAAGGAAACCACTTAAAGAAAGCTTGTTTGTTTAAATAGTGAAAAACATGGTCACAGTTTTCTTTTTTTTAATTTTATTTATTTATTTATTTGTTTGTTTGTTTTTGCCCTTTTTTGAGGGCAATTGGGGTTAAGTGACTTGCCCAAAGTCACACGGCTAGTAAGTGTGTCAAGTTTCTGAAGCCGGGAGTTGAACTCAGTCCTCCTGACTCCAGGGCTGGTGCTCTACTCACTGCTCCACCTAGCAGACCAATCACAGTTTTCTTAATAAAACAACTCAATTCAACAAACGTTTATTAAGTGTCTAATAAGTGATAGACCCTGTCCTGGGCACTGGACTTATAAAGACAAAAACAAAATGATTCCTGCCATTGATGGAGAGATACAACATGCACACAAGTAAAAAATACAAAATCCATGTGTAGCAATACAAAGCAATTTCCAGAGGGAGCAGTCATGGATAATTAGAAGAAAATAGAAGGATTTTGTTTGTAGAACTGGGCCATGCTTTGAAAGAAGCTCTGGATTTTTGGTGAAGGAGAAGAGAAGTGTGTCTTCCAGACGTGGGAGGATCATTTGTTGAAAGGCTAAATGGGCCAGCACTGGGTCTGGAGTCAGAAAGCCTGGGTTCAAGTATGCTAGCTGGAGTAAGTCTTTTAAACTTTGAGCCTCAACTCACCTCTGTTTAAAATATGGATAATAATACTTGACCTAACTACTTCACAAGTTATTGTGAGAACAAAATGACATTATATATGTAATCTACTCTGTGACCATAGATT
This sequence comes from Pseudocheirus occidentalis, assembly GCA_028646575.1. Taxonomy (NCBI): domain Eukaryota; kingdom Metazoa; phylum Chordata; class Mammalia; order Diprotodontia; family Pseudocheiridae; genus Pseudocheirus; species Pseudocheirus occidentalis. Next base: position 157,452,816 of record CM053601.1, read on the forward strand.
GCTACATGAATGACAACTTTTATTATTATTCTATTGTCTGTGTCGTCTTTGTTCTAACAGTTTTCATATGTTTTGCTACATTAATTTTTTGACCACTCAAACACAAGCAATTAGTCAACATGTAATGATTTGGAGCCTTCTTTGTGTCAAGCATTATATACAATCTCAAAGTTTCCCAGCACAATGGACATAATTGAATTAGATTTTAATTACTTATAGGATAGGTGTTACTCTTACTACTAATATTATTATATACAAAGTATATTGTTAATTTCATATCCTGATGACATTTCCTCCCCACCCACCTTAGATCAGGGATTCTTGTCATGGATTCCTTTGGTAGTCTGGTGAAACCTTTGGATTCCTTCTTGAAGTAATATTTTGAAATACAGCAAATAAAATACATAGTTACAAAGGAAACCCATTATATTGAAATGTTTAAAAAACAGTTGCATGGACCAGTTAAGAGCCCCTGCCTTACAGGGACCCAGACTTAGCATCAAGACATTGAACATTAATACAATATTCATTCAATTTGATTATAATTCAGAGTAGAAGTTGAACTGAACTGTGTTACCCACTCAAAGACGGAAGTCTCATAGAATAAAGAGGAAACCAAGAGGTGAGAAACACAGCTAGAGAAAGCTTTGAACCTCCTTTTGAAGTACAAGATCTTGAAGAAGACAGGCAGGATATGAACAGAGGAGATGAGGACAGTCCGGAGAGAGCTGGTAAAATTCATTGTTCCAATAATGAACAGCTGATTTCCTTGAGGGCAAGTGTCCAAAGAGGCTAGAGTGAGTATCTGTGGGTCAGGGGAAGACAAGAAATGGAGGGTATTGGAGTAAAAAAAACTGAGAAGCTGAAACTAAGTATATCATCATGTCTAGAAAACCATGGGCAAAAAACACCATTACCAGATGACTGAAGGCCTTCTTGGACATAATTACTTAATAGTAGCAAAGACGGTGACACAGATACATAAGGGTCATAGATCACCAACAGCTGGGGAAACTCTTTAGTGGGAGTGGAAACATTTGGGAAATACATGTGGACAAAGTTAACAGCTGCCAAGCTTTGCGCCAAAGTATAAGTATTTGGGAGAAATAACAGAGATCCACATAAAAGCTAAGTACTGAACACAGAGGATATATTTACAGAGCTGGAATGTTAGACCCAATTCTCCCATAAGAATAATGGCATAAAACAACAAAAATAGAACCTCTTGTTGATCTCCGTTCAAAAAGAACTCTTGGAGGAAGAACTCCAAGGTTGGGCTCTGCTTTTCTCCAGCCATTTCATTCTTTGACTTTTCTCCTCTGAAAACATATGGAAACAAGACAAAATGAAGAAAAAGTTCCCAAGCAGAGCAATTTGGTTTAGCATCCCCAGTAAGCTGCCTCACCTTTCAACTTTGCTTTCAGGCAACAGATTTGGAGTACTGTGCTTTGAATCCTTGTTCTCATTTTCTTTAACATTTCCAAAGAGCTCTGAAAATACACCTCCCCTCTGCAAACTGCAAACTGACCTACTGGAATCTCTTCTCTTTGTCATGTCTTACGTGGCCTGTTTTTCCCATCACTTGTATTCATGACTATTGGTAGGCCTTCTGCTCTGTACTAACCCTTAAATTGTCTCCAAAATTTTTACAATTTATTACTATGTCCTTTAAAAAAATTCTTGAAAACTTTGAGATGAGAAAATTTTGATTATGTGTTTAAGGGCATAATTAATTATTCTAAGAAATATATTCAGGTAAGAAGGAAGTGGGACACTATCTCTACATACTTTTACAAGCAGAACACCAATACTAAATAATATAAAGTATTGAACACTTTCACTGCTGGGTGTAGCGTAACATTCTCTAGGTCCTTATCGTGTTTTTTTCTCATTGGGAATAGTGATGTGATTTCTAGGAATTCAGGTTTCCAGAAGAGTGGTAGATTTGGCTTCTTTGATTATATATCTTCTCATTCGTTGAAGAGGCAGAATGATACACTAAGGAGAATGCTATACTTAGAGTCAGGAAGACCTGATGTCATAGTATCTATTAGATATTTGTTATAGCTGTATGACCTTTAATAAGTAAATGAATTTCTTGGAGTGTTAGTGATCTCACATATAAAATGGCAATAATAATCATCTACCTCATGGGATTGTTGTGATGACCAAAGGTGGTTATTTATGTAAATTGCTTTGCAAACCAAAAAATCATAATATAAGTGACAATTATTAATGTAAAACATTCACTAAAAACCTCTTCTGGTTATACTTACTATGTTTAGAATTCTTTTGGTAAATTGAAGTCACATGAATATGGAGTGGATGATCTTTCTTTTTTTCCAGTTCAGTTCTATCGTTACAAACTCATTTTCCAACCATTTTCATAATTTTTCATTCTCATTTTCCCACCATTTTTATTTCTTTTGCATACTCGTTAGTAACCTACAATTTTAAGAGAGCTCTAAATGTCTTCTACAAGTGATTCATCTTTAAATGTAAAACACTGTTCTTTGTTAAATCATTGTAAAGGAAAAATTTCAAAAGTTTAATTCCCATTCTCCCAAAGATGTATAGGAGGCAAAAAACATATTCAGTTGATCTGTAAAGTCAACCTGATTATATGAGGCATTTAACTCAATGGATAATATAAAAATTGAGCCACTCTTTCCAAATATTTAAAGGGAGAAGGACAGATCATATCATGTAGGTCAAGGATATATATAAAATAGAAATCTGATATGTTTATATTTTTTCTGCAAATGGAATCTCCAAATTGTGCAAGTGAAAAAACAATTTTAAAGGTTTTTGACATTTCTCTAATTCACTATTTAGAGCTTCTTATGGAAATGAAACAATAATTTGCCACCCTGAATCTCACCACCGCCACTCCCACAGCATCTTACATTTTATCTTGATACTATTTAAACTTCTAATTGACAAATCAAGTAAAGTTTCACACCCTTTTAAAATTTCTAAAAGAAATTTGCTTACTGGTTAAACCTCTCTCTCCTTGTGTCTATAGGGTTTGCTGCAAAATTGGTAAACTATTTACCAATTATCCAGAAGGCAAATGATAATGATTTCAGAAATGGCATCTAATTTATCAATAATGTTGTGTTACAAAGAGATAGGTAGCCTCAGGACCTTCACAAAAAAGTGTATTGTTGCAGTATTTGTACTCAACTGTTTGAATATATAATGTTAAGAATTGATGAGTGATTCCTTTGTTAATAAGTGTTCCCTTCCCTTGTTATTTCTGGTAAAACTCAAGAGTGTCTAACATACATTACCTGGGGAACAGCATTACTCTTGACTTAGATGTGTTATCGGTCTCAATTCTAGGGGGGTATGGAACAAAACAAGGGGCAAAGTTCTTTTGTTTTCTTGTATTTTACTCATCAAGCCATGGGATTTTATGGTACTGTCCACAGCTCATTGGCTAGGCAAAATATAGATGTTAAATCTCCAAGTTAATGTTAAAACTCAAGGTGCACATACAGGTTTCTTACCAGCAAATACTGCCCTATTCCCTAAGGAGCTATTATACTAAGCTACAAAAAGCCTTCCTAATCCAAGCCCAAAGTATAATTTTAGGTAAACAAATTTCAAATGAATTGAAAGTAATTATGCCAATAGTTTCTATAATGAATATGCCTCAATTTGCAATAAGATGTTTTGATCTGGGTCTGATTGAGTTCAAATCTACTTGGACTGCTTCTGTGAATGTGCCTTTACATAACACCACTTATGATGCAATTCATAGTATAAAAGTTCTGAATCTCAGCTCTGCAATTTTACTACCTGAATGACCTTAGGCAATTCACATAAACTCATAGCCTCATTTGTAAAATTGTCTTGGAATAGATGGCCGATGAAGTACCATCCAGCTCTGAATCTGTAATCCTAAACGATAAATATATCGATAAATTTGAAATATATGTACATCATACACATACACATGTATATGCTGTGTAACACAGGTTTTTAAAAGGTATTACTGTTATCTAAATGTTAATTATTAAGAACTTATAAGAAATAGATTTTTTTATGAAAAGATAAAAGAGAGGCAACATGCTAAAGCAGGTAGACAGTATGCTTTGGAATCAGGAAAACCTGGACCTGTGTCCTGCCCATGATATACATTGGATATGAAATTATGGACCACTCACTGAACCTCTCAGTGCTACTTTCTAAGACTATGAGTTATAGATAATTAATTTCTGGGCATTAGTAGAAGGAGTTTCTATGCCAGGAGTTCATGCACACTAATCACAGACCTGGACACACATTAAAAAGATGATCACAGATAATATGAATACTTGACTTTACTCGATGTATCTGTAATATCATTGATTCAAAAATTCCATCCAATGATATAGGTCTCAATCCTTGCATGGCTGCCAATCTTTAGCGATTTCTGTCTAAATCCTTTTCTAATATTCATTACAGGAGACCAATCCAAAATACTGAAAGCCTTCCTCTCTCTTTTTTTTATGTGTAAAATTTTTATTGTGTATCACTTGTGGAAGAAAAGTTTTTTCTTTTTAATGTTTTTGTTCAGATTAAATTTTTTTTAAAACTTTTGTTTATTTTTAGTTTATATCTTATTTCCATGAGATTTTGAGTAACACATTTTTCTCCCCATCTTTCCCCTACCCACCACCCCAAAACAGCGATCCAACTGTAGACCCCCTCCCCCAGTCTTCTCTCTCCTATATCCTCCCCCATCACCTCTCTGACTTTCTGGTAGGGCAAGATGGATCTCCCTACCACAGTACCTGTATATCTTATTTCCCAGTTGCAAGTAAATAATAATAATGATTATATATATGTATATATATATATATACACACACACATATGTTTTTAAATAACATTTGATTTTACAATTTTAAGTTCCAGATTCTTTCCCTTCCTTCATTGTCACTCACCCACACTGGAAAGACAAGCACTTCAATACAGGCCGTACAAGTGTAGTTATGCAGAACATCTCCACAATGGACATATTGTGTAAGATCGACTATATTTCTTTTTGTTGTTTTTTTTGGTTTTTTTTTTTTGCTTTTTGGAGGGCAATTGGGGTTAAGTGACTTGCCCAAAGTCACATGCCTAAGTAAGTGTGTCAGATGTCTGAGGCTGGATTTGAACTCAGGCCCTCCTGACTTCATGGTCAGTGCTCTATTTTACTGTACCACCTAGCCACCCCAACTGAGTATATTTCCCTCCATCCTATTCTGCCTCCCACTTGTTCTATTCTCTACTTTGTCCCTGTCCCTTTAAAGAAGTGAGTGCTTCTAACAACCCTCCCCCCCAACCTGCCATCCCCTCTCTCATCCCCTTCCCCCCTACTCTCCTGCAGGGCAAGATATTCAATTCAGAGTGTATGTCATTCCATTTCTTCCCTAAGCCAAATTCAATGGGAGTAAGATTAACCTATTTCCTTTTGCCTCCCTGTTCTTCCCCTCCATTGTAACAGTTATCCCTTGCCTCTTCTATATGAGATTATTAACCCCATTCTGTCTCTCCCTGTCTCCTTTCATACTATTCCTCTCCCACCTCTCAATTTCACCTTTTGAAATATTAATCCATCCTATTCAATTGATCCTGTGCCCTTTGTCTATGTACACACATATACACATACTCATATATGTATTCATGTACATATATACCCTCCTATATAGACATGTGTATGTATACATACATATATATATATATACACACACATTTATATTCACTTAGCCTATCCTCATATTGAGAAAAGTTTCATAACTTACAATTATCATTTTTACATGTTGACATGTAAATAGTTCAACTTTGATAAGTTCCTTATGATTTCTTCATGCTTCTTGTGTTTGAATGTCAAATTTTCTTTTCAGTTCTGTTTTTTTCAGCAAGAACGCTTGAAAATCCTCCACCTCATTGAATGACCATATTTTCCCTGCAACATTATACTCAGTTTTGCTGGGTAGGTGATTCTTGGTTTTAATCCTAGCTCCTTTAATCTCTGGAATATCATATTCCAGGCCCTTCCATCTCTTAATGTAGAAGCTGTTAGATCATGGATTATCCAGATTGTGTTTCTACAGTATTCAAATTGTTTCTTCTTGGCAGCTGGTAATATTTTCTCCTCGATCTGGGAACTCCAGAACCTGGCTATAACATTCCTAGGAGTTTTCTTTTGGGGATCTTTTTCAAGAGATGATTGATGAATTCTTTCAAGTTCCATTTGGCCCTCTGGTTCTAAAATATCTGGGCAATTTTCCTTGAGAATTTCTTGAAGGATGATTTCTGGGTTCTTTTTTTGATCATGGCTTTCAGATAGCCCAATTATTTTGAAATTGTCTCTCCTGGATCTATTTTCCAGGTCACTGGTTTTTTCAAGGAGATATGTCACATTGCCTTCTATTTTTTTATTTGTTTGGATCTGTTTAATAATATCCTGATTTCTCATAAAGTCATTTGCTTCCATTTGCTCTACTCTAATTCTGAAGGAATTATTCTCTTCAGAATGCTTTTGAGATTCTTTTTCCATCTGGCAAATTTGACTTTTTAAGGCATTCTTTTCCTCATTGGCTTTTGGGACCTTTTTTCCATTTGAGTTAATCTATTTTTAAAGTGTTATTTTATTCAGTCAGTTTATTAACTCTCTTTTTATGATTTTCTTGCATCATTCTCATTTCTTTTCCCAATTTTTCTTCCACTTCTCTTATTTGGTTTTCAAAATCCTTCTTAAGCTCCTCTATGGTTTGTAACCAGCTTACATTTTTCTTGAAAGCTTTTGTTGCAGGAGTTCTGACTGTGTTGTCTTCCTCCTGTTCCATGCTTTGAACCTTTTTGTCCCCCAAAAAGGAATCTAAAGTTGGATTGCTGTTCTTACTTTGCTTCCTTTGCCTGTTCATTTTGCCAGTCAGTTACTTGACTTTTTAGCTCTGTGGAACTCTGCTTCCAAAGGGAAGAGCTCTGTCCCAAATCATTGGGGTTTTTGCAGCTGCCAGAGCTATTGGGAGGCCTAAGTCTCTGAAGTCCCCACCAGCTTTGGCTCACTGGTCACGAACCTCAGGACCACCACCCAAGACCATGTTCTGGATCCAGGCAGTTTAAGGCAAGAGCACTTAGCCTCTGAATGATTGACTGGCCCCCCTGCAATCTGCAGGATGAGAGCTTGGAAGCAGCCATGTAGAGGTGGCTGTGTCACGTCTGCTGCTTTCTTGCCCTGGAGGCAAATGGCCAGAGCAATTTTCTCCCTCAGGTTTAGCTGAGTTCCACTAACCTTTCACTTAGTCCTTGTTCCTAATGGGTTGATAATTCTGGAAATCACCACAGCTGCTGGTGATTCACTCTCCCGAAAGCTCCATCTGAAGCTTGTCCTGACTGCCCTGGGGCTAAGCTGCAGTTTCAGACCAGGCTGCTTTCGACTCCCCATGTGCTGCAATGAGCCCTTCCTGTCCCACCTGTTGGGCTGCCTTCAGTGGGAGCTTTGTTTCTTGTACTTTTGTGAGTTCTGGAACCATAAAATTTGTTTAGAGTCATGTTTTATAGGTATTTGATGTGATTATGGGGGGAGCTGCACAGTTTTCCTGCTTCTACCCTTCCATCTTGGCTCTGCCAAGCCTTATTCTCTTTCTCCCAACACACTGAAGGTACCAGTGAAATGCTCTAGCTGTCCATTTATAGATCTTACTCTTACCACTCCACCTATCATAAGTTTCCTCTCTCTGTCAAACAATTCTCTGATGGCATATTTTATTCCTATTCATCTTTAGAGCTCCTCATTTGTTATATGTTGTGTCCTGCTCACATACACCATGCACCTCTCTATTGACCTCTATGTGATATCCATTTAACTTTTTTCAGAGATATTTGTGTTCCATGTCTAGTTTCCGTACAATAACATCAGTAGTGTGTTGGTATTAAAAAAAAGATAGGTCCTTACTTTCATGGAAAGTGTGAGGTCAGTAAAGGAGCCTTGAAATTTCCTAAATGCAGTTTCCTAAAGTCTGTTTCCCTCATGTTCAATTCTGTATCAAACTGATTGTCTGTTGGTATTGTCAGTAATAGATACCCAGGGTGGAGGGTGTGTATAGGAAAGATTAATACTTCTAGTTCAAGGGTTGCTGAACCCTTTTCAGAGCTGCTTTCCATCTTTAGTGTCCACCTGTTAACCTAACTTTCACTTGCAGCTCAAAGGAGCTGTAACATGCACAGCAGCCACACCCTGATAAACCATTTTGGCAGACCGACTAAACCAGGTTGAGGGCAACTGAGCGGTCTCAAACCCATTTGTTAGTTAGGAAAGTGTCTACTCCAAATATGTGAAGACTTCCCCTGCAGAATGAGAGGATGAGAACAATTTTTCCAATGGGCATAAAGACAGCTGAAACAGGCATTGCAGGGCACCTAGAGCTTTGTTCAATGTTAAATATGCCAAGGTGATCCATTGCATCTTGAGCTATCACTTGTTGTTTTGATTCTCTCCAGCCACTGGACTGTGATGACTCTGGAGGAGAAAGTGAGGCTGATGTCTTTATGCAATTTTGCCTCATTTAAGCCAGTTTACCTATGAATCAAAAGACATTACCCATACCATTTTACCTATCTCGAAGTTCTGTGGAAATAAACAAGTGATGAAGCAGCAAATGTGGATACACTTGGAGTTGTAGTCACAATCCTGCACACAGACATCCCAGGTCACATGGTCATTTTCTTACTGGAAGCAGCAGTGGGATTTGGCAGGCCTCAGGGATGTCTGGGCAACCTTTTAAGGATAGCACTGCTCACCTCCAGGTGTGAGAAAGTGGCTCAAAAAAGTGCCCTAAAAAGTGCCTGCTTACCCAGCCCTGGCTTGATTACCACAACATGCAGGAATCACACTGTGTGGTCAGAACACCAAAAATGTACAAAAATTTCTGCAAAGAGGATTCCATTCACCTTTGACACACGGAATGTGTGCACACTTACAGACAATACAAAGTCCAGTAGATATGGAAGATGACAGTTTTTGTTGCAAGAAAACTCGGCAGATATTCCATCCAAATAGCACCCCTGAGTGAAATAAGTCTGGCAAATTGTAATGTTGAAGGAATTTGAAGATTTTCCCTACCACTCAAATGGCACATGTGACCTACTTTGAGGTCTGGCCCAGCACACATCTTGAGTCACGTGGAGCCCATGGTGGGAAGAGCAGAAAGTGTGAGGCTGGGAGAGAGTGAGGCAGAGCTGGGAGGAGAGCAAGTAAAAAATAAGGCAGAGTAGCTAGTGAGGGAAAGAGGGAGGAATTTTTCCTAGGGGAGTGAATGGGGAAGTGATGAAGGACAAGCCATCAATCCCTAATGACTAGTAGATGTGTTGAAGGCATGATCATCAAAACAGTTGGAGTCGAAGGTTCTAAGGGTCTGATAGGACCATTAGTGGAAGTTTTTCCAATTCTGGGGAAAGCCAGAAGGGGACAGGGATACACAAGAACCCCCAGGAGTTGCCCACCAGTGCTTAAAAATCTGCTGCTGTCCTAGGTCCTAAATTCCACCTCTCTTGGACAGCTTCCTTCAAACAAGCAGTTCCTGGAAGTCTCCCCTTCTGGGATGTGGATTTGGAAGAAGAAAATGGAACGCCTTTACTTCATTTGGAAATTTATCTGACTGAATCTCTGTCCCAATGGCCCCATCCCCACAAAATGTTTTGCCCTCATCCTGATACATCCTCCCATTTCTCATCCCTTTCCCTAGAATATTTTGGGAATTTACAAGGTTCATGGAAACCATCTGTGTGGGCAAGGTCAGAAACCCTAGGGAAAAAACTTGTTGAAGGTAATGCAGTTCTTGAACAATAAAACTGATTTAATGAGAATTTGCAGTTTTACTTTTGGTATAGAAATTATTTCTACTGATTTGCCTTTACACCAGAATGAAGTTAAACTAAAGAAATCGATGATGAGGGTCCCTGCAGGGTTGGGGTGGAGTAAAGATGTTAGGTACAATCTCTTCTCTCTGTTGGAGTCCTGGTAAACTTTCATGGCTCCTGGAAACTCCACAAGAGGGAAAAGAACCACATATAACTCTGAGCTGTGATTGGGGAAACTTACCATTTGAGGTCAATGCCCTTGTTTGGAGCTTGGAATTCAGGTATAGTTACCTGGTGGCTCATTAGGGCAGCAAGGCACCACTGCAGAGAAAAGCCGCAAGTCACTCAGAGGGAAAGAGATCCTGAACAGTTACAGCTGGAAGTCTATATCTGGGAGAAATCCAGGAGGATCACATTGACATAGCCTAAGTGAGGATCTTTTTGGCTCACTTCCCATATTTGTGTGATTTCCTTCCCATTAGGGAACACCCACTTGTTCCTGAGTCTGGCTAGGAGGTGGAATTGTTACTACTTCATAGCTTGTCATCTGTGGCTCTTATCTCAATTCCCAAAGAGCAAAGGCTGCTTTCTCATGCTGGATGTGTGTTGGGTCATCAAGGAGCAGTTGGATGCTATGATAATTACATCCCTGCTTTTTCATTTTATCACACATTTATGTCATCAGAGCAAAGACTCTGTGGAAGGCTTTTGGGGGGGGCAGAGCCAATATGGTGGCGTAGAAGCAGCAAGGTCCCGCAGCTCCCACACAGCTACCATAAACATCCATAAAATATGACTCTGGACAAATTCTAGGACTCTGAAACTCACAAAAATACAGAAAACACATCTCTCGCAAAAGGCAGCAGGGGTGCATCACAGCAGCCTGAAATCAAAATGCAGCCAGGCCCCAGGGCAGTCATGAGGAGCCAAACCAAGGGCGCAGCCAGTCTAAAAGAGAGAAGATCTACAGCCTCCAGCAACTCCATATGTACCAAGGTGTGAAAAATAGGAATTAGAAAAAGGCAGCTTTGCAGCAGGGGCTCATCCTGTAGGCCTTCAGGCTGGGAGCTGAGACTAGCCCAGCCTGAAACCACCATGCTGCCAGGCTCCACAGTGGTCAGGAAGAGCAGAGCCTCCCAAGCCACAGCATGAGTCTACTTCAGAGAACTTCAGAGAAGATCTACTGCAACTCAAGAAATCTTTACCTCTACTAAGCCAGGATTACAGAAGGTCAGTGAAAGTGAGTGAAGTTTCAAGCTAAATTTGGGGGAGGAAAAGCAGTCTGGCCAATCTACCCCCAGGGCAAGGAAGCGATGGGGGAAGGGCAGGAACTGCTTCAGAGTCCCTGGCCTTCAAATCCAAAGGGGGCTGAGTCAATTGATCAGGGCCAAGTGCTCTTGCTTTGAGCGGCCTGGATCTGGATTGTGGTCTTGGGTGCTGGTCCTGGGGAGCACTTTCAGCAAGCCGAAGCTGGGAGGGGGATGCAACATCCCCCTAATAGCTCCGGCAGCTGGGAAAACACCAGCAATTTGGAACAGAGCTTTCCCCACTGGAAGCAGAGTTTCACAAAGCTAAAAAAAACCCAACCAATTAATTGACTGTCCAAAATGAGGAAAAGGAAGCAAAATAAGAACAGCAATAAAACTCTAGAATCATTTTTTGGGGACAAAAAGGATCAAAGCATGGAATGGGAGGAAGACAACACAGTCAGAACTCCCACACCAAATGCTTCCAAGACACTTGAAGAATTCCTAGAAACTATAGATGAACTGAAAAAGGACTTTGAAAAACAAATAAGAGAAATGGAGGAAAAATTGGGAAG
>CM053601.1:157464976-157546253 GCA_028646575.1 Pseudocheirus occidentalis
ATTTAAAGCTATATAATTAAATGCAACTGGGAAACAATACATACAGAGACAGGGGCAGGGAGGAGCTCCCTACCCTGCTGGAAAGCTAGAGAGGTGTTGGAGGAGGGCATAAAAGGGAACAGATTGTGGGAGGGGTCTTACAGTGTGATCAATGTTCTGGGCTGGGGGGTAGGGACAAAAAGGGGAGAAAATTTGTAACCTTGTGGAAATGAATGATGTAACCAAGAAAATAAATTAAAATTAAAAAAAATGCAGGAAGTCAGCTCTAAATTTTCCAACTTGTTCAATTCTCTTTTCTCTATTCCTTATCTTTAAGTTAGACTTAAAGTTTCCTAGCTATATTTCTTTCATTTGTTCCTTTAAAGGTCTGTTTTGAATTGTGATGGAGTAACTCTTTTCTTCTAGGTTTGTTTCTTGGACTTCTCTTAGTTTCAAGGTATTCATTTTGTCTGCCAATTTTTGTTTACTACTATCTCCAGCCTCAGTTTCTCGATTTGGGCTTTGTGTTTCAGTCAAACCCTGTTCCCTTCAGCACTCTTCCATGGTATAGGAAGGCCATGTTTCAAAGGTCTTGCCTTCTGAAGGGTTTGGGATCAGTCTCCTGGTGCTTCAACCTAGGCTTTATCCTGAGTTCCTTTACTGTCTGTCTCTTTCTTGCACAAGTTCAAACCCAGATTGGCTCCGTCCCTTCTATGAATCTAATGGATCTTATCTAGGTATTGCTAAAAGTGCAGGTAGCAGGCTTCCTGAGAGGCGCTCAGTGCTTTCCTTCCCTGATATTACCCTTGCACCTTTTCCTTCTGTAACTCCATGCAGGCTGTGTAAGCATTGTTTAGTCTGTGAGCTATGCTACTTACACAGAGGTACTGAGACGCCTGTGCTCTGGTGTAACCCTATTCCCTAGTTTGTCTGGTATGTGTGGCTGCCTGGTTTTTGTACACTAAGTTGCCTTAGTACTAATTTGACCCAGTTTGCTACTATGCATCTCTTGGGGCTGCCCAGGCCCTGTGTATTGAACCACCTAGACAACAGTCTGGCCCCATCTGCAGCTGTTCCTCTGGCCCTGAATTTCATGAGCACATGAGCTACTTGAACTCTGGGCTCACTTTGTTTCCTAGTCCAGCTCAGTGCTTTGACTCCTGCTTGACAGGGTTTGTCTGTTACCCAATGTCCATGAGAATCTGGAAGTCTTTTTGTGCAGTCTTGGACTGGATGAAGATTATGGCTTTTAAAAATTTTATTTGTCACGTTCCTTCTGGTACATTTGCAGAGCTTTTCTAAGGTGTTTATTGGGGATCTGGACTTCTCTAGATCCTAGAGCATCATTTTCCCATAATTTTTTACTATATTTGCTTATAGGTTAGTTTATCTTTCCTTTATAAATTCATAGGTATGCCTTTTGGTGCCTATGCATTTAGAATTGATGCTTCCTTATCAGTGGTTCCCTAAGTACAATGTAGCTTGATTATCTCTATTGCTAATGTGAGTTTTATTTTTGCTTTTTCTGATAACATGATTACTACTCCTGCTTTTTTGGATTCATTTGGTGCCTAGAAAATTTTGTACTAGCCTTTTATTTTGAATTCAACATGTGTTTACTTTCTAGCTGTGTTGCTTGTATATAGTAGATTTGGGGGTATTTTCTTATCCATTCTTTCATATTTTTTCTATTGCATTGTTTAATTCATTCTTATTCATTCATTCATTGCTTTTTGGAGGGCAATTGGGGTTAAGTGACTTGCCCAAAGTCACAAGGCTAGTAAGTATGTCAAGTGTCTGAGGCTGGATTTGAACTCAGGTTCTCCTGACTCCAGGGCTGGTGCTCTATTCATTGCACCGCCTAGCCGCCCCTATTTATTCTCATTTAAAGTAATGGTTGTTAATTTTGTGTTTTCCTCCATTTATTTATTATGCTTTTCTTTTCTTTATTCCCCTGCTTTAAGTCAGTATTTTGTCCCCAAAATTAGATTTATGTAAACTACTTTGATGTTTTTCTTTTCCCATTGGTTCCATCTTCTTCATGCACTCTCAATTACTTATTTTATCCCAAGTTCTCTTGTTTTAGTTAATTGTTCATTTATTTTTATTTCATTTGTGTTATTTTTTCTTCCTCTTCTATCCCCTCTCCTTTCCCTCTCAATTAAGTGATTAATTTTAAATCTTCCCACCCCTCTTACCAAAATTCCCTCCAGCTAATGCCACCATGAGGTCCCTATATCCTGCCACAGACACAGCTTTCTGCTCTTATGAGCAAGCTATTCAACAACATCTCCTTATCTCCCTTTAAGGTAACCCTTGCTCCTCGCAATACCCATTTCCAGTGCCTTCTGTCACCTTCTGTCAGTGGCCTTTGTCACCTGTCCCTCTTAAATGAAAGACAATATGAACAACCATTCCATCGCTATGAGGATGGTAGAAGTGCAAAATTCTTTCCCCTTTGTCCACTATTCATATAATATCTGATTCTGCAACTCTTTCCAAAAAAAGATAATCTCCTATGGGAAGTCAAGGAATATGGTAAATGGTGCATATGTTCATATGTTCCACTTTGACTCTCTTGATTTTAAGTTACATGAAAAAAAATAAAATCACATCAGAAGAGAAATAAAAAAGTTTTCATAACTAGCTACATATCATAATATATAATATTCAACCTCTCCTTGCCTGGTGGTTGTTTCATTCTCTACTGCCTTCACATATTCTTGTCTCCTTCATACTTAAAAAAATTTCACTGGAACCTACAATTTCTTCAAATTATCATCCCATATCTTTCTCCCCTGCTTACCTAAACTCCTAGAAAAAAGTTGTCCACAATGTATCTCTCCACTTTTTCTCCTTTCATTCACTTCTTAACACTTTGCAATCTGGCTTTCAGCCTTGTTGATTGACTGAAATTGTTCTCTTCAAAATTTCCAGTGATCTTTTAATTGTCAAATTGCATGGTTGCTCTTCATGTTTTCACAAACTCTATCCTTGATCCATTTATCTTTTCTCTATACTCTCTTGGTGACCTCATCAGCATTCATGGGCTTAACTGTCATCCTAGGAATATGATTCACAGTTCTATATATACAATTCCAGTGTCTCTTTTCTGATCTCTAGTCCCCTATCACTAAATGCCTATCTGACATTACAAATTAGATGTCCCAGAGACATCCTGAACTCAACATGTTCAAAATAAAACTCATTCTATACCCCTACAGCCCAGCCATCTTCCAAATTTCAATTTGTGTCAGACAGTCTCCAAGATTCCAACTTTGGTACTACCCTCAACTCCTCATTCAAACTTACCTCACATGTCACAAATGCCAAATATTGCCACTTCCACCTCTACCACAGAGCTCTCGTCCAATACCCTTTTTCTTTATTTATATATATATATATATATATGTATATATATATATATATATATATATATATATATATATATATATATATCACATTAGATCACACTCTAATCACTTCCCAATTAGATTACTAGAGGAATTTCCTAATTGGTGTCCTTGTCTCAAGTCTCTCCCCGCTTCATTCTATCTTTCAGCCTGCTGCCAAAAACATTTTATTTAAATGTATATCTAAAAATGCCACTGCCCTACTCAATAGATGCCAATATTTCTCTTTTTTCCTCTAGGTTGAAAGATGAACTCTTCCATTTAGCCTTTTATAGACCTTTTCAGACTTTCTATAGCCTATGTTTCAGGCTTAATTTTAAATTACTCCCCCAGCCACACTATACTATCCAAGCAAACCAATCTTTTTTCCTCATGTTGTTGTCAATCATGTCAGACTCTCACACAAGGGATTTTCTTGGCAAAAATACTGGAGTGTTTTGCTATTTCCTTCTCCAGCTCATTTCACAGATGAGGAAATTGAGGCAAAAGTGTTAAGTGACTCATCCAGGGTCACACAGCTAGTCTTATGCCTGATTTGATCTCAGAAAAATGAGTCTTCCCAACTCCATGCTCAGCACTCTGAATCACCTTGCTACCCTTCATGTACAATAGTGCATCTCACTATTCATCCCTTTGCACTGGCCATCCTCTATGCCTAGAATACACTTCCTCTATCCCCCTTCCTCATAAAATCCCTCCATCTCTTCAAGATGCCGCATTCTATAAGAAGCCATTTCTGATCTTCTCAACTGCTAGTGTCCTCCCTTTCAAAATGTGTTGAATTTAATGAATTTGCAATTATTAGTATTTCATATAATCTGCATACATTTATATTTGCTACTGTCCCTTCCATTTGAATTTAACCTCCTGACAAATAGAGATTGTATTTGTATTCACAGGGCCTAGAATATCATTTGGCCCATAATAGGTGCATTATAAGTACTTTTAATTGATTAACTTAATTGATTTAATTAACTTAGCAGAAAAACTGAAAATTTAAACAAAATAGAGGATTATCTACAAAAATTTTAAATACTCAAATTAAAAGAACATGGAATAGAGAGCATAAATATGAAATTGAAATAAGTTTAAAAGAAAATGAAATTGAACTAACTGTAAAGAAACTGGCAAATGAAGGGGAGAATCATGGCCCAGATAGATTTATACATGAATTCAACTCAACTTTTAAACAATTGCTATTTATATTACTGCCTAAACTATTTTAATTGTTATAGAAAATACTATCACTCCAGCCCCCACTATGAGACAAAAATACTTCTAAATCTTAAACCAGGGAAATAAAACAAAGAACATTTTAAACCAACATCACAAATTAAAATCAATAAACATTTTTCAGATAAAATCTTGTCAAAAAATTATAGCACTGTATCAAAACAGTATTCACTATGATAAAATTTAGATATGAGGAGACAGTTAGCATGATTAACCTGGCTAATGCTTTATTTATTAGGAAAGAACTGAATGTGTCCCCAACTCATATAATGCTAGTTCTGGGTTTTAAATATGTGTTTTTTGTCATTTTAAAAATATCCTCTTATATTTATGTTTTTATGGTGCTTGATTTTCTTTAAATAAACCGTGATTGTCTTTTTTCAAAGTCTTTCTATTTTCTAACTATGATAATGTAGTTTGGGATGTTTGGTGATCCAAGAATCATTAAGAAGATGGGACTACTGACTAACTAGATCTATCATGTTGATTCCTATCCAGAGTGTTTGAATTTATTCTTTCACTCCAAAATATAAACATAAAAGGACTCAATTGGATGATATTTTTCTAGTGTTATTCATGCTCTAACATGACATGCTCTCACAATGACATGATCTCCCTTGATATCTTTGAGCTAAGGAGAGGAAGCTGCTACATTCCAAAATGACATCTGATTTGTTCAAGGTCAATCACAGGGACTGGACTAGAATCACAGACTCCTAACTGCTGGACCACTCTTCTCCTTTTGTATGTTGTCTTTTTAAAGTGGACTTCCTAAACACCACAGTTTAAAAATCATTATGAGGACTTTGTGATATTCTTATCCAGCTCTGGACAAGAAAAAGAACTCAAACCTAATTTGTTTCTCTGAGAGTCACAGACTTAGAGAGATAGCCTTTTTGTCTGGTGAGAGACTGAGACCATTCAGAAACCCAGGGAAGGCTTTCCACGAAGCAGAACTCAGATGTTGAACTGAACCTTTGGCAGAGGAGAGGGGAGCTGACTGTGGCTAAGAAGGGAGATCTTGGCATTGGCAGCTTGCATGGCAGCACAATGTCTATGGTAGAGACAAGGAGAGAAGACTATAGCCTTTTTCAACTAGAGTTCAAGAGTAGAGATTGGGCATTGAAGGCTAAATTAAAATGGCTAAGCATCCACTCACAAGGATGTAGCTCTTCCTTTTAGGCTGTAATGAGCCAAAAATTCTGATTGTGACTCTTTGAGAGTTACAAAATCCCCAATTCTTCCTGTGGCAGGCTCTTTCTGTATGATCTTTTCTATTTCTCTAAGCTGTTTCTATTTCCTGCATTTTCTTTCATATAAAACTATTAATAATCATAATTTCTTTATTTTTTCTGTCTGTATATTATTTATATGTAGGCAGACTATGGAGGATGCCAAAAACTAGCTTAACATAAACAGGATTAAATGGGTCAAAGGTTCAAGCTTCTTTTCACAATGCTTAGGAATTGCCCAGGTAGAGGCTAAGCTGATTATGAATTTTATGGTTTCAATGTAACTTTTATAAGCTCTTAAATTACAAAGATACTTGGACCATGTGACTTCCAGATCATCAATAACAAAGCGAAAGGGACCATTGTTGCACCAGTCTGATGTGTAACAATCTCAGAGGACCTCTGATCTCCAAGCAGAGGATGGGGTAGAGGCATAGAGAAAGAGACAGTCATACCTCCTGTGATGCCTCGTGGTGGGATAAAGATGTTGTTGAGAAAGAATTTGGACCATCCAAACATTCCAAAGCAGAGAAGAGGAGCCAGAAAAGTGATGTTTCTTTTGCTTTCCACCCTAAACCTCCAAACACCCTTGCCAGGAGCAGCAATACCTAAGGGTTTCACGTGTCTTACAACATCTCACCTAAAGGGGGTCTCTCAGAAATAAGGAAACAGGAATACACAAGAAAAAAATTCTAGTAATTATCATCTCATACAAGTGACTTTCCCTGCCTTGGCTTGAGTTTCCTCATCTGTGAAAGGAATTGGACTGGAAAGTCTTTAAGATCGAGCCAGGTCCCAATTACTATGAATAATGAATTCTCTGAAGTCGGTGCATTATGTGAATTCACATTGAATATTTCCACCAGGCTAGACTCAATTACTGTATTTTATATAATTATTACTTGAAATACTGTAAATTCATATATATGTAACCACATCAGGGGTTTCATTAGTCACATTAATAGGGACTTAGTTGTATCTTTTGTCAGAGGTTCTTAACCTTTTTCATATGTCCTGGATGCTTTTGGAAGTCCGCTGAAGGCAATGGAATAATATCTTTAAGTGCATAAAATAAAATAGATAGGAACAAAAGGGATATTAATTTTATTGGAATGTGGCTATCAAAATATTTAAAAGATAAGTTCATGGATCTCTGTTTAAGAAACTTGTGTTATGGAGGTATCAACGAGACTATCTAGGTTTTGGTAAACACATCTGATTGCCAACAAACCATTAACTGTGTTTCAATTTTTAAAAATAACACTCCTCTGGTTTATATGCTTTTGAATGATCTCTAGACCAAATAGCACCTTGATTCTGTATTCTCTAGAAGGCCTCTGACTGATGTCGATTTTCTTCTTGATTTAGAGGAGGAAGAGATCTTAGAGGTCACATAATTCAAGTCCCTTATTTTAAAACTGAGAAAACCAAACCCCTGACAATCCAAATGACTCCCTCAAAGTCACACAAGTGACTGATCAAGCAAGGACTTGAACCTTCATCCTATAATGCCAAATAAAAGTTCTTTCCACAGCATCACACTCTCAAAAGAAAACAAATATTCTATTAGAGAAAATGATTTAAGATATGCAATGAATAAGTTATATTTCCTCCAAAATCAAACATAAATTCTTACCATCTAATATGCACAGCAATTACCTGTTATTTATATAAATTGACCTCTATGATAATCAGGCACTTCAAATACATTTTCTCATTTCATCATCATGATAGTCCTATGAGATAGGTAGTGCAAGTATTACTAATCCCACCTTACAGATGAAGAGTCAGATGTTCAGAGGTCTGACAACTTGTATAAGGTCATATAGCAAAATCAGAACTTTAAGGCAGATCTTCTTGACCTCTTCTAATAAGAGAAACACTTTCAATGACACAATTCAATTGGAAAGGCATCTATTAAATGCCTATTCTATGAAAAGCACTGTGCTATTCTCTAGGGATACAAAGATAAATGAAAAACAGGAGCACTTTCAAAACTTTTTCACCCTTGTAGGGAACTAAACATTTGCCCAGATACATGTGCAAGATGATTTGAGAAAGGAAAGAGAATTAAAAAGTAAAGGAGTTTGTAAAGGTTTCCTTGAAAGTCTTGAAGGTAGCTAAGGATTCTAAGAGGCCGTAGACTTATGAATTAACTACTGTTCCAGATTTTCTGTGCCATTTTACCACCTACTAGCCTGCATGATCAAAAGTCAGGTGTGTCTAAATATGACGGAACTTCACCCCAGCAAACCTACCTTTCAGAATGAGAATTATTCAAGTGCAGTTGATGACAAGTCTTTTTTATGCAAGATTTTAAAGTATTTTGGGATTGGTTCCCTTAAGTTTCTAAGCATGCTCCCTTAGAAATCAAATACATATTACATCATTAGCAAAGAAAGGCATATACCTGCTATATTTTAAGGTGTTAATTATAGTTCCCAAAAAGCATACTTACGGCTCCATGATTTCTCAAGGGATCAATTTATTCTGTTTACTTCAATATCAGAGTTCTATCTTGTCCCATGATATTCCGTGTTGACATGTGTCTTCATTCTGACTAAACTTGCAACACCAAATCAGAGACTTGAAGAAATAATAATAACAATAAAAATGACTCCTAGTAATAATGGTTGCAGGAGTAGTAAAGGTGGTGGTGATAGTAGTGGCGTAATGCTTTCATGAGGCAGACACATGGTACGGTAGATAGAGTGCCGGACCTGGAGTCAGGAAGATTTGAATTGAAATCTAGCCTTAGACACTTTCTTGCTGTGTGACTCTGAGTTTACTTTAGTCTCATTTGTAAAATGGGAATAATGATAGTACCTGCCTTTCAGAGTTGTTATAAGGATCAAATGAGAGAATAATAAATAAAGAAAATGTATATAAATATTAGGTACTAATAGTAGTTTCACTTCATTGGTGGTGGTGGGAGTAGTGGTAGTAGTGGTAATGGTGGTGGTACTAGTAGTAGTAGCAGTAGTAGTAGTAGTGGTAGTAGTAGTGGTGGTAGTAGTAGTAGTAGTGGTGCTAGTGGTAGTAGTAGTAGCAGTAGTAGTAGTAGTAGTAGTGGTGGTGGTGGTGGTAGTGGTAGTAATAGTGGTAGTAGTGGTGGTAGTAGTAGTAGTAGTAGTAGCAGTAGTAGTAATAGTAGTAGTAGTAGTAATAGTAGTAGTAGTGGTGGTAGTGGTGGTGGTGGTAATGGTAGTAGTAGTAGCAACAGCAGCAGCAGCAGAAGTAGTAAGTTTGCAAATGTTTTTCATATGTTAACTAATTTGATATAGCAACCCAGTGAGATACGTGCTATTTCTACCCTTTTGCAGAGAAGAAAATTGAAGCTGAGAAAGGTCACCTTCCCAAGAAACACAGCACTAGATAAGTGTCTGACACAGAATTTGAATTTAGATATTCCAAACCCCAAGCCAAAACTCTATACCCTGTTCATCATGTATAATATAACAGTCGACAAGCATTTATTAAATGCCTCCTATGTTTCAGGCACTTGGGAATACAGTTATTTTTTGTTGAATTAATTAAATCTACTCTATTAATCACATTCACTGGATAATTGTATTACCTTCCAGTTTACTCTGCCATTTGGTCTATAGTGAATATCTTTAAAATGCAGACACTCTCAATCAGCATGAATCTATATCTCTACGCACCTTGAAGACTGAAAGATTTAGAGTAGGGGAGAAGCATTACTAGATCTATAAGGAACCATAAAACATATTCTGACATTGGGATGAATGACAGATCAAACACAAGAGAGAATGGAGGTGGAAGATATTTTAGAAGTCTATCACAATAGAAAAGTAGGCTGTAATTAAGCCAAGAATAAGGATTGTAGCAGGGAAAATAAGGTAATAATAATAGTAGTAAGTGGGAATCAGGTTGAGGGAGTTGATGAAAGTCTATTTGGAAAGTAGAATAGACCAGACAGACTTAGCAAGTGAATGGATTAGAGAGAGAAGGGGGAGGGGGAAAGATGACCCCAAGTTTTTGAATACAGGAGGTAGGGGAGAAAAAAGAAAAAAATGGTTTTGATAGATTGATAAAAAGCATAGCTTTGAATAAGTTAATTTTGAGGAGCCAACTGATTAGCCAAGTAGATATGTTTTATAGTTAGTGATGTGACTGAAGCTCAGAAGACAGATAAGTCTGGAAATACAGATTTGAGAGTCAAGTCAAATCCATAAAGTATTTATCAAGTGCTTAATACATGCCAGACACTGTGCTAACTAATGGACACACAAAAAAGAGGAAAAACATGGTCCCTCTTCTCAAGGAATTCACATTCTGATGGAGTAATTTTCACAGAGGATTTATAGATTGAGTAATTTGTTTAGGGGATAACAGTTGCAATCATGAGACTGAATGAAATTACCAAGGAGGAAGAAGTGTAGTTTGAAAGAAGAGGAAAGTTGAACACAAAACATTAGGTACTATCTACATTTGGGCAGTTAGGTGGCACAGTGGATAGAGTACTGGCCCTAAAGTCGAAAGATTTATCTCCATGAGTTCAAATCTGGTCTGAGACACTTACTGGCTGTATGACTCTGGGCAAGTCACTTAATCCTGTTTGCCTCATTTTCCTCATCTGTAAATAAGCTGGAGAAGGAAATGGCAAACCTTTCCAGTATATTTGCAAAGAAAACCCCAAATGGGGTCAAGAAAAATCAGACATAAGTGAAATAACTGAACAACTAGCTGCCTTAAGAGGCTAGGTAGAGGCCAAAGAGAATTTGGTAGCAGGGAGCAGAAAGTATCCAGAAGGGAAGATTAAAGGCTTTGGATGCTGCCAAAAGTCTTCCATGAAGGAAGAGGGGGAGCTATTTGCTATGGTGATTCAAAGGTCATTGATGTTCTTTCAGAAAGTAATTTCAGTGCAGTGGTTGGGATTTGGGGAAGACTGGGCAGTGAACAAGTGGAAGCATTGGATGTAGGCTAATTTCTAAAAATAAACTTGTCAACAAATGGGAAGGGAAATAGCAGGAAAAATAGCACTGGACATGGAATTGGAGAAACATAAGTCAAATCACTCCTTTGTTACTTACTGTCTTTGTCATCTGGGACAAATCTTTTAACTTTTCTGATGCTCAGTTTCCCCCTAGTGAAAGAAAGATGATAATGTTCATGCTCTCTACTTCACATACTTACTGTGAGAAAATCACTTTGCTAGAGTCCCAGACTTTAAATTTTGTTATATGGCAGTAATCATCCAACTTTTTTGGTGGATCAATGGAATGGATTGGGTACACAATATAAAGCAGCAAATGACCATAGTAATCTGGTGTTTGATAAAGCCAAAGATTCAAATTTTGGGGGCAAGAACTCACCATTTAACAAAAATTGCTAGGAAAACTGGAAAGCAGTTTTGATGAAATCCAAATAAAGCTTCTCCCAGCCCCAATATTCTAACTTCATTATGGGCCCAGTCCCACTAAACAGCAGCCCCAGTGTACCCACCAAACCCCCTCCCCCAACCAATGTCCTAACTTCTTCACTGCCTCACTGCTCACTAGAACAACAGGTGTGTCCCAGAGCACTTAGTTCTAATAGAACACAAGGTCTTTCCATGATCCCAAGATGGGATCCCAGCCACTGCCTCTACCTATTCACTGTCCCCAGACTCATCCCCACAGAAATGGGTATGTTCTTGTATTCAATCACAATCACATCATCCATTTAACCCAAGACAGAACTACAATACCTAACTATCTATCTTGACCAAGCAGGACCACAATAGCTAGCCAACTGGAGGGCAGCATGATCAGAATGTTTAACCACTGAACCATAAATGGGACCCCTCCTCCATTACCTAATCTCTTAACAAATCCCTCCTATTTTTTTTAATATTCATGATTACTGTTATGTAATTGCATCTTTACCCTATAAAAATCCATCTTACTTTCTCTGAAGTTGCTGGTTCCTCTTGGAACTTAGCCTACTTCATAAGAGGCATCAATCTCAATAAATGCCTATACTTGGATTAGGCAAGAAATCATGGTGGTGGGGAGGGGGAAGGAGGGAGACTGTGCAGCACTCCAGTAAGCCTGAGATAAAGAACTCAGCATAAAGTTGGGGTTACTAATGTCCACTCAAAAGTCATGGATGGCAGAAAGCTATATTAGTGAACCATGAATTTTTCAGGAGATGGCTGAGATGCTTTGAGATCCAATCCCCATGGAAATCATCATCGTCAAAGGGGAAGGATGAGAGAGTCATAAAAATACTGAACTTCACAAAGATCTCAGGAAGAACAAAACTCAAATACTTTGAACATAGGCAGATGGTTAGCAGGCAAAACATTGACAACAAACAGAAATACGGCCTCCAGATCTAGTCAATGAGTTCAGGCATCTATGAATAAATAATGTAAAACAAAGAAAAGATATTCAACTCTTGATAAGATAAAGGACTTGTGGGATATGGGGAGAATATAGAACTGCAACACTGTTCCTGAGTGGTTCAAAAGAGAAAAGAGAATTATGACAGCAGACTTTATGGCCTGCACAGCAAAAAATAAGGGGCAGAATAGAATCTGTTACAGCAAGACTCATTGGAGAAGCAAAAGAAAGAACAATAGATTGGAAATGCAAATATGCAGAAGTCAAGGATAATCTAGAAAAAGAAAAGCAAAAAACTCCAATAACATTAAAATAAAATATGCTCACTGTGGCAACAAAACATCCTAATCTTGAAGGAAGGATGAACAGAGACAATCCAAGGATCCCAGGTCTCCCAAAAGAACATAACAGAATAAAACAACAACAACCTCAATACCATAATGAAGAGAACTGCCCAGAACTTCTAAACATAGAAAATTAAATTTCAATTGAAAGAATTCATAGATCACAAAAAATAGAAAAATACTGAAAGCTGAAAACTCCAAGATACATTGTGGTATAGTTCAACAATTCAATTCAGAAATAAAAAATTCTGCAAATGGTCAGGAAAAAGACCTTAAAATACAAAGGAAAGGGAATTCAAATAACACAAGACTATTCTGTACCCACAAGAAAACTTAGAAGGGAAAGGTATAATGTATTCTGAAGAGTGATAGAGCTCAGGATGCAGCCCCTCAAGCTGAAATTATGAAAATTAATTGACTAAAATTTCTATACCCTTTACCTTAGACATGCCATTAATAAGCTTATATATCAAGGAAGTCATTGATAGGAAGAAAGTTCTGATAGGCAACAAAATATTTGTAGCAGCATTTGTTTTTGTGATAGCAAATACTTGGAAACAAAGTAAATGACTATCTACTGGAGAATGATGAAATAAATTGTTTTAGGTGAATGAAATGGAATGTTACTGTGCTGTAAGAAATGAGAAACGTGATAAAACAGAGAAGCATGAAAAAATCTACATGAACTGAGGAAGACTGAAGGAAGATCCAAGAAAACTAAATACAACAATGACAGCAGCATTGTAAATGGAATGAACTCCCAAAAAATCAAAAGTGGGGAGGCTTGGTGGTGCAGTGAATAGAGCACTGGCTCTGGAGTCAGGAGGACCTGAGTTCAAATCCAGCCTCAGACACTTAACAAAAAACTAGCTGTGTGACCTTGGGCAAGTCACTTAACCCCAATTGCCCTACCTTCCCCCCTCCAAAAAGCAAAAATAAAATCAAAAAGGAAGGTTGCAAAATTATAAAGAGCAAGTATGACCCATGGCTCAAAAGAAAATATATGAGATGACATTCCTAACTAACATTGTTGCAGAGGTGAGAAATCTATAAATGTACATTCTACATATTTTCAGGTTTTTGAATGTATTGATTAGTTATGGAGTTTCCCCCTTTTTCTTTTTTAAATTTAAAAATACTGTTTGTTATGTGGGACAACATTCTGAAAGAAGAACGGGGAAATTATCGTATAAATTGTGGTAATGTGCTAAAAAACCAAAAATAAATAAATTAAAAAGTAAGAAAAACAATAACAAAAATCACATCAACAAAAGCAGAAAAGCTTTAGATAAGAAAAAATACCTCTCTATATTTTTGAAAAAGCCTCTAGAGGACATAGTAATAAATGGAAGCTTTCTTAATATAAGTAGTACCTATCTAAAGCCAAGAACCTTCATTATATGTAGTGAGGACAAACAAGAAGAGTTTCTAAGATTGAAGGTGAAGCAAAGATATCTATTGTCACTACTATTATTTGATGCAATACTGGAAATCTTAGCTATTAATAAGACAAAAGAAATTTAGTAAAGAAACAAAGACAAATAGAAAAGGAAACAAATTTACCACTTTTGGCAGATAATATGATGGCGCACTTTAAGAATCCTAGAGAGTCAATTAATTTTAGTTGAAACAATAACATCAGAACTGTTGTAGCATGTAAAATAAAACCATAAAAATAAATCACCAGCATTTCTGTATATTGCCAATAAAACTAAGCAGGAAAAGATAGAGAAATTCCATTTGAAACAATGGAATGGATAAAATGCTTGTGAGTCTGCTTACCAAGGTACATGCCAAACCTAGGAATACAGCTACACAAATTTCTTTGCCCAAATAAAGATAGACTTAAACAATTAAAGAAACATTAATTGCTTATGGGCAAACCAAGAAAATATATAATAAATATCATATCACCTAAATTAATTTATTTACTCAGTATGATAGCAATCAAACCACTAAAGAATTATTTTCTGAAACTAGGGAAAAATCTCATCAAGAGGAATAAAATGTCAAGCAAATCAAGGGAAATGAAGGGGAAAAATAGGAAGGAAAGAAATCTAGAAATACTAGATCTCTAAGTATATTAGAAAGCCATAATAATAAAAATTATTTGTTATTTTTTTAAGAAATAAAAAGAGGTCATTCAGTGAAACAGATTAGGTACACAACCCAGAGAAGTAAATGAGCACAGTAACCTCATATTTGATAACCTCCCAAACCTTAGCTACTGGAGTAAGAAATCAATATTTGATAAAATCTGGTAGGAGAACTAGAAAGCTGCCTGGTAGAAGGTATGTGAAGGCCAGCATTTAATACTATTACCAAGAAGTTCCAAATGGATGACTGATGTTGGAAAAAAGTTTTGCATAACTTTAGCTGCATAATTAATAATGCATTTTTTTCTCAATGGGCAGGGGAGTCACTAGAGGGAGGGAAAGAATTCAGAAATGAAAATTAAAATAAAAATTATGGATGAAACTATAAACAAATTAGAGGATGGAGAAATTGTTATCTTTTGAAGAATTCATAACCAACAATGGAAAGAGAAGATTATAGCAAATAAAATGTAAAATTTCAGTTATATAAAATTTTAAAGTTCTTTCATGAACAAAACCAATGCAACTAAAATTAGAAGGTAAACTGATAATGTGGGAAATATTGGCTGCATGTTTCTCTGATAAAGATCTCATTTCCAAAAAAATGTAAGGAACTGATTCAAATTTATAGGAATAAGAGTCACTCTCTAGTTGATGAATGGTTCAAATATATGAAAAGATAATTTTCAGAGGAAGAAATCCAAGATATTAGTAACAATATGTAAAAATATTCCACATCACTACTAGAGAAATTCAAGTGAAAGCAATCCTGATATTCCACTTCATGCTCACCATATTGATAAAGTTAATAAAAAAGGGAAACAAATATTTGAAGATTGTTGAAAAAAACCATTAACACACTGCTAGCGGACCTATGAATTGTTAGAACCATTTAAAAAAGCAATTTGGAATTATGCCTACAAAGTTGTTACACTCTGCATACATTTACCTAATTACCACTAGTACATATAAACCCCAAAGAGATCAAAGAAAGGAGAAGAGGATCCACATAAACAAAATATTTATAGGAGCTCTGGGTGCTCATTAATTGTGGAGTGACTGAACAAATTATGGCATATTAATGTGGTGGAATGCTATTTAGCTATAAGAAATGACAAAAAGAGTAGGTTCAGAGAAACCTGGGAAGATTTGTATGAGCTAATATAGAAAGAAGTGAGTAGAACCAAAAAAAATGTACCATAAAAACAACAGTGTAAAGACAAACAACTTTAAACAACTCCAGAACTCTTATTAACACAATGACCAAACACAGTTGCAGAGCACTAATGATAAAGAATATTAAAGAGAGGTGATACATCTGAGATATAGAATGAGACAAATATATTTTGGGGGCATGGCTAATGTGGACATTTGTTTTGCTTGACTATACTTATTTATTATAAGACTTGTTTTTCTCTTATTTTACAACTGAGGAGTCAAGTAGGAGAAAGAAAAAATATTTCTATCAATATATTTCCATCTGCTATCCTCCTCCATTTTATGGTCAAGTTCATCCCCTCAATATTTATGGTTATGATTGTTACATTTCTTCTTCATTTATCAAATTATATTCTATTTCTTCTGAAAAAATCAGCATATATCCGTATCTGTAGCATATAAATGGATGTATATGTATATACAATATACATTTATTAAGCACATCACATAGATATTAGATAGATAGATAGATAGACTGATTGATTGATTGATTCATAGACAGAGAAACTATTGCTATGAACATCTTTGTCCTTATAAATCTTTGGCCATAGTTCCATTACAGGACCTCTACCTCAAGCATAGTAATTTTTCTTGCATAATTCCAAATTGGTTCATGGATTCTTTCTATAAAACCTCCAATAAAAATTATCCAATCTGTGATTAAACATCTCCAGTGATGGGAAACCCTCTAGGCTATATTCACAGTCAGAGTGTGAAGAGGCAAGTGTCAAGGTCAGTAGCAGGTGTGACAATCGGGGGGGAAGGAAAGGACCCATAAACAAGATTTTCAAGTGGTTTTTGTTCATTTCTTTTACAGAAGACTCCTTCCAAGTAACTCCTGGAAATGTGATGCTTACTAGTTCCATACCTGACTATAACAAAATATTAGAAGAAGAGCACTGGTTTCAGAGTCAGGAAGGCCAGATGGTACTTCAAATTCTTTCACTTGCCAGTTGCTTTGAAATCAGGCAGGTCTCACTACATCTCTGAGTCTCAGTTTCTCCCTCTTCCAAATGAGAGGATGAATGAAATCACCTCTAAGTTTTCTCTTAACTTTAAAGTTATTTGATTACAAATAGTTAGTGTTAATATCCATAAGACTCTATTGGCACTATATATAATATTTTTCATTCACTCAGATTCAACAAATATTTGCCTACTATCTTTCATATGTCTTATTTCCTCGCCTAGATGCCAAACGGACCCATGCCTTATATTTCTTTATATCACCCAAAGCCTCTAATGCACTGGGCTAAGAGAGCAATCCTAAACAACTATTTGCTAAACAACAAAAGTTAGAATACAAATGCATTAGTGATTTTGTTTTGCAGAGTAAGGTCTAATCTTATCACTTCTCTTCTCAATAAATGCCAGTGACTCTCCATTACTTCTAGAATCCCATGTGAATTCTTTTATTTATATTTAAAGCTTGTCACAGTCGAGTTCCAAGCTACCTCTTCTATCTTGTCCTACATTATTCCCTTTGGTCCAACCAGATTGATCAGCCTTTTGTTCTTCACACGTGTCATTTTTTCTTCCATCTCTGTATGTCGACATAGGCATGTATCTCCCATGCCTTGATTCATCCCTCTTCATGTCCACCTGAAAGAATCCCTACTTTCTTTCAAGCTTAGGTCAAGTACCAACTTCTACATAAGGTCTTTCCTGACCTTCCCACATCTCCTCTCTGAAATCATATTGTATTCATCTGGCATATATTTATATATGTACACTTCTCCATAACACACTACAAGTTCTCTGAGTGCAATGATTGTTTCAATTTGATTCCTCATGATACTTTTGTGAAAAAAAAAATAGAGAAATATGGACTAGAGCATGGTAAGTGATTTGGAATAGAGCAGCACAGACAAGCAGCACAGTATCAGGCTTGGAGTCAGGAAGACTCATCTTTGTGAGTTTGAACTTGGTCTCAGACACTTGCTGACTGTGTGATCCTGGGCAAGTCACTTAACTCTGTTTGTTTCAGTTTCCTGATCTGTAAATTGAGCTGGAGAAGGAAATGGAAAACTACTCCAGTGTTTTTGCCAAGAAAACTCTAGTTGGGTCACAAAGAGAAGGATACAACTGAAACAACTGAGCAACAGCAATAGGTAAATTTAATAGATAAATAGGAATAAGCAAATAAATGTTAAGTTCTTTATCTTTTGTATCTTCTGCAAATATCACAGTACCTGGCACAAAGTAGGATCTTAACAAATAATATCATATAGAATAATGTATATCATATATGATAATTCTTTAATAATAACAATCATATGTAATATTTATGTAGCACTTAAAAAGTCAGTAAGTCAACTGGTATTTATTAAATGTCTACTATGTGACAAACATTGTGCTAAGCCTTGGGAATACAAAGAAAGTCAAAAGACATTCTCTGGTCCCAAGGAACTTACAGTCTAATTGAAGAGACAACATGCAAACAATTATGTACAAATAAGATAGATATATGTATAAATATATGCATATATATTATACAGTATATGTATAACAACTTGGAGATATTCAGTTGATTAAATGCATTAACATTAACAAGGGATTTTCAAAGTTTTTAAAGGACTTTATATATCTGCACAGCAAATCTATGAGTTGAATGCTATAATTAGGTTCATTTAACAGGTGAAGAAACAGGAGTTAGAGAAGTTAAATGATTTCCCCAAGGTCACACAGTTAATAAGTATCTGAGGCAAGATTTGAAAACACATCTTCTTAACTTTGGCCTCAGTCCATTAGGCCTTTGATCAGTTGCAGCCGAACTCTTGTGTGAATAATTTCTTGAATGATTGACTCTAACAATTATGAAAACAAATCCTTTAGCTTGTTGGTTTAAACTCTTTAGCAAGGTCCCCTCTTGAGGAAAAATGGAAATCTGGAGGTGACATTATCAAGTTTTGTCATTAGGTGGCAGTCAAGTTATTTAGAGTCCTTGCCTTGCCTGTGGAGTTAACAGTGCCAACATTATCTCAGGATAAATGCCCTAAAGTTTTAACTTATTTGCAAGATACTCTTCAGACAGACCAAGAAAAATCACTGAGAATTTAAGATCCAAGAAATTCAACAACATATCCTACTGATGGAATAGTAGGAAAGGGCAATCCAATCCAATTAAAAGCACATCTCTGCTATTAATTACTTCCAGGCATAAGGATGCCTGGTTGAACTCTGGGATCAGCTCTTTTTTAGGGTGCCCTAAGGCATTGCAGGTAATCACTGGTTCATAGGAGCATACATTTAGAATGGAAAGGACTTCAGAGGTTATCTATCCAACATCATCATCATCATCCTCATCCTCATCGTCATCCTCATCTCCATTGTCATTATTTTTCAGATGAGTAAGTAAACTGAGACCCAAAGTGGTTCAGTGATTTGCCAAACTCATCCAGATAGTAAGTAGCGCAGCTGGGATTTGAACTCAGATTTTGACCCTACAAGTTCAGCATTGAAATCCAACACTCTTTCTATCACACTATGCTGCCACCTGTAAAAGAGATCTCAGAAGCTATGCCAAGAATCTCCCCACTGTATCACTAAAAAATGATCATTCAACATTTACACGAAGAGACTAGGTGCAGGGTAACTCATCACTTCCCAAGAAACCCCCTTCCATTTGTGTCTAGCTCTCATTGTTAGGAACTTTTCTTTATATCAAATCTAAATCCTCTGCTGTACCTTCTACCCAGTGCCCCTAGCTCCCTCTGAGACCAAGAAAAAGCTTAATACTTTTTGCCCATGATAATTCTTCAAATATTTGAAGATTGTTTTCATGGTCTGTCCTTCCTAGACCAAAACCTTCCCAGTTCTTTCAACTAATCCTTGTATGACATGCTCCCCAGGCCTTTTACCACTCTGGTGGCCTTCTGGATATGTTCCTACTTGTTTATGTCTTTTCTAAAATGTTGTCTCAGAAGTGGAAATTGTACTCTGGTTCCTAAGGATGGAACAGAACATCAGCTCCTTCAGTTCAGGAACTATTTCGTTTTTCTTTGCTATGAACAGTACCCTACATGTAAAATGTATTCAATAAATATTTGTTGGTTTAGGTGTAGAATTACCTTCCTTGTAATGAACACTAGGCTTCTCTTAATGCTACAATGATTAATACCTACCTTTCACTGGTTGTAATTAACATATATATATGGTTAAAATCTACTAGCTAATTCTGTAATCAGGAAAACAATAAAAATGTACTCCTTAACAATACATCTATACTCAGTATCAGAGGAGATATAAAGAACCTCATATATTTGCTTATTTATTTTGCTTCTTGGAGGGCAATTGGGGTTAAGTGACTTGCCCAAAGTCACACAGCTAGTTAGTGTCTTAGTTCAGATTCAAACTCAGGTCCTCCTCACTCCAGAGCCAGTGCTCTATTCACTGAGCCATCTAGCCATTCCTAAAAAGAACCTCAAATGCTACATAGCATTCTAGTGAGTTCTTTGAGGGTAATAGTGAAGAGTGGCTCTCTCAAGGGTTTGGGGCTGCCATACGCAGTCTTTTATTTTAAGATGAGTGAGACGATTTGCCCAAAATTACATAAGTAGTAAAGTCCAGATGCTAACCCAGATTCTTTTACCTCAAATCTAGCATCCTTTCCATTACATGACACTTCCTTTTGACGATCATTTGTCAAACTACAAATTTGTCACATAAATCATTTGTCAAGGACCATTCATTTGTATTAAGAAACATCTTTGTTTAAGATACTTACTATTGTCTAATGATTTACATAATGTGTTTTAATTTTTATTTAATTTTAATTAAATAATTTTATAAAAATAAAGTAAATAATATTTATTATTTAGCATTTTATTATAGGAAATAAGCTTCAAGTCAGTGTTTTGAAAGGTAGCTGCCAATAAAAAATGTTACCTAAACTAACAAATGATCGTTCTTCACAATGTAAGACTGAACAAGGCATTCATTAACTTAATTTTTTTTCCTGCTTATTTGATATTTACCTTCTGTTTAATCTGTAACCAATGGCTCTATGTAATTGTATAATAATAGGGTTTGGTAATCTTATTAATTAGTAAATAAGATTAAGGGATTGAATTCTGGGTCTTTTCCAACTCTCAAATTCTGTGATTCTGTAATTCTTCTGTAAAACAAGGTTTGCACACAGTTAACAAAATTCATTTGAGAGAGCCAAAACCAAAAGATCCACCATTTTCCCATTTAACAAGTTTGCTGATACATTTGGATGAAATTACCTTTTTCAACTGCCACCTTAACCTTTTGCGACTGGTTATTTCAAATTTATCCTGTTTATGGTTTGTTTATACATAGTTGTTTTTATATTGTCTTTCTTATTAGACTGTGAGCTCCTTGAGAGCAGGTACTGTCTTTTACCTTTATTCTTGGTGCATAATCAGAGTTTTATAAATGTTTATTGATTGACTGATCTAATTCACAGGATTGTCACTAAATTGAAAGAGTTGAAGAGCCTTTCCTAAAGACAGGGAGGTCCAAGTCCATACTTCTCTTCATTACTTCATAGCTACATCAATGTCATTCCTTCCATAGATATAGTTGATAGCCCACTCTATGCCTTAGTGGATGGTGTTCTTGAATTGTTATAACCAAAATAATTTATCTCACGCTAGCCAATTTTCTACTGATATGACTCATTGAAAGGTTCGTCCTTGAGCCCACATTTAGCCATGGGGATAATATTCATTTCCAGCTCAATAATTCTGTCAGAGATTGCACCCTTGCTTTTAAGTAAATTTCTCCCTTTTCCTTTCCCTGGCCTTGTCTCCTCCCTTACATGAAGTGTGGCTGCTTCCCTGTATCCCAGGGCTCCTCTGACTCTCTCCCTATGTACCCATCCTTATCAGATTTCATGCACTCATGGACCGGAAGACCTTTTTTATGCCTTCTTAGCTAGGCTTTTCAGTCCCAAGTCCCTGAGGGAGCCACTCTTCACCTTTGCCCTCAAGGAGCTCACTATAATGCCTTTCCCAGCCTCTCTTAATTCTAGTGCCTTCTCTCACTTACTTATTTCCTATTTATCCTGCTTATAGTTTGTCCATATTTGTTTGCTTACTGTCTCTTTCATTAGATTGTAAGTTTATTGAGGGCAAAGATTATCTTTTGCCACTTTTTATGTCCCTAACTCTTAGCACAGTGACACACACTGTACTATTTAAATGTTTATTGACTAGCTTTTAGCTAGATATTTTAGAGAAGGATTTGATGTGTTGGCACTACTGATGGTCAACCTGCAAATGGAGTATCTGATTCTATATCCTGAGATATCATTAATGCCAGGGCATAAAGAGTCCCTAGAAGAAATTATGAAGGCACTTCCCACTGTTTGCAGTACTTCCTCAGCCATGAAATCGAACAAAAGCTTGAGTTTATATTGGATTTACCACTCCCATGAGCGCATACCACAATTTTGGCAGCGTTGGACCATTTCTCAAGAATGTGCCACATTATCTCATTCTACACATTACCATTTTCCCACACATAAAATTTGGTGCTTTCTAAAGAAGTCATTCATTTGCAGGGGCTCCCCATTTTGCTTGTCTTAAACAGGCATCCTCACTTTAAAATCAAATTTGGGGGAAGACTTAACAAAGATTAAGGGCTCATCTGTTGCTTACCATAGCCTATCATAATGCATATGTGAAACATGTAAACCTAGACATCAAAAATTATACCATACTGATGAATAATTGGAGATCAAGGGGACGCTCATCAATTGGCAGAATATATGAACAAGTTGTGTTATGTGATTGTGATGGAATATTATTGTGCTATAAGAAATAACAAGCAGGATGATTTCAGAAAAACCTAGAAAGACTTACATGAACTGATGCAATGTGAAATGAGCAGAAATAGGAGAATGTTGTACACAGTAACAGCAATATTGTACAATATTGTACAATGAAGAACTGTGAATGACTTAGCTATGCTCAGCAATACAACGATCCAAAGCAATCCCAAAGGACTCATGATGACACATGCTTTCCTCCTTCAGAGAAAGAACTGATAGACTGAGTACACGCTGAAGCATAGTATTTTTCCCTTCCTTCCTTCCTTCGTTCCTTCCTTCCTTCGTTCCTTCATTCCTTCCTTCCTTCTTTCCTGCCTGCCTGCCTTCCTGCCTTCCTGCCTTCCTTTTCTTTCTTTCATTCTATTTTTGTTCTAACCCTCTTGTACAAAATGATTAATATGAAAATGTTTTACACAATTTCACATGCATAACTTAAATTGGATTGCTTGCTGTCTCAGGGAAGGAGAAGGGAAGGAGGGATAGACTTTGGAACTTAACATTTTTAAAAATATAAAAAATTGTTTTAACATGTAATTGGGGAAAATTAAAATACCATTACAATTACACCATACAATATAGTAGGACTACCATAGGCTGATTTCTTCTGGTGGCATCATAGATATGGAAAGGATCTTGGAGGCCATCTATTCCTACCCCCTGATTTTATAGATGAGGATGTAAGGCCCAAAGGGGTTAAATGATTTGGCCCAGCTCACATTGATAACATCACATATCACATATCACATAGATAATATCATATACAACATAGATAATATAACTTATATAACATCATATATAACATATCACATAGATAATAAATAACAAATCTGGGTTTCAAACCCCAGTTATCTGTCCCCAAATTGAGCACAATTTTCACTGGACTGGGTATAGATTATCAAAAATAGCAATGCGTGTCCTTTGAATTTCACTTTTTTCAAACAGATTACAGATTCTCAAGATTTTTTTTCTCAGTAACTATACAAAAAAAACTCAGCATATGACAGCCATAATTAATTCAGTATTCTACCCTCAAAAGAGAATTGAGTGCACTCAAGCAATATAATGGGTCCTGGGATTAACCAAGAAAAAAATGCTCCATTTTTTTTTAAAAGCTGAAGACCAACTATGATTAGGTAATATTCATTTCCCCACAGGTGGTTCCTTCTAGCCTATAGAGAACTATATTCCATCCTACTTTTGTCTTTCAGGAGCTGCACTGCATAACCTATGAGTTCAGATGAACAGCAGCTTGGAAGATCCCTTGTTACTTGCTCATGATATATTTCAGATGTGTTCTCTCCCTCTTAAGAATATGAGTTCCATGCTCACTTTGGCAGCATGTAGACTAAAACTGGAGCACCAAAGAGAAGATTAGCATGGCCCCTGCACAAGGATGACACACAAATTCATTAAGTGTTCCATATTTTTTTTGGTAGCTGTCACGGGCTCTTAAATTCTAGACAGCTTCTTCCTTTATCCTTTCTTTAAAAATTGTTACTTCTAACAAACCCCACACAAATGGAATTAGTCCTTGACCACTTATTTTATACGATATCCTTTGGAATGATGTGTCCAACCAGCAGTCTGTTAATTGTCCATGTAAGTGCTTCTGATGGAATAAATTGTTTTTCTACCAAAAAAAAAAGAATGTGAGTTCTTTGAGAAGAGAGATTCTATTTCTTTTCTGTTTGTATCCCTGGTACTTCACACAGGACTTTGAATTTAATAAATGCTTAACAAATACTTTTTCATTCATTCATTCTTGGAAATTATTTTTGTTGTTGTTGAACTCTTCCCAAATGGTTATTTTATGTGGATATTTTTTTCCTATGTTTTTTTCTGGTATTCCAGTCTACTGGAAAGCAAACATGGGAGCAGTAACTCTGTCTCTACCTCCCTTGAGTGTTGTAGGTGCTATGATTTTAATTGTGTGGGGGGTGTGGCAATGAGATAAGTTTTCTAGCAAAGGTGCATCTGGCATCATTTCTGATACAATGCTTATTTTCAAAATGCCCCACAATTCTAAAGGAGGCATTCTTAACCTGGGCCTCATGGATAAATTTCAGGACATCAATGCATTTGACTGGGAAAAAGTTATACCTTCATTTTCACTAAACTCAACCTGAAATTTAACATTTTTTCAATTATTTTAGAACATTATTCTGAGAATGGGTCCATGGTTTCACCAGACTTCCCAAGGGGTCAATGATACACAAAAAAGTTAGGAATCCCTTATCTAAAAGCCTTCTAGAGAGCCCAGATGGAAGTATCAGATAATATCTAGAGTATGGTATCCGATTCTCAGTGCCATCAATTCTCTGGAACTTGGCTTCCTCATTTGTAATAGGAATGGTTGGCTTCAGATGACATCATGGTACCACAACCTAACACAGACACATTCAAGTAAAGAGAGATAGACTCATAAGGTGTTGCCTAGGAAGTTGCTGGTATTAACCAAACAAACAAGCACTGACAACACAAATTTGTCATCACCCCACCCTTTATGCTCTGGGCCTATGGTATTAGGCAAATTTCCATTTGCTCTGCCAGGAGATCAGGACAGACTTCATATAAGAGGTATTGCTTGCATCTTTTCCAGAGTCACACAGAAAGAGTAGAATACAGACACACACAAGGACACCGCCCAAGTAACCAGATTCTCTAGACATGCATTGCTCAGCTTTGAGGAGGTTTCACCTGACTCTCTGGTTCTCCTTCCCAGCAGCATGCTTAGCACTATAATCACTGTATAGAGATTGATTTATGAAAGTCAGTCTAGAAGCCTATGTTATTTATTCTCTCTACTAAAATACCTCCAGACTAGGAAAAAGCCTGATGTCCCATACAGGGTTTCTGGGACCAACTGCTACCTTCCTAGCCCAATTGCCCTGCCTTCCTGATTACTTCAAGAGTATTATCTCTTCTAGGTAACAGACTTCTTTTCTCTCAACAAAGGAGGAAGGAAGTAACTTGGATTCCTTACATGTGCCTAAAGAAGAATAACTTAGACCTGCAAAAACTGAGGCATTCTCCTTCTGTCCTTTAATTCAAATAGACTTCTGTTAACATTGGCACCTGTTCAGAGTGAATGATGTGCTGATGTTCCCTTATCACTCGGTCATTCCTTTTCTCACTGTCTTTCCTACTTTTATGTCAAGGAGCTGTTTGTGTTACGGACTGTTCCTGACAAAGGTGGTAGACCTAAGCAATCAATGCATTTATTAAACACCTCCTGTATTCTAGGCATTGTACTACATGCTGGAAATAAAAATCCAATGAATGAAGTAATCCCTATGTACAAAGGAGTTTACATCCTAATGGAGAGGATAAGAATATTCAAATGAATTCAAAATGATGTTATGTGTGTATCTGGGAAAGTATATACTGAATAAATACAAAGCAGTTAAATGCAAGGTCATTTGAGAAGGAGGGTTCTAGCAGATCAGGACAGACTTCATATAATAGGTGATACTTGTGATCCTTCTTAGAGGAAAAGGAGGATTTTATAAATGAAAAATCAGTCAATCAACAAGAAATTAGTAAGTGCCAGTGGGGTAATACAGTGAATAGAGAACTGAGACTAGAATCAGGAAGAGCTGAGTTCAAATTCAGTCTTAGATGCTTATGAGCTGTGTGAGTCTCAGCAAGTCACTTAATCTCTGTCTGCCTCAGTTTCCTCATCTATAAAATAGGTAACACTTACCTCATAGGGATGTTGTGAGGACCAAACAAGATGAAGCATGTGAAGCATGCATCACAGTACCTGGTCCATAGTAGGCATTTAGTAAATGCCTTCTCCCTTCCTCTCCTCCCCCTCTTCATGGCAGTCACTCTGTTGAGTATTGGAGTCACAAAGACAGGTGAAAAAAAGTTCTTGGTCTCAAGAAGTTTTCAGTCTAATGAAAGGTAAAAGTACATTTCAATGGAAGACACAAGTTAGATAGGAGACAGAAGACAGAGTTCCATGTGGGAGTAAGAGGGAGAAAGCCAGTTTGGCTGGACGGCAGAGTGAAATTAATTCAAGTATTTATCAAGGACCTACTATGTGCCAGGCACTGTGAAAAAACATTCTTTGCCCTTAAGAAACTTACATTCTAGTGGGGGAGACAACATGTAAACATCCATGCACATAAACTATAAATATATAGGTATATTTATGTACATATATATGTATTAAACTGGAGGTAATCTCAAGAAGGTACCAGCTCAGAGAGGGCCTGAGAAAGGTTTCTTGCAGAAGGTCAGATTTGAGCTGAGATTTGAAAGAAGCAAGTGAAGCAATGAAGTGGAAATGAGGAGGGAAAACATTCCAGGAATGAGGAACATACAGTGAAAAGATATAGAGCTGGGAATATAGCAAGAAGATTAGTGACACTGTATCAGTGTTAGTAAAGTAATGAGAGTAAAGTGGAAGAAGCCTGGAAAGGTAGGAAGAGACCAGATTAAGGACTTAAAAAGACAAATAAAGGATTTTACATTTGATCCTGGAGGTAATAGGGAGCCACTAGAGTTTATCAAATTGGGAGAGGAAGTGACATGATCAGACCCTTAATGTAGGAAGGTCACTTTGGCAGTTGAGTTGAGGATGGACTGAAATGGGGAGAGAATTGAGTCAAGGAGCTCCCTTAGAAGGCTATTGCAGTAAGTCAGGCTTGAGGTAATAAGGGCCTGCACCAGGGAGGTGGCAATGTTAGGAGAGACAAGAACATCTATGAGAAATGTTGTGATGGTAAAATTTACAGAACTTGACAACAGATTAGATAAGGGGTGGGGAGGGATTAGTATAAATGGGAAATCAGGGAGGACACGAAAGCTGCAGATCTCAGTGACTAACAAGATGATGGTGCTCTCAATAGTAACAGTAATTTTGGAAGGAAGGAGGGCTTGGGAGGAAGGAAAAGTGTTTTGGATATGTTGAGTTTGAGAAGTCTATGGGATGTTCAATTCAGTATATCCAAAGGTATCTGGCACTGTGAAGCAGGTGCTCAGAAGTCATCTGTGTAGGTACCAACTGCATAGATACGGATGGTTCCTAGATCTACATATCCAGCTTTAATCTCTCTCATAAATTCAATCTAGGATATTACCAAGTGAAATAATATAGAGGGAAGAGAGAAGGACAGGGCTTTGGGGGGACACTGATGATTAGTTGTCAGCTAGTGTTCTTGGATGAAGATTCATCAAGAGAGATAAAGTAGTCAAACAGTTAGCAGGAGACTCAGGAGAGAGAAGTATCATAAAAATCTACAGAGGAGAGAAAATCCAGAAGAGAGTGATTGACAGTGTCAAAATCTACATGGAGGTCAAAGGGATGAGGATCCTTAATTAGATTTGGCAAGTAAGAGATCATTTGGAACCTTTAAAGAGAGCAGTTCCAGTTGAATGATAAGGTCAAATGTCAGTTTGCAGAGGGTTTAGAATGGGAGGAAGAAGTGGGAGTAGAGGCACATACTACAGAAATCTTTTTCAAGTTTAGTTGAGAATACAAAAGATACCTGAGGATAGCTATCAGGATAATACTGAGCCTTACCTTATGACTTATAGCTAAAACTCCCTATATATGTTTTCTCTCCATATTTGAATGTGAGATTCTTAGAAACAGGGACTGTCTTACATTGCTATTTGTATCCCTAGAGCTTATCATCTTGCTTTACTCGTAATAAGCACTCATTCATTCATTCATTCATTACTCCCTTAGCTGTAAAATGGAGTGGTTGGACTGCATGACCTTTAAGATCCCTTTTAGTTAGAAATTAATATCTTATGGTCAAATTTCCATTAAAATGTTGACAAATCTAATCTATTTTGAATTTATTTATTTTTCCAGTTTCATCTATAAATGTTCTTATGATAAGCTCGCCTATTTGGGCTTTCTAAAGATTATTTTTTCCCTCTGTTACTTCTCTCTCTTTGGGGAAGGAATAATGATCATAACTTTTGTCTCTTTCCTCTGTGACAGCTTGTAAATGAGTTTATGTTCTAAAGCAGTATGGTTCTTGGCTTCTGCTTAGAGAGGAGATCAAAGGTTTTCAGGCTAGCGGTGGGGAGAAGGCAGGCTTAGATCTCACTCTGGTGACTACTTTACACCCATTAAACTTCCCTAAGAAATTGTGATAAGGGCAAATGTCTTTACCTTTATCCATCCCCATTTTGAGCCAACAGGTGATTTAGTTTGGATCAGGTCTTTTTCATCTTTATCCTTCCTGCAAGTTTAATGTTTATTTTTACCTTTGCTTATAGAAACATCATTCAAAAATGGCTTCCACATTAGCAATAATAAAAATAAAAATAGTTTGCATTTTTATAGCATTTTAAAATTTATAAAATGCTTTACAAATATAATCTCATTTTTTCTTCACAACAACCCCTGAAGTAGGTATTATTATTACACCCATTTTACAAATGAGGAAACTGAAGCAAACAGAAGTGACTTAACCATGATTACGCATGTAGTAAGTAGAAGTCAAAATCCAAACCCACCATTCTTTCATAACATCACTTCCTCAAAGACATACCAATGTCACTTCATTATAATCTGTAAGCTTCTTTTCATTCTCTGTAAAAAATATTGGTGTGTACATGTGCATGCTTATATGCATATAGAAGCATACATATGTAAATGTGTGTTGTATGTGCACATACACACAGACAGGCAAGATTTATATATGTTACCCTTATTTCACGGTGGCCTTTTTACTTATTTTAATGATAGGCACTATAGACTTCCCAGATAACATTTTTCTTATTTTCTTTGTGTGCCTTTGGGCACATGATTAAACTAATTCTGCAGCTAACTTTAATCATTTCTCTAAGAAAGCTTTTTAATAACTCTTTCAACTGCCAGACTTACCATGCATGTGTTTTTCCTGCTTCATCTTAACTAAAATTTCATCATCCTCACTGTATATTCCTAATGTGAAATCATCTCAAAAGTGGAAAAGTTGAAGGAACTAGGTATGTTTGGCCTAGAGAATAGAATATTTAGTAAGTGGCATTATTGTTCTCCAATATTTGAGGGATTGTCAAATGGAAGAGAAAGTAGAGATGTTCCATTTAATTTGGGAGGGATAAAGAGGGCCACTGTAACTTTTATGACCAAGACATACATCTGGCATAACATAAGAAAGAACTTTCTAGCAACTAGAGCTATTTAGATATGAGAGGGATTTACTTGAGGTAAGAGATTCTCTGTCATTAAAGAAGCTCAAAGAGAGATTGTTGAACATCTATCAGGAATGCTGAGGAAGGGATTCCTATGCTTAGGGTCCAGGTAAAAGTGATATCCAAGGGCCTTTCCAACTCTAAGGCCCAATCATTCTAACCTTGAGTGAACCATGAAAATTTCTGAGGAAGATGACTCAAGATTTTGAATACAATGCCCTCTGAGCAGAATTAGTCATCCTGGTTACTCCAGTTTCTAGGAGGCAGTTGGAAATCTCTTTTGTTTGATGTGGATATTACTAGTGAGAGGTGAATGATACAACCTGTTTGGTTTTTTGTTTCTTGTCTTGCCACCAACATAACCTTGGGACCTCTTCACCTGGGACACTTTTATTTCCACACATACACACAAATACTTAGGATATTGTACATCAGATATCCATTTCCACTTTCAGTTCAGATGAAATTTAAACCCCAAACTGATGGTTCCCAAAGGAAATTGCAACTTCATTTTCCAAAACATGAACTAAACCTAACTTCCAATCCATTGCCTCCAATAATGAAGAGACCATAAGGAATGTTATACATGCTTGTGAATATAATTTTCCTTGTGAAAGGGAATTTTCTCCTCTCTCACCTGTTGAAGATAGTCTCATTAAAAATGACTAGATTCACTAGCCACATTTTTATACTAGAGAAAATCTTCCTTCTACCCACATGAAAAGTTAAACTCAATTGAAGTAACATTTTTCTCCTCTTTGTCACTCAAAAGAAAGCAATAAAAGAAGCCTTCATCTATTCTTTTATTTAACAAGTATCTATTAATTGACTAAGCTGTGTCAAGAACTAAAACTAAACAGTTCCTACCCTAACATTGTATTTAATATTGATTGGAGTGAGGGAAGATGCGTACTCATAAGCAAATACAATGTAGCACTCCTTGCAAATGTCTTATGGAAAGGGCCCTCCATTCTTCACTAGAGAGCAGGAGCAAATGACTTTTTATTATTTCCTATGTGCCACAGAAACACTTTCAATTATTTGCTGAACCAGAACTCTGTGGGTATATCAAAGAGATAATCCTCATCCTTGCTTAGAACAATCCTTAGAAAGGTAACTAGGTAGAACAGAGTGCTGGGTCTGGGAGTCATGAAGGTCTGAGTTCAAATATGACTTCAGACACTAACTATGTGATACTGGGCAAGTCAATTTCCCCTTTATCTGCCTCAGTTTGCTTATCTTAAACATGGGGATAATAACAACACCTACCTTGAGGGTTTTTATGAAGATGAAAAGAAATAATACTTGGAAAGCACTTAGCACAGTTCCTGGCTCATCTGAGATGCTTATTTTCTTCCTTCTTATTGATCCATAGGTATAAGGATGACTCTCTGGGTTCCTGAGAGCTACCCATGACCCCGTAGGCAAAGCTATGTCTAAGATGGGGATGCTGCCTGATTCTTCTTTTTTTCTTTTTTTCAGAGAGATCTAAGAATGTAGCTAATATCTCCCTTTTACCAGGAAATGGAGTATTTATGTTAACAGGTAGCAGCAGACTGGCTGAGAGGAAAAGAGATGCCACAGAGAGAAAAAGCCACAGGAAAGGAGAGGGCCCAGGTAGTTAGTATTGATTGATTGGGCTGTGTTCAGGGAAGGTGAATTCTAAAGTAGCTGATAAGCAGCCCTGTTAGAAAAGGCTTAATGAAGCTTGCATATTTGCCCTTCGACTGATTGTAATTATTCTGTTTTATTGCTTAGCAGTTTTCTTCCCATACGGGGAAGAATCCATACCTGATTCATGTTTACACTCTAGGTACCTCTTTTTCTTGTTACTTCTCCCCTCTATTTCTTGGGAAGACCTCTTAGACAAGAACCAAAAGTAAACTGATCCTTGGGAATCTGAGGCAAGTGTTGAAATGGAGCATTGAGAGCATAATCGAGGAGGCAAGCAACCCCAGGAGCAATGAAGCCAGAGTAAATGGGAGAGGCACATACAAGACAGAGTTCAGCAAAGGGTGCCAGCCTCTATGGTCTCAGTCTAGTAGTGCCTGGATCCCCATTCTGCTAAAACCAATTATATACTGATAAAATATACTATATTATCATTGAGAAAGTTCTT
This sequence comes from Pseudocheirus occidentalis, assembly GCA_028646575.1. Taxonomy (NCBI): domain Eukaryota; kingdom Metazoa; phylum Chordata; class Mammalia; order Diprotodontia; family Pseudocheiridae; genus Pseudocheirus; species Pseudocheirus occidentalis. The sequence continues at coordinate 157,496,921 of CM053601.1, forward strand.
CCCTCCTAGCCCAAAAAGACCAAATAGCTTCTACGGGTGGTTTTATTGCAAAGAATAATCTTAGCTATAAGATTCAGACAACTTAGATTTCAGTTGAAAGACATTATTTTTAAACTCTTTTTTTACTCATATGTTCTTGCTTTGTTATATATGTTCTTTTCACACTGATGTGTTCTTAGATACTTAATTTAGTGCTGAGCTATAAGAAATGTCAAATGTGAGGAATTCCAAGAACAGGAAGACATATAAACTGTTTCAAAGGAAAAGAAACAGAACCAGGTAAACAATATATACAATAACTATGATGATGTAAATGAAACGAGTACTACGTAAAGCTGAATTCTATTTAATTGTTACAAATATTGTCCTTGGAGAAGAGATAAGGAAATGCTACTTCCTTCTTTCACTGAAGAGGGAACAAGACCAAGAATGTTTCCTATACAATATAACAGGCCCACTGGTGAGAATAAGAAGAAGTCAAGAAGCAAATGAAGAATGTCCAGAATTACTGTGAAATTAAAAATGAAAGTTACCAATATTACTTTTTTAAGTCACAGAATCATAGATTTAGGGCTAGAGAGAACCTTAAATGTTATGTAGTTCAATCTCCTTATTTTACAAATGAAAAATCTGAGGGCTAGAGAAGTACAATGACTTATCGTAGGTAGCAAGTGACAAAGACAGTATTTGAAACTAGGTCCACTGAATGCAAATTCAATACTCATTCCATCATTCCACATTCAAATTAAGTATGAGTTCAAGAACACAAACAGTGAGAACATTTTCTAGGTATCTTGTTGTAAAACAAGCATGACAAATTAAATCCAACAGGAACCAATCCTAAAAAAAAAATGTGTAATGGGGACCTGGCCAATGAGGGTCTGAGAATACATAGAAGTGGATACATAGTGTCTGAGGATGGAGCTCCCATATGCCAGGCTTCCATTCTACATGCATTTTGGGAAGTACAATGGTAAGGGAATTTGAAGATCTTCCCTGCCCTTAATCGACCTCACTTGGAGCCCAACAGTAGAAGCTTGCTTAGGGGAGACTTGTTTTTCACCACACCTTTAGTTACTTTGTAATTAGGCAATGGGTCATGAAGGTTGTGATGTTTTCTGACCCTAGAGAAGGCTATATATACTCTGAGGTGAGGTTTTGCTTTAGGGCTCACTTATGGGAAGAGTTATGTGATTTGGTCACATGAGACTCTGGACAGCCATTGAGCCCCCTGGCTTTGAAAACCCAGATGTTGGTGCTTTTCTCTTTGTTAACTAACACTGTAGGTATATAATGGTCACACAGCTAGAATCCCTGTCTGATGGTTTAATGGTGTTATTTTCTCTATACTTTTTATCTGTTTGTAATTTCTGTTTGTATTTCCTGAAGTTCAGGGGGCTGACTTTTCCTCCTGAATTAAGTGAATGACATCTATGTTTGATTAAAGTAAGATTGTTAACCCCTTTTGAGTTGCTTTCTTTTAGAAAATCAGATCAAAGAACCTGTGCTAGCAGCCATCCTGGGTATATTAGGGTGCTTGCTGTTACAGGAAGGCACAAAGATATCACAGTCTTAGAGTTGATAAGAACCTTAGAGAGCATCTAGCCCACTTCCTTTTTTATGGACAGGGAACTGAAACCTAAAAGGACATACTACAGTTAATGTAGGTTAGAAACCATGTTCTAACTCTTCTACTCCACTGGCCTTTCAAATGATGTCTGAGGCACCCCTGTCTTATGCAAATTAGATAGTATTAAACAGTCTATCTAGAGTGAGATTTCAGTACAGTGTGTGTGTGTGTGTGTGTGTGTGTGTGTGTGTGGTGTGCTCATTCACATGGAGTGAGTGTCATACCCACTGATGTCTGTGGTATTTGAGACAACAGAAATAATTTCATCCAATCCCCCATGCAGGTGAGAAGACCAAAGCCCAGAGAAGCTGACTCACACACTCTCCCACTCAGTGGAAGAAGCAAGACTAGCAGCCAGTTCTCTTGATTCCTACCTCAGTGTTCTTTCCATTATGTGATGCCACTTATATAGATTGAATCAGTTTTAGAAATGGACTAGTATCATATGTGCACACACAATGAAGATGCATGAAAAAGAGCACTTAAACATGCTTCAAAAAGAGCTTCAAAAATACTTTCAAATGTCTAATGAACTCAGGCAGACTTTGGTCTGTGTATTTGGGTTTCTACAAGAATTCAGAATTTGCCAGAGGGGGGAGAAATCCAATGATTCTACAGAGACCAATCCTAGCTAATAATTATCACTATTATTTTTAATTGTATTTTATAGTTGGTGCCTTTCATCCAAAAATCTCAAAGGGTTTCTCAAGCAATCATTATCTAAGCCCCACCCTCTGTCCCTGTGCAGATAGGAAAGGCAGATGCTTATATTAGTGTTTAAAGAAAGGGAGAAAACAGGCCAGGAGTAATTTAACGTCTCATTTCAAAGAGAAAAAATTATAAAGACACAGAGAGAAACTCCTTTGGAATGATTTGAGTGAGAACTACGTGACTACCAGAAGGGATAGAGAATGAGCCTTTGGAGGGGAAGAGAGGAATTACCTACTGTTTGTTCTCACCAAAGCTGCCTAGCACCATCCAATTCAATTGATACTTATTGAGTGCCTATGCTTAAAGCAGGCTAGGTATTTTAAGGAGAAGTATTAGAACCTAGTTCCTATACTCAAACATGTTACAGTCTGGCTCTAAAAATAAGAATATGGAATATTTCCATAACAAAGAATGGTGATGCTTGTTCAATCATTTCATCAAAACAATATTTATATCCCTTGTGCAGTACCTGAAACATGGTAAATGCTTGACAAATTATTGATTAATTGATTTCAGTGTAAATTCCTTGAAGGTATGTGCTACTTCATATTATTTTTCCATATAATTATATGACTTAGCTGAAGGTCCACAAAAATGTATTAAAACTACTATGTGCTAAGTACTGTGCAAAATGCTGGCAAATATGCAAAAGAGGCAAAGCTCTGAGCTCTCAAGGAACTCACAATCTAATGGAGCATATGCTGTTGTTCATCCTTTATTTTCAAAAAGAAACAATGCATCATGGAATGATATCTTGACTAGAGCATGAATTGGATTTAAGTGATGAAGTTGTGCAGAGTTGTCAGCCTCAGTGTCTCTTTCAGAGTCATCAGAATCCATTGGCAAGACAAAAGGTCAAGATGACAGGGTAATGACTGAGGATGCAGTGGATGACCTTGGTGTCTTTGATGTCTGACCAAGTTCTAACCACTCTACAGTGTCTGCTTCAGCTCCCTTCCTGGCCATTGAAACAATAGTTCTCATATACTCTTTCTATCAGAATATAGCTTCACATGTTTGGTGTAGACATCTCCCTAACTCACCAATGGGTTAGAGGCCTGTCAGTTATCCCCAACCTGTTTTAGCTTGTCTGCCAAGATGGTTTTACCAGAGTATGGCTGCTGCACATGCTATAGCTTCTTGGAGGAACATATGCTAGACACTGAATTGACCTTGAATGGTCTTATTTAAGGAGTCAGCCTACACCCAGAAATGGACTTATCTTGGCCAAAGGTGAGAATGTGACTCAGGCACCTCCCAGGATTAAAGGGAAAGGCAGTACAAACTCATAAGCTAACACTTTGGTTTCATCTCAGCACACAAATTACACTTTCAAATTATTCCACTCTGGATGGAACTTGTCAGGGAGGACTTGCCTGGTCCTGGTAAGGTCAATTGTCTTCTTTGTGTCATGGGTGTCAGAGCCATGGCTAGGCTGGTGTCTAAGGCACCTGAGGTAAACTCTACTGGGATTGGAGCTCTGCCTCATGGGAGCAAGAAAAGATAAGGTATCAGGGAGAGCCGAGATAGGCACATTTCTGTACGTCATGGAGACCAGCCCAAGGCAGAGGTCACTAAAACTGGGAATCGTGGTTGTTTGAAGAGGCAGGGTTTAGGGTGGAAAAGTCCATGGACTAAATGCTGGACTTACCAGGGAGAATGGAGTATGACTTGTTGCCCACAGCAACAAGGATCTAGACACACTGGAGTGGATGTAATAGAGGAGTTTCTTGATGTGTGATGGTAGCAGAGAGAAGGTCTGAGTGTCAGTGGGGAGGAAGATGTACTCCTCCTCCTCCTGGACCTATGTATCAGAAGGAGTAGCTGACTTTGAAGAGGATGCCAATATATGTCAATAAATCAGGCTGCTTAACATTTGTTAAGCACCTACTGTGTACTAAGTACTAAGGACTGGGAACACAAAGAAAGGCAAAAACCAGCCTCTTTGCTCAAGGAACTCATTACCAAATGAATGTGGTGTCTTAAGGTAAAAAAGCTAGGTTTTAGTGAGTTGCAGAATATGGAAGGGATGAAGAAGGAAGAGTTTTAAATTGAAGGGGAGTTTGTTGGCAATAAAAGGGAATTCTGAAATAAATCTAGAAAGGGAGGAGAAAGAACGATAGGAACTAGGGAAGGCTAGGATTGACCTGAATAGAGAGAAGACAATGAGGACAGGTAACATCAAAATGGGGCTTTTTTCCTAGTGAAAAGGCATTTCTGAATTAAAGGATTTAGAAGAGCAAAAGGTACATCACCTAAATTTCTCCCAGTATTTTCCTCCATTCCTGTCTTCCAGAGAATCATTCCATATAACAATAAAAGAGAGGGAAAAAACCTAGGAAAACAATTCATTGAAACAGTCTGAAAATGGATATCCCACCTCTGTAAATGTGCGTGCGTGCGTGCGTGTGCGTGTGTGTGTATGAGATGTCTCCCTACATCTCCTCTTTAACATTATGTTTGTTTAATGTAATTTTACAATATTAAATTTTCATTGCTTTGCGGTTAAAAAAAAAAAAGAAGAGCAAAAGGTAGTCAATTATAGTTTTGGGAGATTATCAGGCGGAAAAAAAGCTAAATCAGTTGCAAGGTTCTAATCAGAAGCATATACAAGTGCTTCTATAGATCCAGACTCTAAAGCAGAGCCCTCTCCGGTGCTTAGGAAGGAAAAAGGGGTGGTGGTGATTATTCGTTTCATTATTCATTCATAAGAAACATGGAATATGATGCTTTTTAAAGAAAAAAAGTATTTACTGTATTTACTTCATTCTAGGCTTTGTAATTAAGTCTAGGAAGACCGAAGGAAGATATAAGACACAGACCCTACATTCTAAGGTAGGGGTTCTTAACCTTGTATGAGTTACGGACCCTTTTGGCATTCTCGTGAAGCCTATGGATCACTTCTCAAAATAATGTTTTTAAATGCCTAAAGTAAATTACATAGGATTACAAAGAAAACCAAGGATATTGAAACATGGTTTTCAAAATATTTTCAATTTAAATTCATTGACCCTTTAAAATCTATCCAAGAATACAAGTCTTACTCTAAAAATTTACTATGGTGAAGGTAAGGCTTTCAAGTTTTTCTGCTGGTCCCCACCCTCCAACTTCTAATCTTGTGCTGATCTGGGGTAACCTTGATAGAGTAGGCCCCTAGGACCAGAAAGGGTGGTCAGGACAGCTAATATCATTGCATGGAACACTCCAGGCAAGGGAAGTAGCAATTATGGATGAAGCAGACACAGGTCAGATAGCCAGTCAGAGCTCTGCCTCATGGGAGGAAGGGTACCTACAACTGCTATGTGGCATATGTGGCTTTGTTGGCATCTGGGACAGAGTTCCCGTTATTGTCATTGGTGGTGGTTTATTCATTTCAGTCATGTCTGACTCTTTGTGACCCCACTTGGTGCAATTTCTTGGCAAAGACACTAGTGTGCTTTGTCATTCCCTTCTCCAGATCATTTTCTAGATGATGAATTGGGTTATTAAGTTACCCAAGGTCACACAGCTAGTGTCTGAGGCCAGATTTTAATTCCAGAATATGAGTCTTCCTTATTTTAGAGCCAGTACTCCATCCGCTATCCTGCCTAACTGCCCAGAGCTCTAGTAATCCAGGCTAGTTTAGAGTCTGATGGCAGCTTTTCCTACCCAGAAGGAATACCTCCTTCCCAGGAGCTAGAATACCAAATGATGTTGGAAGACTCTTGAAAGCTTTTACTCGATACCTCTAGCACCTTGGCATGCAAGTTTTACTGATCTGCTGCCCACCCCAAAAATCCTCCACAGCTCAGTTCTTTTTTATCCTTTGTTATATGGGGTGACTCTCTGAGTAAAAGAGAGGGGATGGATATTTGGAAATGACAGTGATTTAGGAACAAAAGAAATTTCTACTACCAGGCACTACCTTATGTAAAATTTAAAGTATGCAGAGTTTATAAGGAAACACATTTTCTTTTAGGGTTGGGTTACTAAAAGTTCAGAAGAAGGCTACAAGCAGTGCATCTATCTGCATTGCAATAAGTCCTTTGGAACTTTTTGGGAAAGACTATTGAGCTAACCATGTATCTCTAAAATGAGTTCTTTGGAATAGATGATGTCTAAGATCATTTCCAGCTCTAAGTTCTATGACTTATTGTTACTGGTTTTTTATTCAGGTGAGGGTTATCTTTTTGGGTCAGGATGTATAGGGCTTACCTATACCCACCTCAACAGGCCTCGGGGGTCCCTGGCTCCCGTCCACTCCGGGAGAAACAGCTGCACAGAGAAACTCAGGACACAGGACTTGCTTCTAGCTTTTATTGAGAGTTCATCCTCTATCTTAGTGTGGCTGGACTGGACTGGCCTGGCTGGACTGGACTTCACTCTACTCCCCTGCCTCCAAGTAGCCTCTCTTTAAGTCCTTTCTCCAGAGCCCCTTAGGGCCCCTCCCTTGGCCATGCCCTCACCACAACGAGCCAATGTGTCTCACCCTGAAGGCAGAGAGATTATCCTGCTTATTGTAAGCAGGTGAAGCCTTTGCATTCTGCCCCCAGGTGATCGATCACGTGCACACCTGTTAGCTGAGGATCAGATGAACCCGTCCAGTCCATTTCACATGGAGTATCAACGACCCTCTTTAGGAGTCTCCTCCCCACGTGAGGTATCAGAGACCTAACAACTTATGAAGACTCTGTCCTTTTTAAATTTTTTATTAGCAAATTAGATACAGATTTTTATCATATTTGCAGATGCAAAACTCAAAGGGATAGACCTTTGTTCCTCATCCCTTTATTTCCCAATTCTTTAAGCCTACCCACATCCATTACCTTTTTTTCTCTTTCATCTACAGCCTCTTCTTCTACCTTTGTTTGTTCTCATTTACCTGCAAATGTTGTCAGATCTTCCCTATCATTAAGCTTCCAACTATCTTAATCTTTTGAGATATTATCTTATTTCTTCCCTTTATTTTACCAACAAACTTCTCAAAATAATTGTCTCTACTGTCTCCATTTCAACATCACTGCTTACTATTTAATCCCTTTTGAGTTGTTTTCTATTTCTAACACTCTATTGAAATTACTCTATTGTGTAGCCAAGACGGTGAAGTGAGGCAGGAATTTTCCTGAACTCTCCAAAATTTCCCTCCAGATAACCTTAGAATAATGCCTTAAACCAATTTTGGAGTGCCAAAGCACTTTTCCACTGGAAGACACCTTGGAAAGTCAGCAGGAAAGGACTTTCTTACTTGGGTGGGAGGGGAACATGGGCTATCACAGGCATCACTCAACTAAGACAGAGGCAGGTCACATCCCAGGGGCCAGCAGCAAGGCCCTGCCCCTAGCGTAAGCCAGAGGACCCAACAAATTGCAAGCTAGTACACAGCATAAGCCAGCAGCAGGACTCCAACTTGGTATAAGTCACCAACAAGACCTTGCCCTTAGTGAAAGCCAGAAGCTAGACTCCAAAGCTCAATCCAGCAGTAAAGCCCTGACTTCTAATACAAGAAAGTTTGGAGAGTGCCTGTTCCAACTCAGAAGCAGAATCTAACTTCACCATAAAGGGAAAAGCAATGAAACAGACTGGAAAATGAGCAAAAACCCCCATCTGATTATAGAAAGTTACTACAATGATAGGGAGAATCAAGGCACAAACTTAGAGGAGGAGAACAATGTCCAAATGGCTACATGCAAAATCACAAAGAAAATGCGAATTGGTTTCAGCCCTCTCCCAAAAGAACTCCTGAAAGAGTTTTAAAAGAATTTTAAAAATCACATAAGAAAAATTGGGAAAATAAAGAGTAATGAGAGAATCATGGAAAAAGAGTCAAAAGCTCGGTAAAGGAAGTACAAGAAATGAAAAAACATGTACAAAAATTAAATGAAGAAAACAACAACTTAAAAAGTAGAATTGACCAAATGGAAAAGGAGGTTCAAAAGCTCACTAAAGAAAATAATTCCTTAAAAATTAGAATTGGGGCTAGTGGAGACTAATGACTTTATGAGATATCAAAAAACAATAAAATAAAATCAAAGTGAAAAATAGGAGAAAATGTAAAGTAACTCATTGGAAAAACAACTGACCTGGAAAATAAATGTAGAAGAGATAATTTAAGAATTATTGAACTGCCTGAAAGCACTGATTTAAACAAAAGAATCTGGACATTTTGTGCCAAGAAATTATCAAGGAAAACTGCCCTGACATACCAGAACCAGAAGGAAAAATAAAAATGAAAGAATCCACCAATCAGCTTCCAGAAGAGATCCCCAAAGGAAAACTAGTAGCTATATAATAGCTAAATTCCATGGTTTTCAAGCAAAGGAGAAAATACTGCAGAAAGCCAAAAAGAAAGATTTAAAATATCATGGGTCCACAGTCAGGATTATACAAAATTTAGCAGCTTCTACATTAAAGTATTGGAGGGCTTAGAATATAATATTCTGAAAGAAAAAGGAGCTAGGGTTATAACCAAGAATTGCCTACCCAATGAAGCTGAATATAAGCCTTGAGGATTGTGGGCAATGGATATTTAATGAAATAGAGGACTTTAAAGGATTCCTATTGAAAAGACCAGAGATGAACAGAAAATAAAATCTTTAAATACAAAACTCAAAGGAAACATAAAAAGGTAATCAGGAAAGAGAAAATATAAGGGATTTAATAATGTTAAACATTATATTCCTATACAGAAACATGATTCTTGTAACTCGTGATCTTTATCACTATTAGAGCAATTAAAAGGAGTACACATAGAGAGTGCGGATGTGAATTGACAATGATGGGATGATATCCAAAAAAGAAAATTAAGGGGTGAGAAAGAGGATTGAGCTGGGAGAACAGAGAAGGGAGATTTAGAATTGGATAAATTGTCTCACATAAAAGAGGTGCTAAAGAGCTATTAGAGTCTTAGGGGAAGAGAGGGAAATGGTGTGCAATGCTTGAACCTTACTCTCATCAGAATTCGGAAAAATAAATGAAGAAGAGTTCTACCAGATTTCTTTTTGCAACAAATATGGTGCTGATAACCTAAACCAAGAAGAGCAAAAACAGAGAAAAAAACTACAGACCAATTTTCCTAATGAATATTCATGCAACATTTTAAATAAAATACTAGCAAGGAGATTGCAGCAATATATCACAAGGATTATACACTATGACCAGGTGGGATTTATACCAGGAATTCAGGGCTGGTTCAATATTAAGAAAACTATCAGTATAATTGACCATTTCAGTAACAAAATAAACAGAAATCGTATACTATATATATATATATATATATATATATATATACTTTATATATACTATATATTAGTACATATATATTATATATACAAATGTATACTATACATTTGAAATTTTTTGCTTCCGTCTTATTCCATTATGTTTTTCATTGTATCAATACTCTGGTTTGTTCAATGTTTGGGGTGATATAAAAACATATTAGGTTATATGAGTGGATAGAGCACCAGCCCTGGAGACTGGAGGACCTGAGTTCAAATCGGTCTCAGATTCTTGAAACACACACTAGCTGTGTGATCTTGGGCAAGTCACTTAGCCCCAATTGCTTCACCAAAAAAAAAGTTACTGGGAATTTTTCTTATTATATTGCCATTTCTATGGCAGATCCTTAGATTGTAGGCTCTCTTGTGACCTCTTCTTCTACCATCTTTCTGGAAGGCAAATTAATGCAGTCTTCAGTATTTCCAGATGTCTCTGATTTCATCATTGTGGATTCTTCTGTTCTTTAAATCCATCTGATTTTGTCTTTATACCCAGTTACAACGTACCCCTGGAATCCCTTTTTCACCTGACAATTTCCTAACTCTGAAACTTTGAATCCTCAGTCCTGAGTTACTGATAAAACCTGAATTCTCTATTCCTACACCCAGGCTACTAAGCATCCGTGAAGGAAATAGGCCACTGACATGACAGAAGCCATCCATATGGAGCCTTCCAGTTACCCACACTTTTGATCCTATTTTCTTCCACTTCCTTCAGAACTTTGTTCTAATTTACAGACCCCTTTCTCTTTCATCTGCTTTCTCTGAAGTTACAAGTGATCTGTTAGTTATCAAACCCAATGGCTGTTTCTCAACTCTCATTTTCCTTGACCTCTGCAGCCTTTGACAATGGCAATATTCAGAAAACATAAATACATTATTCTCTATAATACAGAAAGTACAACAGATATCTACAAGTACATGCCAGATATCTTTCCCAGAATATTTCTGCTCAATCTTGACATGTCCAAAACCAAACTCATTCTCTTTCTCCTGAGTCTAATAACTATTTCTGTTTTGTGTTGTCAATCTCTACCTGGTTATCCATAGTTTTTTTTTACCTTGGGATTGTTCTTGACTGTTTCTTCTACCTCCTCTCTCACATTTAATCGTTTATCAGGTCCTATCAGTCCCATCTGTTCAACATTCCTCATAGCTACCCTCTTTTCTTATCATAATTACTGCTATCATCCTCCTCCAAGACCCCTTTACCACCTTCCTGGGCTGCTAGATTAGCTTTCGTATAGATCTTCTCATTCCAACCTGTATTTCATAAGAAAGAATAGTCTTTAGTCCTTCTTATGAGTAATAAGTAATAAGTAATACTTTTTCTTATGAGTAAGTCTGGTTATGTCATCCCACTGTTTAAAAATCCTTGGTGTTGGATTCCACTGCTGCCAATTCAGGATTCTTCATGGGGCGGCTAGGTGGCGCAGTGAATAGAGCACCAGCCCTGGAGTCAGGAGTACCTGAGTTCAAATCTGGCCTCAGACACTTAACACACACACACACACACACACACACACACACACACACACACACACAAACTAGCCGTGTGACCTTGGGCAAGTCACTTAACCCCAACTGCCCTCAAACAAACAAACAAACAAATCTTTGGTGGTTTTTCAGTCTGCTGAACAAAATTCATACTCTTTTGTTTACAATTCATGTCTTTCCACAAACTAGAGTCATCCTCCCACTCAGGATTCATATCATATTAACTCCTTTACCAACTTTATAGACTAACCAGATCAGAAAACTCTGGCCCCCAAATCCACTCTATGCTTTCACAAAGCATGTGGATATTGATTGCCACCTTTCCAAAATTTCAGGTTTTATCTGCACCACATCCTATATGGAAGCCCTAGAAGACAGCACGATTCTGCTGTAATTACATAAAATCAAAACACAATTCATTACCCTCTCATCAGAAAGTGACCATTTGCCACTACTCTATTACTGGATGTTCACTTGCCTACCAGAACCTATACACCTCCATTATAATTTCTCTTGAAATTATAGCCTTCTCAGAGTTTCTTGGAACAGAAGTCATTCTCGATGACCAGAATAGCTTTTCTTCTGTTATTCAACTATTACTCTCCTAACCATCTTTCAAAGTTCAACTCACAGACAAGACCATCTCTAGGAAACTTTCCCTGATTTCATTGGTACTGTCTTCTCCCACCCAATTAATTCCTCATAGAGAAATTTTTCTTTACTTTAAAATTACTAATACAACATAATTTTGTCACTTTATTTTTATTGCTTTTTTGCAACAAGGCTAATATGGAAATATGTTCTGCATGATTTCACATGTATAATTGGTGTTATGTTGCTTGCCTTCTCAATGAGTGGGGAAGGTACTAAAGGGAGGTAGAGAATTTGGGATTCAATAATTTTTTTTAAAAAGTTCAAAATAAATTTAAAAATTTTTAAATTTTTTTAAAGGTAAAACAGAACAAAATAAAATTATTTATCATATGAATTAGTTGCAAGTGTTGGCATATGATTCCCCCATTAGGCTCTAATTACATTGAGGTTAGGAACTATAATTTTCTACACTGTATCTTCTCCACAAATTAACATAGTTATTCACCTACAGAAAATTCTTCTTAGATCTTTGTTGATTGATTGAAAGTTAAAATGGTGAGGTGTATGAGGTGCTCAGGGAGGACTAAGCACCCTGGTGTGAGGGCTTGCCAAGGCCTCTTCAAGGATGCTCATCCATCTTTGGTGTCTATGTGTCACCCAAATCTCACCTAGGGCTCTAAGAAGTTGTAACATGTACAATGTCACATTGCAATAAAACCATCTGGGCAGCTGTGCTGACCCAGGTGGAGGGTAACTGAGGGACCTCAGTGCTGCTGGTGAGTTGGGGGGGGGTGTCTACCTCAAGCATGTGAAGACTTCTCCCGACAGAATGGGCAGACGAGAGCAATTTGTTCCAATAAGTGATGAAGGTGACAGAAGCAGGCACTAGCTCTAGGTTAGACACTGAAGACACCAAGGTTATCCACTGTATCCTGGGCCATCTCCAGGCATCTTGATGTTTGTCTTGCCACTGGACTTTGATGGCTCAGGAAGAGAGTGAGGCTGGTGACTTTTGCAACTCTGCCTCACTTAAATCCAATTAACGCACAAGTCAATTCACCAACCACTATATTACTATTTTTACAATTTAGTTATTTTACTACCTTACTGTTTTACCTGCCTTGAAATCCCTGTGGTAATGGGTGAGTGAGAAAAGCAACAGGTAGGGATACACTGGGAGCTGCAGCCACAACTCTCTACATAGATTGCCCAGATCATGTGGTCATCTTATTAGACTAAAGCAACAGTGGGATTCAGCAGTCCTCTGGGGGTCTGAGCAGTTTTTTTAAAACAACCACACGGCTCATTTCCTGACTGGAGAAAGGGGCTAGAGAAGGTATCCAAAATTGTCTGCTTCACTCAACCCTCACCTGCTTACTGTAACAAGCAGGGACCCCACCGTGCAGTCAAAACATAAAAACGGTACGAAAAGTTTTGCAAAGATCACCCCACTCGCCCTTAGTACATGGAATGTGTGCACACTTGTGGACAACACAAAATCCAGTAGACCTAAAAGACAAACAAGCCTATCGGGAGAAAACTCAGTAGGCGTCACATCCAAATAGCAGCCCTGAGTGAAACAAGATTGACAAATTAAGGCCAGCTTACTGAAGTGGATGCTGGATCCATGTTCTTTTGGAGTGACCAGTGAGATTAGGAGCTTTGTGAACCTGGTTTAGAGTTTGTGATCAGATCTAATCTAGTTGACAAATTCCTATGTGTACTAAAAGGAGTGAATGGCAAGCTCATGACAATGCAGCTGCCACTTGCGGGAAAGTACCATGCCATCATCATCAGAGCCTATGCTTTCTTAATGACTAACCCTGACGAGGTCAAAAAAAATTCTGTGAAGACCTGGAGACCCTCATCGTTGATGTGCCAAAAGAGGGCAAGCTTCTAATTTTTGGTTCAATGCCAGAGTAGGCACAGACTATGAGACATGGCAGGGAGTTCTTGAGAGAAACAGAAACAGAAATAACAACAGCGATGGTCAGTTACTTCTGAAGATTTGTGCATCTCATGACCTTCTCATCGCCAACACTATCTTCTTTTTACCTAAACACAACAAAACATCAAGGATGCGCCCTTGCGGAAAACAATGGAATTCAACAGATGACATCATTGTAAAACTAAGAGACAGACAGGATGTGAGAGCAACAAAGATCATGTGTGGTGCAGAGTGCTAGACTGATCGCAGATTTATCCTTTCCAAACTAAACATTTGTATTTAACACAAGCAGCAGCCCCAAGGCAAGACAATTGTCGGGAGCTTCAAAGGCAACAGATTATAGTGCTTCTCCATGGGTGAACATATTTTGCCAACCTGGAGATAAAACTGAGTCAGCACACAGCAATAGGGGAGCAGAAAAGGAGAGGGCAACCCTCAGAGACATGGTATATAGCATCACATTTGCTCACCTGGGCCAGAATACTCACAAACATCAGGATTGGCTTGATGAAAAAAATTCAGAAGCTACTTAAATGAAATTTAAAAAAAACTCCAAAGGGTTTATCAGCAGGACAGTTCATCTGTCCCTCGAACACCAGTGTTTAACACCGTCAAAAATAAAGAACAAGTTTTGTATAGCATATGTTAGATTATTCGTCATCTTCGGGAGGGAAGAAGGAAGAGAGGGAGGAAGAAAAAAATTGGGACTCAAAATATTATAAAAGTGAATGTTGAAAACTATATACATAATTGGAAAAATATTAAGTGGGGGAAAATAATATACAAGTGAAGCTCAGAGAGATGCAAGTTTTTTGGCACATTAAGAAGACAGGTGAGATTCAGTTTTATGCCAGCAGCAACAATCCAAAGCACTTGTACAATGCCCTGAAGGCTATCTATGGGCTAAAGACCTATGGTGCATCTCTACTCAGTGCTGATGGAATCACACTGATTAGTGATAAGGAAATAATCCTGGAGACAAGGGTAAATACTTCCATAGTGTTCTCAGCATACCATCAACAACAAATGCTGAAGCCATTGATTGTTTACCTTAGGTTAAAGTCAATGACTCTCTAGCCAAACCTCTGACTGAAGAAGTGTTGAATGCCATCAGGCCCCTCTCAAGTTTCACAGCATCTGGTATTGATTACATAACAGCAGAGATCTATATGGCAGGGAGTCCACTGCTCATACAGAAGCTGACTGAAATCTTCTCATATGGCTAGAGAAAATCATCCCCCAGGAGATCAAGAATAACTCCATTGTCCATATCTATAAAGGAAAAGTAAATAGGTTGTTCTATGACAACCACAGGGGAATCTCTCTGTCTTAGTCATTGTTAGCATGATTCTTGCCAGAGTCCTCCTTAATCAACTGATACTTCTATCTGATCATCTACCCAAGAACCAGTGAGGCTGAAGAAAGGACCAAGGAATGGTTGACATAGTATTTGCTGCCTGACAACTCCAGGAGAAATTCCAGGAGCAGAACAGAGGTCTGTACACAAAGTTCATTGACCTGATCAAGTCCTTTGATACCGTAAGTAGTAAGGGCTTGTGGAAGATCATGGTGAAAATTGATTGCCCAGAGAAGCTCATTAGTATTGTATGCCAGGATTGTGATGGCATGATTATATGGGTAAAGGATGAGGTTCTTATACTTTCCCAGTCACCAGTGGAATGAAGCAGGGTATTATGTTTGCTCCCATACTTTTTTAGCATGATGTCTTCTTTGATATTGTCAGATGCTTTTGATAAGGGTGAAACCAGCATAAAGGTTAGTTTCTATACTGAGGGTAAACCATTTAACTGAAAATCTACAAGCCAAGACTAAAGTGAAGAGAGTTGGCATCCAACTTTTTGTTTGCAGATGATTGTGCATTCAATTCAGCCTCAGAAACTGAGATACAAATGAGTATGGATTGATTCTCTGCCACTTGTCATAATTTTAGCCTGATAATCAACACCAAGAAAACAGAAGATCTACAGAAGCCAGTACCATACCATCCATCCATAGAACCATTGGTTGCAGCAAATGGAGAAATGTCGAATGCTGTGGACAAGTTCACTTGAAAAACATTTTGTAAATAGACTATGGAGAGATAATTTAAGAATTATTAAACTCTCTGAAAGTCATGATCAAAAGAAGAGTTTAGATATCATATTTCAAAAAATTATTATATCTAAAAATCTCAAATCAAACACCAAAATAGAAATCTCAAAAATTATAGAAGAAATAAATAAAAATGAAAATTAAGATAACCACTGAACTAATAAGTGAAAATAGGAGCAGGTTTCATGGGAGGGGGAAATAAAATAGATAAACCATTGGTTAATTTGATTTAAAAAGTGAAAGAAAACCAAACAGCTAGAAAAATTAAAAGGGTGAATTCAATACAAGTGAAGGTAAAATTAAAATAATTATTAGGAGTTATTTTGTCTAGTTATATACCAAAAAAGCTGGAAATCTAAATGAAATGGAAAAATAGTTACAAAAACATAAATTGCTCAGATTAACAGAAGAGCAAATGGAATATTTAAATAGCCATATTTTAGAAACAGAAATTGAACAAGGCACAAATTATTTCCCTAAGAAAAAATTCTGAGGATCAGATAGATCTACAAGTCAATTCTGCCAAACATTTAAAAAACAATCAATTCTAGTGGTATATAAACTATTTGGGAAAATAGACAAAAAAGGGGTGCTACTTTTTATGATGCAAAAATGGTGCTGATACCTAAGCCAGGAAGAACAAAAACAGATAAAGAAAACCATAAACCAACTTCCCTAATGAATATTGATGCAAAAAGTTTAAATAAAATACTAGTAAGAAGACTATAGCAATTTATCACAAATATTATACACTATCACCAGGTGAGGTTTATATAAGGAATGCAGGTTCAATGCTGGTTAAATATTAAGAAAACTATAGACATAATTGGCAATGTCAAAAACAAAAACCATATAATTCTATTGATAGATACAGAAAAAGTTTTTGCCAAAAGTGCAACATCCACTCAAACTGAAAACACTCAAAATCATAGGAATCAATGGAGCTTTTCTTAAAATGATAAGTAGTATCTATCTAAAACCAAGAGCAAGCATTATCTGTATTGGGGATAGACTAAAAGCCTTCCTGATAAAATTGAGGTGAAGCAAGGATGTCCATTATCACCATTATTGTTTGATATTATGCTAGATATGCTACCAATAGCAATAAGACAAGAAAAAGAAAACAAAGTAATAGTTATAGGAAACAAGGATACAAAACTATTCATTTTTGCAGATGACATGATGGTATATTTAAAGAACCTTAGAGAATCAACTAAAAAAATTATTTGAGATATCGAAGAACTTTAGCAAAGTTGTGGCCCATAAAATAAATCTACATAAATAACCAGGATTTCTATATATTACCAATAAAACCCAGTAGGAAGAGATAAGGAAATTCTGCTTAAATAACTGCAGGCAATATACAATATTTGGGAGTCTACCTGTCAAGACATACACAGGAACTATATGAGCACAATTATAAAATACTTTACACACACACAAAAAAATAGATCTTAACAATTAGAGATATATTCATTGGTCATGGAAAGATTGAGCCAATATAAGAAAACAATGATAATACTACCTAAATTAATTTACCTACTCAGTGCCATACCAAACTACCAAAGAAATATTTTATACAGCTAGAAAAAATAATTTAAAAATTCATCTGGAAGAACAAAAGATAAAAAATGTCAAAGGAATCAATTTTTAAAAATGTAAAGGAAGGCAACCTAGCAGTACTACAAAGCAGTAATCTTCAAAATGATCTGGTAATAGATAAGAAATTGAATGGCTAATTACAACTGTAGATTAGGTGCACAATATGCAGAAGTAAAGAACAACAATAATTCAGTGCTTTATAAACCCGAAGATGCAAACTTTGGGGGTAAGAACTCACTTTTAAACAAAAACCTCTGGGGAAACTGGAAAGTAGTTTGACAGAACTAGGCATGGACCAATATCTGCCACTGTCTATCAAGATATGGTAAAAAAAAATGGGTACAAGATTATATACAAGGGATGACATAATAAGGAAATTTGGGGATCATGGAAAAAAATACCTGTCAGATCTATTTATATGAAAAAAGCCTATGACCAAGAAAAAGAGGGTCATGGGAAGCTAAATGGATCATTTTGATTGCATGACATTAAAAAGCTTTTACACAAATAAAATCAGTGCAGCCAAAATTAGAAGGGAAATAGGAAAGTAGATGGAACATTTTACAGCAAGTTTCTCTGAGAAAGGCCTCATTTCTCAAATATATAGTGAACTATGTCAAATTTTGTTTTGCTTTTTTTTTTTTGGAGGGCAGTTGGGTTTAAGTGACTTGCCCAAGGTCACACGGCTAGTTTTTTGTGTTAAGTGTCTGAGGCCGGATTTGAACTCACATCCTCCTGACTCCAGGGTCAGTGCTCTATTCACTACACCACCTAGCTGCCCCGACTATGTCAAATTTATAAAAATAAGAGCCATTCTCTGATAGTCAAAAGTTACGAACAGGTAGTTTTCAGAAGGAGAAATCAAAGCTATCAATAATCACAGAAAATGCTATAGTTACTATTTCTTAAAATGCAAATTAAAACAAACTCTGGATGATACCTCATACCTATAAGATTGGCTAACATGATAGATTTGGAAAATGAAAAATGCTAGAAAGGAAACAGAAAAATATAGACACTAAAGCATTGTAGGTGGAGTTGTGAACTTTTCCATTCTGGAAAGGAAATCAGCAAATATTTTTTTTATACTTTGTTTCTTCTTTTTTGACTCTCTCTCTCAAAAAAAAAAACTTTCCATTATGCTTTCCCCCTATTTTCTAGTTCCTCTTCCAGCTGCATACTACTTGCATAAGTATAGCTTCTTAATAGATAGTGATACTGCACCTCACATTTAATCCTTTTTCATTGATACCACTGAGACGAAATTTTCCTCCTGCTAGAATCTCTGTTCCACAGTTTTCATTAACCATACTTTGTGCATGTGTATACAGAAAACTGAGGCCGTAGACTTTATTTCTTATCTTCTTAAGTATTGCCTTCTGTGAATTACCGGTCATCTTATATTCTTCTTTCCATGCTATATCTGCAACTCTCTCATGTCTGCCATGGCAGATATATTTGGGGAGTTTTCTCCTTCCCTCATTTTTAGCTTAAAGTCCTTTAGATTCAATTATTGAGACTCCAAGAAAACATATATTTTTCTATTCTTCTATAGATATACTCCATCCCCAACAAAGAGTGCATCATTACAAGTCATGATTTGAAATTAAAATCATATTTTCAGACGTCCTCTGAGATCTATTGTTTTCTCCCTGAATTTCCCCTCAGGAACATTAAAGACTGAATCTCACCTTCGACTGGCAACAGTAATGAAAGTACCAACTTTGCTTTTAAGACCCTTGGTTTCCTTCCTATAATTCCATTATTTCCCTAATTTTTAAAATTCTTCTTGTACTAGTATTATTTTCCTTCCTATGAGGAACCAGAAGAGAATAGTAGCAATCTCGAGGGGTATAGCTTTATTTATTGAGAACTTTCCCGCTCTTTCTGGAGCTTTCCTTTCCTTTCCTTTCCTTTTATACTAATTGCTTGCTCAGCAGTCTTTGATCTATAATGAGCAGATCACCACAAAAGTCCTAATGATAATGGAAGTTTCTGTCACTATTTTCTTCAAGATCATAAATACAAACCCAACTTTCATCTTGCAGAAAACAGTGAGAGTAGCTCCTCTTTCCATTAGAGTTTTTGTGGTAATTTGCTAATTATAGATCAAAGACAGAATCCAGTCACATATTCCCCCCTTTCCATCTCACTACCCTTGTCTTCTATAAAAAAAGATCAGTTGAATGAACTGAGCCGAAGAGAAGACTTAAAGGAGGTATACAGGCATTCAAGCACTTAAAGGGCTATCACCCAAGTCCAAGTAAATCCTCCTCAAAAGATCCAACCTCAGCTGTGTGTAGAGTTCCCTGGTAGGTAATGCAGTGGGGTATGGGGAGAGAGAGGTTAGAGAATACAATAAATAAGACACAGTTATGCCTTCAGAGAGCTAACAAATTGGGGCAGAAAGAAGACACCTAAGTGGGGAGAGCATGGATAGAGCACCAGGCCCAGCTGGAATCATGAAAATCTGAGTTTAAGTCCAGTCTGTGATACTTTCTAGCTGTGTGATCCTGGGTAAGTCATTGAACCATTTGCCTCAGTTTCCTCATCTATAAAATGGGGGTAATAATAGCACCTTCCTTGCAGTATTGTTGTGAGGATCAAATGAGATAATAAATATAAAGCACCTGGAAGCTTCATAAATGCTATATAAATGTTATAAATTATCTGCTTTATCAATATTAACTTTTATTATTATTGAATAAACGTAAAACACCATAACACATGCCAGGTGCATCAATGACTGTATGTCTCTTGTCTAGGGGCCAACTTGGCTACGTTTAGTTAGAGTCTTCACCCAGTTGGCTGTAGTCTAATAAATGCTTTAGCCCTGGAAACTCTCCAAGATCATCTACTACACCAGTGTAGTCTCTCAAGAGCAACAGATTTGTAGACAGAAGCACAACTTGAACCCTGGCTCTGCTGATTCCTCTGGAAAGCAGAAGACAATTAGGTGAATCTGGGAAAGCTGTTTAATGTCACAGAATCTCAGTCTCTTTATCTGTAAAATAAAGAAATTAGATGAGATGGTCTCTAAGGTTCTTGATTTCTTGCCCAGCTCTCAAGTCTGTAGCACTGGGATTCTACCTATCTTCTCTTTGAACTCTTTGAAATGCAAATCTTCTAAAATCAAGGCCAAGTGTCAGACTAAGCTTGACTTTTCACTCCTCTTTTATAAAATGGAATAATTATTTCCTTCAAAAAGTTTCCATATTACCTTGATAAGTAACCAGTTCATTATTAGTGAGAATTGGGTCTAGAATAGTAAGTAATTCTCCTACTCACCTCTCTACCTGTTGAAGAAGGCAATTATTATTAAGGCAAGTGAAAAAAAATATTGATACTCTGCTCAGAACACTAAGAGAACTTCAGCAGATAATAGATAGTTGAACTCCCTTCCATCAGATCTCTGCTTTAGGAAAATGACTTTAGCAATTGTGCAGAAGATGGATCTGTATGGGGTAGGAACTGAGGCAGGGGTACCAATTAGAAGGCGATTGTAACATAACAGAGAAGAAGTGATAAGACCCTGAATCAGGGTGGTGGCTGTGCTGGTTGAAAGAATGGTAAGAGATATGGAAGAGTGGTGTGTGGGGGGGGGGCTGGATACTGGCCCATCTCTCTCTTCTGTCCCTTCCCTTCAAGTTTCCCCATCCATCAGAATCTCTGCCCAGAGTTCTGTATTTTCATCTTCTCATCTCATTTGTCTTATTTTTGTCATAGCCCTTATTCAGATGCATGGTGGGAGGGTGAAAGCACTGTTGTGTCTTAGAAGAGCCCAAATTAAGTGCAGAATGTGTATTCTCTTCCCCAAGCACTTCATGTTCCTCATTCTACAGAGTGAAAAGAAAACTAAATTAAGTTTTACTGGAAAGTGTAAAAGTGCCAACTGGGAAACCCTTTAGAATCCAGGGAGAAAAAACCCAATAAAATGGAGAAAACTTGTGAAAAAAGGATACTGAAGAAACGAAAGCAACAAAAGTTGAGTTATTGAAATGCTTAGAAAAAGGATAAGCAAAATCAATTTAACCAAAAGACAAAAATAGGGAAACTACACTATATGTCAGCCATGTCAATCAATATTGTTTTAGACTATTTAAAATAACTAGACAGTATAAGGTTGGAATATTGCTATGGTGTTGGAAATGATGAGTTAGTGAACTTAGAAACATATGAAAAGACTTGTACTTATGAAGGAAGATGTTATTCACCCTCAGAGAAACAGAGGACAAACAAGTATAGCATGGTCTTACATAGATGCATATGAATGTATATTTACATATATGAGAATGAGCATAGATGTCTAAGTATGTGCATGTGTATACATGTATACACGTTTGTATGTATATGTATATGTGTATGTGTTTATATACACACATTTACATTCATATATACATATGTGTGTGCTTAATTGTAGTCTTCTTGGGGGAGTGGAAAGAAGGGGGGAAAAGAACAGAATAAAAAGTGCATAACAGAGAACAAAATAAAACCTACAAGGAAACAAAGAAAAGTTGGACAGCTCTGAACACAATGTGTAGTATTTGTTATATGGGATTTCTTGAAATGGAAATTTATTGCTTTACATTTTGAGTCCTCTCATGTTTTGATGGGCATATAGCAATGGTTTCTTATTTTGTATTTAAGTTCAAAATTTTAAAAATTCACCAAAAAAGGACAAGCAAAGTATTAAGAGGGAAGAGAGTTGGCTGAGTTCTTCAAATGCACTATGTGCTCTCTAAACGCTTTTTGACTGTCAAGGAGAAAGGAGGAGGTGCCATTTAGAGATCCTGGGTTTGTTTCACCTGCAATTAATTACTACTTTTCTACTATTAAAAAGAAAGTAAGTGAGAAACCTGTTAACTCCATCCATGATCAAGCTCTGTTGCAGCCCCTAATTCCCAGAGAAGCCCAGCTACAGTGGACATGTCTTCAGAGAAGATCTATTAGAAACCTTAATTAAAGCCAATGTAGGGAGAGTGGTGGAAACAGCAATGACAAAAGCAGGGGCTTATGGGGATGTTGGCTAAGTTGAGACACACCCTTTCTCATCCATAAAAGATATTACCTTGTTCAACAGGAATTTCCAATGCTCTCTTCCTCCCTCAAACAGAAACAAGCTCTAGGCAATGAAGCCAGGCCAACAGTCCCAGCCTTGGTGGTATGAAAGGTATTTTGTTGCACAACAGGATTATGCCATAGCAGAGTCTAGTGTTCTGATGTTTAGTTTCCATAGTATTCCTCCCAGCCCAGTTACAAATATACAGGATAATTAGTCCCCGTAGAGTCTGTATTGGTACAATGTCTTTTCTTTTTTAATTACTAGAGGAATACTAATTCTCATAATGCTTTTGTTGTTGATGCTCACTTGTTTCCATCATGTCTAACTCTTTGTGACTATATTTTGGGTTTTCCTCGCAAAGATATTGGATGGAGTCATTTGCCATTTCCTTCTCCAGCTCATTTCACAGATGAAAAAAATTGAGGCAATCAGGGTGAACTGACTTGCCCAGGGTCACATAGCTAGTAAGTGTCATCCTCAGTCAAATTTGAACTCAGTAAGATGAGCCTTCCTGACTTCAGGCTTAATACTCTATCTGGTATGCCACCTAGTTGCCCCAATGTTCTTGAGAGCTCAATGCTATTCTTTCATCTCATAGATAATTAAAATAAGGCACGAGGAAATTGAATCATTCTACCAAGCAAACATTTAATGTGTAATTATTGTTCTTGCATAAGGCTAGACGATAGACAGATGAGATGAGTTGATGGGAATGAGGAGGTTCTGAAGCATACCCCTTTGAAAAATATACCTTTGACATTCCTCCAGGTTCCTAGAGTTTTTACCATAAGTGTATCCTTTCAGGTAAGGTGAATGCTTCATAAGGGCAAATATAATAGCTGGAAAGAGCAGCATTTAAGGAGTAGCATCCTCAACCAGAGTTTAAATTGAATTTGTTTTCATATTAGCAAGTCACCTAACAATTTCCTATAAGAATGGGACATGGTGAAAGTAGTTAGTAGTAGGAAAGATACAACAAAGGGACCACCAAGAACAGGCATGGAAGTATGTGACTGGGATGGTTTGATGGATGGAAAAAGGAATGGAAGGGGAAATTGAAGGAATGCTTGAAGTCAAACTTTACAACTTTGCTAAGGGCTGGTCCCTGAGTTATCACCATTTCTTCTCCTTCTCTAAGAATTTCCCTCCAGGGAACATGAACATTACACCATAGGGTAGTGGACACATCACATTGTTCTCCATCACAGTCCAATTTGACATCAAGAAAAGAATGTTCAACTGGAAATCAGGGCCTAAGAGATAGTCAGTTTTGCTGCTTACTAAATGTTGATGCTGCCTGAAATCACAGACTCTGAAGTGGTAGGGCTGAGATGTGCCATTGTGATGGGAGATAAGAAGCAGAGAGGACAGAAGGTACTAGTCATTAGAATAAATTAAGGTGGATATCTAAAGGGACTTAATGTATTATTAGCATTTCCACCATGATATTTCAAACCATGTTAATATATTGGACAAATATGCCAAATATGCTCTTTGAGGTTTCAAATGTTGCCAGTGCCAGAGAGGCAGAACTTCTGAGCTGTGAGCAACAGAACTCTAACTCTAATGACGACATCAGCCTTTTTTCTACCCTACAACTTCCTGTAGGCAATGTATAAAATGAAGGAGTATTAAGATTTTTGACAAGAGGCTCTTCTACTGCTTCTTATACTGTTACTATGAAATTGTGTGTTAGAAGAAAGATCTAGGAAACCAGTTGTGTCCACTTTATGAAAAGCTAGCATAACTTTGGAAACTGGCTCTCTAATGAGCCTTGTCTATGTCTATGTTTGTGTTCCCTTGTTATATGTATCCCTGGGTGTGAATCTTGTACATCAAGCTATGCTGAAAGCTCTGAAGGTCTTAGGCATAGAGTGCAACACAAGGTTGGGCAATGATGACTATGCCTATGATACTTGCTTCCTTGACAACACCTGAGGCTTTTCCTGTTCTCTCAGGTTCCCTGTTCTCTTTGTGTTGGTGGTCATCAGACATTCACTTATTTCAGAGATCTTCTCTATTACTTTAAATCAGAAATATCCAATTCAAAGCTCCCTCAAAAATAGCAAATTTCTGAGTGAAGCCTACATCAAATAAAAATGTAGTTAGGAAGTATTTAACAAAATTAATAAAAAATACAATACAATGTAGAAAATGTTAATTTGTGGCTTTCTAAGTCAGCATATGGCCTGGTAGAGATCTGTTTCCATTTAAGTTTGACACGGCTGCTTTAAATTTTACAAATATAAAAGCACAAAAACCAGATCTGAATATTCAGTGAAGACTAAAGAAACTTTTCACATCATCAAGTGTTTTGGTCAAGCATCCCTAGTGATCTTTATGATCAACCACAGTCAAGTATTCATTTACCAGATGAGAGAAAAAGGAATGGATTTGGGACTGTGACAATTCAGAAAATTTGGCTAACGTCCATCATCAATGAACATATTAGATTTTTTCCATATTGATATTTCTGTAGTTAATTTTTGAGTTTATTTAACTGTTACTAGTCAGATGCAGCGATTTGGACAATTCACTGAAATCCCCTGTGCCTCGTTTTCTCCATCAATAAGAGGAGGATAATAATATCTGTACTCATGGCGTCTCACTATGAGGAAAACGCCTTACAAACTGAAAAATACTGTATTAACTTGCATTATTATTAGGTTCTGTGAGTAAATCGATAGGGTATTTTATAAAATTTAATATTGAAAACCCAAAATGGCAGCCACGTAGCATATGTTATCACTTTGTCTGCCTAAATAAGAATCATTTTGATGTGAGAATGGCCCTTTTGTGAAATTAGGTAGGAATCAGCTAACTAAGCAAACTACTGGGTTGAAAAAAAATAAAAGCTCAGGGACAATCTTCTGATCCTTGAGGAACTTTAACCATGAGATGAACTTTAACTGTGGAAAATGTATTCTCCATGCTTTTCTCCTATTCTTTTTTGAATGAGTCAACATAGGATTTCTAGGTCCAGGAGTTTGCTAAAAATTAAAAAAAAAATTTTCAGAGAGGGCTTTTGAGGGAAAAAAATAAAATTCTTTAAATGAAATTTCTCCAAATCATTAAATATATTAGGAATTCAATATGACAGATGAAATTTTTTAATGTTTTTAATGTTATAATGTTATTTTTGCTTTTTGCTTCTTTTTTGAGGGCAATTGGGGTTAAGTGACTTGCCCAAGGTCATACGGCTAGTAAGTGTGCCCAGTGTCTGAGGTCAAATTTGAACTCAGGGCCTCCTGACTCCAGGGCTGGTGCTCTATTCACTATGCCACCTCGCCTCCTCATAATGTTATTTTTAAAATGTTTTTAATATCAAAACAGGAATGAAGGAAACAATCATTTTTAGGCACCTACTATGTGCTAGGCACTATGTTAATAGCTTTTCAAATATTTCATTTGCTCCTCTTACCGCTGGGAACCCTGGGAAGGAGTGCAATTTTACATTTTACAATTGAAGAGGTTAGAGGTTATGTGACTTGCTTAGAATCACACAGCAAGTAAATGCTGGAGGTCATACTTAAACTCAGGTCTTACTACCTCCAGCACAGAACTCTCTGTACTGTACCTAGTTGAATAGCATTTATTATCCATGCTCTTTAAGGAGTGTGTGAATTTATCAACTTACTGATAACTGATGCTTTGCTTCATTAAACTACCCCAAACATGCAAAGACTTCCCCAGGCAGACTGAGTGGATGAAAATAATTTGTTCCAAAGGCCATGAAGGCAGCTAATGCAGGTTCTGTGGAAGGCTTAGAACCTGGTCAGACATCAAAGATGCCAAGATCATCTACTGCATCCCAGGCCATTACTAATCATCTTGATTTTTATCTTGCCACTGAACTTTGATTGACTCTGGAAGAGAGAGTGTGGCTAACAACTTTGCTCAACTTTGCATCGCCTAACTCCAATTCATGTACAAGTCAATTCATGTACAACAAGTACAATTCAGGTATAACCGATTATCCACTATTTTGGTGGCTATTGTGAATGTTCAGGCTTTTTCAGTCACATCCAACTCTTCAAGACCCCATTTGGGTCTTTCTTGGTAAAGATACCAGAGTGGTTTGCCATTTGCTTCTCCAACTCATTTTACAGATGAGTAAACTGAGGCAAAAGGTTAAGGGACTTGCCCATGATTACCCAGCTAGTAAGTGTTTGAGGCCAGAT
Organism: Pseudocheirus occidentalis; assembly: GCA_028646575.1. Taxonomy (NCBI): domain Eukaryota; kingdom Metazoa; phylum Chordata; class Mammalia; order Diprotodontia; family Pseudocheiridae; genus Pseudocheirus; species Pseudocheirus occidentalis. The sequence continues at coordinate 157,523,514 of CM053601.1, forward strand.
TTAAACTCATGAAGATGGGTGTTCCTGACTCTAGGCCTAATACTCTATCCACTGAGCCACCTAACTGCATCAACTATTTTAAATTTTGTTATTTTACTGTCTTACTATTCTACCTAATAAGTTCCTGTGGCAACAGACAAGTGATGAAGCAGAAGGTGGAGATATACTGGGAGCTGTGACAACCCTGCACACTGACCATGTGGTTATCTTCTTACTGAAAAGAAGCAGTAGTGGGATTCAGCAGCCCTCTGGGGATCTGAATAGCTTTTTTTAAAGGACCACATTGCTCACGTCCTGGCATGTAGAAGGAGAATTATCTGCTTCACCTAGCCCTGCCCTGCTATCTGCGGCAGTCAGGGATCCCATCCTGTAGTTGAACACAAAAAAAGTACAAACATTTTTGCAAAGGAGATTCTTCTCACCATCAGTACATGGAATGTGTGCACACTCATGGACAGCACAAAAACTAGTAGATCTGAGAGAAAAACAATTCTTGTTAAAAGAGAACTAAGCAGGTACCACAGTCAAATAGCAGCCCCAAGTGAAATAAGACTTGCAAATGAAGGCTTGCTTACCTAAGTAGGAGCTGGACAAACAATTTTCTGAAGTGTCCACCATGAAGAGGAGTACTACAAAGCTGGCATCGGTGTCAAAATCAGATCTAATCTAGTCAGCAAACTTGCATTCTTCCCAAAAGGAGTGAATGAGAGACTCATGACAAAGCAACTGCCACTTACAGGAAAGAGCCATGCCACTATCATCAGTACGTATGTTCCCACAATGACGAACCCTGGTGAAGTCAAAGAAAATTTCTATGAAGACCTGGAACTTCTCATCATCAATGTGCCAAAAGAAGATAAGCTTATAATTCTGGGTGACCTTAACACCAGAGTAGGCACAAACTATCAGACACAGTACTGAGTGCTTTGGAGGAATAGAGACCAAAAGAGTAACAGTAATAGTCAGTTACTACTGAAGACTTTTGTATCTCATGACCTTCTCATTACCAACACTGCCTTACATTTCCCCAAACACAATAAAATGGATAAAGTGAATGCAACTCTGAAGCAAGCAGTGGCATTCCAATAGAAATCACTGTAAGGAGAAAAGACAGGCAGGATGTGAGAATAACAAAGGTGGTATGTGGTAGAGAATGCTGGACTGATCACAGACTGACTCAGAAAGAAGTCAAATGAGATTCAGGTTTACACCAAGAGCAACAATCCCAAGGACTTCTGTTATGATCTCAAACTATCTATGGACTAAAGACCTCTGGTGAATCTCAATTACTTAACACTGATCAGCGATAAGGACATGATCCTGGAGAGATAGGCTGAACACTTTCATACTATTCTCAACAGACCATTATCAATCAATGCTGAAACCATTGATTATATACCTTAGATTGTAGTTCATCCCTCTTTAGTCAAACTTCCAGGTGAAAAAGAGGTATTGAATGTCATTAGGCTCCTCTGAAATGGCAAAACACCCGGCACTGATTCATCCCAGCAAAGACCTACAAGAGAGGGGGTCCCACTGCTCATACAGAAACTGATTGAAATCTTCTAGATTATATGGCAAGAGGAAGCTGTGCCCCAGGAGATCAAGGGTGCCTCCATTGTCTGTCTCTATAAAGGAAAAGGAAACAGGCTGTCCCATGATAATTACAGGGGAATCTCTCTGTCATTGCTGGCAAGATTCTTGCCAGAGTCCTTCTTAATTGACTGATCCTTCACTTGGAAGATGGTCATTTGCCTGAGAGCTAGTGTGACTTCAGAATGGTCCAAAGAATAGTCAACCTGATATTTCTGCTTGACAACTTCAGGAGGAATGCCAGGAGCAGAACAGAGGTGTGTGAAAAATGTTCATTGACCTGACCAAGGTTGTTGATGCTGTCAGTGGTGAAGGTTTGTGGAAAATCACAGTGTAATGTGGTTGCCCAAAGAAATCATCAGTATTGTATGCCAGTTTCATGATGTCCTGTTTGAACAGGTTATAGACGAAGGACAATGTGCCCATGCTTTTCCAGTCACCAATTGTGAAGCACGATTGTTAGCTTGCTTCCAATATTTTAGCATAATGTCTCTACGATGTTATGAGACACCTTCAACAAAGATGAAAACAGCATCAAGGGAAGCTGCTGCATTGATGGTAAATTATCTGACTTGAAAAGGTCACAAACCAAAACCAAAGTAGAGATAAAGCTGCTGCTCAACCTTTCATTCACAGATGCACTCAATGCAGTCTCTGAGACTGAGATGCAACAGAGTATGGATCAATTCTCTGTCACTTGTGCTAATTTTGGACTGATAATCAACACCAAGAAAGCCAAGGTAGTTCACCAGCCAGTACCTCACCATCCATACATGAAACCATTGGTTACAGTAAATGGAGACATTTTTAATACTGTAGATAAGTTCACTTATCTTGGCAGTATTCTTTCCAGGGATGTCTACATAGATGTCGAGGTTAATACATACATTTCCAGAGCTAACTAAGCATTTGGGTGGCTCCAAAAGAAAATATGTAAGAGGTGTTAGGCTGCCTACCAGACTGGAGGTCTATAGAGGCATTGAGCTAACTTCACTGTTATATGCCTGTGAAACCTGGACAATCTATCAGCACCATGCCAAAAAACTGAACCGTTTCTACTTGAATTGTCTTAGGAAGATTCTGAAGATCACCTGGCAAGATAAGGTACCAGACACTAAGGTCCTCTCTTAAGCTAAACTGCCAAGCACTCTACTGCAGAGAGCGCAACTCCAATGAACTGGCCATGTGGTCCAAATGTCAAATCGACCTTTGCCTAAAAGAATATTTTAGAAAGAACTTGCACAAGGCAAGCACTAATACAATGGTCAGAAGAGGAGATAAAAGGACACTCTCAAAGTCTCTCTGAAGAACTTTAGTATTGATTATGAGGCAAGCAAGATGCTGGCACAGAACCGCCCAGGATGGGATGACTACATCAAAGAGGGAACTGTGTTCCATGAACAAAGCAGAATCTCAGTAGCACAAAGGAAACATGAGCTACACAAATCCAGAGATATCTCAATCCCAAAGTTTATAACAGAATGCGTATGCCTGGCATGTGGTAGAGCCTTCTGAGCTCATACTGGGCTGATCAGCCACATCCATACATACTATACCCTGACCCCAACATCATGATGTCCATGGTTTTCTTCAAAAACAAAGAATGAACAACAACAAAAACAACAGTAAAAAGGGACTGTCACCTCCCTAGTCCTGGAAACTGTGACTTCATGCAGTTTAAGAGAACCGCTTTATTTGACTGCCATATTATGCTGTTACCTCATATTGTAGCTTGTGTATCATTAAAACCCCTATTTTTTTCAAACTACTTTTTGGCTACCCTATACTTGTAAAGTTGATTTTCCTAACTCAAATATAGGACTTTACACTTACCTCTTCACACTTAATCTTATTAAATTTGGTTTTCAAGAGTTTTTTTTTAATTCTGTCAACCAAAGTCTTAGCCTGTATTCCAAGTTTTGATATATTTGCATAGTTGATAAGCTTATGATATATTGTTGCTTTTGTTGTTCAGTTATTTCATTCATGTCTGACTCTTCATGACCCCATTTAGAGTTTTCTTGGCAAAAATGCTAGAATAGTTTGCCATTTCCTTCTCCAGCTCATTTTTACAGATAAGCAATGGAGGCAAACAGGGTTAAGTGACTTGCCCAGGGTCATACAGCTAGTAAATATCTGAGGTCAGATTTGAACTCATGAAAATGAGTCTTTCTAATTTCAGGCCTGGCACTCTATCCACTGCACCACCTAGCTGCCCTTATAGCATGTGCCTCTATCCAAATTACCGATAAAAATTTGCAAGAGCAGAGAATCAAGCAAAAATCCCTGGGGAATTTCAAAAGGGTCTTTTGTCCAATCTGACTTTGAACTATTAATGACTAGTCTTTGAATGTGACCATTTAGCCAAATTCAAATTCACCTACTTACATAAAAGCAGGGTACTTCAGAGAAGGCAAAAGGGTAATTCCTACAGATCTCATTGGGCAGGTCTTTTCAGTACCTTTCTGAAAGAAAGTCCAGAACTTATGTGCTATGTATTTTTCAGACTGCATGCACAGTGTATTCTCTCCTCCCTTGATCCCTATACCTTTGCTGAAAATAAATGTGAACCCCTAGAAGCCAAAGATGATTTTCTTCCTTTCTTCATATCTCCAGTGGCTGGCATGGTATTTTGCATTTAGTAGGTCCTTAAAGCAGCACACTGTCTCTGGAACTTGTGCTCATAACCCACATTCAGACTAGCAGGTTGCACTCCCAGAGCATAGCTAGATATTTCTCCCCTCTTTGAGACACTTCTAAGGGGGTAAACTTGAGGGGTAAGAGGATGGTTTCTCTACTACTCCTGCTTAAACTCCCATCTGTTGTGTTCCCTCCATAAAAATGAAAGATAATATGTCCCCAATATTAATTTAACTATTTGATCTTTCCTACATATCAATTAACCAATTAACATCAATGACATTGTGGAAATGGAATATTTCCTGAGGATATAGAGCAAAAAAGAGAGTACAACTTCCCAAATTAGGAATGCACTGTCTTCCACCATTTTGGATCTCAGGGATAGTGGACCCAAACTTAACAAACATTTACCTCACCAAGATCACTTCTGGGTAGGGCAAAATCAGCTGCCACGTTGATTTACTGTTGAGCTAGATCACTGTTGCTGCTGAGAACTAACTCTACACTGGATTCAGCTGTTCTGGTTACTGGCAGACTCTGAAACAAATCTCAGTTATTGGATTTCTGGTGGACCTTACAACCTTTTGGACTTCATAAGATCATAATCTTATCTGTTCCATCATTTCACTTGACATCAGGAAAGGTACATCCAGCAGGAACTCAAGAAATTTTAGTGCCATGCATTCATGACCACATGGAAGCCTGAGTAAAGACATAAGGCAGCCATAACAGCTCCTGCTGCTACTGCTATCCAACCACCCAGTGCAACATATCCTTTCTTCCTCCTTACTTAAAAGCCAAAAGGCAGAAAGAGAGCTTTCTTCTATCCAAGACTTTTATATGCGTACTCAGTTCAGGCCCACCAATCAATTAAAATGCTTTTGTCACCATGGAATAAGCTGAAAAAAACAGTTTAGGTATATCTGTGAGGGGAAGAGCCTCTCCATCACACATATCCAGAAGCAGACTCACCAAGCCTCCATATGGCCTGATATTGGGTAGAAAATAAATATTATGCATACTTCATTACCTGGTACCTCATTAGCCAGCCAAGTCAATTTAATAAACAATCATTAAATACTTACTATTTCCCAGTCATTTTGTTAAATGCAGAGTATATGAAGACAGGCCAAAAACAGCAAATCCTCTCACGGAGTTTACAGTCTAACAAGAGATACAATTTACAAATAAATCCTTGTTTGGGTCCATGACACCAAAAAGTCAAGAGCTCCAAGTTGAATTAGATGATCTCTGAGGTATTTTTCAATTCAGAAATTCTGTGATTTTTTGATTAATTGCAGGTTGCACAGCTGGTTTGTAGTGCAGCTGGGACCAGAACTCAGTCCTCCTTGGGATAGATGGTGGTCTACTCCCTCTCAGCATTGCCCGTGGCCAGTTTTACTACAGCATCAATCTGCTGTCTCTGCTTTAGTGGATTCATTCCATCCTCCAAAATTTTAGTTTCCACCCAAAATGAGATGGCAGCACAGTAGACATGACTGTATAAACAGCCTTATCAGCAGCCAAGTGGACCTACATTTTGTTAGCTATATCAAGTAATCAAAAGTAGCTGCAAAAGAACAAGCCTGAGCAACCTGATTCAGAAACGTACCTTGTTGCATGTCTTGGGCTTGCTCCAAACTCCTCAGGAAGGTAATAATTTCTATATATATATATTAGCCACTCACAATACACAATCTGCCACTTAACAACCCCAGTCCCCAGCAAAGGAAAGGAATCCAAGAGAAAGGATGTGGTATTTCAAATTTTTTATTGCTGTTAATCTGACAGTTTGAATAGCTACCCCCAAAATCTACCTGACAAGAAACATATTGCTTCAATAAGCAGAAATGTTGAAATTGGGTTTTTGCTCCCAAGTCTTGGGCTCCCCAAGGCTATTATGCTAATTACTCAAATCGTGTAATAAGCCCAGTAGGATATAGCGATGGGGCATGTGTGATGTGCCATTTATGAAAGAGAATAAAAGTCAGGAATCGTTGCAAAATAACACTTCATGGGGAAATGTTGTTGCCCACAGCAAAATTGTTTTGGGAAATTATTTCACTCTCTGGGTCCAAATTACACTACCCCTTATTTAAGGAAATCTTCCAAGGAGAACCTTGCCCAGGGGAAGGAGGGACTTCCATTAATAAGAGGCTCCTGCTGTCTGTTTTCTGTCTTTTAGCCTACCCCCTCTCATCCTAGCTCCCTTGCTATTGTGATTAAGTGGAGTATGGTTTTTCTGCCAACTTTGGAAGAGAAATTGAAATTAATTCTATCAGTTACATACACAATGGCTTCCATTTCAGGTGTCGTTGAAGTTGCAAAGGACCTTAAACAAGGTAAATCTTGGGACCCTTTTGCTCTATAATCTCAGAGATCTTAACTACAGATATAAAACATGGACTGTAATACTATTTTCCTTTGGCTGCAAAGAGCATGGTATAACAGAAAGAATGCTAGACTCCAGATTATGTGATCTATGGTCTAGTCTTGCCTCTTTTGACTCTGGGAAAATTAGATTAATCCCTGTAAGTTTGTTCAACTATTAAAATTATTTTTTCATGTAGTAAAGATTTTTAAAGGAACATTTCATACTAGGTTTACTTGGAGAAAAAAAATTTTAAACCCCAACCAAAAATGAGAATTTTATATCATAAGATGTCTTCCACGTTATTACCTGTTGTGTTATTTATACTTTACAGCTATTAAAAATCTAAACATTCTCCAAAGTTCTTTCTAGCCCTGAGTATACATCCTCTTGTTCTTTATTTCAGTATAAAATGAAGTCATCAATAAGCACTTAGTAGATGCTAACAGTGTCAGGCACAATGCTACGCATTGGGATTAAATGCCAAGAAAGGTCGAGTGTGTCCTACTTTCAAGAAGCTGTGTGTACATAGGTATTGTCATCAGACACTTGAGTATTCATATGTGTGCAAAAAAATCACTATTCACAAATTAGAATGAAAAAGACTAGATTGGATTAGAGTCTCAGAATGCTCCCAAATATAGCAGGATCTCTTCCTTTCCCGTGGAATTTGGATCCAACCTCTGATTAGTCATAGTATGGTTTTAGGTCACAATTGTTGATTTGACTTTGCTTTACTACTAACTTAGCCATTTACAATATCCAAGTGCCCAGAACAAATTTGAATTTTAGGAAATGAACCCACCAAATGATAAAATATCTAAGGAAAGCTATTCCCTGACTCTATTTGTAATTGTGCTAACAATATCAGACAGGAAAACTGAACCTCCAACTCAGGCCTGCCTGAGTATTATTTGTGCATTTACTTATTTATTCATTCATTCATTTAGTCACTTATTAATTTTTTCTGTCTAATGGGCTACATTTCAGAGTTCTAAGAGCTAGAAGGGATCTTAGAGGCCATTAATGAAGCCCATACTTTATGAAGACTCATTATATTAGACCGTAAGCCCATTGTTAGTAGGAATCATTTCATTCTTCATATTTGTATCTCTAGAATTTAGTACATTGCTTGGCACATAGTATATATTTAATAAATACATGTTGACTAATTTGTTAATATTTTGACATCCTCAAGAAAAAAATATTTCTAAATTTTGCATGACTAGACTTGAATATGAGTCAACAATGTGACCAGCCAAGAGTTGAGTTTTGGGGGGAAAATTGGTTTCTTTCACTCTTCCTTCCTTCCTACCTGCCTTCCTTCCTTCCTTCCTTCCTTCCTTCCTTCCTTCCTTCCTACCTGCCCTCCTTCCTTCCTTCCTTCCTTCCTTCCTTCCTTCCTTCCTTCCTTCCTTCCTTCCTTCCTTCCTTTCTTCCTTCTTCCTTCCTTCCTTCCTTCTTTCCTTCCTTCCTTCCTCTTTCTTTTTCTCTTTCTTTCCTTCTTTCATGCTTTCTTTCAGAAGTGTAGTGTCCAACAACTCCCTCACAAGGCAACCCATTCCATTTTTTATATAGCCTTAATTGTTAAGAAATTTTATTTTTTTATTTTTTGCTTTTTTTAGAGGGGCAGTTGGGGTTAGGTGACTTGCCCAAGGTCACACGGCTAGTAAGTGTTAAGTGTCTGAGGCCAGATTTGAACTCAGGTCCTCCTGACTCCAAGACTGGCGCTCTATTCCCTGCATCATCTAGCTGCCCCCCCCTTTTTTAAACTTTTTTCTTTTTAATTGATTTTCTTGTTTACATCATTCATTTCCATGAGATTTTGAGTTACAAATTTTCTCTCCATCTTTCCCCTACCCCTAGCCCCAAAACAGCAATCCCACTGTAAAACCTCTCCCCCAATCTGCTCTCTTTTATGTAGCTGCCCCCTGTTAAGAAGTTTTTCCTTTCATAAAACCCAGTTTCTTTGCAACTTCTCCCTAATATTCCTAATTCTTCCCTCTGAATCTAAGCAGAACTAGTTTAATCCTTTACCAAAACTTTAGAGCTTTTTATATGATCGTTGATTTATAATTGAGACATTCAATTACAATCTGAGACATTCATTACTTCATTCAAAAGATGAGAAAACAGACTCAGAAAGGTTAAAATACTTGCCCAAGATCATACACTAACAACTGTCTGAGGCAGAAATTGAACCCAGATTTTCCTGACTATGAATTCTCTATATCATACCGACTATCCTTGAAGATTCCTCTTCTCTAGGCTAAGCACCACCTTCCACTTCCATCAACTAATTTTTCTGTGGTATGTTTTCCAGCCTTCTCACCACGCAGATGTACCCCAGTTATTCTAAAATGTGGGGTACAAAACTGAACCCAACACCCTAGTTATGATGTGATCTGGCCAGAACAGAGTAGAAGACAACTACTGTTTCCCTCATGTTGGATGCTATGGTTTTCCTAATAAAATTGTAGCTAGGATAAATTTTTAATCTCCAGGTTATATTGTTAATTCGTATTTGAGTTAAGTCAACACATACCCACTATATTCCAGGCTTTGGGGTAAGGGATGGGGAGACAAAACAAAAGCTACAAAAAAACAGTCCCTGTTCTCAAGAAACTCGTGGTATCATGAGGAGAAGCAACATACAACCAACTATGTTCAAACAAGATATAGACAGGATCAGTTGGAGGTAATCTCAGAGAGAAATCACTAGCATTAATGGGAACTGGGAAAGTCTTCCTGTAGAAGGTAGGATTTTGACTGGAATTTAAAGGTATCTGGGGAAGCCAGGAGGGAGAGATGAGGAGTGAGAGAATTCCAGAATGTCCATGGAGGACAGCCAGGAAAAAATGCCCAGAATATGGAGATCAAGCGTCTCGTCTAAGGAACGGCAAGGAGGTCAACATCACTGAATTGCATAATATGAGTGAGCACAATATGTGCAAGATGACCAGAAAGGTAGTAAGGGGCTACGTTAAGAAGGACTTTAAAAGCCAAACAGAGTTTTGATATTGGATCTTGGAGACAAGAGTAAACCACTGGAGTTTATTGAAGATGGAGATAATACAAGGTCGAACCCAAGCTTTAGGAAGAACACAATGATAGGTGAGTGGGTGATGGAAGTGAGAAAACATGAGGCAGGGAGACTAGCCAGCAGCCTATCACAATAATCCAAACAATAAGGTGATAAGGACCTGCACCAACGTGGTAATAGTATCAAAGGAGAGAAGAGAGCATATATGAAAAATACTGTAAAGGTCAAATACATTGGTCTAAAAAGTAGTTGAATATGAAGGCAAGCTCACCAAAATCCTATGATCTTTTTCACAAGGACAATTACTAACCACATTGGCCCCACCCTGCATTTGTGAAGCTGATTGTAAAAATCAAAGTGTAGGACTCTAGGTTATGGTTCATTTTGGCCTTGTGACTTGAACTCATTAATTCTACCCAACTGTCTTCTCTTTTGTTACGGATACTCTCTCCTTATTAATCCTTTCCCCCCTCCTTCACAACCCAAAGACCACTGTCTTTGAAAGAGAAACAAGAAGCATAAGCAAAACTGACTTGAATCCTACTTATCCTTTCCTTGAACCCTTATACTAAATGATCTCTAAGGTTCTTCCTAGCTCCAAATTCATATTCCTATGATCCTGTAATCTAACCAACACCTCTTTATTCTGCCCACAAAGACAGCATGAGATCTTTCATCAAACACTTTATTGAAATCTAGGGATACTCTGTCTAAGACATTGCCCTGATATACAAGTCTAGTAACTCCTTCACAATAAGAAGTGAGATTATCCTGACATAGCCTGTTCTACTGAAGCAGGTCTGGCTCTGATAGATTACCACGCCCATTCTGAAATGTTCACAAAGCAACCTTTTAGTAATGTGTTACATAATTTGCCCAAGACTAGCCTCATAATGTGAACATTCCACAATTTCCTAATTTGTGAAAAGCAGAACAAAACTTGTCCCTCACCAGTCCTATAGCAGCACTCTTGTGGTCCACAGACCTTCACAAGTCACTTCTAGTAGTTCATTAAATACATCTACTAGTTTTCCAGGTCTCTGTGATGTGGTTTTTCCAGATCTTAGACAAGCAGGCATTCTTTTCTTTCTTGTCCTTAGTGTTCATCACTAGGCTCCATTCATTGGAAGCTTTCAACTTTTTTTGACAATACTCTTACCAGACTATGCCATTCATTGGTAATAATATTCTACCACACTGTCCTTCTCTATCTTTTACACATTTCTGTTCTAAAATTTGTACTGATTTCCTGGCATTGGCATTCATAACGGACAAGATTAGAACCAGAGATGAAATGAAAAAATACACCTCCTTCCTTTGGTTGTATTTTGGAAGACCTTGAATTCCAGGATAAGAAGTTAGGATGTTGGAGTAGTAGTTTGCTGTAGGTGTAGAATCTTGGATGTACTTTCAGACATGGCCAGTGCCAGCATATTTGTTGATTTTGCTAAAAAAAACACCTGTCTTTATAAATCTGTCATAAAGGAGGGCTTGCTAAGTAGCAAAAGAGTGGGGAGAATCATATTAAGAAATTAATGTGATACAAAACCAAATGACACCAACTTTTTTAAGAATTAAAAAAGAGGGGCAGCTAGGTGACAGTGAATAGAGCATCAGTCCCGCATTCAGGAGGACCTGAGCTCAAATCCAGCCTCAGACACTTGACACATTTACAAGTTGTATGACCTTGGGCAAGTCATTTAATCCCAATTTCCTTGTCTTCCCACCTCAAAAAAATATTTAAAAAGAGAAAATTTCAGTTAGTTAAGGTGTTCCCTTTACATCTTCACTGCTGTCTTTAGAGAGACATGTCTTTTTTCAATATAATTCATTAAAATATTTTTTTTCTTGAGGTTATTCTTCTTGGCAAGATGGCTGCCTCATAGGAAGCAGATCACCCAGCTCTATCATACGTACCCAAGAAAAACATTGAAATTTTCACCAGAGTCAATATTGATTTAAAATTTCAAATGGGGGTGGCTAGGTGGCACCATGAATAGAGCACTAGCCCTGGAGTCAGGAGGACCTGAGTTCAAATCCAGCCTCAGACACATATCATTTATTAGCCATGTGACCTTGGACAAGTCACTTAACCCTAATCCCCCTGCCTTCCCCCTCTAAAAAAATGCAAAAAAAAATCCAAATGAAACTATAATAAGTTACTTCTTCCACTCCAGAAGTTTCTAAGATAAAGTTCACTATAAGCCAGTATGCAATAATAAAAGAGAAATATGGAGAAAAGCAAGTGCTAGAATAAACAGAAATGAGACACGCAATCTGCAAAGCTCTGCATCCAGAAGCAACGAGTCAAAGATTTCCTCTGAGAAGACACCAAGGCAGTCAAAAGCCCATGTGGTTAGTGAGGAAGCCTGGGGAATGGCAGTTGTTGCTGACACAGTAACTAGAGCAATGTAGATCAGTGTAGTGAAGCATAATGGTAAAGTGCCATTTTTTTAAAGAAACATTACCCCCCATAAAAGTTGATGATTGACTATTATCTACTCAAAGAAGAACATAAAGGTCTTGAAGAGGTCAACAAAAGAGTTGGTTAAAGGAGTTGGAGGAATGGTTCCATTGTACACCAAAAAGGCAACAAGAAATATAAATTCATGAAATAGTTGGTCATCTTTCCTTATAATGCTCATGAGGAGAAGCAAATAGACCACCTTAAAAGTTACTGAAGCTTATATGACTCTGACTTCAAGACTGATATGTTTTACATTGTACCATGGTGCATCTCTATGGAATTTTGATTAGAGATTATAGGAATGGATGATAGATTAGATTAGATTATATATTATATAGATTATATACACATAGATTAGATTGTAGAAGAATTTAAAGTAGAGATTATAGGGAGAGAATTCCTGAAGGAAAATTCACATAAACAGAGCCAAGAAAGCGGAGGATGTTAGAAGAATGACAAATAGACCTTTTTGGTTAGTTTTGTGAAATGGAATGGAAGAAAATAGAAAATAATTCGTGGGTTTTGGAAGACCTTGAATTCCAGGATAAGAAGTTAGGATATTTTCTAGTAGGCAATAAGGAAACATTGGAAGATGGATTTTGACCAGGGAAGCAGCATGATCAAAAGTGTGCTTTAAGAAGATTAATCTAACAGCAAATTGGGTCAGATAAAGAAGAAATTTATTAGGAGGCAATTATAGTTGTAAGTTGGCAAATGACTAAATCAAGGCAGTGATAGTGGGAATAGAAAGACAGTGATGGACCTAGTAGTGACCAAGTAGAAATAATTGACAAAATTTGGCAATTGATACGATGTGGAAGAGTCAGAAAGAGATAGGAACAAAAAACAAAGCAACAACCTATAGTTTTCATCTAAGGCAAAGAAGTTGAAAAGGAAGGGGAATAGGGTACAGAGAAAGCAGGATAGGATAAGTACAGCTGTGGTATAGTCACAACAGAGAGGGACCAAGGTTCAGGTCACCATGGATCGGGTGACACCATAAATTTGATCTAAGATGTCATCTGGTCCAATTCTCCTTTTCAAATGACAAAGAAAAATGAAGCTCAGGGAGGTTGTAACTTCCCTAAAGTCACATAGGTACTAAACATTAGTGGAAGGATTAGAACCTAATACCTCTGACTTCAGAGCCAACTCTCTTTCCACCATACCATGGTATATTCTTCTATATTACTGAACGACAAACAAAGAAGGGTAGAGTGGGGTGTGTGTATTAAGCCAGGGCATTAGAAAGACACCCTTGGATAAGGTGACTGAGGAAAGGGCCTTTTGGGGAAGAGATTATCTGGAATATGCAATGGGTTGTGTTGTCCTTTGTTCTCAGAAAGGACCATGACATCAGGGAGACAATGGCATGACTTGCAGTGACTTTAATTTGAGTGAGAGAGGGCTGTGCAAAGTCAACAGCCTCACTTTAACCTCCAGAGTCATCTGGGCCAAGTGACCAGACATTCATCAGGATGACTGGAGATGGCCCAGATAGCAAAGGGTAAGGCAGGAGGGAAAAAGCAAGCCCAAGGATCATGCTGTAGATATTCTGAATCCCCCCTCTCTTGTATGTAACACATATGCAATACACATACACATGTGTGTATGCATGTGCATGTGTGCCTATATGGATGTGTGTATATGCAAATAAACATTAGGGTGGTGAAAATTCCGACTCTGTTCCTGATGTATATGTTGAACAGAGTCTGAATTTCTACCACCTTAATTATAATCGATAACATTTTTTTTTGAAGTTTTGAGTCTAGGTGACAGCTAATGGTAGAGCCATTACAGAAATGGGGATGCTTTTAAGAGATGTATGTTTCTTAGCAATGGTTAGGTGGCATTAATAAATCCCACATGTTATATACCTCTAACCCAACAATTTATAAAAGCATCTGAGCACAGCTTTAAATGATAAATCTTTTTTTTTTGGTAGGGGCAATTGGGGTTAAGTGACTTGCCCAAGGTCACACAGCTAGTTTTTGTGTTAAGTGTCTGAGGTCAGATTTGAACTCAGGACTTCCTGACTCCAGGTCTGGCACTCTATTCACTCTGCCACCTAGCCACCCTAAATAAGAAATCTTAAATAAGAAAATTTTTTTTGCAAGTGAACACTGTCACTCTTTGATTCTCCAGCTCCACCAATGACATGTTTAGGTGGTAACCAACTAGGGGCAAAAATTGACCCCAGGATAGAAAGGATAGGCTACCCTATGGAGTTATAGATAATCACTTTCATGGATTTCATCAAAACTGCCAAAATAAAACTTTTAAAACTGCTTAGAGAACAATGAAAAAATACATTTGTGCAGCCCATGTTTTTCCTCGGATGTTGCACTCTGGGAGCAGTCATGTGGATATTAAAAATGGAATAAAGGAGTAAGTGATTTAATATTTAACATATTTCTTTATGACAGTTATCTTCTGAATCCCCAGACATTAAAATTTCAAACCTCTCAGGATTTATCCTTAAGGAGTTTCACCGACACAGATGCAGCCATAAATAAGAACTCATTATGGAGAATTTAATTTCTTATAATGGATTTTTTTTTCCAGCAAAGATCTCACAGAAAATTAACTGAGAACACATGACTTACTGTTTGTTGGTCCCTGAATGATTAAACATGTGTACTAATTTTATGGCTCATCATATTCCTCCTTGCCCATTAGAATTTGTCAAGCGGGGAAAAAAAAATCTTTAAAAAAATATCTGTAGGCAAATGGAAGTATCTTCGATTTCTCAGGAGGATAAGCACCAAATTACAGGAAAGAACTATTATCCCCATTGTTTAAAAAAATATAACAGTGAAGCAAAATCCAGACAATTTGCAGCGTTGGAAGAAAATAGAATGTATCATTTTATCCCTAATTAGTTTCATTTTTTAATATCCATGAAGTTATTATTTTATATACGGTTTTAAGTATTTTGTTATATTTTGCTTGAAACGTATCTATCTTCTCACAGTAAATGATATGTACATTCGCACACATACACCCTGGACTCCCCATAATCTTCAGAATCAAATATAAAATCCTCTGGTATTAAAATAAATACTTACAATATTCATAAACTGCCTACCCTTCTCCAGCATTCTAGTCTTCCCAACCTTACACCCCTTCACACCCCATACACACACATAGTCTTCAATCTAGTAACACTGACATTTTTTTCTTTTCTTCAAACCAGACCCTCCTGAAGACTTCCTTTTTCATCTCCACCTCCTAGCTTCCTCGGCTTCCTTCACGTCCCAGCCAAAATCTCACCTCTTACGGGAAGCCTTATCCCATCCTCCTTAATTTGAGTCCCTTCTCTCTATTATTACTTCAGATTTATCCTGTATAGAGCTTGTTTTTATGTAGTTATTTGCATGCCAGCTTCCCCCTTAGACTGTGAACTTCTCCTTGAGAGAGGGAGCTGGGAAATTATTTTTTTTACTCTTCTTTATATTCCCAGTGATTAGCACATTTCCTGGAACTCGGTAGGAACTTCATAAATGTTTATTCCCACACATATACATACATACACATATACACACATATATGCACATATATATACCTAAATATATATGGATATGTATCCATATATATGCATATGTATATATACAAGGTGTCTCAGTGTAGTTCTAAATTTTAATAGCTTTACTAACTTGAAACCACACTGGAGCTCGTATATATGTGTATACATATACAAAATAGTTAACAACAATAACAATAATAACCAACAATTAAATAGCACTTACTATATGCCAGGCAGCTAGGTAGCACAGTGCATAGAGTGCTAAGCCTGGAATCAGGAAGACTCATCTTCCCGTGTTCAAATCTGACCTCAGACACTTGTGAGACCCTAAGCAAGTCACTTAACACTGTTCACTTCAGTTCCTTATCTGTAAAATGAGTTGGCAAAGGAAATGGCAAATCTCTTGAGTTCCTTTGCCAAAGAAACAAACAAAACCCAAATGGGGTTATGGAGAGTCAGACGTGACTGAAACTGCTAAACAGCAACAATCTATAATGTTCTAGGCACTGTGCTAAGCACTCTACAACTGTTAACTCATTTGATCTTCATAACAATCCTGAGAGGTAGTGGCTATTATTATCCTTATTTTTTTTTAATAGATGAGAAAACTGAAGCAGAGTTGAAGTGACAGCTAGTAAGCGTGTGAAGTCAGATTTGAATTCAGGACCCAGCACTCTGTCTACTCCACCATCTAACTGCTAACAAATAATTGACTGCCAGCCTCACTGCATAAGTCTAGGTTTGGGTGAGGTCACATTGTGGATCCACTGGCCCTGAGCTCACTGAGATCTCCAAGCAAAACAAGAGCGGTGACTAGACATCACTGCCACAAATGACCAAAGTTCCGGGAAGACAGAAAGCAATGGCATTTTACTGCGCCTCCTAATTTCCGTGCTGATCTCCCTAACTTGAAAGCTCTGCTTTGATTGCCTCCTGGAAGTTCAGTTCTTTGTATGTTGGCATTGCCAAGGAATTCTAATTTCTGACCTTGCTTGATTTCTGGTTTACATTCACTTGGACCCTGACTTGTACTGTTAGTACTTTTTCCCAAAGGAGGGAATTGTTTAAAGGCTTAGGGAACACAAGCAATGGGGAGAGGATGAGTGTGTGGATCAGGGAAGGCATCATTTGGGAAGTAGTTCCTAAACTGACACTTGAAGGAAGTTAGAGATTCAAGAAATGGAGGTGAAGAGACAGCACTTTCCATGCATGGAGGACAGCCCATGCAAAGACTCAAAGGCAGAAGAAAGAGTATCAGGTACAAGGAGCAGCAAGACAATAAGCAATTAATTAAAGTGTTGTCATTGTAGTGGTTCAGGTTCAGTTACATGACGTGAGGATTCAGTCAACAGTTTCATGTCTTCTAGAATCACTCAGAAGTAACAAAATACGTGCAAAGAAGGGGGAAATTATCCATAGTTTACAGGATAAAAGATGAAGGCTTCCAGAGGGGAGGAGGAAAAAAGATTTAAATTTGTTATGGATCTTAGTGTCAAGATTGGCTAAGAAGGGAAACAAAAGGAATATAAAAGTGAGAGAAAATGGAGGAATCACCAGGAGGTCAAAGAACAGGCTTAGCCAGAGTCAGGAGCTAGACAAGGTTGAGGAAAAGGGCATTTCACTCAGTTCAGACTTTCAAAGTTCAATATTTCAAAGGCAGAACAGTTTTGAATGAAAGAAAGCTTTATGGTATGACTACTCTGATAGATGAATGAATTAGAGGGAATAGAAACTTGGGATGGGTTAAAGCATGAATACAAATGACTAGGTAGAAACTGGGGGTGCTCCACCCTTCCATGGATCCAGAATACGAACCTTAGATTCCTGGCCCTCTGAAGGTTCACATCCATTCAAAGGCATAAGCTCATGAGGCCCTGTTGCTGTGTTTTCTTTTTCTTTAGTGAGTCATAAGGGAATAATTAGTTCAAAGCAAAGACACTGAACAGAATTGTCAATGGGGATCTGGAATATCTCTAGGCCCCTTGAGATAGCATCTCTCCATGTGAAGAACACAAAGGAATTGCTTTCTTCCACAAGAATCATAATGATCGAAGGCAGAGCCAAGATGGTGGAGTAGAAGCACCAACTTAGCATGGGCTCTGGCTCCAAACAATTTCAACATCTGTAAAAAAATGACTCTAAACAAATTTTAAAGCTACAGAACCCACAAAGTGACAGAGAGAAACAAATCTCCTGCTGAAGACAGCCCAGTAGGCCAACAGGAAGGGTCTATCGTGGCATGCCAGGAGCCAAGTACAGTCCAGGTGGAGCCACACGGTTCCAGCCCCAGGGTGGCCCTGATCAGCAGCAGACTTCAGGAGAGTGAATAACCAGCAGCTGTGGTGGCTTCCAGACTTCTCAACCCATAAACACCAAAGACAAAGTAAAAGGTCAGTGTGGAACTCTATTGGAATGGGGGGGAGGGGAGAAAGACAGAAAGATATGGTCCAGCCCCTGCCCTGGGGCCAGAAGCAGCGAAGGTGCAGTGGCTGTACCACATGGCTGCCTCAGGAGCTCCTGACACGCAGATTGTAGGGAGACAAAGAGATCATTCAGAAGGGTAATTTCTCTTGCTTTGACCTGCCTGGATCCGGATCAGTCTTGGGTGGTGGTCCTAGGGTGTATAACCAATGAGCCAGAGTTTGTGGGAGCTGTAAAGATGGAGCCCTCCTAATAGTTCCAGCAGTTGCAAAAACCCCAGCAATTTGGGACAATGCTCTCCTCTCTGGGAGCAGAGTTCTACTGTGGCTAAGAGCTCAAAAGTCAAGGAATTGGCTGGCAATATAAGCAAGCACAGGAAGAACAAACAGATGATAGAATTCTTTTTGGGGACAAAAAGGATCAAGGCATGGAGCAGGAGGAAGATATCAAAGTCAGAACTCCTGCATCAAAAGCCTCCAAGAAAAATATGAATTGGTTACAGGCCATGGAGGAGCTCAGGTAGGATTTTCAAAATCAAATAAGAGAAGTGGAGGAAAAATTGAGAAGAGAAATGAGAATGAAGCAAGAAAATAATGAAAAGCAAGTCAACATCCTGCTAAATGAGACCCAAAAATACACTGAAGAAAATAACACCTTAAAAAATAGACTAACTCAAATGGCAAAAGAGGCCCAAAAAGCCAATGAGGAGAAGAATGCCTTAACAAGTCAAAATGAAAAAAAAATAGAAGGCAATGTGAAATATCTCATTGGAAAAACCTGAAAAATAGATCCAGGAGAGATAATTTTAAAATTATTGGACTACCTGAAAGCCATGAACATAAAAAGAACCTAGACACCATCTTTTAAGAAATTATCAAGCGAAATTGCCCTGATAGTCTACAAACAGAGGGCAAAATAGAAATGGAAAGAATTCATCAATTGCCTCTTGAAAAAGATCCCAAAAAGAAAACTCCTAAGAATATTATAACCAAATTCCAGAGTTCCAAGGTCAAGGAGAAAATACTGCAAGCATTCATAAAGAAACAATTTGAGTATTGTGGAGACACAATCAATATAACACAAGACCTAGCAACTTCTACATTAAGGGATTGAACGTCTTAGAATATGATATTCTGGATTTCAAAGGAGATAGGACTAGAACCAAGAATCACCTACCCAATAAAACTGAGTATAATGCTTCAGAGAAAAATATGGTCAGAGGATTTTCAAGCATTCTTGATGAAAAAAACAGAGTTGAACAGAAAATTTGACTTTCAAATACAAGAAGTATGAGAAGGTAAACAGGAAAAAGAAATCATAAGGAAATTATTAAAGTTTAACTATTTACATTCCTACTATGGAAATGTTTTTTGTAACTACACATGTACAAACTATATCGAATTGCTTATCTCTCTAGTAAGGGTGGGTGAGGAGGCAAGAAGGGGAAAAAATCTGGAACTCAAAGTTTTAAAAAATTGTGTTTTTTTACATGCAACTGGGAAATAAGATATACAGACACTGGGATATAGAAATCCACCTTGCCCTATTATAAAGTTTGGGGGGAGGATATAAGGCTGAACAGATTGGGGGAAGGGGTATTCAGTAGGCTTGCTATTTTGGGGTGGGGGTAGGGGAAAGACAGTGAAAAAATGTAACTCAAAATCTTGTGGAAATGAATGTGAAAACTAAAAATAAATAAATTTTTAAAAAGCATCATAATGACGTATAAAGCAATGCTTTGAAGAGACAGGCTGTGGAGCATATTTTCTAACTGGTTTCAGTCAGTGAACCATATGTGTAGTTCTTTGATTAGCTGAGGAGGCAATCAAAAGGTCCTATCAAGTTAAGTTAAGGTATCTTTGCCTCCGCATAGTTGGGGATGTTTGATGACTAGGGAAAGGATTGGAGCCTACAATTTTGTGAGTTCAAAAGGTCCAGAGAACTCCTTGAGCATCCTGTTGCTCCAGGATTTGGTTTTGCAGATAACACCATATCTTTGTGCCAACGTAAGAAGGGAACAGAGCCTCCTCCACCATCCTGGAATTCAAGCTAGTGGAACGATGCAATAAGGAGCAAGGGAGTGACTTTTGGGATCCCAATCTAGAGGTAGCTGAGAGGCAGACTCAGTTGTCAGTCATGCCACATCTGGTCATAAAATTGATGGAACTAGAGCTTGGTTATTGTCTTTCATTCTTGAAGAGGATCAAATTGACATCACTACATTAGAGTCAAGTTACAGCGTCTCTGAATGCGGTTGATCAGACCAATACAACCACAGGTTGGGCACAAATAGTCTATGGGAATATTTGGAGAGGATTCTCTAAATTTGCATAATGTGTGTTTTTTTGAGCTGCTTCAATCTTGCTTTTCTCATAGAGCACAGTGCCTTCTTTGATGTGGGCATGCCATGCTGGGCAATCTTGTGCCAGTGTCTCCCATATCTCACAGCTGATTCCAAAGTTCTTCAGAGAGACCTTGACAGTGTTCTTGTATCACTTCTTCTGACCACCATGTGAGTGTTTGCTTTGTGTAAGTTCTCCATAAAAAAGTCTTTTACGCATTTGAACAATGTGGCTGTCCCATCAGAGTTGCACTCTGCAGTAGAGTTTGAATGCTTGTACTGTGTAGGAATTGAACTAAGTTTTGAGCCTATTTCTTTAGAAAATGAGATAGCAGTAGGGGAGAGCATGCCCATGAGGTGTTGGGGCAAAAAGAAATGTTTGTCCTTGCTATATCTTTTATTTTTTGGAGTGGAAAGGCAAGGCAATTTGAGTTAAGTGACTTGCCCAAGGTCACACAGTAAGTTAAGTGTCATGTGTCTGAAGCTAGATTTGAACCCATGTCCTCCTTACTTCAGGGCTGGTGCTCTATTCACTGCACCACCTAGCTGCCCCTCTTGTTACATCTTTGAAGAAAATATCTTTTTGGTAAAAGTTAGTCAATGTTAACTGGTAAAATAGAAATGGAGTACTAGTCAATGGTTCCTAACAAATGGTGCCATATCTAATGGGTTTTTAGGTAATGAGAAAAAGAGATGCCCACAAGCCCTTTGGGGTACCCTAGAACCCTGAGGGGCAGGTGCATCATGCCTGGTTCCGATGAAGTGACACACGGAAACAGGTTTGATCTGAAGGTAGAAAGGACCTCAGGGGTCACTTAGTACAATTTGCCTGAAGTCACACAACATAGTAACACAAGTTGGGACAGCATTCTACCTCAAGTGTCACTCAAAAAACTAGGACACACTGTTCCACAAAGGCAAAAGAGGACCCCAAAGCTCTTCCTACCACCAGTGGGAAGAAAAGGCAAGAGAAATAATGTGTATGAGGGACACACACACAGGGAACTCGGGTGGCCAGGTCATGTGTAGAGAGGGGCACACTTCAGATTCAGTAGGATCACTGATGTTTTCTGAGGACATCATTACCCTGTTCTAATGGAGCCTGCTCCTTACTCGCTGTGGAATCTCCACTAAACACGTGGCTACTTTGGTCCACCAGGGAGAACTAGGCATGTAATTTTAAGTGAAAGTGGATTCTTTTGTCTCCTGTTGTCTCCAGTAGCCCATTGTTCTGTGGTTCTTACTGATCCAATGAGGACCTAGTGTAAGATGGAAAAATTGCGTTCCCTACTCCCATCTTCTGCCTCCTCGGTGCTACCCACTGGCCATCTCAACTTCAGTCTGCCAAATAGAATGACTAGAACTTCTTCTTGGTAAGGGCAAGCTGTCAGATCTTTAGTCATAGCCATCACTTCTAGCTAACAAGGGGCAGCACCCCTAGGCTAGGATTAAGTCTTTTCTTTGAAAATCAGAAATCTTCCTAATTATTTTAGTTAGGATTAAGCCCTCTCAAGAGCATCTCTAAACTATCAAAGGTAAACTGAGGAGGTAAAGTCAATGCTCTCTTTCAGAGTCCTCATTTCTTCCTTTAGAGTGTGGATCTATCAGTAGTAAACCACCCCACTCACCTAGCTGTATTTTCACCCCACTCACCTGTATTTTCACAGGTATAAAAATCTCCACTGTCTCCATTCTATTATAATTCAAGTGAGAAAGTGTTAAAATGAGAAAGTTCTCTAAGAAGTTAGAGAGGAAGCACTTCTAGCTAGGGAGACATCAAAAGGCTTCATGAAGGAGGTGGCACCTGAGTTGGACCTTTAAAGGAAGAAAGGGATTTCAACAGGCAGTTAGTTATAGGAGGGGAGATGATTCCAAGTATGGGGAGTGGGGAGAAGAAAGGCAGGAAGATATCAGGAGATAGGTGAGAGTTCAGTGGCAAAATCTGGCTGAAATTTAGAGTTGTAAAGGCAAATGGTATTAGAATAGGTTGGAAAGGTAGGATGCAACCAAATGATATAGTATCTTGAATGCTAGGATAAGCAATTTTGTTGGGGTTTTCCACCACTTAATGGCATTTTATTTTCCCAATTACATGTAAAGATAGTTTTCAACATTCATTTTTATAAGATTTTGAGTTCCAAATTTTTTTCCTTCATCCCTTTCCCCCTCCCTAAAACAGCAAACAGTCTAATATAGGTTATACATGTACAATCATGTTAAACATATTTCCACATTAGTCATGTTGTGAAAGAAGAATCAGAACAAATGGGGAGAACCACAAGAAAGAAAGAAAGAAAGAAAGAAAGAAAGAAAGAAAGAAAGAAAGAAAGAAAGAAAG
>CM053601.1:157546353-157595472 GCA_028646575.1 Pseudocheirus occidentalis
AGAAAGAAAGAAAGAAAGAAAGAACAACAAAAAAGTTAAAATAGTATGGTTTGATCTACAGACTCCATAGTTCTTTATCTATGTGTGGATAGCATTTTCCCATCATGAGTCTTTTAGAATTGTCTTGGACCATTACATTGCTCAGAAGAGCTAAGTCTAATGAAGTTGTTCACGACACAATGTTAGTTACTGTGTACGATGTTCTCCTGGTTCTGCTCGCTTCATTCAGCATCAGTTCATGTAAGTTTTTCCAAAGTTTTTCTGAAATTCAATTGCTCATTATTTATTATAGCACAATAATATTCCACAACATTCATATAACCACAACTTGTCCAACCATTCCCCAACTGATGAGCATCGCCTCAACATCCAATTCTTTGTCACTACAAAAAGAGCTGATATAAATATTTTTTGTACATGTGGGCCCTTTCCCCTTTTTATGATATTTTTGTGTTACAGACCTAGTAGTGGTATTGTTGGATCAAAGAGTATGCTCAGTTTTATAAGTCTTTGAATGGAGTACCAAATTGCTCTGCAGAATTGGATCAATTCACAACTCCACTAACAATGCATTAGTTTTCTAACTTTCCCATGTAGGATAAGCAATTTATAACTTACTCAATTGTCAGTGTGAAGCCATGGATGAAAGAAATTATCAAAAGAGCAGATCATTTAGGGAGCTAGTTCTTTACATCTTGGTCTTCACTTAATCTTCTCCCAGTACCACCTGTTCATTTGTTTAGGTCAGTTTTTTGTCATCTGATGCTCCACCCTACTTTGAGAATGGCATCCATTAAGGAAGGAATGTTTGACTTCCTGGTTACTGCAGACCTCTAAGACCTGAGTCCTGGTCAGCTTTTCATGTTGATGGTGCTTCAAGTATTAGGATGGTCCACTTAATCAACTTCTTTAATTCCCTAGTTTTTCCTCTCTACTGTAGCTCAAATATCCACAAAGATGATCACATCCTAGACTTAGACATCACTTTGCAACTGTGTCAGTTTTTTTTATTTTTAAACACTGAAAGTACACTCCCTGATTGCAATAGTATAGTGGAAAGAGTCCTAAACATGGAACCAAAAAGGACTCAGGTTTGATTGATACCACTTAACAGGGAATATTTTTGCTTTAATGAAAAGGAGTGACAAATATAGAGCAAGTTAGTGGCACAGTGGAAGGAGTGTCAGACCTGGAGTCAGGAAGACTCATCTTCATAAGTTCAAATCCAGTCTCAGAAACTTAGTAGCTGTATGACCCTGGACAAGTCATTTAATCCTGTTTGACTCAGTTCCTTATATGGAAAAGGAACTGAAGAAGGATATGACAAACCATTCCAGTATCTCTGCCAAGAAAACCCCAAATAGGATTAAGGAGAGTTGATTACAACTGAACAAGTGACAAATATTATAATTCTATGAATCTTGGCAGGTTGGTAGATTTGATACAGTATATTTTGCAAAGGCAACCTTGATACTGGAGGCAACATGGCTTAATATATAACATTTTGGGCTTTGAGTCAAGAAAACCTCAGTTAAAATACCATTTTCCTATATTACTCATATGAACTTGGACAAGGCACTTCAACTAAGTACCTCAGGTAATTCTCTAGGACTTCTCTAAGTCATAGATAGAAATTTGCCTTTGTGGAGAGAGCTGCCACAAATCCATCACCCTTTTTGTGTACCTGACCTCACATGTGACCAACAGTCAAGTCACCAACTCTAGTTACAGAGAGATATCACTGTATCAAAACAAATTGTTCTCAAGGGATCTATCAATATGTTCTTATCTGGGGACTTCCACTAACTAGTTATGTGACCTTTGACAAGTCACTTCAATACTGAGCCTCAGTCTTCTCACCTCTAAAATAACATAGTACTAGATGATATCTCAGATTATCTTAAAACTAACAGGCTCAAAGATCTTCCATTTCTTTTTATTCTATGATTTCTGTGGAGGAAGCTGAGCCAGCAAAAGGCAGTAGCTGAGATCATAGAATAAGCCTAGAGACATAGTTCAGATCTCAGCTGATTATGTTCATACCTAATGCCTCTGGTATTCAGGTCACTAGGTGACTTTGCTTCTCTGTTTTCATCTGTAACCAACCCAGCCCTTAGGACAATGTACAACCCTGGATTATCTCTTGTACCCCAGGATGGCCTCCTTGGGCACAGGCTGCTTGAAGTTTTATAATCTGTTTAGCAAATAGCTACCATTCTTGCCTATATAGAACTATGGGATCAACAGAGAGAAGGGACCTTAGGCACCAACTGGTTCATCTCTTCAATTTACAGAACAGGAAATAAATCTAGCAAGGTCACACAGTTAGCAATTAATAGAGCTGGAGTTTCAACCCAGGTCCTCTGATTCTATAACCATTGTTTTTGTTTTTGTTTTGTTTTGTTTTTATACTACACTAAACTCAGTGATGGTCTTATGCATAGGCAAGCAATGCAGCCACTTGTATTGTAGGATTTCAGGGGTAACAGGAAGCTTTCTCAGTCCCCAAATACAGAAACTTTAAAGTCGGAAGGGATCTCAAAGATAAATTTTTTTCCTATGAGGTAATGAACTCTTCTACGAGCAGGTCTGTCTGAGGATAGATGAGCATTTGTTGGGGACACTTGCACTAACAAGTTGGAGTAGATGATCTATTCTAGAAAGTCCTTTCCAGCTATAAGTTTCTATGATTTACTCTATGACCACACAAACCAGGTTCAATCTTGGGAGCCTGATCCAGAGAAATCATTATCACTGTGTTGCTCATCTTCCCACCCATGTGGTTTTCTCCAGGAAAATCTCCAAAATAAAGCTTAAGTATGGCTCCTGTCTAATTTTCCCCAGATGGGGGTAACAGGTGCTCAACTCCTATGCATTCAGTGTAAAGACTATAGTTTAAAAAGGCAAAGTCTCCCACTGCATCCAGGGCCATCTCCAGTCATTGATATACATCTTGTCACTGGACCCAGATGGCTCTGCAGGAGAAAGTGTGACTGGTTACTTTGCACAGTTAGATCCGATTCACTGGTATGTCATGGCATCAGTGGTCCTCTTCGAAGAATGAAGGACAAGTAGCAGCAACATGACTATCAGGTATTGCACTGGCTTTTATTTCACTTATAATAGAAAATTTAAATTAATTAAGGACTTTTCTGATCCACCCCATCTCATTTTGCAAATGAAAAAATAGGTCCAAAAAGAGTTAGTAGGAAAGGCAGCATCAGGAACACAATTCATGTCTCCTGATGCCTTAACTTTACATTCATTGATTATACAAAATCTCAGGCAGGAAGTGCTAAAGGAGTCGACACTTTAGGTTAAAGCATAACAAAAAAAAAATCACAACGGACTTGGCCAACATTCAAGTCTCAGCTCTATTATTTGCTCACCTTTATGGTCCTGTCCAACTGACAATATCATAAGGTTGCAGTTTCTTTGTCTTTAAATTGAAAAGACCAGCAACAGATAGGTCATGATTAGCACAAAAAAAATGAATTTTCACTTCCCCAAAGTGGTTGTATTATTTGAATACACACTTTATACTTCCATTGGGCTAGGACCAATTTTCGTATTTTATATAATTGTGACTTTGAATAGTGTGGAATTGAATACAAGTGGTCATATCAAGAGATACACTGTTTACACTAAACAGTACCTAACAGTGCTACCTATTTCATAAGATTGTTTTGGGGAATGCCTACTTTAATCTTAAACCATCTTGTAAGCTGTTACCAACTGAGATTTCCCCTTTAAAATACAAATACCTCTAGCTAATACATTATCTTTTAAATTTAAAATCATTCATCCAACAAACATTTTTAGATGCCTACTTTGTGACAAACACTGCTAAGTACATTGGAAATGAGAGACAAAAACCAGGTACTTGTCCTCAAGGAGTGTATATTCTATTGGTGAAAGCTAGGTGTACTCACATAACTAAAAGCAAAGTTCAAAGTAAATACAAAGTTTTTCCTTAGTTCCTTCCTTCTGTTGACTATCAGTAATTCATCTTGTAGATACTTTGTTTCTTAGTAGTTGTTTGCATATTGTCTTCCCTATTAGATTGTAAATTCCTTGAGGTAAGAACTGACTTTTGCCTTTCTTTGTATACTCAATGCCTTTTCCTCAGTGTTATTTATATCTTCAGTGCCTAACACATAGTAGTTGTTTAAAAAAAATGCATGTTGCTCTTGCCCTACTAGAAAGTTGGGGGGGGGGGGGGGAGATGGGAGAGGATATAAGAGAGAACAGATTGAGGGAAAGGGTTTTCAGTAGTCTTGCTATTTTGGGTTGGGGGTAGGGGAAAGACGGGGAGAAAAATTTGTAACTCAAAATCTTGTGGAAATGAACGCTAAAAACTAAAAATAAATAAATTGGAAAAAAATGCATGTTGACTAAATGATTGACTGGGGGAGGGAGAAAGACACTGGCAAACTGGGAACATCAGGAAAGACCTAGTGGGCCTTAAGTGGATCTTTAAGGGAGAGTAGTTTTTCCTTTTCCTTACTACAATACTAGCAGAACAAACCAGTACAAATCAACACAGAGATATACACATCACTCTAAATATAACAGAACATCAGGAGAACTCCTACCCAGATACCTAAAGGGTGCAGTGGCTAAGGGGCTGGACCTGGAGACAGGAAGACCACAGTTCAAGTTTGACCTCTCACTGGGTGTCCCTGGACAAATCTTTTAAACTCCTGTCTGCTTTGGTTTCCTTTTCTGTAAAATGGAAGTAATAATATCACTCCAAGGGTTATTGTAAGGATAAAATGAGCTAGTATTTATAAAATGCTTTGCAGACCTTAATACTATAGAAATACCAGCTAGTATTATTTTCATTATTATCATAGAGCAGTGGTTCTCAACCTTCCTGATGCTGGGAGCCTTTAATACTCATATGTGGGCATATCTGCATGTGGACAGACCCTCCTGGAGACAGAGGAGTCGTGTCTCAGTTACTAAGACCATCAGAAATATGTGTTTTCCTATGGTCTTAGGCAACCCCTGTGACCCCTGTGAAAGGCGTCACAACCCACAGGTTGAGAACCACTGTCATACAGAATACCAGGCAGTTTTCTTGTCCAACATACCATAAACAAAGTCATGTTTTGGGTTTCTTGGGCACTAATACCTGCACTAAAAGAAACAAAGTAACACCCATTGCATCACATTTGTGCTCTAAGGAAAACATTTCAGATTCAGCCTGGTACTTGGCATTTTTTTAGACAACCTCCATCCTGCCATGATACAGTAGAAAGAAGCCATCCTCTGGAGTCAGATGATACAGGAAGTGGTCCTGCGTTATAACTGGTAAACTGCTAGAGGAAAGCCCCTCTACCGGAGAAAATCGGAACATTCCCTTCAATCTGTAGTTGTACAGGGTTGTCTAGAGCACTGAGAAATTAAGTGAATTATCTCTAAGCACACAGCCAGTAAGTGTTAGAGGCGGCACATGAACACAAGTCCTGGTTTGGAGGGGAGCTCTCTCTATACCAAGATGCTCTCTCTGAGTTAGATGACCAGGATTCAAATCCCATAGTCTTATTACTATTATTGCCTATGTGATCTTAGGTAAATCAGTCTCCTTGGGCCTCAGTTTCCTTATTTTTGAGGTGTGTGTGTGTGTGTGTGTGTGTGTGTGTGTGTGTAGGGGTGGCAAGGATTTGAACTAGATTGTCCCTGAGGAGCCTTCAACCTCTAAGCCTACACTTTTCTCTTTTGATACTATTTGTATGCTCTCTCCATAATTAGATTGTAAGCTTCTTGAGAGAAGGATTGACTTTTGCCTTTCTTTGTTCTTCATTCTTTCATTGCCTTTTCCTTAGTGTTATTTATATCTTCAGTGCCTGACACATAGTAGGTGTTTTAAAAAATTCATGTTGACTAAGTGACAGCAGGTAATGGACAGCATGTAGTAATACCTTACATTTATGTAGTGTTTATGATTTACACGGCACTTTCTTCCCAACAACTCTATGAGGTAGGTAGTACCAGTTATTACGATCCCCATTTTTGCAGATGAGGAATAAGAAAACTGAGGCTTCTTAAGGTGAACTGACTTTCCCAGGATCCCATAGTAAATGGCCCAACCCTGGTCCTCAGACTTCTCTATTATATTTCATTATATTCTGAGCAGATCAGGCAAGGCTAGGAAGACTAGGTACAGAGGAACCAGATAAAGAAATGGACCAGATTCCTGGAGGAACCAGCCAATGGTTCTCAGTGAGTACACGTCAGCACAACTGAAGCAAGTCTATGAACATGTTAGTCCTTGGTCCATTTATTTCACTGCAATTGATTCTCCTCTCCAATCCTCCCATTTATCTCACCACTTCAGGCAGGGCAGGGCCACAATGCAGGTTGAGGCAGAGCAAGGCAGGGTGGGGATGGGAACATCATAAGGGTTAAATGACTGTTGTGCTGGGCTCACTGGAATCCTAGTTAGCCCTAGGCAAGATTTCAAAGGTAGTCAAGTTGTTCTTAATGTCTTCTTCCTTCCTTTAATAGATGGAGCCCTGGAAGAGATCTCAGAGGACATCTAGTCCAACCACTTCATTTGACTGATGAGGAAACTGAGATTGGGAGAAGTTGAGTAACGTACAAGGTCACAGAGTAAGTATCTGAGTTGATTTTTGACCCCAAGTTCTCTGACTCCAAACCACCATTTTTTTCCTTTTCCTACAATCTTGCTTTTATGTTCTCCTGATTCTCTCCTGCCTCTTGATGGTGGTAATGCCCCACCTTCTGGATCTCCTTTTCTCTCTTACCATCCAAAGCCCAACTCTATCTGTGAAGGCCAAGAATCCTTCCCTAAAAATCTCTCATAGTCCAAAGTACATCTCCTCCCAATGTAGCTCCTCAGTGAGGCATATTCTCAACCTTTCTTCACCCTTCATACTTGTCAATCTTTCTCATGGAGGGAGGGCAATAGTTCTCTGATGTGGAGGTCAGGAAGAAGACTGGGATGCTTGAAACAAAAAATTGTCTTAGTGGGGAATAGTAAGAAATAAAACTGGATAATATATACTCGGGGGGGGGGGGAATAGATTATGGAGAACCTTCATTGTATATAGAGTACTTCTCTATGAGTGGGAGATGAAAGTGACCGGTTAGTCAATAAACATTTTTAAGCTCTATGATGTGCCCAGCATTGTGCAAAGCCCTAGAGAAGGGTAAAAGAAAGGCAAAGGACAATCCCTGCTTTCAAGAAGTTCATAGTCTAATGAGCGGATAGGGGAGACAACTTAGAAACAACTGCATTCAAACAGAATGTATACAGGATAAACTGGAGGTAATGAATGGAAGGAAGGTATTACTGTCAAAGCAGATCAGGAAAGCCTTCTTGTAGAAGGTGGAATTTTAGCTGGAATTTGAAGGCAATCCAGGAAGACAGGAGGCAAAGATCAGGAGGGAGAGCATTCTAGGCATGGGGTTGTAGTTTGTCCTTCATTCTCAAAGAGGACCATGACACCATAGAGATGGTGGCATGACTTGCAATTGATTTTGATTTGAGGAAGGGAGGACTGTGCAAAGTCACTAGCCTCACTTTATTCTCCAGAGTCATCTGGGTTCAGTAGCCAGATATGGATCAGGGCAACAGGAGATGGCCCAGGATGCAGTGGGAGACCTTGACCCTTTTAAGCTAAAGTCTTTGAACAGCTGGTGAAAATGTCCAGAGTCTGGATGTGGAATTTCCTTAGGAGGCCAGTGCCACTAGATTGCAGAGTATATAAGGGGAGAAAAGTATAAGAAGACTGGAGTTTACAATCTAGCAGCCGGTTTGACATGCACCCAAATAACTACAATATCCAATAATGCATATTGAGAAGTACATAAGAGAAGTGTGAGGTAGTAAGAGAGGTCCAAGGGAAGGAGAGTCAACTGGTAGGTATCATCTCCATAGAAGCTTCCCTAGAAAAAAGAGACATTTGAGGTGGGCTTTAATGAGCCAGGGTAGTCCTTTCTAGGTGCAGTCAACAGTAAAGTCACAAAAGTAGGAAAGTTCAGGGCTTAGGCAGGTCATTAGGAACTGGTCCCATTTCTTTGAAATATTGAGTATGGGAAATATGAAAAAATATGAAAAAAATGAAAAAGATGGACTCAAGGAGTTCTCAGAGGTGAGGACCATTAAATGGTTTTGTTTACTGTTTTTGTAGCCATGACACTTAAAACAGTGGCCTTGTATATACTAGGCATTCAATAATGATTTGTTCAATCATAGAAAGTGATAGGAGTCCTTGTTTGTTCTTTTTAAATTGTTTTTGTCTTTATTAATTTGTTTGTTTAATTTTGGTTTACAAGATTCTGTTCCACAATCCCTTGAGTTTCAAATTTTCTCTCCTCCCTCCCCTGCCCTTTCCCCATGGAGGCATGCAATCAGGTATAGGATCTGAAAATACTTTCACATTAGATATTAGTCGGGTTATAAAGAAGGGTGTAATGGATGGAATGAACAATGGGAAAAAGGAAACCCAACCAAACAAGAAAAAGAAAGAGAGCAGGTTATTTGCTTCAGTCTGCATTCAAACTCTGTGCTTTCTAGTTCTTTCTCTGAATGTAGACATCTCTCTCAATCATGAGTTTTTTGGAGTTGTCTTATAACCCTGCATTGCTGAGAATAGTCCAGTCTATCAAAGCTGATCATCACCCATATATTATGTCTGTAAATTGTGTACAAATTTCTCCTAGTTCTGCTCTTCTCACTCAGTATGAGTTTGAATGTATTCTCTCCAGGTCAATATGAAGTCCATCTGCTCCTCATTTCTTATGCCACAATAGTATTCCATTACATTCATATACCACAACTTATTTAGCCATTCCCCAATTGATGAGCATCCCCTCAATTTCTAGGTTTTTGCCACCACAAAAAGAGCTGCTATAAATATTTTTGTACATATGGGTCTTCTTCCCACTTCTGTGGTCTCTTTGGGATGTAACCATAGAAGTGGTATTTCTGGGTCAAAGGGTATGAAATTATTTATAACTCTTTGTTTATAGTTCCAGATTGCTCTCCACAATGATTGACTCAGTTCACAACTCCACCAACGATGAATTAGTGTTCCAATTTTTCCACATCCTCTCCAGCATTTGTCATTTTCCTGTTTTGTCATATTAGCCAATCTTAGTGGTGAGATGTGGTACTTCAGAGTTGTTTTGATTTGCATTTCTCTAACCAACAGTGATTTAGAGCATTTTTTCATATGCTTATATAGATCAGATATCTTTAGATATCTTTAATTTCTTCCTCTGAAAACTGCCTATTCATATCCTTTGACCATTTATCAATTGGGGAATGACTTGTATTCTTATAGATTTGACTCAATTCTGTGTATATTTTAGAAATGAGGCCTTTATCAGAGACATTGGTTGTAAAAATTCGTTCCCAATTTTCCACTTCCCTATTCATCTTGGTTACACTGGCTTTCTTGTTTGTTCTTAAAGTAAGGAACATTGTTTCCCCAAAATAATTTCACAGGAGTCCTGAAACACACTTAGACCAGGAAAGACCTTCAGAGGTCACCTCGTCCCACACTCTTATTTTACGGATAAGGAAACTGAGATCTAGGGAGAGTAAGTGACTTGTATAAGGTCTTACTAGAGGTACTAAGTGTCAGAGGACAGATCTGGCCGTTCTTCTACCTCCAGTATCAGCTTTCTCTCTGCCGCCATTCCAAGTCTCCAATAGAGTCCTGAGAGTAAGTACAATCTGCTTTAGGTAACAATTGCCATTCTCAGAGATGAAATTCTTTGGAGTCTCCACTTTTTCCTCATTGATCTTATCCTACAGATTAGTGGCATGAAATTTTGTAATATTGCTTCACTATAAGTCATCAGTGGGCTTGCTTTATTTAGAAACCAGGGTAGTTGTTAACTGATCCAGCCTCATTTGATTCTTCCGTTTCCTATACAATTTGCAATAGGGTTACCATATGTTTCCATATCATGTACGTGACCAATGCCATAATTAGAAAGGTAGCAGCTGAAGGCAGAGCCAACCTGGACTCCAGGAAGGCAAAAGTCAGAGAAATTCTGTCTCCTTCATTAAAATAATTAGTTTAATGTGCATGAGGGAACTATGGCCAAGAAGGAGAATGACTCATGTTAATTTTTTTTAATTCAACCCAACATAAGTTTGTAGTAAAAGAGTTTATCTGCCATGACATTTTTCCTGAGTCACTGACCAAAGTGGTTACCATAGTAGGTTAGTAATGATTTCCAACACTGTTTTCTCCAAGATCAAAATACTCCTGAGTCTTAGAGTTTATCTGCAAAGCTGGGGAACCTGCAGCCTTAAGGCCACATGTGACCTTCTAGGTCCTTCAGTGCAGCCTTTTGACTAAATCCAAATTCAACATATTTGTTCTCTACAACTTGGCACAAGTCAAAAGGCTGCACTTAAGGACCTAGAAGGTCACATGTGGCCTTAAGGCTGCAGGTTCTCTACCCCTTCCTAGACCAAACCCTTATTTTATAGATGGGGAAACTGAAGAGCAGAGGAGTTTGGGGACTTGCCTAAGGTAATATAACTGATGATGATGATGATGATGATGATGATAGCATTTATATAGAACTGTAATATTTGCAAAGCACTGTACCTATGCTGTCTCATTTGATCCTAGCAACAGCCCTAAAAAGTAGATAGCTATTACTATTCACAATTTATAGACAAAACTGAGCCTTTGAGAAGTTAAGTGACTTACCCAAAGTCCCACTGCTAATAAATGGCAGAGGCTGAATTTGAACCCATGTTTCCTGAATGTGAGTCCAGCACTTTCCTCTGCACTAAATGCCTGGTCTAGCTCTAGTCAGGATCTAAAAATCTTGTCCTTTTTCAGTGAGGCAGGGAGCCTTCATGAAGAGTATGGCCCGAGAATCAGCAAAGTGGGCACTCAGCCACCTTGGCTCTTTTGGTATTGTTTTAGTAGCTGTGGGATTGTAAATGAGTTACTTCCTTTCTCTTGGACAGTTCCCATATCTATAAAAATAGAAAGTTTATATAAGGTGATTTTCAAGATCCCTTAAAGCTCTAACATCCTTTTATTCTAATTAAACAATTATCCTAATTTCTCCAATAGGCAGGGATTATGGAATTATGCAACAAAAGCTACAAAACCAGGGGTGGCTAGGTGGCATAATGGCCTTGGAGTCAGGAGGACCTGAGTTCAAATCCAGACTCAGACACTTCACACTTAGTAGCAGTGTGACCTTGTACAAGTTACTTAACCCCATTTGCCCTGTCCTCCCCCTCAAAAAAGCAAAAAAAAAAAAACCCCAAAGTTACAAAACTGTTCATATCCGGCTATTTCACTACTAAGACTGTACCATAAGGAGGTTATTGACAAGGGGAAAAGACTCATCCATAAAAAATTAATAAACAAACAAATATATGGATAAATAAAGATTCTAACTGGGAGAGGTTACAGAAGCAAAGAAAACTGAAAATGAGTTAAGTCTCCGATGATTGCAAAATGTCTAAAAGAACGTGAATATTTTCTTCATTCTTTTATTTCTTCACATAAGTTTTCTGTTTTGTCTTTGAATTCTTCATATTCATCTTTTTATGCCACAATAACATTCATACTTGACCCCAATATTAATTAAGAAAATAGAATCTTAGGATAATAGATCTAGAACTAGAAAGGACCTCAAAAGTCATCTAGTCCAAACTTCTCATTTTACAGATAAGGAAACTGAGGCCCAGGGAGCTTAAGTAAAATACTACGGGTAATATCATTGTGCCATAGGAAATGAGAAATGTGAAGAATGGAAAGCAAAATGGGAAGACTTACACGAAGTAATATAGAGTTAAGGATTACAACTTGGCATAAGTCAAAAGGCTGCACTTAAGGACCTAGAAGGTCACATGTGGCTAGCTGGTGACAGAAAGGGATAGCTGGTGGCACAATGTGTAGAGTGCTACACCTGGAGACAGGAAGTGCTAACTTCACATTGAGCCTCAGACACTTCCTAGTTGTGTGATGGTCCAGAGCATGTCACTTAACCTCTGTCTGACTCAGTTTCTTCATCTGTACAATAGGAATACTAACAGCCCCTACCTCCCAAAGGTGTTAGGAGAACAAAATAAGATAATAGTCATCAAGAATTTTGTAAATCCCAAAGTACTATATAAATGTTAGAATAAAAATATATATGAACTGATTGCCACTATGTAGTTAAAGACAGCAATTGAGTGAACAAAATCACATTCTTGCATGGGAAAAATATCAAAAGGGATCACAACATCCAAGAGGTTTTAGAGACAACTGTTTAAAAGTTAATATGTGTATACGAGTCTACAGACACATGTATAATTATTTATAATTTCTTAGTTTTTTTCCTCTTTTCTGTTCATTTTTCTGATTTTTTCTTATATTCTTGTTTTTGTAGTTGAGTAGTTGAACTTGTTAGTGGAAGCTAAAGTAAAATTTAGAAGAGGAGGAGGAAAGGGAAGGGAAAGGAAGAAGAGAAGGAAGAGGAGAAAAAGAAGGAAGAGGAGAGGAAGAAGAAGGAGAAGGGGAAGAAGGAGAAGGGGAAGAAGAAGAAGGACGAGGAGGAGGAGGAGGAGGAGGAGGAGGAGAAGGAAGGAAGGAAGGAAGGAAGGAAGGAAGGAAAGAAGAAAGGGAGGGAGGGAAGGGAGGGATGGAAGGGAGGGAGGGAGGGAAGGGAGGGAAGAACAATGGAAGGAACAATGGAAGGAACAATGGAAGGAAGGAACAACGGAAGGAAGGAACAAAGGAAGATATGGTGATAGGTGTTGGACCTCAGAAATTTTTTTTAAATGACCCAGTTCCCATGCTCAAGGAACATACAGTTTAGCAGAGGGGAAAGAGAGCAAAATACTGTCTGCTCATAGGAGTGGTCTAAAATGGGTTTCAGGTAGGGAGGGATCTCTTCTAGTAGGATAATTGGGGAAAACTTCAGAGGGGAGAGCTCACAATAGAGCTCAGCCATAAATGGAAAGATTTCAGCAGATAGAAGTGTCCATAAAAAGAATCTTTGGTAGAAAGGATGCATACCCATGATACAGTGGAAAAGAGTATGAACTCTGGATTCAGAGCACCTGACTTCAAACCCTACCTCTGATGTTTATTAGCTGGGTGACTGGACAAGTCACTTAGCCTAAGTTTCTTCTTCTGTAAAAAGAAGGGTTTGAACTAGATAACATCTGAAATCTTTTCTAGCTCTAGTTATGGTTCTATCCTAAGGTGGAATGTGATCCAATTCATGTAGAACAAGTGCAAAGGGAAATCATTTTTTTTTAAAAAGAGACTGGGAAAATAGGTTGTATTTAGCTTGTGGTGGTCCTAGAATGCCCAAATTAGGAACTTATATTTTATTGCTCAGGCATTTGTACTCCAGTAACGTTTTCGAGCAACCCAATCAGCTCCGAGTAGTAGTAAGATAACTTTGGCAGCTGTGCCAAAGATAAACTGATGAGGAAAGAGACTGATGGCCGTTACAATAGCTCAGGAAAGGAATAGATGATCTGGACCTGAACAAAAATGAGATGGATATTGCAGAAGGAAGACAGGATGTAAGACTGATAGGAAACTGGATATGGCAGGTGGGAGAGAGAGAGGGAAAAGTCAAAGATGATAGGTTTAGAGATTGGATAAATAAAAGATGATGGGGCCATCAAGAAAAATAGGAACGATAAGAGAAGAGACAGGTTTTAGTGGGGAAGGCAACAACTGAGTTAGTGGCAAAGACAACCTTTGGGTCCAGGTTATTCCCCTGAGTCTAGAGTTCTTTCCAGGATATCTCCCTCACTAATTACTCTTTTACCTCCCGTCACCTGCTCCCACACACATGCATATACGGAAACAAAAAAATAGAACCTCTCATTCAACAAGGTTTAATGCAAAGAAGTTTGGATTTGGAGTCAGAGCACCTGAGTTTGAATCCTGACTCTACTCCTTATTACCTGTATAAGGTTGGAAAGTTACTACCTACCTGCTGAAATCTTTCCCTTTAATCTGAGTTCTATTGTGACCTCATCCTGTCCTTATATTTCCCCTAATTGCCCAGTTAGAAGAGATCCTTCCTTGCTCTAATTCTTCTTTTGGTAATATGTGATGTCACAACTCCTTTGGGTCGAAGAATTCTCATTCCTAAAATGGAGAAGTTTGATTGGATAATCCTTAAGGTCCCCTTTAGCTCTAAATTCTCATGGTCATAACAGAAAAAAAGTCTTAAAAATAACAAAATGGTCTTTTACTTAAGGCTTGGGAG
This sequence comes from Pseudocheirus occidentalis, assembly GCA_028646575.1. Classification (NCBI taxonomy): domain Eukaryota; kingdom Metazoa; phylum Chordata; class Mammalia; order Diprotodontia; family Pseudocheiridae; genus Pseudocheirus; species Pseudocheirus occidentalis. The sequence continues at coordinate 157,560,592 of CM053601.1, forward strand.
TAAGAAAAGGTTGGTGCCTAAATTTTGTTTATTGGAACACTATAACTGGAACAAGCATTTATTTTCATTTCCTTAACTGTAAAGAGTTCTAATATTTGAGAAATCCTAGTTGCAAGTGACAAAAGATGGAGATACATACTAAGTACAACTACTATGTAGTCTATGGTATGTATTCAATAAAGGCAAATATCAAAAAAGTAGTGGAAAGAGTCTCATTGAGGAGATAAATGATCAAATAAGGAGATGGGCTGGTGAGAGCAAATGACAGCCCAATGTTCCGCTCTTACCCACAAAATAGTAAATACACCTAGGAAAAGACCTCTGTAACTTTGGATGGATTTTCTGTGGGGGATCTAAAGAAGCACATGGATAAGGAATTATATGAGGTAGGAAGTTACAAATTACATCAAAGAAAGGGAGACTGTCCATCCACAATAGATAGCATTTGTAAAGTTTGCAGAGAAGATTACAAATATCATTTCAGCTCATCCTCACAACCTTAGGCGCTAAATGCCATTCCCATTTTACAACTGGGGAAATTGAGGCAGAAAGGGGTTAAGTAATTTGTATAGGGTCACATAGCTAGTATATGTGTCTGAGGCAGGATTTGAATTCTAGTTTCTTAACTCCATGTCTAGCATTCTATCCACTGTGCCATTAGCTACCCCAAGATCCACAAGATGAAATATTAACTTATTACAGTAAAGCAACAGGTTGAACCATGATTTAACTTGCTCAAAGTATTCTCTCTCCCATTGGAATGTAAGTTCCTTGAAAGCAGGGACTGTCTTAGTTTTCTTGTTGCATTCCCCAGAATGAACAAATGTTTTTATTGATTCATTAATTCATCCCAGATTGACTTGAATTCTTCAATCAAATCAAGCCAACAAGCATTTATTAAGTGCTTTTTTGGCATGCAGTTTTTTTCCAATTTATTTATTTATTTTTAGTTTTCAGCATTCATTTCCACAAGATTTTGAGTTACAAATTTTCTCCTCGTCTTTCCCCTACCCCCACCCCAAGATAGGGAGCCTACCGAATACCCCTTCCTCTGATCTGTTCTCTCTTATATCCTCCCTCATTAACCCCTAACTTACTAGTAGGGAAAGATGGATTTCTATATCCCAGTGCCTGCAAATCTTATTTTCCAGTTTTATGCAGTTCTGATGCAAAGAAAGGCAAAAGACAATCCTCAGTCTAAAGGAGCTCATAACCTAATGGGGGAGAAAATATGCAAACAACTCTATATGAACAAGCTATATTCAGAATAAATTGGAGCTATTTTGAGAGGAAGACACCATGATTAAGGAAGGATGGGCAAGCACTTCCTGAAGAAGTTTGGGCTTTAGCTGAGGCTTGAGAGGGGCAAGGGATGCCATGAAGTTGAATTAAGGGAAAGTGGCATAGGGGACAGCCAATGCAAAGTCCTGGAGGTGGGAGATGGAGTATTTTGTTTGAGGAACATCAAGGCCAGAGGTATCAAACACTCAGCCTGCAGGTCCCCTGCTACCAGAGAAACTCCCCAATGCAGGAGAAGCAGATTAAAAATAATTGGGGGATTTTTAACAAAATGAATAAAAATACAATAAAACATAAATAATACTACATTTTAAACCAAAGTCATTATGCTGCCCTCAAGGATCCTTATATGTAGAATAGTGATTCCCATTTCTATTCGAGTTTGTAAACATTAATCATGGCCATTTTTCTTTGGGCTCAGAAATGTGGCTTATTAGAAAGAACACAAGTCAGTAATCATGAGATCTAAATCCTAGCTCTGTGTCTTATTAGTTTTATCACCCTGAGAAAGATATATAACCTCTCAAAATCTCAATTTCCTCATCAGTAAAATGACTGAAAGGAATCTTGAACCTCAAAGGGTTGTTAGGAGAAAAGAACTTTTAAAATCTTATTGGACTATAGAAATATAAGCTATGTGTATTATTGTTCTGACAGGTTCTAGTTTTTCTAACATTGTGGTGTGTAACACAGGTGATGACTGTTCTAATTTCAACAGGAAGCAAATATTTTGGAATCACTCATCCTGTGAATGTAATTCATCAGATCCTGGATTTTCCAGTATATTCAGTTCAGGAAACGAGGAAGGAAATCAGTTCGGCTAGATTCAGCTCAACTGACATTTCTTAGTACTGAGGGTATAGCTGTGACAAGTTTACTAGCTGCCTACTCCCAAAGCAGGTATTAGTCAAGAGTGAATGAAATTTCTTTCAAAGGCAAGCAAGACCCTGGTATCTGAGTCATTGTCAGGGAAAGATGCTATGCCATACACTTTAAATCCCCATTGTTCATCAGTCTTCTTAGTGTAATCCCTGAAAATGAAATATTGTTTTTCTCCATGAAGCATTACAGAAACTGTGTTAACTCACAGATTAGGGGTTTATGTGTAGGATTTTTTTTTCTCCTCTGAGCACACGTTGCTGTCCTATTTATTTATTCATTGATGTATAACAAGCAACAAACATTTCCAAAGACTGGAATTTCCCAGTTCTTCTTATCTGATCCTGGAAGTTCTCGATGAATATTAAGTGACTATCCTCAAGAACGTTAAATGAGTGTCATTGTTCTTCTTAAGTAGTTTATTGAGGGTCACCCAGTGAAAGACTCTAGAGAAAGGCAGCAAGGAATAGTTCACACATCAGTGGGAATTACAGGTTTCTCATATGGGGATTAGGATATATCGACTTCTGTGTTTTGTCTACTCTCTAGGGCATAAGACTTACTGTGAGCGACTTTCTAAAAAGAAAATCAAACTTAAAAAGGTTGTCATGCTTGGGATTTATTGGAAATGCAAGCTACTAACTCTTCGTGAAACCTAGTAGGAGAATCTAGAGGGATGGTTACGGTGAGATTAGGTGGCTAGCCTATGATCTCACCCCCCTCCCCCAATCCCCTACCCCCAGCCATACACGCATTCTTCCCCTTTATGATGATTCTGACTCTGGGCCCTAGTCCCTTCAAATAAGCCCCTTTGGCATGCCAGCTATATGCCACACCAGAAGCTTGGTGCTGAGAACAAACAAAAATAAAAGAACGATTCCTGTCCTCAATTTACCAACAAGGATTTGAATAGAATGGACACAGGAAGTAAACCTGTGATTTCATTGGTATAGGGAATTTCCAGGTGAGGAAATTTCCTTATACCAATGCAACTTGATAGTCTTCTACAGTTGTCTAGATCACAGAGAGGTTAGGTGACTTGCCCTGGGTTACACAGCCAGGCAGGATTTGAACTCAGGCTTAAGATTCTAAGGGCTACTCTCTATCCACTGGACCCTGTTGCCTCTCCGACATTTATGAATTCTGTGACTAATCACTTCTCTCGTCCGCCTCAGTTTGCTCATATGCAAAATGAAAATAATAATAGCACCTACTTCCCAGGATTGATATGAGGACAAAATAAGGTGATACACCTGAAAAGACCTACGTAAATGTCAGTTGTTATATGCTCGCCGTTAAACCTCATCCATTCGGTCTAGTCTGCAGACTGCTCTCTTCAAGCCAGAGTGGTGTTGGCAAGGGATCAATTTGGGGCTGGGTATTTCCACCCTGGCACATACAAGACCCTTAATAAATGCTTGTCTATTGATTGACAGGTCAGTCAGTCAATAAACACTTCCTAGGCGGCTACTGTATGTCAGGTACCGGGCTGGATCCTACAGTCTCATAAAGCAAAGACCATCCTGGGGGCAGAGATGATGGAGAGGGTAACCCGGCGCAGAGGATTTGGGTTCAGTCCCCACTGCAGTGACCTTAGGAAGGCCTCAGTTTCCCCTCCTGGAAAATAACCGAGGTACACTAGACTAGACCAGGACCCGGTTCTATAACCTCCGATGCTAGGAGGCTGAAGCAAAGAGGATGCCTAGGAGGAGCATGAGACGCCTCGCCCAGCCCCGCCCCGCCCCGCCCCGCCAAAGGACTACACCAACCGGAGAGGCCTCGGCAGGGCGAGGCCCCGCCCCTCGTAGCGGATTGGTGGAACCACGCCTTGATTGGCGGGCGGTTCGAGGAGCAGGAAGCGGTCGCGGCGCTGACAGGGGCAGGAAGTGGGCGGTGGTGGCGGCGGCCGCGGGGGCAGCGGAGGATTGTAGAGGAGCGGGAGGCGGCGGTGGCGCGTCCGGGACGGAGCCGGGATCGAAGTTTCCCGGCCGGGGCCCGCGTGGAGACGGAGATGGACTGGTCCGGGCCGAGCTCCCAGGTGAGAGCGGCGGCCGCGGCCGGGCGAACGGGGAGCCGGGCCGAGGCTCGGGTGCGAGGTGGCCGGGGGAGCCCAGGGTCGCAGCCCTGATGCCCGGCGGGCACGGGGACCGCTCCCCCGACCCGCACCTCCCGCCTCTTCCCCTTCCTCAAGGTTGAGGGGCGTGGGGTCGGAGGCGGCCCGGGGTCCGAATCCCACGGTCCTCGCTGACAAGTCGCGTCTCCCAGGGCCTCAGTTTCCTCACCTGTAAAATGAGACTGGAGGGAGGGGAATGGATTCGATGCGCCCCCCCCCCCAACCCCCAGGATCCTTTCAACCCTGGACCTCCGTTCCCATGATGTTCCGTGTGGAAAGTAGGGAAAACCGCGTAACCTTCCCGGGCCTCAGTTTCCCCACCTGTAAGATGAGAAGGTGGGACCAAGTGTCCGCCGAGGTCCTTTCCAAGCCTAGCTCTGAGACTATGGCCCTCTCTGTGGCTTCTGGGGAAAGTCAATTCATGGGGGTCTCAGTTTTCTCACATATGAAATGAGCTGTCTTCAGGAGCCCCGTCAGGATCTGATGTAGATCCTGGGGGTTCTCTGAGCGTAGTTCAGCCCCTCCCCTTTTTGAGAGGAGAAAATAGTGGGGGACTCGTTCTGGGTCACATGGTGACAGTGTCACGTCGTGGGGAGAAGGAGCTGGGGGGGGATGGAGAGGTGAAGGCAGAGGTCTGGGAAGGGGATGCTGAGGATGCTTGGGGTCAGTAAGTGAGGAAGGGGCTGGAGACGAAGGCATGGGCTTGTGGAAGGAAAGGCGGAAGAGAGTGGGGGTGGGGAGACAGACTTGAACAAGTTTCAGGGCAATGGGGATGAAGATTCCAGGGCTACACTGATAGGAGCATAATGTTCTGACCCAGGGAGGCGGGTGATTATAGGGTCATGGATATGTGGATCTCCGACTGTGGTCACCCAATCCATTTTCCTCATCTTGTAGAGAAGGAAACAGAGAAGTGAAATTAATTTACCCAATATCACACAGTAAAAGTGGTGCATCTTGGGAGAAAGGGGTGGGGTAGGGAAATGGGGGTGTGAAGGAAGGAAAAAGAAACGAAAGGGGCAGGTAGATGGGAAGGAAAGGTTTAGGAGAAGGGGATATGGGAAAAAATGGAGGAGAAAAAGGAATGAGTTGTTTAGGGTATTAGGGATGGGCTGTATTAATAGAGGTATTCATAGCCTTGGAGGTGTTGAAATGACTTGAGCCGAATCACAGTGGTAAAAAACCCCAAGAGCTGGACTTTGACCCAAGTTCTCTAACTTCAAATGTAGTTTTCTTCCACTGCACCTGTTCTCTGCCTTGTTCAGACCACATCAGAAATAATCAGTCCAAGGGTCGATTTTCATCTTTTAGGGAGGACGTTTGCCGACTGGAACATTGCAGAGTAAGGCTACCATGTTTTACAGTGATCACTTCCAAAAACTGATTATGTTTAGTCTTCAGAAGACTTGAGGGGATGGAAAAGCTTTTTTTAAGTATTGGAAGAATTGTCAGATAGAAAAGGCACTAGATTTCTTACTTTGCCCCAGTGAGACTTAGATGAGATTAAAGTGGTAGAAAGGCAGATTTAGGCTTAATATAAAGAGGGTTTTTTTGTTTTTTGTTTTTCCTCCTTATCACTTTGATGCTGTTGCAAAATGTAATGAGCTATCCTGGGAAACAGTGAGTTCCTCATTGCTGAAGATAGTTTGAGGTTATTGTAAAAGGAATTTCTCTTCAAGTAGAAGTCCAGCTAGCTGGTCTTTGAGGTCCCTTTCAACTTTGAGTTTCTATTGATTCTGATTGAGTAAAAGAATGATATTAAAGAATGACTAAAAGTTAGATATTACTACATTGCAGGGGCTTGGAAGAGCCTGGAGAGAGGGGACAGTTAGAGAGCCTAGATGGGTAATTTAGTTGGGGAAGAGAAAAAAAATTGGGGAACAGGGGCAAGTGAATGGAGGAAAAAGATAAATGGGAATGGGAGAGGAAGTTGAAGGGGGGAAGGATTGGGGAAAATCTACAGTGATAGATAAACAATGATTGAGAAAAATCTGAGGGCCAGGGTAGCCCTCCCGCTTCTGCCCCCATGCACTTAGGTGCCAACTAATGTTTGTGTTGTTGTGGTTTTGTTTTGTTTTTCCCTCTAGACCAGGTAGAAATGGAAGAAATGGAGGCTTTGCCGGCTGAGCAGGAGGGAAAGATTAGAGAGACTTCCTCAGAGGAGGTGTTAGGTTACTTAGTGGACCATTCACCTTGACCTTGAATCTTTTGAAACAGCTCTAATTGATTCCACTCCCCTGGGAGAGGCTTTTTTTTTTTTCTTTCTTTGCATGTTTTTTTTTTTCCCAGTTCTGGTTTAGAGTCCTTTTACCTTTGCTTGTTTATTTGTCCTGTGTCTCATGTTTTCTTTTTCTTCTTCTCAGGTAGTTATTTTGCTTTTGTTTCATCTATTTGTCTATTTATTTTTAGCCATCATTCACTTTTATAAGATTTTTAGTTGTAAATTTTCTCCCCCTTTTTTCTCTCTCCCCTCCCCAAGATGGCATGCAAATTAATATAGGCTCCATATGTACAGTCATATTAAACATATTTACACATTAGTCATATTGGAAAGAATTAGAACCAAAGGGGAAAACCAGGAGAAAGAAAAAACAACAATAAAAAGGAAATAGTATGTTTTGATCTGCATTCAGACTCCATAGTTCTTTCTCATGCACTTATTTTGAAGGTGGGTTCAAGTGAGGAGGAAACAAATGTAGAGAAATGTAAAGGTGTGAATATATCTGTTAATTCAGTCAGGAAAGCAGTCAGCCAACTAAGATTTATAGACAGAGAAAGGGTTCTGCAAAGATGTTCCACCTTCAAATGGAAATTTGCTGATAATGGTGTTGTGTTGTTGTGTTGTGTCTTCCTTTAGCTCTCTGGGATGTTGAGGAAATGTCATTTGTAACTTTTATTTATTCAGAAAAGGCGTGAAAGAATTCTTTTCTACTTGTAATTATTTGGGAACTGGGAAGGAAGGCACTGGAAACTTGGGCATGTAACTGTAGTTGTTTTGGCTAAAAGGGTGTGGAATCTTTTAATGACCACTTGTTAGGGCCTTAGGTCTAATTCCCTTAATCAAAGCAGCTGCAGATGATGGTTCTGTGTTGAATTAATGCCCAGAATAACATTACCATATTTATCTTCCCCTTAGAAGAATTCTTTTAGTGTTTTGACCAGGTTGTATTTACTTAGTGAGAGATAAGTTGGATATCCTTGACGACTCCAAGGATAGACCCATTTAATTCTAAGTTATTTTTGTTCTTGTAGTTTATTGTACTTTTCCCCCTCTCCTTTGATAGTCCCCTTCACTCATTTCAATTTATTAAGCACCAGGCACACATCTTATTTGCTGGAATTACTGTGAAAAAAATAAAAGTTTTTCACCTCAAGCACCTATATTCTATTTTTAAGCACCTATATTCTTTAGAGAGAAACTTACATAGACAATTAAATATAAAATACCTACCAAGTAATTTCTGGGGGAAATGCTTGGGAAGGGCAAGAAAAGTTTCCTAAGGGAGAAAGCACTTGAACTGAGCTTTGTATGATGTTAAGGATTCTAAGAGGCACAAGTAAAGAGGAAATATTTTCCAAGCATAGAAGACATAACCTGTCGAAGGCACAAAAATGGGAGAAGGATGGGATGCCAAGTATAGCAAACAAGACAGCTGGGTTGGAATGTAGTGGACATGAAGGAGGGAAATAGGTCATGAGCCTTGCAAAGTGGACTAGAGTCAGATGGTGAAGGGCTTTAAGGTTGTAACTTATCTTAGAGGCAAGTGGGAATGACTAGAACCGATTGAGCTGGGGAGTGACAGAGCTACACTTAGGGAGTATCACTTTGGCAGCTGTGTGGAGTACAGTTTCTTTCCTGAGTTCCAATACTGAATCACAGGCTACCTATTGGATATTTCAAGCTAGGTGTCTCGTGGACATCTGTGCAAAATAGTTTGAAACAGAGCGTAGTCATTCCTCCAAAACCTAACACTTTCCCAAACATTTGTATTTCTGTCAAGTGTACCACCACCCTGTTCCAGTTACCCAGATTCACAACTTTGGCATTGTCTTTGATGTCTTACCCTCTCTCACCTCAAATATCCATTCAGTTAAGAAGTCTTAACTTTTGTCTCTCTACATCTCTTGATCTGACCTCTCCTCTCTAGTGGCCACAGTGGCCACCATCCTAGTTCAGGTCCGGGTTGCCTCTCTTCTGGACTGCTATAGTAGCCCTGTTGCTCTCCTTCCTCAGATCTCTCTATGCATCATTCTCCAGTCATCTTCTACATATTTGCTCTAAAACAGATAGGACCATATCTTTCCCCTGCTCAGTAAATTCCAGGTGCTACCTATCACCTCTAAAATAAAATATAAAATGTAAACTCTTCTGTTTGTCATTTAAAACCTTTTACAACTTGAATCCAAGCTACCTTTCCAGTTTTATCACTTCTTTTCCTGCACTGTAGAAACAGCCAACCTGCCTTTTTTTCTGTTTCTCACATAACATATTTTATCAGCTGTCACTCTTGCTTTTTACTGGCTCTCCCCCTTGCTTGGAATGAATCCTTCCTTACCTCCACCTCTCAGAAAGTTTCTTTCCTTTGAGAATTAGCTCAAGCATCACCATCGACGTGAAGACGTTTTTGATTCCTTAGCTTCTGGTGTCAACCTCTGAAAATTATATGCTTATTTATGTATATATTGTCTGTCATCTCCCCACTAAAAATGTGTGATCCATTAGGTCAAGGACTGTTTGATTTTTATTTTTGAATCTGCGGTACCTGTCACTTAGTTGGTGATTGACTGATACACTGAAGAGAAGAGAAATTTGAGTCAGAGAATCCAGTTAAGAGGTTTTTATTCTTATTTTTAAAATTATCTTCATTTATTTGAATGTTTCCCAATTATATCTAAATTTTTTAACAATAATTTTTTAATATTTTTAAAACAATTTTTTAATTTTTAATTTTTTGCTTTTTTTTGGGGGGGGGAGGTATGTCAGTTGGGGTTAAGTGACTTGCCCAAGGTCACAGGGCTAGTAAGTGTGTCTGTCAAGTGTCTGATCCCACATTTGAACTCAGATCGTCCTGACTCCAGGGCCCCTACTCTATTCATTGCGCCACCTAGCTTGCACCTAACAATAACTGAAAACATTTTTGAGCTCTAAATTCTTTCCTTCCCTCCTGTCCCTTCCGCTCCCCCTTTTTGAGAAGACAAGTGGTTTGATATTGATTATACATGTAAGATCATGCAAAATGTATTTCCATATTAGCCATGTTGCAAAAAACCCACAAATAAAACAATAAAAATAAAGGTTTAAAAAATTAGACATCAGTTCAGAATTTATCAGTTCTCTCTCTGGATGTGGGTTGCATTTTTCATGATGGGTTCTTTGGAATTATCTTGGATCATCGTCTTGATTAGAGTAGCCAAGTCTTTTCCAGTTGATAATTGTTACATTATTGCTATTACTATGTACAATGTTCTCCCAATTCTGCTCACTTCACTTTGTATTAGTTCGTATAAGTCTTCCCATGTTTTTTCTGAAACCGTCGTGCTCATCATTTCTTATAGTACAGTGGCAGTATATCGCAATCATATACTACAAGGTGTTTAGCTGTTCCCCAATTGACGGACAGCCCCTCAATTTCTAGCAATTTTTTGCCATCACAAAAAGAGCTACTTTAAAAAATTTTATACAAATAGGTCCTTTTTCCTTTTCTTTGATTTGTCTTTGGAATACTGACCTAGCTGTGGTTTTGTTAGGTTAAAGGGTACGTACATTATAGCTTTTTGGGCATAATTGCTCTTCAGAATGGTTGGACTAATTTACAATTCTACCAACAGTGTATTAGTGTCCTTATTTTTCCATATCCCCTCTAGCATTTGACATTTTCTTTTTGTATGTGTGTGTCCTGTTAGCCAATCTGATACGTGTGAGGTAGTATCTCAAAGTTGTTTTAATTTGAAGCTTTCTCATCAGTAGTGATTTAGAGTATTTTTTCCATGTGACTATTGAGAGCTTTGAATTCTTCTCAAAACTGCCTGCTTATGTCTTGTGGCCATTTATCATTTAGGGAATGGCTCTTTTTTTTTTTATAAATTTGACATAGTTCCCCAAATATTTGAGAAATGAGACCTTTATCAAAGAGACTTGCTGCAAAAAAAATCCCTTAGTTTCCTTTTAATTTGGGGTACATTGGTTTTTTTGTGCAAAAGCTTTTTAAATTCATATGATGAAAATTCTTTATTTTACTTCTTTTAATCCCCTTTATCCTGTTTAGACATACATTCTCCCCTTAACTGTAGATCTGACAGTACATTTTTCTGTGTCCCCCTAATTTACTTATGATATCACCCCTATATATATCTATCCATTTTGACCTTATCTTGGCATGCTGTGTGAGATATTGTTGGTCTATGCCTAGTTTCTGCCAAACTGCTTTCCAGTTTTCCCAGTAATCTTTGTCAGATGGTGAGCTCTTATCCCCAAAACTTTGATATCAATACTAGATTACTATGATCTTTTGTTATCGTGTATTACCTTAGCTTAAAAAGGCCAAGGTCTCCTGCTGCATCCAGGGCCATCCCCAGTCGTCCTGATCTGTATCTTACCACTGAACCCAGATGGGTTTGGAGGAGAAGGTGTCATGGTCCTCTTCAAGAATGAAGGACAGACAACACCACCGCCACAATTGTGTACCTAATCTTCTCCATTGATTTACCGCTCTATTTCTTAGCCAATACCAGATTGTTTTGATGTTTACCCCTTTGTACTATAGTTTGGAATCTGGAATTATTAGGCTACTTCCTTTCACATTTTTTTTTCATTGATTCCCTTGATTAATTTTGTTACTATTTTTTCTAGCTCTATAAAATAATTTTTGGGTAGTTTGATTAGTATGGCTCTGAAAAAGTAAATTTACTTAGAATTCTCATTTTTATTATATTGACTCAGACTATCCACAAGCAATTAACATTTCTCTATTTGTTTACATCATCTTTATTTGTGAGAAAAGTGTTTTATAATTGTGTTCATATAACTCCTGGGTTGATCTTGGCAAGATACTCTCTCAAATAGTTTATATATAGTCTGCATTTATTTTAAATAGAATTTCACTGTCTCTTCCTGCTGGATTTTGTTGGTATTATATAGAAATGCTGATGATTTTTGTGAGATTATTTTATATCCTGCCACTTTGCTGAAGCTGTTCATTGTTTCAACTAGCTGATTCTCTAGGATTCTCTAATATACTGTCATATCATCAGCATAGTGATCATTTTGTTTTCTTGTTGTCTGTTTTTATTCCTTCAGTTTTCTTTTCTTATTGCTATAGAAAGCATTTTTAGTATAATACTGAATAATAGTAGTGATAATGTACCTCCATGCTTCATTCTTATTCTTTTGAGAAGGATTTAAGTTTATTGTTTTAAGAAAACCTTCATTGATTCCTATGCTTTCTAGTGTTTTTAATAGAAATGGCCTTTTATCAAAGGCTTTTCCTGCATCTATTGATATAATCATGATCTTTGTAGTTTTTGTTATTGATATGGTCAGTTATGCTGAGGGATTTCTTGGTACTGAACCAGCCTAATGTTCCTGGTGTAAATCACACCTGGTCATAGTGTGTGATCTTTGTGACATATTGCTGTTATCTCCTTGCTAGTGTTTTATTTAAAATTTAGGTGTCAGTATTCATTAGGGAAGTTGGCTTGTAGTTTTCTTTCTCTGTATTTGCTCTTTTTGGTTTAGATTTCAAAACTGAATTTGTGTCATAAACATAATTTAGCAGGACTTCTTTACCTATTTTTTCAAATAATTTGTATACTATTGGGATGAATTGTTCCTTAAATGTTTGGTATAATTCACTTGTGAATCCATCTTCTGATCCTGGAGATTTTTGCTTAGGGGTGTTCATTGATGGCTTGTTCCATTTCTTTTTCTAAGATAGGGTTATTTTTAAATATTCAATTTCCTCTTCTTATAATCTGAGCAGTTTATATTTTGATAAATATTCATCCATTTCACTTCGATGGTCAGTTTTGCTGACATATAATTGGACAGAATAAGTCCTAATAATTGCTTCAATTCCATCTTCATTTGTGGTGCATTCACCCTTTTCATGTTTGATATTAGGAATTTAGCTTTCTTCTTTGTTTATTAAAAATAAAATTAAATAATGGTTTATTTTTTTAATGTATTCCCCCTCCCCATAAAAACCAGCTCCTGGCTTTATTTATTAGTTCATTGGGTATTTTTACTTTAAATTTTATTAATTTCTCCTTTGATTTTTCAAGTTTTCCATTTTGGTTTTTAATTGGGGCATTTAAAATTTGTTCTTTTCTAGTCTCTTTTCAGTTGTGTACCTAATTCGTTCATCTTCTCTTTCTCTCATTTATTGATGTCTTCATTTACAGATATAAATCTCCTAGGTACTGCTTTGGCTGCATTCCACAAATTTTAGAATGTAGTTTTATTGTCTTTAATGAAATTATTGATTGTTTCTATGATTTGTTCCTTCACTCACTCATTCTTTAGGATTACATCATTTAGTTTCCAATTAGCTTTTAATCTATGCTTCCACAACCCTTTATTAAATGTCATTTTAATGCATCATAGTCTAAGTAGAATGCCTTTAATATTTCTACTTTTGGTTGTGAAGTTTTTATGCCCTAAGCACACGATCAGTTTTTGTGAAGCTGCCATAGATAGCTAAGAAAAAAGGTGTACTCTTTTCTATCCCCAATCAGTTTTCTCCAGAGGTCTCTCTTGTCTAACTTTTCTACGTTTCTATTCATCTCCTTGATTTCTTTCTTATTTGTTTTATGTTTAGATTTATGTAGTTAAGAGAGGGAAAGTTGAGATTCTCCACTAACATAATTTTGCTATTTTTTCCTGTAATTCATTTAACTTTTTCTTTAAGAATTTTGATTCATTGACATTTGGTACACATGTGTTTAGTATTGATATTATATCATTGTCTGTGGTTCAACATCCCCTCCCACGGTTGTCATTTTCCATTTTTTGTCATATTAGTCAATTGGATAAGTATGAGATGATACCCCAGAGTTTTAATTAGTTTGCATTTCTCTAATCAATGCTGATTTGGAGCATTTTTTTCAATAACCATAGTTAGCTTTGATTTCTTTTTCTGAAAACTGCCTGTTCATATCCTTTGATCATTTATGAACTAGGGAATGGCTCTTATTTTTATAAATTTGACTCAGTTCCCTATATATTTGAGAAATGAGGCCTTTATCAGAGAAACTTGCTGCAAAAAAAATTTTTCCCCACCTTCCTGTTTTCCTTCTAATTTTGGCTACATTGGTTTTGTTTGTGCAAAAGCTTTTTAAATTCATGTAATCAAAATTTCTCTTTTACTTCCTATAATCCCCTTTATTTCATTCTTAGACATAAATGTTTCCCTCATCCATAGATCTGATAGATACCTTTTTTTTCCTATATTTTCCTAATTTACTTGTAATATCATCCTATATGTCTAAATCATTTATCCATTTTGATCTTATCTTGGTATCCTGTGTGAGATGGTCCTTAGTTTCTGCCAAACTACTTTACAGTTTCGTCAGCAATCTTTGTCAGATAGTGATTTTCTTTCCCAAAATCTTGGATCTTTGTGGTTATTTACTACTGCGTATTGTGTACCTAATGTATTCCATTGATCCACCACTCTTGTTTCTTAGCCAATACCAGGTTGGTTTGATAATTCCCACTTTGTGATATAGTTTGAGATTTGGTACTGCTAATCCACTTTCCTTCACATTTTTTTCATTGATTCCCTTGATATTCTTGACCTTTTGTTCTTCCAGATTGCTTATCCTTTTTAATTAGGCCTATTTTTGCCTTTGCTTTGTTTGAGATCATGATTGCCACCCCTGCCTTTTTAACTTCAGCTGAAGCATAATAGATTCTGGTCTAGTCCTCTTGCCACCTCCCCCATTTTTTAAAACTGTGTGTGTTTCTGTTTTATTATTATTATTATTATTATTTTGCTTTTTGGAGGACAATTGGGGTTAAGTGACTTGCCCAAAGTCACACAGCTACTAAGTGTGTCAAGTCTCTGAGGCCACATTTGAACTCAGGTCCTCCTGACTCCAGGACTGGTGCTCTATTCACTGCACCACCTAGCCGCCCCTGTGTGTCTGTTTTAAGTTTGTTTCTTGTAAACAATGCATTGTTGGATTTTCATTTCTTTTTTTTTTTTGGAGGGGGGAATGCAGGGCAACTGGAGTTAAGTGACTTGCCCAAAGTCATGAGGCTAGTAAGTGTTAAGTGTCTGAGTCTGGATTTGAACTCAGGTCCTCCTGTTTTGGGGGCTGACGCTGTATTCACTGCACCACCTGGCTGCCTGGGATTTTCATTTCTAATCTATTCTGCAATTCGTTTCTGTTTTATGAATAATTTATAACATTTGTATTCATAATTATGATTACTAACTGTATATTTCCCTCCATCCTACTTTCTTCTGTTTATCCTTCTCTCTTTTTGTCCTGTCCTTCCTCTAAAGTTTGTGTTGCTTCTGACCACTGCCTTCTTTTCTCTTCAACCATTTTATCACCACATCTACCACCCCCTTACTCTTTACCCCCTTCCTCTTCTACTTTCCTGTTGGGTAAAATAGATATCGATTACTATTTGAGTGTGTATATATATTTGCCCTTTTCTTAACCAATTTAGATGTGATATTCAAGCATTGCCTGCCCCTGGCCACAGCATTTTCCATTCCACTATAAAAGCTCTTCCTTTTGCACTTCTTTTTTTGTGAGATAATCTTCCCCATTCTTCTTCTCTCTTCCCCCTTCTCCCAGGGCATTCCTCTTTCTTATTTCTCCATTTTTCACATGATCCTAACCTAATTGACTCATTCCTGTACCTATTTTCTATGTATAATCCTTTTATTTGTCCTAATACTGATAAAATTCTTAAGCTACATGTATCATCTTTCCATTTAGAAAGGTGAACAGTTTAACCTTATTAAGTTCCTTTTGATTTCTGTTTCATGCTTACCTTTTAATTAGATTTTTTTAGTTTTTTTTTTTTATCAGGGATGCTTAAAAGTCTTCTATTTCATTACATGTCCATTTTTTTCCCTTGAAGAATTCTACTCAGTTTTGCCAGGTGGGTTATTTTTGGATTGTAATTCCAGCTCCTTTGCCTTCTGCAATATCATATTCCAAGTCCTCTGCTCCTTTAATGTGCTAACTGCTAAATCTTGTGTGATCCTGATTGCACTTGAATGTTTTCTTTTCTTGCTGCTTGTAGATTTTCTCTTTAACGTGGAAGCCCTGGATTTTGGCCATAATATTTCTGGGAGTTTTCATTTTGGGATGTCTCTTAAGTGGTGGTTGGGAGATTCTTTCTATTTCTATTTTATACTCTGGTTCTAGGAAATCAGGGCAGTTTTCCTTGATAATTTCTTGAGATACAATGTCTAAATTCTTTCTCTGATGATGGTTTTCAGGTAAGTTAATAATTTTTCAATTATTTTTTCTTCAATATATGTTCCAGAAGTCCATGAACTTGTTTTCTTTGTGTTTAGTACTTTTATAACTGTGTAGTAATAGAATTGGTTTCCTTTTTAATGCTCTGTATCTTATTTTATCCATTTTAAAACATTCTTCTGGAAGGGATCCATAAGCTTTACTAAGCTGCACAAAGAGGCCATGACACAAAGAAGGTTAAGAACTCCTGTTCCAAACTCAGTCTCTCCAGCTTATTTCATAGTATTATCTACAAATGCTTCAGGCAAATTGCTCAGATTTTTATTCCTTATATTCGTTATGTACTTTTCTTCTTATCCCTTTTCTCATATTGTACCCCCAACGTTGGAATGTTCTCCACCCTGTCTTTACCTGTTAAATTTCTACTCACCTTATAAAGTTGCCTTCTTTGGAGACTTCTTTGATTCTTCTTTGTCAATAAAAACTTCCCTATTCCCATCCCTTGATCTAATGTAGAATTTCCTTTTTTCCTCTTTAAATATATTTGTCATTCAATATATTTTATGTCTTAGAATTCCTGAGTCATAGGATTTCAGAACTGGAAAGGACCTTGAAGTTTAGCCCAATCTCTCCCTGTACAACAGATTACCTTGTACAACATTCTGACCAGTATTCATCCCCTTTCTGCTTGAAGAGCTTCAGTCATAGGACAATTGCTGGTCCATTGCATGCTTGACCCAAAGCACTGCCTGATATTCTGATATTACACTGCTCAATTTATGGAAGTCATTCTCCTCAGCCCATTCCTGACCATAGTATGTCCTCTCACAGTTTTAAGCATTCTGATGGGAGTTTTGCAAATCTCTAGCAGATTTTAGCCTACACACATTTAATTGTGTTAAAGTTACACTTAGGAATAGAAAATGTTAGCTAACATTGTGCTTGTCCTTAAATTGCCTACCAATCTAGGGGAGGCAAAACATGAATATATGAAGAAATGAGAGAATAATTGAAAAGCATTCAATAGCAAGAGAGTGATTTGCAGGCAGTATTTTAATAGAGACTTAGGCTATTTTTTTTCCTATGGTGGGAGTGAAAGATCAGTTTTTTTCACCAAAGGCTTTTTATGTGACCATGGTCAGTCAAATGTTAACTTCCATACTTGTGATTAGGAGTGAGCTTTTTGTGACAAAAGTACTTGTTGCAAAGCCCAGTAGAGAGTTATCTTCACCCAAGAGTTTTAGGTTTCATATTCTCCATGATATGCCATGTGCAAATATAGTATAAATATTAACTGAGTCCAATAATTATAATGCAGCATAAATTACGATAAGAACACAAAAGAACTAGAAAGTGTTGTTTGAAGTTCATGGAAGGAAAGACCATTTATGACTAAGAGGATTGGGTGAAGATTTGAGCTAGACCTTGGAGGATGAGGAGAATATTTCTGCAGCATTGTAAAGTTTACAAAGCACTCCTCGTACAGCATTTCATTTGATCCTCATGCCAGTCCTGTGAGGTAGGTACAATGGTTGTTATTATCTCATTTTACAGATGAGGTTCAAGTAAGTTCACTGACTTGCCTATTGTCACGTAGCTTTTGATCTTCAGAGGCAAGGTTTATACCCAGGTCTCTCATGACTCCACAAGTCCAGCACTCTTTCCGTTCTACCACATTGCCTTTGTAAAACTTCATCTGGTAGAGGTTGGGGAATGCTGGGGGAGTGCCATTCTGGGTATGTTTGATCAAAGGATACCTCCGGATTTGTACAAAGGATGACTAATAGTCCAGTGTAATGTATTTTTAAGGGAGTAGTGTGAGATGAAGATGAAAAGAAAGGTAGACACCACACCGTGGTGGAACTTGAATACTAAGCTAAAGAATTTTAACTTAACTCAGTATATAGTAGGGAGCCATTGAAGAATTTTGAGCAGTGAAATGATGACATCAGATCTGTGCATGGAAAAAGTCATCCTGACAGTGTGAAGGATGAATTGCAGTAGTGATAGGAAGTTTCAAGGTAATTTAGGTGTTGTAATAGCCCAGACACGGAGGCCTCTACTAGAATGGCAACTGTGGTTAAAAAAAAAAAAGATTCAGATTTGAAAGGTAGGATTGACAAGACTTGGTAATTAATTGGTTATGGGAGGTGACAGAGAAGATTCAAAGATAACATTGAAACTTCAAGCATGAGTGAATACAGACACCATTCACTCAATCCTCTGAAGTTTCTTCTATCCAGATATAACATCTTATCTGTACCTCTTGGCAGTTATCTGCCAGTTCACAGGTCATTCTTCCTTTCTCCAAGCTGTTGGCATTTGACTTTCAGTATTTTTCTCTGAACCTGGACTTGTTCACTTCTACTTATGGATTTTGGTGTACATATTGATGTCCCCTCAAACACCTTGGACTTCCACGTCCTCACTTTCCTCAGCTCCTGTTTCCTATATCTTCACTCACCTCAGCCACACTCACAGATGGTTACACCCTTGATCTCACCATCACTTACAATTTCCACTGGCTGTTCTTCATTATTTCTGGCTCTGTTCTTTGTCCTTATCAAGATCTGTACTCCCTCTATACCTCAGTGCTCTTCTAGGCCATCACCCCTGCTCTAACTTTGTTTAGTTAAAATGGTTCAACTACACATTAACATTGCTCTTCTCTTCCTTGATCCATTTTCCTACTGCTTCTCATGCTTTAACAAACATCCACTGACAAAATATCCTCACCATCTGTTTCTTCCATTTTAACTCAAATAAGTGCTGGCTACTGGGTCTGCTATGAATCTGAACCCAGCAATCAGCGTTTACTTGAATTTATTTTATCTTATCTCTCCTGGGCTCTTATTGTCATAAGGTAATCCTTGTACTCTTCCTTAGTAGATTCATTAACCACAAAGGCTGTTCTAAACCTCTTTTCAACCCCTTTCACCTTTCCTTCTTAGCAAAAGACCCTGCCTCATACTTTACTGGGAATATAGAGATCATTTGTCATAGCCTCACATTCCTCCTTTTTTTCTCAGAACTCTTTAATGTTATCTCCCACTGTCGCTTCTTTTACTATAGCCTCTGGTGAAGATAGAAGTCTTCTGCCCAAGACCAATCCTGTATTTACACTCTTCCCACTCCCCATCTCCTCTGGTAGCTTGTTTTAACACCCTTCCCACCAATTTACAATCTCTCCTCATTTACTGACTTTTTCTTTGTTGTCTACTAAGATGCCTAGGTCTTCCCTATCTTAAAAAAACCCAAAAACTTCACTTGGTCCTACTGTCCTTTCAAGTTGTTCTTCTATATCTCCTCCATCCCCTTTTATAGCCAAAATCCCAGAAAAAAAAGCCATTTTGCTTATTAATTCTATTTCCTCTCCTTTCACTGCTCACCCCCTTGAAGTTTTGTGTATAACTTCATCACTGACCTCAAACTACTTTCATCTAAGTTACTATTAGACTCTTTTTTTTTTTTTTGCTTTTTGGAGGGCAGTTGGGGTTAAGTGACTTGCCCAAGGTCATATGGCTAGTTTTTGTGTTAAGTGTCTGAGGCCGGATTTGAACTCAGGTACTCCTGACTCCAGGGCCGGTGCTCTACTCACTGCGCCACCTAGCCGCCCCCACTATTAGACTCTTAATTACCAAATTCAGTGTCCTTTTCTTATTCCTCATCTTCTTAACATCTGCTCATCATTTGACATAATTTATTAATCTATGCTCCTGGACGCTCTTTCCCAGCTTTTCATGACACTGCTATCTTTTGCTTCTCTGTCCACCTGTCTAGCCACTTCTTAAGTCTTCTTTTTTGAGTCATCACCCATGCCTTGTGCCTAACCATAGATGTCACCAAAAGCTCTGTCCTGTGCTCCTCCCCTGCCCTCTCCTCTCTTCTGTTCTCTACATCCTCGTTCAATGAAGGGATCAGTTCCCATGGGTTCAGTTATTGTTTCTATGCAGATGATTCCTAGATCTATGTATCTAGTCTCTAGTTTTTCTCCTGAGCTCTTATCCTTATCTATTCCTGTCTTATCCCTGAGCTATCACTTATTAAACATTTAAAAGTGGATACCTATAGCCATCTTAACATGTACAAAACAGAACTCATCTTTCCTCCAAAACCTGCTGTTCTTCCTAACTTTCCTAGTTAGAGAAAACCACCAGCCTTCTAGTCACCCAGGTTCATATTATATAATGATTTATGACTCTCACTCTGCTCCCATCTCCGTTATAAAATAAGTTGTCATGTCTTTGTGATTCAGTCACCACAACTTGTCTTGGCATCCATCCCTTTCTCTCCCCTGACACAGCTGCCATCTAAGGTCATCATGTCTCGCTTCTTATTTGGACAAAAACAATAGCAGTAATAACACCAATCATTCACATTTATATAATGCTTTAAGATTTGCAAAATGCTTTACATAACTCTGTGAGATTGATGGTATTACCCTATTTTACTATTATCCCCATTTTACTGCCCCCATAAACAGACCAAGAAATTAAAGGATTTTCTTATGGGAAATGAATACTAAATATCTGATATGGGGTTTAAAACCAAACCTTTATAAATCTAAGTTTGATGTTCTCTATCCTATACTATATTACCTCCTAATTATAATCCTCTTCTTCAAATCTCTCCCTTTAATCCATCCACCATGAAGCTGCCTTTATTCTGTGGGTTGGGGCTAGGACAGGAAGAAGTGATGGTTTGTACTCTGATAAGCCTGGTACAAGGAAGGGGGAGTAAAAGATTCAAAGACAACTCAATCAAGTGATCAAGGTGGGGTGAGGGGGGAAGGCCAAGTGGAAGAAGAGGCACCTGTTATGAGCATGAAAAATATCTGAAAGACAGAGATGAAAGGGGGAGAATATTCTAGGGACAGAGAAAAGCTTGCATAAATGCATAGATGTAGAAGGAGATATGATGATTTAAAGTAATACATCTGAGATTCTCAAGGTCTTCATTAGAATGGTGTTCAGCTTCCTTGAAGATACTTAAATTTACTTTGAGGAGATCTTAAAGTCAAAGACTCATCCTTAAAAAGAAGTGCCAGTTGTGTGTTATCAGACTTGAGAACCTAAGTCTAGTAGCCATCAGATTTTAAATGCGCACCCAGTAGAAATCCTGTGTTTCATTGGTTATGCTCCTCTTTAAGGAGGAGAACTCTCTCAGCATGCTTGGTTACAAAGAAAATTGTGTAAAAATCCCCTGAAAAAGGTGATGGGAAAAAGGTTTTCTGACAGATATAGAAAGGATGCCAGCATGACAACAGCATAACTACTGAGAACCTCCAGAGTGGTTTAAAGAGCAGAGACCTAAACAAAAAGATCACAGAATCACAGAACTTGGGAGTTAGGAGGGATCTCAGTGCTCATCTAGTCCAACCCATATGTGAAAAGAATATCATTACATATCCAAATAATGTCATTACATAACCACAATTGGTTTGCTGGTATTGAAGGCTTCCAAGGCAAAAGAACCCATCACCTCTTCAGAAAGCCCATAATACTTTTGCCCAGCTCTAATTGTTGAAAAGTTTTTTCTTGGTAGTGAGTCTAAATTTGCTTCTGAGCAGATCTGTGGTTTCTTCTCTGTGGATATTCTATCTACATTTGTAAACTACAAACCCTGTCCACCTTGGTAGGTAGTCTTCGTGTATTGCTGTGGCCAAAGTATTGATTGCCTGATGGCCAGCCTTTTGGTGATTATCTTCCAGGGCTTGCCTTCCACTAGCACAGCCTTTGATCACAGAATTACAGAACTGGAAGTGACCCCAAGGTCATCTAGTTCAATGAGCACCCGGTCAGAAATGTCTCCCACTGTATTTTTGACAAGTGATCATCTAGCCCCTTGAGCTAGGAATCAGGGAATGAGACTAGGAATTCTTGAGTATTCCTTTGATGTAAATAAGAGGTCCAGAGAATCATTATCATGAATAGAGTAACATTTTTAGATCTTATGTAACCCTTTCTTCTCCTCTGCTTCCCCCAGCCCCAGCACCACCAACCTCCCTTTTAGTATTTTAGGATGGTGTCTGTAAGATAATATCTAGTTTTTATTTACATGTACAGATTTGGATGCTCTACTTGGCAGAAGGAATCACCAAGGCACACTAAGTCTTCTTTGCCTAACCTATAAAGGAGAGCTTTTCCATATAGTTTTCCCCTCTCTTCAGGGAATTGATCAGCTCTAGTCCCAGCACATTCAGAAACTGTGATTTTAAAAAACACCACACCTGAGTCCATAGTCCCAATTTTCTCTCCCACCAGCTATTCTAATAGGACTGTTGACCAGTAACAAAAATTGGCAGGCTTGAATCTTTATTCATCTTCTTTCCCCTGTGCTATCTTCTCAATGAACCTAAAAGTCATACAGCAGGAAAGAAAAAGGACAATAAATGTCATGGATGATCTGTAAATTAGTTTAGGAAAAATTGACTTGAATTGTCTTTTTCTTATAAAATGACCAAGCTAGCCATTCCATATCATTAGAAGTCTCTGTAGTGTTTTTGTCAAAGGCATTCAAGTTAGAAACTTAGTTTTAGATTAAATTTAATAAATCTAAGATAAAATTACCTCTAAGGATTTTTTATTCAGACCATTAGCATCTTTTTGTAACGATTTATATGATGTATGACTTTATATTAACGAATGAAAAATATTTATTAAGCACTTATTGCATTCCAAACACTGGGGATTATTGGCAGAATTAAGAAAGGTGAAGGATACGTTTTACAGAATGTATGTCTAAGACTTCAAAATACCAGTTATGCCAATTAATTAACATAGATATCATGTTTGTTTGCTCAGTTGGTTATATATGCTATTGATAATTTTATAACCCTTTGCATTGTAAATCTTCAGTGCAGGAATCACAGTCATGGCTCCCATTGGTCTCCAGGGCTCGGTCATCGAAACATCTCTGCACAGGAAAACAGAGAACCAATGAACGAGAAAGAAGCTTTGCCTCTTATAGAGGACTCTAGTAACTGTGACATTGTGAAAGCTACCCAGTAAGTCCTCTATGATAATATATCCTTGGGCTAAATTTTACCAGTATGCTACTGTATATGCTGTGCTGTCCAATGCAGTTCATAACATTGTTTTGCTGCTTTCACCTTAATGAAGGATGATAACAGTAACATTCAAGAAAATATAAAAGAAGACTACATTTAAAACAGCAAAGAACATTTATTATTTGGGTATTCATTTATTTGGATGTACAGCCAACCTTTATAAAAGTGACTCTAACCTTAATAAAGGTGACCCTAACTATGCTAACAAAAACCTTTGCATGTAGTATAAGCATTCAATAAACGCTTGTTGATTGACCTAAAAAACTGAGGGTACATCTAATATTAATTTATGGGACAAATCAATATATTGGAAATGATGATACTTCATAAGTTAATGTGTAGATTGAATGCACTATTGCATTTCTTTTTGTGAATGACTTAAAATGCTAAAGGAAATTTATAAGGAAAAACAAGTAGGTAAATTGATGAAGGTGGTTATTGTAAAACTCTTCTGGTACTGACCAAAAATTAAAAATGAATGAAATGAATATAGATCCTAGCCATAGAACCAAAAAGATCTGGGAAAATTGGAGAATAGGCTCAACTATAGGGTATTCTGGCAACATTATCCAACTGGTCTCTGTCAACGTTAGAGGATTATAGAGTAATTCAGTGCCAGGGGTCTCAGATAACAGGCAACAGGCTGTTTAACAGGATTTAACAGCTTTGGGCCTTTAGAAGGAAAGAACTGTCAGTAAGAAGCACATTTCAAATAAGAATGCCATGGAAGAATCGGCAAAGTGATTTCTAAAGACAGGTGAAGGTTGATTAAAGAAGAGAAATAAGCAAACATTTAAGGAGAACTCCCTCGACTTACTTGGTTACAAAGAAAATTGTGTAAAAATCCCCTGAAAAAGGTGTTGGGAAAAGGTTTTCTGACAAATTTGGAAAGGATACCAGCATGACAACAGTGTAACTACTGAGAAACCCCCAGAGTGGTTCAAAAGAGCAGTCAGAGACCTAAACAAAAAAGTTACAGAATCATAGAACTTGGGAATTAGGAGGGATCTCAGTGCTCATCTAGTCCAACCCATATGTGAAAAGAATATCATAACATATCCAAATAATGTCATTACATAACCCAAATTGGTTTGCTGGTCTTGAAGGCTTCCAAGGCTGAAGAACCCATCACCTCTTCAGAAAGCCCCATATACTGCCTCTAACTGCCTTCTATGATTTAGCAGTGCATATCTCATCCCTGTTCTACGTGACAACCTCCCAGACACTCCTATAACTATCTATTTCATGTCCCTGATAAGGCCTGTCTTCTCCAGACTCACATCCCTAGTCATGAGTCATTAGAGTAGAACTTTAATAGAAGACTTAAAGCTAACTTATTACAGAAAAAAAACAGAAGTATTTCTTTTTCAGCAAAATTTTAAAGTTGTTTAAATGACGGAGAATTGAGTCCTGTTGTATATCGCTATCAAATTTCAGTACCTCGCCCTTGTTATTACATAAAATCATAGACATTTTTGGTTAGTCCTGACCCAGAGGACTTGTTCTGAATCAGGAAGTGGAGTAAATCAGCATAAGCGTCAGTATTAGAACTCATCATCCTGTGCTATTTCAATCGTCATCTTCCCCTTGGTTTGTAATTGCCACATTATTCCCCTGTAAGATAGACTACAGAGAATGCAAATCTTTTGAAAGGAGACATTTTAATTTTAGCGTTTGGATGTTTTTAAGTAATGTTCTATGGCATAGATTTGAATATTTCCTGTTTTTAGATATGGGATATTCGAGCGATGTAAGGAGTTGATAGAAGCTGGATATGATGTCAGGCAACCGGACAAAGAAAATGTCTCTCTTTTACATTGGGCTGCTATAAACAACAGACTGGATCTTGTAAAGTAAGACTGGGCAACTGTTTCATATATGTCTCTGTTTCTTTATTTTCCATTTCTTGTTTTCCTTGTGTAAACTTTCTCTCCTTTTTGAAGCATTAGTTTGAATGATGACCCATTTTTAATACTTCTCTGTGAATGACTGGTTCTTAGAAATTTTGTTTCTTTCTCATCATTTCCCTCAGAATGTGAATTTCAGTAGGCTGTTAATCAAATTGATGTGAACATAAAGACAAAAGTTTAGTGCCAGAAATCTGAAATCTTTAAAAACGGGGGAAAATGCCTTTCATGGCAAATCAAAAACTTGAATCTAGTTTCGTTGTGACCTTACAATATTTTACATTTGGGAAATGGTTGGGAGAATTTTGAACTGCCCTTTAAGTAAAATTTTAAAAATATTGTTACTTATTTATGTATATGTATATATATTATTTATGTATATATGTATATTCATATATACATATTATTATTTATTTATGATCTTTTTTATTTCTTTAATGTATATGGTTTACCATTTTGTCATTTACTAACATATAGTCTTCATTTCATTTCATAATCTTTTTTAGAAAGTTAAGTAACTGTTTTTAAAAATTTTTGTTATTTCCATCACGTACATATTTCCATTCTTGAATAAGTATCTGGAAATGACTCTCTGTGCTTTTTTTAAATGATCTTTTAACAATTCAGTAGACTTTTCTTAGTCTTCATCCTTCTTGAAACTCTACAGCATGTGATGCTGTAAGCCACCTTCTTCTTAGTTCTCCTGATGCCTTTGTCTCCTGGTTTTCTTCTTACATGTCTGGCTTCTTCTTTTCAGTTGTTTTTGCTGGGTCATCATCCATGTCCCACTTACAGGGCATGGTATGCCTAAGGCCCTACTCCTAGGCCCTCTCTTGCTCCCCACTTTCCTCCCCACATCATCATCTTGATATTGGACAGCCCTGAATAGATATCACTTAGGGATCCCAAACTCAACTCTTCCATGACAGGATTCATTACCTTTGCTGCCCAAACATCTTTTCTTCCTAATATTTCTTTTTCTGTTGAAGGCATTATCCTCCTTCCAGTCACAAAAGAACCTGTGTTGATGCCTTATCTCCCATCACCTTTTATATCCAATTAGTTGACAAGTTTTTTCAGTTCTACCAACATAATACCTTTCCTAAGCTTCTTCTCTACACTCACACCACATCTACCCTGCTTCAGTTCTTAATCACCTCTCGTAGATATGGCAATATTGATTTACTCTCTCTGTTTCCAGTCCTTTTCCTTCCTAACCTATTCTCCACATGGTTTGTATTCTAAAGCACAGTTCTGACAGTCACTCACATGCTCAAGAAAGTCCCATTTGCCCTAGGGACCCTTTCTTGTCTCCAGGGGAAAAGATAGTGACATTTTGACCTCTTCACAATCTGATTCCAGCCAGTTTCCAGGTTTACTGTGCACTGTGTGCAGTATTCTCCTTCATTCACTCTAATCACCACCTAACTCACCTACTTCCTGTTGTCTATACCACATTCCATCCCTCCACCCTTTATGCTTCTACAAAAACCCAAGTCTGGAATATGCTCCCTCCTCACTTCTACTTCATGGATCCCCTTTGCTGCTGTTTCTTCCTTCAGAGCTCTGAATAAGTACCAATTCTTTTATAAAAAGAGGTCCATCCTGATGTCTTTGCAAGTGCCTGAACCCCCCTCACACCCCAATTACACTTTATCTGTTTTATATATGATTTGTAATTACTTTTCTGTGTACAATTTGTTTCCACTCAATATAATGTAAACTCCTGAGGACAGGAGTTTTTTTCATTCCTGTGTTTCTAATGCCTTCCAAAATGCCTGGTGCATAATAGTTGCTTAATAAATCCTTGTTGCATGCTACCATAAATGTGAGGTGTAATAACAAAGTAATATGACATGTTTTCCTGTACCGCATTAAAAAAATAAGTCTTCTTACTTTAATAAACTGTATAAAACATCAAATCTATTTCAGAAAGATTTATTTTATCTGATTTTAGGAGTTTTCAGAACTTTGCCTCAAATAAGATGAGAGCACTCTATTTAAACTTTACTGAAAAACTTTCCAGCTTTGAAAGTAGTACAAATGAGAAATTGAATTCACTATTAAAACTGATATGATCTCTTTTTTGTTCTCTCACCATGTTAAGATTGCATCATCCGTGACACTAATACGTATAATGAAATGTTTCAGGGGTGAAGCTTTTGAAGGCTGACGTGGCTAGTGAGAATGTGCAGAGAACAATAATCAGACGTACTGGAGAAAGTTGTAATTGAAGATTAATTGTAACTGAGATCATTAGTTACCAGCCAAGAATATTTGACTAGGAAAAGGCAAAAGACTCTAGGAAGAAACTTTTTCTAAGTTCCATAGAGCCAAAAATGTGTTTTGTTTTAGCAAATAGTATCTTTGTTAGCATTTATTACAAATCTAACTAGTGTGATGAATTACGAAATTTGAATTTAATAGATTTGTGTGTTTCCCTGCACAGGTTTTATATTTCAAAAGGTGCTGTTGTGGATCAGTTGGGTGGGGACTTAAACTCAACCCCTCTTCACTGGGCCATCAGGTAAGTTTTCTAAAGGCGAACTCACATTTATATTGTTTTTTAAGGTTTGGAAGCTCTTTGCTCCCAACAAATCTGTAAGTTAAGAATTTAAAATATTATCAACTATTTTATAGCTAAGGACACTTGTGTTCAGATAGGTGAAGCCCTTGCCCAGGGTCACCCAGTGAGTTGGTATTATTGAGGTTTGAACTCAGGTTCCACAAAACTATTCAGCCTTAGTAACAGAGCTGTTCAGGTTACTTAAGACCATTTAAGTTTTCATAGTAAGTATAAGCCTATCTAAGTTTTCATGATATTTTTTTCATGTTATCCTTAAGGTTTTTTTTAGAAGTATTGGTTCTTCTGTTATAACGTAGTTGTTGATTTATGATTGTAAGACTCAGATGTATGTCATTAAATATTATTTCCATAATTAGGATAAATGTTTTGAATAATTAATCTTGAGGGACCCCATGACATGGTGCACAGAGAGCCAGCAAGACCTGGGTTTAGTTTTTGACTCTGATATGTCAACCTGGACAAGTCATTAAACATCTAAGTGCCCTAAGCAAATTTCTTAGACTGTAAGTTGGAGATGAGGCACTGACTTGCATTGGGGAAGGGTTCCTTATACTAATGAGATCCTTGGTCTAGTTCCTGTCACTATAATTAATCACATACATGAACTGCTATTTCTATAAATTGGGGATCTCATTCAGAGTAGTCATAAAATGTATGTCCACTTGAAAACTTTAATCAATGGATTAAAAAACCCAGCTTGATCCACAAATCAGAGGCATATGAGGCATATTCTGATAGCATTCGTAGTAGACTGAACTTGTTCTAAATGGTTCAGCTGTGTTAACAGTTGTCAGACAACAGACAGGCCAGTGTAAAATATCAGGCGGTTAAAGTGGAGCTCACTGGTGCCGATCCAGAGCTGCTCTGTGATCTAGAAGTCACTCAGCTGCCTTTCTGAGTTCCCCTTTACCACATCATTGACCATGAAAGATAACCTTTAAAGGCAAATTCATTTGAAACCAAAATTATGTAAGAAAAATGCATTTTTCCCCCTATCAAAGAATTTGAAAACATAGGGTTAGAAAGATGTAGCATTCTGCATATACTTGCACAGATTGGCCAGCACTGGCAGACCTCGGCTCCATACCTTTCTGCACTGCTGTTAGGCCAGTTGGTTCATCAGCTGGGAGGGCCACAGTTCAGCACTGTTAGGTTTCAACTCTGTTACATTAATAGATCTCCTGAACTTCTGCTGTTTGCCTCATTGTGACATGCAAATGATCCCAGGTTCACCAAGGCCACAGGAGCAGAGCATAAGTTCTGACAGGTCTCTTTCCATGTTTAAAAGGCTTTGAGTGTGAATATGAGGCAGACAGACAGCATGTCTGCCACTCATGAATTTGTTGTTGTTGTTCAGACCCCCATTTGGGGTTTTCTTGGCAAAGATACTAGAGTGGTTTGCCTTTTCCTTCTCTAAATCATTTACAGATTAGAAAATAGAGAAAGACAGGGCTAAGTGACTTGCCCAGGGTCACACAGCTCAGGGTCACACAGGAAGATGAGTCTTCCTGACTCCAGGCCCAGCACTCTATCCTCTGAGCCACCTAGCTTCCCTGCTCGAATTAATCAGCGCTAAGTTCAGAGACTTTATCACTGGATTGGTTACAGGGTAATGAATTTTTCAGTAATGGCAATTCTTGAAGAAAATCTACTGAGTTGCAACTGACATCATTTGAGGGTGTATTGACATAGGCCTTTGGAATTACTGGCCATTGAGCCACTGAAGTACATCAGTAGTTACTTCTGTCTTCTTTTTAAGTATCTTTCCATTTCTTATAAAAAGGGCCTACTTTAATCTTATAAAGCTCCAACCTTGAAATGGAAAGAAGTTGTCATAGAGACTGAGCCAGAAAACTTTTGGAGTTGTTAGTAACTTTTTTGTGCGTTCTCAGTCAAATATTTAGAAAGATAGTTTAGGCTGGTATGTACATATTCTTGAAAAATAATTTGCCTTATAATGTTGCTGTCTGTTAAATTTAAACATCTAACTGGTGCTTAAACAACATTTTTCATTTTGTAGATAGGCATAATGTTGTATAAGAAGTAATTTAAAAATTGTGATTGTTGGCATAAATTGTTTTCCTGTAGAATCAGGCTCCACACTCCTGTAAGAGGTAGAGGCCAGCATGTTAACTGTATTAAATCATAGAATCACAGATTCTTGTAGCTAGAAGGGAACTCAGGTCATTTAGTAAAACCTATATCCAAATAGAATCCCTCCTTCCTCATCCTCCACATAAAGATATTTACTGATGGGGGAACTCACTGTCTTGTAAGGTATAATCCATTATACTCATAGCTCCAAAATTTTTCTTAATATCAAATCAAATTCTTTCTGAAGCTTCTACCTGTTGGTCCTCCTTCTGCCCTCAGGGGCCAGAAAAGACAAGTTTAATTAAATTGTCACATGACAGCCATTTAAACACTTAAAGATAGCTCCCATTTTGCCTCCTCAGTCCTCTCAATTTCGGCTTAGATATGCTTATTTTTTTCAACTCATCCTCATAGGGCACAATTTCCAGTTCCCTTGCAGTACTGATTGCTCTCCTGAAGGTACCCAGCTTATATTTTGCTGTTTTCAAAATGCAGTGCCTAAAACTGAACACAGTAGTATGGAAGGAACAGGACTGTAGTTACCCATGAGCCCTAAACTTCTAATAATGTTGCATAATATCACCTTAGCCTTTTAGGCTGCTTTGCTACAGTCTTGACTCTGTTGACCTTGCTGACCATTTAAACTCCCAGGTATTCTTTACACAAACTATTTTCTAGCCTTGATTTTTTTATCCCGAACTTACGTCTGGTGTTTTGTTTTTTTAACGTTGATTACATTACATTGATTTTTTTGATACCACATGTAACTCAGTGTGCTGGATAAAGCATTGGACTTGGAGTCAGGAAGACCTGGGTTCAGATTCTGCCTCAGACACTTATTAGGTGTATGAATCTGGACAAGTTGTATAAGCTCTCTTGTCCTCAGTACCTCCATCCCATGGGGATAGTAATAGCAACAGCCTCACAGGGTTGTTTTGAGGATTAGATGGGGTGTTGTAAGCACTATATAAATGTTAGCTATTATCATTTAATTTATTAGATCTAGTTAAAAAAAATTGGATCCCTATTCTACCATCCAAAGAGATAGTGTTTCTTTCCAGTTCCATGTAATTCACAGATTTGATCTGCATACCATATTTATCTTAGTTATTAATTAAAATATTGGACAGCAGAGGACCAAAAACAAATCTAGTGGGAGGTCTACTACAGACCTCCTTCATGGTTCATAGGATCATAGATCTGGAAGTGACCCAAGATACCATCTAGCCCAACCTTTTCATTTTATACATGAGGAAACTGAGGCCCACATGAGTTAAATGACTTGTCCAAGGTCATACAGGTGGCAAATAGCAGCACTGGTGTTTGAAGCCAGGTCATCTGCCTCTAGATCCAGTGTTCTTTGAACTTTGGTCACTTCCCACATCGAATCACCTTCAAACCCATATATCCTTCATCTGTCTGTCCTGTCCACAAGGATAGCATGAAAGATGTTGGCAAATGCCATGACCAAGAACACAGACTGACAGGCTGCATATATTCTTAAGGAGCAGCTGGCATAGGCAAACCCCACCTCTATAACTTTTTGTGGTACTGTTAGATCACCAGTTTCATCACCTGCCCATGTACATGACATTCACTCCTAACTTAAAGGTGTCCACGGGGATGAAAACACCTTTTCATGTGTATCTAATCTACCAGGTTATCTGGTTTTAAACTAACTCTATCATGGCTCAGATAAGGTGATTCAAGTTAGCATCTGCTTTTTTCCTCCATACTATAAAACTCAACACTATTGTTTTTTTCTGCCTTCCTTTACAGACAAGGACATTTACCTATGGTAATATTGTTAATACAGTATGGTGCAGATCCCATGCTCATTGACGGAGAAGGATTTAGTGGTATCCATCTGGCAGTATTATTTCAGCATATGCCTGTCATAGCTTATCTCATCTCAAAGGGTCAGGTATGTTTTTGAAATGTTCCTTATGTTTCAACTGTTATAAATTGGAACAATTCCAAGTATTAATCCATTTTTTTAAACAGGATTTAAGGCTGTATCACAAAAGGCCCAATCTCTTGCCTCGCCTAGATATTGAGGTGACCCAGAGTTCTTGAAACCATGATAACAATTCAAAATTCTGGCAGGTTCTACTAAACTGGAAAAGCTTTGAAAATGATCCCAGTGACAGACTCTGTGTGTTCCCTGAGGACCAGTTTAGCCAGATGTAGAAAGGCTCATTACTAGAAGGTCAGTTATTAGGTTATGAGCTTTATGGGCATGCTGATGCCTAAAACAAAAATTCCAAATGGTCTCATTCTGATTCCATAAAATTAAGGAAAATGTTAAGCATCACATGGTTCTTACATAGAATCTTTGTTTAATGGATAATGCATTGGTGGAATGCTAGAGAAATAAACCATATCTGCTTTAATATTCTTGCTATATATGCAATTGGTAGATGTAAAGTAGTTATTGCAGAGAATATTCATCAGAGAAGGAAGTAATAGGGTTGTCAGGATTTGTTTTCATCATATCCCTAAAGGCAATAGGAACCATTTTATGAGCTCTTTGGTCATGCTCCCAAGGAGGAAAAACAAGGTGGACCATCATGAAAATACTTATTGCTTATGGCCCCATAACTGTTGCAGAAGCTAAAGTAGAAATATTTGATGAAGAGTTTGATGAAATCCTCCAAATCAAATCTGATACATACAATGTATCCCTCTTTATTCCTTCCTTTTTTTTTGGAGGGGGAGAAGGTAGGGCAATTGGGGTTAAGTGACTTGCCCAAGGTCACATGGCTAGTTTTTGTGTTAAGTGTCTGAGGCCAGATTTGAACTCAGGTCCTCCTGACTCCAGGGCTCATGCTCTATTCACTGTACCATCTAGCCACCCCCATACAAAGATTTTTGATGGCATTGGAGTGAAGGTGGGCACAGGAGAGGAAAGATAAATGCCTGTAATAAAGATGAAAAAAATCAAAAGACTCGTTTATATGCTACTTAAAAGTTTCTTGCCTGTTTAATATGAATACTTTCTTCAAGGTGATTGTTGGAAGGTGCTGACTATGGCGAGCACTGAACAATATCACAATAATTGAAAAGATTGTATCTTAATGGACAGGAAGTAATTAGTTACCATTATGAAAGAAGAGCCTGTTTGTGAGTAGTCAGGTCATTGACAAAGAACAAAAGTCAAAATCAAGACAGAAATAAAAAATAAAGGACGCAAATGAGAAAGTAATAATGCACACAGTTAACACTATCAGTAATCTGACCCTTTAAACACATTTCTGACTATGAATGATGTGAAGATGAGATATAAAAACCTTTGAGATTCCTTAGATGAGGTTAAGTGAATACAAAATAGTTGCCACCACAAGAAGACCCAAAGATCCCGGTAATCACCTTTTTAAAAAAAAGTGAACACCTTGCCAAGGAAAATCTGTAGTAGCCAAGATCAGTGCTAGGTTAGTGTAGAAGCTCGTTTGCCCTGATGGAGGAAGACAAGAAAATGAGGAACAGTATCAACGCACAAACTAGAGAAGAGCAATTGAGAGGAAAGTAGCCTCCAGGGAAGTTTGGTGTGAGGCTGCAAAGCCAGACTCTCCTGAGCTTTTTAATAGATGAAGCTGGAAGGACCAGAATACATAGACATGACATGGGGAAGGTCATTGAAGACAGTAGGAGTACCACATTTGGACCATATCACTTCAGTAGCCAGCTGAAAAGGCAGTAGTGACACAAGATAAAGCTGGAAAAACAAATGAACTTCACCTTGACATAGAAAACAAATCTGTGCTGATATGGCACAAGTTTAAAGACATTTGAAATTTGTTTTTAAAAATATCTCAAAAAATAAAAATAAAAAAATATCTCAAAGCTGATAATATTCCAAAAGAAAGGAGCAGAGTATGGATGATACTTTTTCATTAGTTACTCTATGGAAGTGAAGTCCTCCCAAGGTTCTTGTTTGCAGAATTGTGCTGATTTCTTCAAACTCTAGAACATCGCAGAACCTTCAGAGGTTTGTAAGGAGCAACGTCTATTGCCCTGAGTTGAACATATATTTGAATGGACTTCGTATAGAGCTTTTCCATCAATATGTATATCTAGGACAGGCAATCCTAATTAACAACAAGTTTGGCCCAGAGTTGAATAGGAGGAAGAGAGTGGATTAGATTGATTTTGGCAAACTTCAAAGCTCCTTTTCTGACCCCAAGCTTCCCATGAAAGCAAACCTCCATATTTTTAATGCTAACATTCTCCCTTTATAATGGTAAGACATGGAATACAGTTATCCCTGAAGAATTAAACATTAATTTCACACAGAAGGTAATGGAAAGATGCATGTTAGGTATACAAAAGCAAAAATATATAACTAATGAGGAACTCCAAAGAAGGAGTAGAATATGCCATTAAGGAATTGTATAATAAAAAGAGAAGATGGGCTGGCCATGTGGCAAGAACAAAAGATGGCAGGTGAATAGCCAGAGTGCTCCACTGGTACCCTCACAATGTCAAGAGAAAGTCAAGAGAGTCTCTAGCACAAGAGGTGATACCCCTGTGGTAGACTGATGGGATGACTTGGACAAGAGTGGATGTGGTACTGTTTGGATGTGGTAGGCATGGATGGGTTGCAATCTGCATCATTAAAAGGAGCTCAAGATTTGATGAGGACACAGATCCGTTGAATATTATTACTAAAAGTAAGTGACCAATAAAATGTCTGCAACTTTGTACTTATAGACCTACTTTCTCATCTTTATAAAATCCTTATGAGAATGGTCAGTTTATGCATCAAGTTTACACTTGATAAAAACACGAGAAGGCAACAGGTAGACTTTTACAGTTTTCTACAACAGCCTCCATCTTTACAGTCACACTACTCCCTGGGAGGTGTAAAAGATATGAGATCCTGCTATAGCATTTGACTTGGTAGAACACAATGCAACCTGAAAGACTTTCCTTAGGCAAGATGTTTAAACATGTTAAAATCATACATGTTGGGGCGGCTAGGTGGCGCAGTGAATAGAGCACCGGCCCTGGAGTCAGGAGGACCTGAGTTCAAATCTGGCCTCAGACACTTGATAGACACACTTACTAGCCATGTGACTTTGGGCAAGTCACTTAACCTGATTGCCCTCCAAAAAGCAAAAAATTAAAAAAAAAAATTAAAAACCTTACAGGTCTCTGTGACAGATACTATCTCAAAGATAACTTTGCTCTATATCTGCTGAGTGTATCATCATTAAGCAAGGCATAAAACAAGGATTTGGTATAGATCAAGATAGTCTAAATAGAACAAAAATTTCCTTTCAATGGTGATATTTTCCAGGTGCTCCTGATTGCAGAGCATAGTACTCTGACTTCATCAAGCCCTCCAAGGGCTCCACTGTTACTCTACTTTTTTTTTAATTTATTTTTTTATTTGTTTTCTTGTTTACATTATTCATTTTCATTACATTTTTGAATTACAAATTTTCTCCCCGTCTTGCCCCTGCCCCAACCCTAAAACAGCAATCCCACT
>CM053601.1:157595972-157667246 GCA_028646575.1 Pseudocheirus occidentalis
CTTTTAGTTTACAAGATTCAGTTCTAGAATCACTTGAGTTTCAGATTTTCTCCCCTCCCGTGTACCCCCCCCCTGCCCACCCTGCCATGGTGGCATACGATCATGTATAGAATCTGCAAACACTTTCACATTGTACAATAGTCTGGTTGTATAGAAGCGTTGTAATCAATGGAGTGAACAATGGGAAAAAAAGGAACAAAACCAAACACAGAAGAGAATGATAGCATATAGATTGCTTCAGACTCCATTTAAACTCTGGTCTTTCTAGATCTTTCTCTGAATGTAGACATCTCCTTCCATTCTGAGACTAGATTTGAACACATTACTGATGAAACAACCATTGTAAAACCATAATCCAGAGCAGGGGCAGGGAACCTGAGGCCACATTTCGCCCTCTAGGTCCTCAAGTGCAGTCCTTTGACTGAATCCAAACTTCACAGAACGAATCCTTTTATTAAGAGACCACACGTGGCAACGTGTGACCTCAAGGCCACAGGCTCTCCACCCTGATCCAGAGTACAGAAAGAGAGTTTTGATAACTGCAGTTAAACATTATTTGCTGATTGCAAAGAGTGATGCATTTTCCCCTTTTCCAATTTTCTTCCTATCTCATTTTCACAAAGTATTGAATCATACATGGTTTCCTTTTAAAATATTAGTATAAAAGCCATTGCCAGCCTATGAAATATGAAACATAAGATTAATTGAAATATTTGAACTGCCTTCACAACTATGTTAATGGATAGTGTGATACAACGTATTTATATTGACCAAAGAAAGGGAATTCTAAGTACATATTTGCATGACATATTTGAAAAGTTTCTCCACTAAAATCCTCCTCTGATGCTTCATCATGACACAAAAGGGATCCTGGGTTCTTGAAAACTGGACCAAAAGAGTGCAAGTTCTGCCAGTTTGTTGAGCTGTAAAGGCTTTGTGTTTAACTCCAGTGCTGGACCAGCTGTTTGTTATCTGAGGATGTCCCAGGAGTCCCTGGGATGACTCTCTAATCTTACAGAGGGGAAGGAAGGAAGGAAGGAAGGAAGGAAGGAAGGAAGGAAGGAAGGAAGGAAGGAAGGAGGGAAGGAGGGAAGGAGGGAGGAAGGAAAAAGTGTTTCTTATGAGCCAACCGCTGTGCTAAGTACTGAAGATAAAATACAAAAGCAAGGACAATCCCTGTCTTCAAGGAGCATATAGGCTAACAGAGTAAGATAACACACATAAAGGAGTACTCGCCAGGGAGGGATATTTTGGTTTGAAAAATTACAAGGCAAATGATTAGAACCATAGAGAAACGAGGCAAAGTGTAGCTGGAACCCAAGCCTGCATATCTCAGGTGATCAAGGCAACCACCAGTGAGGATGCTGGAGCCTCAGAGTGGGAGCTCCAGGCATTAAAGGGTTAAGTCCTGCAGGACTTGATTTTTGGTCTGGGTAGCTTGGGGTCTAGTGAAAAGATGGACTGGGTATGAAGTTGTATACTGGGTGATGCCTGAGCAATTTACAGAGATTGTTTGCTACGGCTTAAAGGAGCCAAGCTTTGTATTGGTGATTAAGGGGGCCCATACAGCCTTGAAATTTTTAAGTATATTTGAAAAGTGATGTTGAATAGCTCTTCTCTTCTTTTTGAAATAGAATATAGACACAACAGACTTAAATGGGCAAACACCACTCATGCTGTCAGCTTACAAAGTACTTGGGTAAGTAATGAACTTTATTGAGTTATGCTCAGTCGAATTCTCAGTTTTTTGCATACGTGTGTTTCATTAGGTCGGTGTAACTGAAATTTGAA
Source organism: Pseudocheirus occidentalis (assembly GCA_028646575.1). Classification (NCBI taxonomy): domain Eukaryota; kingdom Metazoa; phylum Chordata; class Mammalia; order Diprotodontia; family Pseudocheiridae; genus Pseudocheirus; species Pseudocheirus occidentalis. The sequence continues at coordinate 157,597,764 of CM053601.1, forward strand.
GGTGTCCTCCTAATAAACAAATCACATTAGAGCTCTGACTAGACCTTTTGATGTAGCTGCATTTTGGAACACCACTGAAATGTTTTCTGAAAACATTAACTTGTTATGATGAAAAGTCTAATTTAATGATGATTAAAACATTCAAATAGGTTATATATTCAGTGGTAAAGGCTCATTAACTTGACTTGTGTTTCCTAGTTTAGGGATGTGGGGGTGTTTTGTTTGTGTTTTTAATGGCTATAGCCTGAAATCTAAATGATAAAAAGCAGCTCTGCAAAAAAAAAGAGATATAAAACCTATAAATATTTTCTTTGAAGTCTCTCTGAATGTAGTGTGGATACTTTATTAATCTTAAGTACCATTGACTTGGGAAAAATCCCTTTTTATATACAATTCCATGAAGCACTTAAAACTTAAACTCTTTTATATTTGTCATCACAAATATGTAGGATGAATAACCATTAATTGCTCATGTTTTCTTTGTTCAAAAGCCCCATTTCTTACTCTTAGTGTTTTCCAACAGTCTGTCATTCCATGGATCTACTCTCAGTTATGATTGATGTTCTAGGAACCAAATTAGAGACAAGAGAAGCCTAACTTCTCTTATAATGCCACTCATTTTATTTTTTAAAGTTTTATTGATGCTTTTTAAAAAACACCACCATAATATTGACACTTCACCACCCTTTACTTGAGCCCTCTCTTGTATCAAAGAAGATTAGTTAAGCCAAACTAGGGACCTTGGTCTGACAACCATATCCCACATCCCTAGTGCCTCACCTGGCTCCCACGAAGGGGGAAGTGTTTCCTCATCTGTTCTACAAGGCCAAGTTCTGGTTACCATGTTAATGCCATCCACTTTACTTTACTTTTTACCTTTTCATTGATTTTTTAATATCACCTTTCATTTTCCAAAATATTCTTCCTCTCTTCTCAGAGAGCATTTAAAAGAATTATATATATATATATTCATTCATTCATTCATTCATTTATATTTTTGCTTTTTGGAGGGGGAAGGTAGGGCAATTGGGGTTAAGTGACTTGCCCAAGGTCACACAGCTAGTTTGTGTGTGTGTGTGTGTGTGTGTGTGTGTGTGTGTGTGTGTGTGTTTTAAATGTCTGAGGCCATATTTGAACTTGGGTTCTCCTGACTTCAGGGCCGGTGCTCTATTCACTGAGCTACCCAGCCGCCCCTCAGAGAGCATTTCTTATGAAAAAGGATATAAATGAAAAATTGCCTGTATGGTAGCCAAGTAGAGCATTGTTTACGGTGCTCCACAACCACAGGCTCCAAGCTTTAGAAATAAGAGAGGGAAGTAATGCCATTAATATTAAATACCAAACATTTGTTGTTTTTGTCTTCTCTTTCTTCGTTTTATCGGTGTCCAATGAAGCGTAGTATCAATGACATTATTTCCCCCAAAATGAAAAAAGACTGTTATTTCAGCATTAGACTCTCTGAGACATCCATAGTAGAAAGGAACAAATTGATGGTAATTGTGCAAAATTACTTGGCTTTCTGATCTATAAAATGAGGGTGTTGAATGAGAGGGTTTATAAGGTTCTCTCCAGTTTTGTGTTTATTCCATTCATTTCTGGTCACTTTAATATAGATTAAGAGCTTTGAAGGAAGAACTCTTCATTTGTCTCTTCTATTTAAAGTAGGCTAAATGTGATTTAAGGGAAGATTTAAGGGTAGTCATAGGAGTTTCACTTTCTTTACCACAAAATTCATAATTTTTTTTGCTTTTTGGAGGGGGGAAGGCAGTTGGGTTAAGTGACTTGCCCAAAGTTACACAGCTAGTGAGCATTTAAGTGTCTGAGGTCGGATTTGAACTCAGGTCCTCTTGACTCCAGGGCCAGTGTTCTATTCACTGTGCCACCTAGCCACCCCTAAAATTAATATTTTTTTTAACATTTAGGGCAGGCTATGGATTATGGGAAAGTAATGGGGATATGATATTTACCATTCAAAGTTAAAATAATGTTTAAGCTCTGCCACGTGAACTTCTACAAAGATGAAACTTAAAATCATATCTTATACAACTCTACTTTCCCATAATTTTTAGAAAAATTGCTTTCCCATAATAAATATTTAATAAATATTTCTTGATTTCAAATTTTGCAAATTTCATTGGGCAAATTCATGAATTTACACTAACGTAGAACTCCGTTTTATTCGTTCTTATATTGTTTGCTCTTATTTGGTATACCTTTTCTCCGATTTATCTCCTTTCTTTTCTCATTTCCCCAGCTAAACAGTAAGCTCCTCAATGGCAAAGACTGTGTCCCATTCATGCATTAATTAATTAATTCAACAATTAATTAATTTTATTTTTAAATAAAATAAATTGTGTTTATAAGTAACTGTAAGTATTATTTGGTCAAAATTAACCTTTCCATTTTATTTTTTTTAATTAACTTTTTTTTAGTTTTTAGTTTATATCATTCATTTCTTGAGTTACAAATTTTCTCCCTGTCTTCTCCCTACCCACCACCCCAAAACAGCGATCCCACCATATATCCCCTCCCACAATGTGCTCTCTCCTATATCCTCCCCTATCACCTCTCTGACTTTCTGGTCGGGCAAGATGGATCTCCCTACCCTAGTGCCTATATATTTTATTTCCCTGTTGTTTGTAAATAATAATTTTATATATATATATATATACATATATATATATATATATATTTAGTAACTGTAAGTATTAATATATGTAGAAGCAATGTGGCATAAAAGATACAGGAGACAGCTAGGTGGTGCCACAGTTCAGAAAGTGCTGGGCCTGGAGTGGAGTCAGGAAGACCTGAATTCAAATACAGCTTCAGACATTTATTAAGAAAGAGGCCATTTTCTGCCTCATTTCTTATGCAGTCTTAATCACTGAATTGGCATTGCTTCAGTCAAATTGAGACCTGTTCAAGACCTAAGCTTAAAAAGGCCATGGTCTCCCACTTCATCCAGGGCCATCTCCAATCATGCTGATCTATATCTCGCCACTGGACCTAGATGGCTCTGGAGGAGAAAGTTAGACTGGTGACTTTGCACAGCCCTGCCTCCCTTGCAAGTCATAGCATCACCTTCCTGATGTCATAGTCTTCTTCAGAGGACAAACATTTACTAGCCATGTGATCCCAGACAAGTCACTTAACTTCCTCAGCTGTAAAATGGGGGTAGTAATGGTGCCTACCTCCTAGGATGACAATAGTAAAGGGCTAAGCACAGTTTCCAGGCTCATGGTAGTTGCTATCTAATTAACTCTGTGATGATGACGACTGAGTTTAGAGTTAGAAAGATCTGGGTTCAAATCCTACCCATGACACTATGACTCTGAGTGAGTCACTTAGCATCTCTGTGCCTCAGGCAGCTCGCTAAGACTTTCTCTATAAATAGATCTAGGTTGATAGAGAGGTTTTCCTCTACAGATGAAATCTCATCTCCTCTGTATGTGTGTATTTTTATAAATAAATTGAAGTATAAATTCCACACCACCTAGCACAGGATGTTGTGGGTGCCTGATAAGTACTTTCCTGTGCATTAGTGGGAAAAATGTAAGTAACTGCCCAGTTTAAGTTATCTTCTGCTAAATACATTGTGGTACTTATCTTTTTTTTTCATATGCAGACCAGAACCCACTGGATTTCTTTTAAAGTTTAACGCTTCTATCAATGTAGTAGATAAAGTTCACCAAAATACTCCACTCCACTGGGCAATTGCAGCAGGAAATGTTAGTGCCGTTGATAAACTTTTACAAGCCGGCTCAAGCCTGGATATCAGAAATACCAAGGTATGAATCAGTGTTTGTATCTTTGGCTAGAAAAGTGACAAACTAGTAGGGATGTATAACGGGACAGACTTTTGTCACTATCACATAATAAATGAGAATGATGGACAAACATTACATGCTTCCTCCTTGTTTAAAATTATTATGATTCAGAGAAATCCACAGTATACATGATGTTTAAAAATATAACTAGTTTTTCTGTTCTCTTTTTTTTTCAGGGAGAAACACCACTTGACATGGCTCAGAAAAACAGACATCAGCTGATTATCCACATGCTAACAGTAGAAGCTAGAATCAGAGCGAACAAGAACTTAAGACTTTGCAGGTGGCTACAGAAATGTGAGGTATTTCAGAGCCCGTTTGTTAAACGTAATAATTGAAGTTTAAGGTTATTAGGGAAAAAATCCATGGAGAAATAATGTCAAGTTATGTTTTTCTTGGTAATTATTGGATGTTTATAGTTTTCCTTTGGAGAATTACTAAGGACCAGCAATTGACATGAAAAACTTGAAGATTACCTGCCATTCAACTTCTGGGGTTATTTTGTATGTGTGTTGTTATAAATTTTTAAATGAATTTCTGAGCCTTGAAAAAGCCAAAATCTGGCTTATTGATTTAAGAGCTATAGTTCACCATTATTATCCTGAATGATTGAAAAAAATCTAAATTAGAATAATCAGATTCAAATTATGCTTTCTGTTGAGAACAGGTAAAGCACAGTATCCAAAAATCTCTTTTAAGCTAGTATTTTCAGATGAAAGATTTCATCTTCCACATGTAGCCATCTAGTGTACAGATAATAGCAATAATTGGCACTTTCCATTTTGTAAGTGGTTCATAATTAGCAAACATGGCATTCTTCAGCTTTGGGTTATTAAGAATGTCATGGTTGTGTTACATTTAGGTAAACTGAGGCAAAAAGAAGACATGACCTCTACTGTGTGAATGGTAGATTTAGAACTAGAGTTGAGAAACCTAGATTTCACAATCATTCCTATGTTCTGACTATACTGATCATGAACTTTAAAGTACCTTAAAGAACCTTTCTTTTCAACCAGAACTAACTCAGTTTGTATTGTAACATGTATTACAGTTGAAAGAAAAGAATCAAGATGAAGTGAGTAGAGCTGGCCTCCAAGTCAGGAGGGCCATGATTTATGTCTCTGACATATACCAACTGTGGGACCCTGGTGCAGCTACTTCACCAGTCAGGGGGTGCTCAAGGAGCTCTCTAAGACTCTTAAGGCACAGAGCAGTTGTCAGTCTGCTTCAGAAGAGGGAGTTTCCTCTTGAGGTGTTCTTTATACCAATGAAATCACAAGTTTGGACCAAACAAAAAACTTAAGACTTGGAAAGTACTTTAAAGTGAGAGTCAGAGTGGCTGAGATTCCCCAACTGTTGGCCAAGGTGGAACAAAGTGGGTTTTTCCTTTTGGGAGTTATAGAGGTTCCATCTGCCTTATAGGTATAAGGTGTATTCTCAAAGGAGACATGATGGCCAGCCACAGAATCCACAGAAGGGACATCTCTCTGCTTCAGACTGAACTCAATGGACCTGGTGCCCATGAAACATTAAGCACGACCCTAGGATTATCAGGCCATGGGTGTGATTAGTTGAATTTTTATTGGAACATTTTCTTGGGCTGAGCTTAATTTCTTGGAGAATCTGAACTAGAGTGATTTTTCCACCTAATTTTATATTTTGGGAAATGTTCTTATCTCTGTTTATAATTATGTGTGTATTATATGTTTTTGTATATACCCACTCACATATATCTAAGTATATGTATACCAATTTATAGATATATACATATGTACATGTATGCATAATATATATATGCTTGTCTTCCTCATCAGTGTGTATATGGAAAACTATACCTACCTGAAATGTTAGGTTCACTTTCAATTTACAAGTTCATTACTTGAAGTCATTATCCCTCTTTTCCCTTCAATTAGATTATATTGCTGCCAGATGAATAAATGGTATCACTGTGTGGTCTGAACCATCAGACTTAGGTGTAGATATGGCTAATGGAGAAAGGTTAGCATCCTTTTCTAAATAACTCTTTGAAAAATCAGTTTTATATTAAAACATCTGAACATAGCTGTATGACTAAATATTTTTAAAAGATGTTTGTTCTACAGAGCAAGTTTCAAAGAAAACACTGCTTAGGTATAATAAGATATCTTGCTAATCCTTCACTCTTGGGAAATTATTCCAAATATAATTTTATAAACAAGCCTTGGTAAAAAAAAAGTCCCATTGTAACTCACCCTCTTTAATAATTACAAATCCTTCCAGGGTAAGATACACACCACTGCTTTCAGACTTGAATATCAGAAGTCTGGTTGCTTTTCACAGTCAGGACTACAGACTGTGTCTTATGTCATCTAAAATGAGCTGCTTGTTTTTCCCTCTCCTATTACAGTGTCTGTGCATGGGCAGACCCTCTGCCTGGAATGCATCCCTCCTCAATTCTGCTTCTTCTAACCTGTCTTCTAGGTTCTGCTCATGTGCCATCTTTATAAAGAGGAACTTTTTAATTTCCTAGTTTAGTGCTTTTGTTTTATTTCCTTCAGATTACCGCATATGTGCTTTTCTGTTTATAGGTTATTTACCACTAGGAGAATGAAGTTCCTTGAGGGCAGGGGCTGTTTTTCATTTTAGGATCAAATATGCAATTTTATATCTCTCTTGTTTTTCTGGACCTGTGATTTCAGAAAAGTTAGGAACTCCCTGCCTGTAAACCCCTTTCAATGATGTAGACAGCAGCTCTCCTATAACTTCTGTCTTGGAAAGTTCCCCAGGACACTGTGAAAATGAGTGACTGCCCACAATCACAGAGCTCACATCTTTCAGAGCCAGAGCTGAGCCCACGTTTTCCTAGCTCTCAGTTCACCACACCATGGGGCCTCTGTTTTGTACAAAGTAAGCGCTTAATAAATGCTTACTTGATTGGCTTTGCATTATCCCTACCGCTGCAGTCTTTAATAACTAGCGCCTAAGTGAGTCTGAAGTTTCACATCACTTGTCCTTATCATTTTTTCCCCTTCGTGTATGCAGAGCAGAGAGATTAGAGTTACATGGTAGATCTCCACGTGAAACCCTTAAATGAAAAGTAGCTTTGCATACAGCATAAGAGACCCTGGGACTATTTTTTTTCTGCAAATAAAGGCATTTTTGCTTAGTTAATGTATTTGGAAAGAATTGTGAAGCTGCTTTCCTCCATCTTCTGACTTTCTTTGTTAGGTCTGGACTTAATTGTGTTCCTGTTAGCAACCACCACTCTTGTATTATTCTTTCTATTATAGACAATTATTTGAAAGAGTTTCTAGTCACACAAACCCAACTTATGCTTGAAGTGGTTTTCTAAAATAGGTAATATTTCTTACAGAAAAAAATACATTTTAAGTAACATCTAAACACAAAACTCAACAAGATTTTGACATAAAGTAACAGTAGTTTCACCGTAACTCATAAGAATTTTTCAGGTATGTTTCTCTAGGTTTCTGACTTAACAATCCGTCTGAAGGAAATTTCCTGTATCACTGCTATTATTAAAGTAATTGTTATTGACGTGGATCCTATAAGGAATATAATAGTTGGAACAGAGTTTACATATAATATTTTCATTATGCATATTTTCATAGCTTTTCCTGCTGTTGGCACTTTCCACGATTACGATGTGGGCAATAGGATACATAATGGACCTCAATTCAGATTCTTGGCTTTTAAAAGGAAGTCTTCTCGTTGCAGTATTTTTTGTTACATCTTTATTTCCAAGGTATGTTCACTTTTTCCTGAGTTGCTCTCACAATGGCTGCACATTCATTGCTTAGTTTGTATACAGATCAGCAGAGCTAGGGTAGGGCAGTAACATCTTTGTTCCAGAGTTCTGATTGTCAGAGGACCCCAATAACACTTTCCTTTTGAAGATAGAAACAACTAATTATACTTACTTAACAGGTATGCTTCCCTCCCCTAGTGACCACAGTCCACATGAGCTGTTTCCCTCCTCACTTTGAGTGTTAGCCTCCACCCTAGTGTCCTGGAGTCTCTTTCCTCCTGGGGGCCTTGTGTCCTGAAGACTTTCCTCAAGGCTTGCCTTTCCCCCTTTCTTCAATTAATCTTAAGGAATGCTATTTTTTAATTTTAATTCAGTTTTATTTTATTTTCATATCTGCCTTTTTGCCTTCTTAGATCCCTTTCCCTCCTTCCGTCATTGAGAAAGCAAAAACAAATTCCTCCACTGGCTGTGTCCGAAAAAAAAAAAAGAAAGAAGGAAGTGTCATTCTGCACTCTGAAGTTAAGGGACACTTTGAGGGCACCTTTCATGCTGCTTGCCTCAAGCGTGTGTGTGTGCATGCATGTGCATGTGTGTGTGCATGTGCGTGCGTGTGTGTGTGTGTGTGTGTGTGTGTGTGTGTGTGTGTGTGTGTGTGTGGCTTGCCCCAGGTCCCAGAATCAGCAGTTATAGCTTTACTGCTTGTTTGGCTTTGTGCCTTTTCCTAGAAATGTGAATGTTAATAATCAACATAATTAAATCCTGAGGGCCAGTGCAGTGGGTGAGCTTCCTGCTGTGTTTGTCAGTGGGGAAGCAAGGCTGGCAAGATTGACTGGCCTGGAGCCTGCTGTTTGTCCCGGCAGTAAGCCACCTTTATCATTATTTAAGGGAAATGATCCTGTTGCTTTCATCTTTCTCTGCCTTCTTCCCCTTTGAAAGCATGGCTGCTTTGTTGTTTGAAAAAAGTCAAAGGCTCTGTACAAAAAGCTTATAGCTTTTTCTTTCAACATGTGTGTGACTGATCCATTTGACAAAAATGAGTGAGGATCTTTGTGTCCTTTGGGAAATTTTGAACATGTTAGGTTCATATCTTCCTACTGAGGTGACTACAACATGGAAGTGATTGAGGTCTATGACACATGTGACTGGGGAAGTAAGAGAAATACAAATATAGAATATTTGTTATATACTAGAATATATATTTATGTAAGTATACTATTTTTATGTAGTATATGTATATGTACTATGGCATTTAAATGCTAGAAAAAATTTTGTAAAAACTTGGCATTGTACATAAAATATGTGAAAGCATTTGGACATTAGATATACAAGCAATCACAGAACTGAAACAGACCCTGAAGACCATCAAGACTAATTAACCTTATTTTACAGATAAAAAATGTAAGGCCCAAAGAGGTTAATTGACATATAACTCAATGGACTTGGAACAGTGAAAGAGACCGACTCAGTGTTTTATTGGTTTGTCAGTAGAATAGGAGGACAGCCCCCTGCCAGGTGCTCTGACAGCAATTTAGAAATGTGATTATGCCTAAGACATTCCATGTATTTTAGCTTTATGATTCTTTAAAGCAAAACAAGTCTAGGTGACTTGGTAAAAATGTGTCAAGATTTTAGGTTATGGGCTAAAAAATGTTTTCTCTAAGAATGAAAAAAATACTTCTTTGTGGGAATGGGGAGTGGGGGGGGTAGAAATAGCACTAAATATTGATGGTGCATGGAATTTTCCATAACCATTTTTGTCTTTGTATTCTCACTACCTAGAACAATGTCTGGCATATGGGAGCACTTCATAAATACATGCGGATTGGTTGATCATGCTCTCTGGAAATACGTTTTCCTTTTTTTTTTTTAACCCAGGTTCCTGGTGAGGCACAAGAACCTCAAGTATTTGCCAGCCCTTATTTTGCTGAGCTCGATTTTTTGGATATCCCTGACGTGGTTCATCTTATTTTTGCCTGATATCCTTTGTGTGAACTGAGTTACATTTCTTGTTTCTTCCAATGCCAGGTTAATTTCTCTGCTCTCAGAAAGAGAAGTATTCTTACTCTGACTTGAGAATCAGATGAAATTGAAGGAAGTTGAAATTCACATCCCTTTAAAGCAAGGGTCCTTATCTGGATATTCTCAAAAAAAATTGATAAATCTATTTCAACAGGATTGGTTTCCTTTGTAATCTCAGGGATTTAATTTTGTGTATTTAAAAAAAATTATTCTGAGAAGAGGTCTAGAGGCATTACCAGCTTGCCAAAGGGACCCACGACACAAAAAAGGTTAAGGATACCTGCTTTAAAGATTCTAATATAACGAGTTTAGTGCATGAAAAATATGTTTTTGCCTTATGAAAGAAGAATGCTGTGGGAATAGAAGGTATCCAGGTTTTTTTTATTATTATTTAGAACAGTAGCATGAGATGTTACATTTTAAACTGTTGCACATAAATATGGCTGATTTCTTGACTATGTCCCTTGAGCAGTTCCATCACTTAACTTGGAAAGGGAATTTTACAGAACAGGGATCCTTCAATGAATAACTCCTCTGGGAACAAAACTCGCATGAATAAAATCTACGTAGGTAGGGAAGAGATTGGGAGAGGTTCTTGTCTCCTCAGAGTTTTGTGGAGCTGGAAGTCCAGACAGACCTGCCTGACCACAGACATCAGTTATAGAGGAGAGGTAGGAAGGAGGAAGCATTTATAAGGACATCTGTGCTAAGAGATTTATAATCATTATCTCATTTGAACTTTACAACAACCCTAGCTGTAGGTAGATAGTTAAGTTCTGTGATTGCCATTTATGCAATAGAAAACTGAGGCAAACAGGTTAAGTGACTTGCCTAGAATCACAGAGCTAGTAAGTGCTGAAGCTAGATTTGTATTTAAGTCTTCCTGACTCAAGGCCCAGCGCACTATGACACTTAGGTGCCTCTGTTTGAAGGAGAGAAAAGGGCTTCACTCAGCTAGTTGTGACAGCCGCCTGACAGGCAAATATCAGAAGAGAAATGAGAGTTTATCTCCATACAGGCCCCAAAGACTTGAGGAATCGCAGCCTCCATTGTCAAAAAGGAAGCGAGGAAAGGCAGGCCTTTTTGAAACTCAGGGGAAGAGATTAGGGTCTTGAAATACATCCCTATGTTATTTCTAATTATGGTCGTGAAATTTCTGACAGTGTCCCTGAAGTGCATCTTCTTTGTTAACAGAGTCATAACATTGTAATTGGGAATAAGTTGAGTTTACTTAAACAAAGATACTTAAGACATTTTTAAACTCTGAACATAATACAAAACTGAGAGAACCTACTGGTGGACTGGCAAATCTGATAGGATATTACAGCTGACAAGACGTAATTTCATTCCCTTGTCCAGAGTCTACCTTGGTACACAATTGTTCCTGAACATTAAATGTAAAGCTTGCTGTTCAAGAGAGGCTCTGGATAAATCACTAGGTGGCACACTTCTTCTTCAGATAAATGTGATTTTTTTTTTCCTGAAGCAATGAAGCTGTCCTGCCTATGCCGTTTGGAAGTTTCTTTCTTGGGCTATGTGCTCCATATTTTTATTTTCCTGTTAGAAATATCCAGTATGTGTTCAAATTCAGATTCTTCGTGTGAATGTTATTTTTGAATTTTTTAAATATATTTTTTCAATTACATATGAAAATAATTTTTAACAATTTTTTTAAAATTTTGAGTTCTAAATTCTTTCCCTCCCTTTCTCTCATCCCCTTTCCTTGAGATGGCAAGCAATTTGATATAGATTACACATGTGCAGTCTTATAAAACTTATTTCCATATTAGTCATGTTACAAAAGAAAACACGGACCAAAAAAAGACCCCAAGAAAAATAGATTTTAAAAAAGTATGTTCTGATCTCCATTCAGACTCCATCAGTTCTTTTTTTGGAGGTATATAGCATTTTTCATCATAAGTTCTTTGGAATTGTTTTAGATCAGTGCATTATTGAGAATAGCTAAGTCAATCACAGTTGATCATTATACAATATTGCTGTTACTATGTATGCTGTTCTCCTAGGTCTGCTAAGTTCACTTTGCATCAGTTCATACAAGTCTTCTCTGGTTTTTCTGAATCCATTGCATGCTATTTTTAATGCATATGCAGACTCTGTGTAGACATCACTTGTTAGAAGACCACTTTGTGGTGCACATCTAGTTAGTATCCCTTTTCATTAATGTAACAAGCATTCATTAAGCTTCTACTACACATAGGGTATTGTGCTACCTGGGGTATATCTCAAAGAAAGTTAAGCATTTTTTGCCTTTGAGTGGTTTGTAATCTGGGTGATAAAAATAGAACTAACATGCAAAATTTATTAGGGAACAATTAAGTAAGAACTAGAGTGGTCTTCATGATAAGTGCAGTGGGGATATCAGCACAGAAACCTTCACAAAAGAGATTAGACTTAAGCTTGGCCTTGAAGAGTGATGCAAAATTACCCGTTTGACAGTAATAGGGTACAAAGAAAGGTTTGTCATCAAGTGTTTCACATCTCCCAAGCTGTGTTACTCTGGTTTACCAGCAATGATCCTTTTGTTGGGCTTTTGTGGCTGTGACAGCAAATTTCAGTTGAGCTTGTTTGCACAGGGTCATCTTAAAGTTACCCAAGCAGTAGAACGGGTACTTCCAGGGAAACTGCTTGTAGATATAGTTTCCACATCGATGAAAATCTGGTTTTACAGGAAAAAATAAATTAAGAGGTGACTCTGCTTTTCACAGACTCACCTTAGAGTTCATTTAAATAGTGAGTGCTCTTATTTTATTTATAATATGACTTAATTTGCAAAGAAAATATCAGTTTATGCATACTTTTTTCACATTTCAACCAGCTAGCATAGATCTTATGCAAAGAGGGGGACAAGATGAGTATTTGAAAGTCAGAAGCTATTACTTACTAAAACCTTTTCTGTCATGAGTCTGCCTGCAGCTAATTTATAAAAATTGAAGTGTCTAAGCCTCCTGGGCAATGTTTCTAAATTTACCTTTTATTCAACAGCAAATGCATTGTAATGAAGTAGAGCAAAGAAGCTAGAGACCTCACCTGGCCCTTCCTTTCAATACACATATCTTTATAGTAATAGTATGAAAATTCCGTACCCCACAAGGGGCCTGGCAGAGCTCATACATGGGTTCCACGAAGACCTATGCAAATTATTGAGACTGGTTGGTTGGTAATGGACACATGAGGAGCTGCTCCCCCTATACCTCTGGCCACAATGGCTTTGCTGCTGCCCTACCTTGCCTTCACTTCCACACCCATATACTAGGGGCAGTGGGAGTAGAAACACTAGCTTTTATAAGCCAGTATGAGTTAGTCTTTAAAACACAACCCCATCCTTTTCTAAAAGACCTAACATGGAAGGCCTTTATTTTAAAAAAACTCAGAGAGGAATGCCAAGATGCTAGACTGGACACTTCTTCTGAGTGAGGAAAGGAGATTGCTGATGAGCTATCCAGAGTTCCAGACAAGATTCCATGTTTGGGGATATCCTCACTGTAGACAGGAGAAGACAACAGCCATTCCTGATTTGCCACAGGAGGATGCTTATTGTTAGTCTATACCAGCCAGGCCATCATTCCAGAGGCAATGGACCTATGGTTTTATCAGTGTGTCTGTTCCTTTCATTGGTGTCACTCATGGCCCATCCATGCCTTTTCATTATGTGTACTTCTTGCTCCTGTTGATCCTCTGCAGAGGATCTGCCCAGTGGTCAAGGGGCCTTCCCTTCTGTTTTTGTTTAATTGTTTTCTTGAGTCTGTATATGTTTGTTACATTTTGTCAGCATAACACTTGAATTCAGGATTAAACAGGGAGTGGAGAGAAGACTAGGTTCCTTTTAAGAAACTGAGAAGGTATTTTAATGACTCCAAAAATTCTCACTGAAACAACAGCCCATCGTTTCATACCAATGTACTTCTGTGATGTATGGCTATGAGTCATGGAACAATACACCTTCTGAAGAGATAAAAGGAATGTCACTCAGAGGGCAGTGGAGAGGCACCTTATGGGTGTGTGCCATAGCACAAATATGGAAAAGCAGTACAGAAATGAACTGGAGAGTCTAACCCATATAATCCTCAAAGACAACTTAGACAAGCCACAGTGAAGGGTGCTAACCATTGCCTGTGTTTCTTGGGTTCAGCCACAATTGTGGCCATACGACCTGTGGATTTCAGGCTGGTTTTTCATACCCAGTTTCTACCTCCAGGCCCCTAGAATGATATTTTCAGTATAACACGAGAGGCCTAACGGTAGATACTCTAGAAAGATTATGACAGTCACTGGATGTCGGGAGACTGACCCTTCTTTGATCATAGTCAAAATCAGTGTCATCATTTTGTCACAATGACAAAGTAATTTTTGCCTTTGCTGTTTTGTTTTTGTATTTCAAAAAGGAGATATATCTACTTAAGAATATGTTCTGTATTAAGCCATCTGAGCTGTGCTGGCTCTTCCTAGTAGTTTTGTTTCTTTGGTTTTTTTTCCCTCCAAATAAGCTTACCATAATATGAGTACTTATACTGCAGTGATTTAATGGAACTGTGACCTAAACAATATGTGTACCTGCCCCTCAACCACCCCCATCATACCCCATTTACACTTTACCTGGCCCTTGTGCTGCTTGCCCACATCCAGTAAATCCTCCCCAGTTGGTTTCTCCAGCTAGTTGAGGGCCTTCCTCTTCATCTCTTGGCCTTAGGAGGATACCAATGTAATTTTAAGGCATTTCTAGCTGTTTTTCCTCCCTCACATGTTGCAAGGCAAATCATTCTTAATGTACTAAAGCCTATTTACACCCAGTCATTTAACTCTTCATTGTAATACTATTACACACAAGGATTAGTAAATATGAATTGTACCAACATCTAACGTAAGTAAATTTTCCAAGCTTATCTTACATAGAAGCTGAATGCATTAGAATTTTTTTTGCAAAGAATGTTCTTCTTTAGATTAACTACAGAAGCTGCTTTTAAATGGTTTTTAGCATAATTATCAATAGAAGTGGATTTCCCTTCTTTATTTCTCTTTCTTCTCTCTCTAACTTCTTCCTTTGTAGTGTCCAAATTAGAGAATTCATTTTTTCTGTTCTTTAGAGACTTTATAGTCTTGTGGGGTCCCATAATAAAATGCAAATATTTCTAGGTGAAGTAACTCCTTCAGTTTTTATTAGATAGACTTTGTGTGAGTGTGGTGGGGGGGAGAGAATTAACCACTAGCTGTTCAGTTACAGAATCTGAACAACTAGATGATGGAACAGATCCTGCTGGAAGGAATATGGTATCAGAAGGAGAAAGGAGAGGGTGCTAGATGCAAGCTCACCCTCATCACTCCCATTTGGCTGGCTAGAACATTGAATCCTATGTTCCTTGACCTGGCTTTTACATTTAACAGGTACCCCTCTTCAGATTTCTTTCTTTCTCAGTGTGATTGGCTTCCTCTACTTTTTCTACAAAACCTGGGTCACCGATCCTGGCTACTCCAAGACTTCAGAAGAAGAAAGGAAAACGGTAAATTCTTTCATCAGCTGATATCTCCTTTGGTTTGAAATGTAGCTGTGGAATTTCTCCATTTTGTTTTGTTCTGTGAACTTTTCTTATCAACAGCCAAAGTTTTGTTAGTGGATCATACCTCAGTTTCCCATTAATCTTTATAATATATTTGTTGTTTTAAATCTTTTTTTTAAATTTTTCGTGTTTATAAACACATCCAGTTCTACTAGTAAACAGTTGTCCCTTAACTGAGGCAGCTTGGAGGCATAGTTAATAGAGTGTGGCACCTCAAGTCAGTGAGATCTGAGTTTGAATCCTGCCTCCGACACTTACTGACTGTGGGACACAGTCCCTCTGGGCTGCAGTTTACTGAACCATAAAAAGAGGGGGGTGGATTCAATAAGCTCCCTTCCAGCTCAAAATCAGTGATTTCTGAATATTTTAAGGCCTTTACTGTGGTAGTCCCTTCCTCTCCACTTGAGTGGGGCTGCAGCCAGAGTAACTACACCTGCTTCCCAGGAGGACTTCTCTCTTTGTGAGAGAGAAGCAGGTATGAAGTTGTGAAATGCCCTGTTAGCAGGTTGGTGAAAGCCCTTCTGCCCTTTGCTGGGAAGTCTCTTGCTTCCATAAAATCAAGAGCACATAAGACTTTTGGTGCCACCTTTTCTCTTACAAACTGATTCTGTCTGATAGCCAGAAGAGGGAGGGAATTGTCACAGAGTTGATAATGAAAATCTATATGCATCCAGATTATGGACTACAGTAGAAAATGTAGTCTCAAAAAGTTACAGTGTTTTCAACATGTAATGATTTGGTAGCAAATCTTTCTAATTTTTTTTCTTTCTACCCGTGGTCTGTGCAGTGGTACTTAGCCATACACAATTAGATAAAAAACAAAATCATGTCTTTTTTTAATGGCTTTCAGAATATCATCGCCCTTGCAGAAGCTGGTTGCCTGGATTTCAGAACATTTTGCACAACCTGTCTTGTAAGTGAACCTCTTCTCTGTATTCTTTTTCTCATTAAAAGCAAACTACAGAGACGGCATTACTGGGGGGGCAAGGGGGTTCCTCTATTCTGTTTTCCATTTGGAACATTTTGTGATATTCCTGTGTTCCTTTATCTTTACCAAGATCTGATTTTTAAGTAATGTCAAGAAGATCATCTGCCATGAGAAGGTTTTATAAATACTACTTAACTTATATACAATGTCCCTGTCCTAGGAAGAACACTGGGTTTGAAATCAGAAGACCTGTCTTTGAGTCTTTATTCTGCTGTTTTAATACCCGGGTGACCTTGGTCATTTAACCTCTCTAGGTCTCAGCTTTTTTGTCTTCAAAATAAGTGAGTTTGACTTAGTTGGTCTTCAAAATCCCTTTCAACTTTAAATCCTATGAACTCTCAATTATTCACTTCAAAAATTATCAGTGACTTTTATTTCTCCTTGCCACCCAGCATGTGTTCTTCTGCCTACTATGGCTTGCGCAAGAAATAAAAACTAACCTTTATGTATCCTAATCAAAACAGAATTACGATAGTAAATCTGCCCTAAATTCTAGGTGACGTTCTAGAGTCAAATTGAAATGATTTAGTGATTGTCTCTTGTTTTGTATTATCTATGCCCCTATATCCCTTCATTAAATAATAATTGAAATTCATATTCAGTCTATAATTTGAAAAACATAATACTTCCTTTGGAATCATTCAGAATCATAGGATATTAGAGCCAGAAAACAACATAGAGATCATCTAATCTAGTCCATTTTCAGGTGAGGAAATTGAGTCCCATATAGGAAAAGGAACTCATCTCATGTCAGTCAGAAAGTGAGTGGCAAATAAATATTTACCAAACCTACAGAGTCTTTGTCTAGGGCTATTTCCACCACAAGAAGAAGCTGAAGCATTAGCTGTCCTTCAATTAAAGCACAATTTGCTTAAGTTTTTCACTGACGTCTCTTGCCCTCCCATTTAGGTAAAGAAACCATTACGGTCCCTCCACTGTCAACTCTGTAATTCCTGTGTGGCTCGGTATGATCAGCACTGCCTGTGGACTGGACGCTGTATAGGTGAGATTGCATGTCTGTGTCTGTTTGGGCACACGGGCACACATGTGTACACATTTAATTAAAAATAGCAAACTAATCCTCTGTAATTGGCTTATGGAAAACAAAGGGATCTGTTTTGTTAGTCTTGTTAAAGGGGATCATCTCTTGAAAGGCAGGAGTGTTGAGTCCTCAGGGCTCCTTAAAGGGCTCAAGGGCCCCAGCCAGCTTCTCTACTCGCTTTCCACCCATCCTGGGGGTAGGAGAACCAGAAGTAGCCACAGACCAGAACTAGTTTCTCTTGGGTATCTTCTTGTGTTTCCCTCAACTTACAGACATTTGTTTTCCTTGCACCCTGTCTGCCCTTTATGGCGTAAGAGTAAGATGTCTCAGGAGTAGTACCCAGCTATTGCAATATGGTAGTTGACTCTTTTTTCTCTGTATTTATTATACATCTATCAACCTCCTTTCCTAAAGTTTATATTCTCTGTTCCATGGGTCAGGGTTACTTTTGTTGTTCATTTTAACCATATTTAACATGCATAAAGGAGTTATTAGAGGGAAGGGCAGACTAAGATTCACATTGGCTTCCATAATTTCGTAGGAATGGCTGACAGCAAGATGACCCAACTATTTACTTTTGTCTTAATTACTGTTTAACAGGATAACCTTATTTGTATTTCACTTCATAAAACGCCTTTGATATTAAAGTGTTAATTATTTTTAAATGGGGGAAAAAAGAATTCTGGGAAGATGGCAGAGTAGATCAGAAAATTCCAATCTCTCAAGATTTCCCCCCACAGAAGAGATAAAATAGCAGCTTAGGGTGAATGAAGTGTGGGTAAAAATAAATAAATGTAGGGGCCCAACAAGGGTCTTCCTGGGACAATTTGAGAAGATAGAAGAAAAATCCAAGGAAGAATTTTGGTCCCTGTGAAGAGAAAACACCTCCAGGCTAGAGTCTGTGGTTAACAACAAATAACAAACCTCTTACAACAAGTGGCAAGCGCTGGGAATAGCTGGGTTGGGAATCTGCCTCAGCCCCAGCTATGAGAACTTTTGCCCCCAGAAAGAGTGAAGGGAGTTGAGCCCAGGAAGATTCAGGGAATCTTTGCTGACAAGGAATGTCAGACTCACACCTATGCCGTGGAGATCGGTGAGAAGGAACCAGCACATGCCCAGTGAGTGCAGAAGAAGTGGGGCACTGGTTGTGGGCACTTACAGGAGGCTGAAGGTTTGACTTTGGTTCCAGTCTAGAGGGGGGAACTGAAATCTGGGGCAAGAGTTACCATTTTCTATACCCCAGGGCTAGAGGTGATGAGAAAATTAAGCTGTTTCTACCAAAAAAAAATGCACAGGCAAAGGAGAAAGAAACCAACTGTAGAAAGTTATTATGGGAATAGGAAAGACCAGGGTCCATCTTCAGAGGATATTACAGCAAAGAAACCCTCTTCTACTCCAAAGAATAATGCCAAGTGGTCACCTGCCCCAAAAGAATTTGTAGAAGAACTTAAAAAGGACTTTAAAAATCAAATGAGAGAGATGGAGGAAAATCTAAAAAAAATAAAAATAATCTAAGAAAAACAAGAACGGTATGAAAAGAAAGACAATCAGTTAGAAAAGGAAATCCAGAGTCTTCAGGAAGAAAATGACCCCTTGAAAATTAGAATTGGCCAAGGCAAAGCCAGCCAAGTTACAAAAGATCAAAAAATAATGAAGTAAAATATGAAGAATGAAAAAATAGAAGATAAAGTGAAACATAAGAAAACAACTGATTTGGAGAACAAGAGAAAACATAAGAGTAATCAGACTACCTGAAAGATATGATCAAAAAAAGAGTCTTGATCTAATAATGCAAGAAATAGTTAAAGAAAATTGTCCTGAAGCATCAGAACAAGGGGGGAAAAGTAGAAATAGAAAAAAAATCCATTGAACATCACTTGAAAGAGATCCTATGAGGAGAGCTCATGGGAATATTGCAATCAAATCCCCAAACCCCCAGATCCAGGATAAAATATTAAAATCAACAAGAAAAAAATCAATTTAAATATGATGGTGCCACAATTAGAATCACACAAGGTCTAGCAGTGGAGACACTAAAGGACCGCAAGTCTTAGAACACTATCGCAGAGCAAAAGAACTGGGACTGCAGGTGAAAATAGCATGCCCAGCAAAGCTGAGCATCACCTCGAATGGAAAAAAAGGAGATATTGGGTTAACTGTCAGACTTTAAAAAAATCTAAGCAACAAACCTGAACTTAACAGATTTGACATACAAGAGCCAAGAGGTACATATACCAGAGACTGATTACAAGGGACTCAATAAGAATAGACTGTTTACTTTTTATATATGTAAAGGTCCTCCTGACTCCAGGGCCGGTGCTCTATTCACTGCACCACCTAGCCACCCCATATAGCCTTTCTTGAAGTGGAAATGTATTGCTGTGTATTTTGAATCCTCTCCTATGTTCTGCTATGCACACGACATGCTTTTTTGTTCTTTTCTTTGTATTTAAATTCCAATATTTAAGTTTAATGATTTTTTTTCTTTTCTCTATTCTGTATTTGTGTTCTAGTGTTTGAGTCAAAATACAATTTTTAAAAAATGGGAAAAATTTTACACGAATTATTCAGTATTTCTTTTTCTTTCTTTTGGATTCAGGCTTTGGAAATCATCACTATTATATATTCTTCTTAATTTTCCTGGCCGTAGTCTGCGACTGGATGTTATATGCAACTCTTCTCTGTAAGTATGGTTAGTTGGTTGGCTTTTTTCACACATTGGTCCATCTGCACAGAGCCATGATGCCATAGCCTCTCCAATTACATTTGTACCATCTAGGTGATAGTAAATCCCACAACTTCCCTTAAAGGCTCTTCTAGTAAATAAATAGGATCAAATTAATAAAAAGTGCTTTGAGCCAAATTTAAGGTACTATATAAATATGAGCTGTTATTATTGGTGTTGTCATTAAAAATGGCTGCCTGTAGACCTTCAACAATTGTAGAAGTCATATGAAATAAGAGTATTGTTTATCAGTTTTAGTTTGTAACCTAATGATTGAATTCTGAATGTGCTCTTTGGATTGGCTAATGGCACCAGGGTAAAAGATATTGCCCAGCAAACTTGAGAGATGAGAATTTAAAGTGTTCGTGTCAAATTGGAGAAATGATTAGAAATACAAGTTCAGGGAGGGCAGGCTACCTGGGGAAAAAAGACTAAGAACCAGAATTCCAAATGAGAAAGAACTTGCTTGGTACAAGTATGTTGGCAAAAATCAGCTGAGCCTAAACTGGCTGCTAGTTTAAAGAAAAACAGGAAAGGTCCACAGATGGAAATATAGATGTAGGAACTTAGAGAGAATGGGAAGGATCAGGAACGCTCACAGGGTCAGCCTTTGAGGGAAAAAAAAAAATGAACCATGTAACCTGGAACAAAGAAAGCTGTGAGGATTTAATAACATTTCGAAAGAACAGTGGCCTTTTCCAAAGGATACTAAAGCAGTTCTCCATTTCTCTTGTAGACTGATGAAAAGGAAATTGGTTTAAATTAAATCAGGATGGATTTAGTTTAATATATTTAAAACAATTTCTTGACTATTTCTTATAGATGAATATTTTGCACCTTTGGAAGTTTTTTAAATAGCGTCCATTGTGATTTGTGGGAGCTGGGTTAGTTGTGGTCTCATAAGAGATACGGTGATGATTCTCAAACCAATTCCTTAGGGCACTTCTAGTCCTGAAACAAATTCCTGGGAATAATTCTTCTTGGGAATAATTCTTCTCTATGACTAAAAGAAATTGCTAACATAGTTGGTTGCCAAACTTCTAGAGTCTTATCCTTTTAAAACCTTCTGGATCATGCCCAGCCATGCAAGAAAGTAAATTATTTTTCTAGTGCCCTAGCTCATTTGGAAAGTTTTCCTTTTTAGGCCTGATTACAAAGCATATTCCTGGAAAGTCCTTTCTGTATTTGCCTCAGAGAAGTGACTTGTCGCTTGGACTTAGTTTGATGGAGAGGAACCAAGTTTTCCATCACACTCATGTCTCTCCTCCTCATTCCCTTTGCTAAAAATAATCATCATTATCTGATGCCTGTGTCCAGCATAAGGATGTATTAATAGGTATTAATAGGGTTGTAAGTGACTTCCAGTTACTATCACTTATTATCTTGACAAGAATACTGGATTTGCAATGAGAAGCCCCAGGTTTGAATTCTGACTGCTAATTTAAAACCCAGGTGACTTTGGGGAAGTCACTTATCCCTTCTGGAGCTACAAAAGAAGTGGATTGGAATGGATCACTCTGTGAGCCCTTCTAGCTCTAAATTCAATGAGCTAATGGTTTTTATACTCACTGTTTTTCCTTTATCTGCCCACTAGTAATTTTTTTTTCTTGATTCATGTTTTCTCAGTGTTTTTGTACTTTTTTACCTTGGGCATATTCTTGAAAAAGTTACCACATTATATCTATTTTCTGTTTCTTCTCCTAATGTACCTGCACAATTGAACAAGAGGTTGCTTTTTTATTGCTTGATAGCCTGATAAATAAAAATTCATATTTTTTTTAATTTTTATGAGGTAGGTCCTGTTTTTTCTCCTATGCTTAGCATTCATCCATCTGTTCATTCAGCATTTACTTAGTGCTACTGCAGCATAAGCGGATGAATGGCATGGTGAATAGAGGTTAAGATATGAGAAGTCAGAGCAAACTGGGAGAATCAGGTGTTAAAATACTAGAGACCACTATGAGGACTCCAGAAGAGGCATGGGAGAAGTGAAGGCACAGGAGAAGAGGGGGGTGAGAGGAGGGAATTACATACAGTTTCGGATCTTAAAGGCATAGCAATATCAGGTCATAGGAAGGTCTGAGGTGGTCTCCATTGTGCCCGTGTGTGTGTGTATGCCAGAGATGGAGAAGCTTTTGGACTTGGAGAAGTATAAGCCCTGGGAGATCAGAATTTAGAACAGCTACTGATGTGGATGATGAAGGTGCTGAAGGTGATAGAGACAAGGTGCAAAGACCAAGCCATATGCAGAAGTCCTTGGAGAGGGAGGAAGAGCGTCTTAGAAGTTGGTATCTGACTTTAGAGAGGTTACTTGTTCTATTTTGCTTA
This sequence comes from Pseudocheirus occidentalis, assembly GCA_028646575.1. Classification (NCBI taxonomy): domain Eukaryota; kingdom Metazoa; phylum Chordata; class Mammalia; order Diprotodontia; family Pseudocheiridae; genus Pseudocheirus; species Pseudocheirus occidentalis. The sequence goes on from CM053601.1 coordinate 157,620,011, forward strand.
TGTGAACCTCAGAGGAGAAGAACTTGTTGAATGATGATGGCTGAGAATAGTCTGGAAATGCCAGTAGAAAAAGGAGGTATGCACATGGTTTGAGCTAAGATTCAGGTTAAGTGGAGAAATGGATTTTTTTGTGCAGATGAGACAGGGATGAGACGTGGAGCCTTTGAGGGATAATGGAGTTTCCCTTCTTGCCAGAAGGTGAGGAGACCATAGAATTACAGCGGGAGGGGACCTCAGATGCAGCTAATCCAGCCCCCTCATTTTATGGTTGAGGAGACTGAGGACCCGGAAGAGTAAGTAATGTGCCTAAGGTCACACATGAAATCAGCCTAAGAAGCAAGATTTGAACTCAGGTTCTCTGAGTCCAGAATGAGGGCTTTGTTACGCAGTTGTTACTATACAGCACTACCAAAGGAAGCCGCTGATGAAAGGACTGTGGTGCTAGGGGAAGAGCATTCACTTAGAGTCAGGACTCGGCCCAGGCTGTGACTTTAGGCAGATCACTAAGCTTTTCTGGGCCTCAGTTTGCTTCTCTGATAGTAAAGCTCATAAGCTAGTTAAGGCCCAATATAACCAAAGAAACCCAACTGCTCAGGCAGAATGTCACAGCAACGACCAACATTAAGACCTAGGGAGGGGGCAGTCACCTTTCCCCCAATTGTGTAAGGGCATAAGCATCTGACCCATTTCAGGGAAGGACAGTTAAGACAGACCCAAGCCCCTTAAGGTGTTACCTGCAATCGTCCCACCCACCCCCACACTTCACTGTCACTACTGTGTAGCCAAGACACACACCACAGGTCACCCCGTGCTTTCTTCTCTCTGTCTAGTGACTTTAGTCCACCAGCTGGCTAGCAAGTGACTCACAATTCACTTCCTGTGGATTAAATAAGAGCTCTGCTTAAATCACCGCTTCTCCCAGAGTCCACCTGTTGGGGATTATGTGATTTTCTGTGAAAGGCCTTCTAAGTGAGCAGCCCAGATTTAGAAACAAGTGGGTGCCCATTCTTGCTTGCTCTATGTCAGCTGCTGCTTCCACCTGCTGTTGGAAATTGTAGTAATTATTCTGACATCAGGTGCTTACCAGGTATCTTCCTTCCCCATCCTAATGAAGAGCTTTAGAGAGAGTATAAATTACTTTAACTTGTTACCTGGATTGTCACTCCTCCATGATTGCTCACACAGTGTTGCTGGCATCAGTTCAGCAGAGGGGGGTGGGAGTCTAAGAGCTTAAAAAAAAAACTGGATTTAGGAAATTTACTTCAGGACCAAACTGAACAGATGGTTGATAGTAAAGATAGCACATATTTTCTCTGCATCCTAGGAATTCATAAATGTTCCTTTGAGGGAAAAAATGTCTGAAACTATCAAACTGTCAGAGGCATTTATGAAACCCCTATTATGCAGCTCTGCAGAATTCTCATTTTAAGAACCATTTACCCTTTCTCCATTGCCATGATGGTTGTAGTTATTCAGCTTCACTTTAAGAGACCTGACCTTTCATTTCTTCTCTTTCATCATCAAGGGCCACTTCATTTCTCTCCACATCCTCAGGGGCCTCTCTGAGGGAAGCCTACGTTTGGGGCCAAGAGCCAGGAGGAGCTGTAGATAGATGAGACCCGCCATTAACTTGCTAGAGGGGTTGCAGAGAGAGTTCTCCAGACTTTCAGTGTCTCTGAGCCTTTCCCCGGCAGGTGTGGTAAGGAAGAAGAGGCACCACCTTCTTTCATCTTTCATGTCCCCGTTTGATTATCTGTCATAAGGAGACAAAATACAGTTGGCAGATGAGTAATAGTCTAGACCTGTTTGTGTTCACCACTTTGGTGCTGCATATCCCTTGTAGGGCAGTACGGTAAGGTAGAAAGGATGACCTAATTGGAGTCAGAGGAAGTGGGTTCAAATCCTGGCCCTTCAATTTAAATTCTCTGTGCCTGGGCCAAGTTCCGTTAACTCCCATACCCTTAAGTTTCCTTACCAGTGAAATGAGGTGGAGTGAATTAGAGCAGGGCTTCAAACCTGGGATACACACAGCCCCCCCCCCCAGGGGGGTCCTGCAAGAGCCTTATCAAGGTTTTGTTTTGTGTGAAATAATAATGAATACCATTTTCTTTCATACACATGCATGGTAAACTCTAGAATTTACTTCATATTTTATGTTGATAAGTGCAAGAGACTTGTTGAAAGCTGAAGTGTTGGGAGCTCTTGGGTCCCAGCTTGGACTAGATAACCTCTAAAATCTCTTCCAGCTCAAAATGTTTGGTCCTGAGTTTGTATGCAAGGAACCTCTTGACCTATCTTTTAAGAGAGTATGAACTATTCACAACTTTTAGATTAACTGGAACATTTGTAGAAAAGGGATAGTTTCCCCCCTGACAAGGGGGTGGGAGGGAGGGAGACAGACAGACAGACAGACAGAGAAAGAGAGAGACAGAGAGAGAGACAGACAGACAGAGAAAGAGAGAGACAGAGACAGAGAGAGAGAGAGAGAAAGAGACAGAGAGAGAGAGAGAGAGAGAGAATGTGTGTGTGTGTGCACGTGTGTGTGTGTGTCTCCAAAAACAACACAGGCTAAATGCTTTTTTAACTTTAATCATTTTCAGCTGGCAAGTCCTCAAGTGAATAACTTTCTCTCATTGCATTTTATGGGGAATCTGCTAGAGTTTTTTTGAGTTTGATGGTACATTTTGTTCCTGTCATTTCCTTTCTTTCATGAAGAGAGACCCACAGACCATGGTGACCCTTAGAAAACATCTTCTCATTTCATGCCAGGTCTGCTGTTCTCACCACAAATTTCTGGAGTTCTCTGACATATGCATGTATTTGCTGCATCTTGTTCTCCTCCACTAGATCTGTAATGGTTTTATCCCTTTAGAAACGGATCACTCCTCTGTTCTTTTGTTTCTTTTCTAATTAGTTTCTTTTTACGAATCCACAGATTGGTCTAATCATTGCACTACAACATACAGTCAAGATGGAGCATGGACCTACCTCAGTCAGATTGTGTCCTGTTCTCCTTGGGTTCTCTACATCTTCATGCTGGTGTCTTTCCATGTATCATGGTCTACTTTTTTGTTATTAAATCAGTTCTATCAGGTATTTTTTTCTTTGCATCTAATAATGTCTCTGGGCACCATTTTCTAGCTACCCAATTTTGTATTCCCTCATTTCTCTTATTTACTTTCATAAAACATTACCAAGCACATTTCATATTCTCCAGCTATGAAAACTATATTGTTTGTGGTGGTGGTTGGGGAAAAGGTGAAGGGGTGAAATAGTAACTAGTGCATATGGTCATAATACCTCCAAAGACAATGGTGGCCATTGCAGACTCCAGGTACCTTGGCACCAACTAATCAGCCTCTACCAGCTTTCCTCCCGCCCATTCCTACCTTTGTTTCCTGTGAGTCTGATATCCTGCTACTGCTGCTCACTCTTCTGTTAACTAATTGGGATTTCATTGCTATGACCTGCTTTTAAAATAAAGGAGCAGATAAGAAGAAAATCTGATAGGAGACATTTAGTCCACGGAATAACTTCTGAGGACAGCATGTGATCATCGAGGATCATTGCCAAGAACAGGCAGTGAGAATAAGGCCCTGCATGACCTCTACAGGTTTAGAGTTCAGTTCTGTGTTTATCTAGAACTTATACATAAGGTACAATGTAAATCATAAAGGATTTAGACTTCTCACTAGTTATGGGGGCAGAAAAGTTGGCTCATAAATTGCAGGGATTACACTGCTGAGCATCTTGTTTCTAGTGCTCTGTTGCTGGGTACCATGAAACAAGATGGTCTCTGTCCTTCAGGAATTCACAGTCTAACAGAGATTTCCAAGAACACACGATTTGTTTCCTAAGGGTTTTCTATTTAATGCTCAACTAACCAGGAAATCATATTATCTTCTATTCCTGGATTATTTGGGGGTTTGTGTCCTAGTCCTGGCTTGGTTACACTTTTAACTATATGACCTTGGTCAGTCTACTCCCTCTGTAAACCTTAGTATCTGTCAAATAAAGGCACCAGATTGTCTCAAAGGGACCTTCTACTTTAGGATTCTGTGCAATTCATTCTGGTAAATTGAAGTTTGACTATAGTAAATTCAAAGTAATAAGGCTAATTCAAGTTATACCATTTTATTTTTACCTTTACATTTTACTTTTACCTTTTATTTTATTTTTACAGTAATTGTCAATCTTTTAAGGTACACACACTTTCCAGAAACTTGGCAATATAAATACCACCAAAAGAATAACTGATTTTATTCATAAAAGCAGACCGTAAAATTCAAAATAATTTAATCTGCAAACGAAATGCAGATTTTATTGATAGTTCTTATTCATTTTATTCAGATTTTATTCATAGGCAGAATTATTAACTTCAGGTTGGAACAGACGACTATTAAGGTGCCTTCCAACTCTAAATTTATGCTCTACCCTTTAAGATAATAAAGCAGTTTAAAAGAGCCAAGCGTGTGCCTTTTCATATTTGACTTTAAATTGAATTTTAAATTTTTGCTCATATCTTTTGTTTTTACCTTCCCTTCAGAATATATTCTTCTTCTGGCCATCCCTTTTATCGAAGAATTTGAAAAGAGGAGGAAAAAAATGAAGTTCAGCAAAGCTAACCAATATGTCAACCAAGTGTGACAGTACACCCATAGCCCCTCACTTCTCCAAAGAGAGGAGAGATCACACACTTGTTTTATTGTGGGATGGTTTCTTAAAGGAATTTAGTACTAGTTTCATAGATAATTACTCAAACCAAGAATGGCTACAATATGTGTGGGTTATAGGCTTCATTTTCTGGTTGGATGGCTAAGAGCCGTATCCTTGGAAAGACTCTTGAAAAACTGGGTGCCCTTTAACATGTTATTGGGAATCAATTGTTTTCTGTTCCCTTTGCAATGCTTTCAGATCGCGATCTTGGGCTTGACGTCACATGAGAGGATCAGCCTCGTAAAGCAGAGCAAGCACATGAAACAGGCCTTTTCCCTGAGGAAGACGCCATACAAGTAAGCAGGGATTTCCTTCCCCTGCGCTGCCCCTCGCCAACTGCCCCAGTGGGCAGTACCCCAGCCAGCTACCCTGACTCCCACCCACCCATGTCACCTCTCTCTAAAGGGCCTCCCTCTCTGAGCTCGTCAGACTGCTTGCCAGGACTCTGTAGCCAGAGATAGGCCCCAGATGGCTGCTCTCTGGAGGCAGCCTGCCCTACTTGACCTCAGCATAAACCTCTTTGGAGATGATGCTCAGGCAGGCAGGGTGCTCCCACAAGCATCACAGTCACAAGGGAACATGGTGCTCTTGTGAAGACATCAGGAGGTAGATAAGTATTCTGTGAGGAGGCCAGGGCATGGGCCTCTTTGGAAAGAGGGTAGTCATGAGGCTTGCCAGGACTCTCAACCTGGCCAGTCACCTCTGGAGTCCTTTGTCTGGCTGCTTAATTTCTCCATCTGTGTCTAAAGGAAATTAGCACCTCAATTTTGTGCTTTTTTTGTTTGTTTCTAAATCCAGAGCCAAAAGCAGATAGAAATTCTTTAGTTTACTTCCAGATAGAGACAACGGTATTTGCAGAAAAGCCTTAAATCTTTGGTATGTGAAACTTATCTGTGGCCTGACTTCACACGTCAAGTCTAGGAATGCTGCTGAGGTGACCCAGAGCCCCCTCAGGCGAATGTTCTCAGCATATCTCCATGAGAAGTCTATTTTAAAGCCCGTCACAGAACAAGATAAAACTGGTAGGCCTTCTCACAAGAAAGTCAGGAGCTAGGACTTGGCTGCAGTGTGCACGGGGAGAAGGGAGACATCGGCTTCATTGGAAGAAGCGGGCTTCGAGAGGTGGTGGGGAAGTAACAAAGGGCCAGGCTTGTGATGACAATTTCAATGACGCCTCCGTTACTTGATCAGGAAAAGAGCAAATGCCCGGTGCTGCATTTTGGCACCAGAAGTAGATAGCAGGGCAGGGAGAGAAGAGGCTTCTGCCAAGGATGGCGCTGCCAGGGCTCACCCAGTGGGCCCCTGAGCACTGGCAGGGCTGCGCTGGGCACATGCTGCCTGGCTGTAGTTCAGTGACCGGCTCTGAAGTTCTTAGGGTTTTCCCTTAGCAGTACTAGTCATAATAATCACAATAGATGTCTAAGGGTTGCAAAATACTTTACATATTTGACTGCATTTAGTTCTCACAGCATCCCTAAGATGTCTTGCCTTCAGTGTGCCAGGGGCTGCGTTGGTATTATGTCCGTTACATAGGTAAGGAAGCTGAGGCAGACAGATTAAATGACTTAACCAGGGTTTACACAACTGGTAATATTATTATCACCATTTGACAGATAAGGAAACTGAGGCAGAGAGAGATTACTGCCTAGCTAGTAAGTTTCTAAGGCAGTATTTGAACTCAGGTTTTCCTTACTCCAGGTCCAGTGCTTTATCTGCTGAGCTGCCTAACTATATCTAGAATGAAAAGATTTCTTAATGATAACAGTTCCACATATGTACAGAGCAGTTACTATGTACAGGGTACTATGCTAGGGACTTGGGAACCAAAGAGAGAGAACCCCTGGACCCCACTCTGAGCTGGTTTACAGAGTATTGGGAGTGGCTGGCCAGGGTGGTTTTCTAAAAGTACAGGTAGCTTGTGCAAAGTGTGATGGAAGGGTTGGTTCCAATAAGTGCTAGAGTTGACAAGATCTGCAGACATTAATTAAATAACTAATCCGTGCTAAGTGCCAGGGATGCAAGGACAGATGTCCCATGCCCCAGGGAGAACACTAGCGGTGCCGAAGTCGGCACACACTAGAGTAGATGGAAGGCAGACTTGGAGGGGAAGTGCCCCAGAAGGGGCCGGGGAAGTCTTCCTTCCAGAAGCAGTGCTTTAGTGGAGGCTTAAAGGCTGACGTGAGGAGGCCAAGCCTTCTAGACAAGGGAGACAGCCATCGTGAAAGCACAGAGGTGGGAGAGTGGAGAAGTAGCCAGTAGAATACAGGAGAAGTAATCCCCATGGGCGGGAGCACTTGGCAAGGCTTTGTAGAGATGGCAGGATTTGAACGTGGCCTTGAAGGAAAGGGAGGCTTCAGATAGGCAAAGAAGGAGACCTTTTGTAAGTAGGTGGGAATAAAGGGAATAAGGAGAATAAATGGGAATGCTGGTGATTTGCTTGGAAAATAATGAGTAGTGCAGCCTTTCTGGTGGGGGGTTGGTAGAAAATGAGGTCAGGGGGCTTTATAGAGGGCCTTAAGGAGATCAGGCTTCACTTTCTGGGGAGTGAGGAGCCATGTTGACTGGAGCAGTGTTATATAAAATCCATTGTTTTAATGAAGCTTATCTTATGGTAGCAGAGTATAGGATGGGATAGGGGTGAGGAGAGAGGCAAGGAGGCCAAAAAGGCTACTATGATCATAGTATTTCATGTATGAGGCACTTACCTGGACCAGGTAATAGCATTTTCAATGGAAAAGAAGTCATGTTTTGATGGTAGTGACAATCCCTTGTGAGGTGGAACCTAGAAACAATGGAAAAGCCAGGGCAGAGTGGCTGGGGAAACCAGACAGACTGGGGAAACCTGTGATAGATTCAGAGCAGCAGTCGCCCCAGGGCCATCTAGTAAGGACCAGCCAGATCTGCTCAGAGGCCACCGCTCAGTCCTGTTTCTCTCTTCTTTCCTCCAACAGCCATGGATTCACTCAGAACCTTGCTGACTTCTTTCAGTGTGGATGCTTTGGCTTGTTCAAGCCTAGTGCTGTGGATTGGACCTCCCAATACACTGTGGTATTTCACCCAGCCAAAGAGAAAGTTTTGCGCTCTGTATGAAGAAAAGCAATGCCAAATTCTGCATTATAAATCCGAGTTTTTGTTTGTTGGGCTGGGGCACAGAAACAAGTGAAGTTCAGAAGTTTATCAAGACTGAAGCTAACCCTCAGATGAAAGCACTGTTCTAGGTCTTCATATATTAGACAAAGTGGGGGCCTTTCAGGCAGCTCACCTCATTGCACTTTGTAGTTTCAACAAGATAAACTTCTCCTGAATTATCTCAGCAAGTAACTTAAACTCTTTTGATACGTTTTTTTTTCAGCCACTGTTAATTTTTTTTAATTTTGAAGATTATATTCGTTGATTGTGGATAAAATGTATTATATTTTCACATTGTATTGGCTGTTTCGAAATAGTTTTATTCTTAAAGCTAGTAATTTTGGTAAATTATTTTTCTTTGTATTGCTTCTATAAATCTGTATAAAAATGTTTGAATGGATGTATGTTTTGCTTTCACACTTAATAAATCAGGTCTTTTATACAGGTAGGTTCATTCAGTGGTTCTTCCAACGCCTCTGGAATTTGACCGTTTGAAAAGGGCATTCACATCTTAAAGAAACATGTTAGACTCACAACCCTGAAAGCAAACCAAGGATTTCATGTGAGGCAGACTCACGGGGTTAAATTCAGTTGCCTGCATTAGCAAGAAAACACACATAGAGAGAGATAGAATCATCTAACGTGGTAACGTGGAAAAGTGGATCAGCTTTGAGGTTGGCTCGGGCTCCCTCTCGTTTTAGAGTTGAGCAGCCAAGGACCCACAAGGCTGGAATCTGAACCCAGGACCTTTGACCTCATGTCCACTCTGCTCTGCTGTCATGTCAGTCAGATCATAAGCCTCAGTTTCCCTTTTTGTGTAAAGAAACATTTCAGGACACGCAAAACGCGCCTTCATTTTAAAGCAAAATCTCTATGTGGCTACATAGAACTATGGCTGAAATTTAAGTCTGGTCATTCACTTTGCTAAGGGATTTTTCACAATGAGGTGTGTCAGAGGCACCTTTCAATACCAAATCTCTCAGCACATTTAAAATAGAATCTGATTCACACAGACCTTTAGGAATACATTTGCTGCAAAGAGCACAGCATGCTTGTATACCGAGCTGAAGAATCAACATGCATTCCCGTGCTTCTTATTGGTCCCTAGACTGTGTTGAAAGTGCATAGTGAAAGAATGACTTTTATGAAATCTTGCTGTGATTATACTTGTTTCCAAACTTGGAAGGGACCTTGGAGGTCATCTACTCTCCTCCACTCATTTTACAGATGAGGAAACTGAGGCACAGACCAGTGGAAGGATTTGCCTAACACCACACAGGTGACAAGTGGTAATGCCGGATTCAAACTCAAGTCCTGGGACTCTGAGCTCCGTGTTCTTTGGGCTGGGCCGTGGTCTTTAAGAATCAGCTAATAGCTTCAGGTTAACACAGTTATTGTGCAGAATGCAGGCAAAAGTGGAGACATATAATCACCAGCATCCATCCTCTTTGGGCCTGGGGATTCTAATGCAATACAGAATGGGATACAACCAGGCAGCATTTCAAAATGAGGTAGGACTTTTTTTTTTTTATTCAGAATTCCCAATAGTATTTTAACTGCCTTTAAGAATAACTTTAAAATGTTAAAACTTAATTAAGGAAAGAGAAAGCATATGTATAACACTCTAGACTGAACTGGCTGATTTATTTTTATGGAAACAGTGTTTATGCCCCATCAGTACTCACCTTCATACAAACATGTGGTTGCAAGGGCAGCTGAATTTACAAAGCCCTCCCAGGTCCTTTTGTCTTTCCTTTCCAAGAAATAATCACAAAACAACCATGTTCCTAGTTTACTGGCAGCATACTGTGTGCTCTGTACTCCAGATCTGGATTCCAGAGAGACCCAGATTCAAATTCCTCTTCTGGCTTAATAACCATGAGCAAATCACTCAACCGCTGCAAGCCTGTTTCCTCATCTGTAAAAGTGAGATTGTGATACTGAAGTACTAATTGAAGACTAAATCAGATAAATACTTATTGAACTGAATTTAGATAATTATAATAACTAATGTATAAAACTTTAAAGTTTGCAAAGTGCTTTCCATATATTATGATATTTGTAAAACCCTTGGTCTACCTTACTGCCCTGTATAAATGTCAGCTGTCAATATTACTACTTCACAACTTTGAAAACCACATTTTCAAGTCAAGTGGTTTAAGTAATAATTATAATAGCTAGCGTTTTATATAGTGATTTAAGATTTACAAAGTACTTTACAGTATACCATCTTAATCTTCACAATAGCCTTCAGTGGGTGGTTCCATTATTTTTCCTGTTTTAGACACTGAGTCACTGAACAGTTCATTGACTTGCTCAGGGTCACATAGTTGCTAAGTGTCTGAAGCCAGATTTGAACTCAAGGTTTCCTGACTTGATGTCCAACAGTCTGTCTGCTGTGCCACCTTACTGCTTTATGGTTCTCTCGAGTGGTAAGGACTAATTTCCACATATGTGTGCGGGAATTTAGCCACTGTTAAATCCACGTGCTCAGGAAATACTGAGTGACATGACTTAGCCTATAGACATTAGAAGAATTCTGGAAGTTCATCCTTCACAGGACCCATCATAGTGCCTTGTAAATAGTATAGGTATTTGTTGGCTTGATATGATGTGGGAAACAGTGACCTTGGGTCTTTCTGACTCCAGGCCTGGAGTGCTGTCAACTGCACCACCTTCCTGCCTCCACACTCAAATTTTCACCACTTTGCTGTCATGTTCAGCTCCTCACTTTCCTTTGCTCCAAACATCTTGTTGGTTCTACCTTCCCAGCACCTCTCGCATGTGTACCCTTCTCTCTGCTCACCCAGCCTCCACCTAGTTCAGAGTGTGATGGATTACTTCTCACTTGTATCATTGGAATAGCACCCAGCCCTAAGCCACTCCCCTCCAGTCCAGCCTCCACAGAGCTGATTTTCCTAAAGCACAAGTCTGATCCTGTCACTCCCCTACTTAGGAAACTCCAGAAGCTCACTATTGACTGTAGGATCAAATACTGTATAGATTTTATCTCAGAAGTTTTAAATGTCTATTTTGTGTGATTTTTGTATATAAGTAAATCTATACAAGGAAGGAGTCATACTCAAGATTTTTTGACTTGTTGGGATCATAGATTCCCATTAGAGTTGGAAGTGACTTTAAAGATCATAGAGTCCAACTCCCTCCTTGTACAAGTAAAGAAACTGAGTGTGAGGGAGACTAAGGGACTTACCCAAGGTTATATAGTTAGCAAGTGTCCGAGGACTTGAACACCCAGGTCTTCCTTCCCCTAAGTCCAGCACTATACCTGCCATTCTGCCTCAGTGATGTTACCGCCTCATGGAGGTATTCAGTTGCAAAAGCCTGGAAACCATTGCTCTATGCCATTACTCCCAAAGGCCCATTTTACTCCCCTCTTAAAAGGCCTGCTACCCCCCATGTAGGTAGAGTTGGGCAGCTGCCTACATGATGCCATATCAAAAACCATCCCTCCCCCTGGAAATCTCCTTACCAGCTGGCCCTGGAAGCCAGTATTCCTTGCAGTTCTTGTTAAAACAAGAATTCTCTAGCAGGGTAGCTTATTAATCTATCAGTAGCCTTTAACACTTTGACAACAGAAGAGTTTATCAGATTAGTATTAGCAGAGAGAAGGACTTGAGAAAGTGGGACACAGGATGGAGAAACTATAAGTGAGCAATAGGGAGACTTGGAATCTGGGCTATTTCTTGGGTGGGCTAGACTGGCCAGGTAAGGCTTAATGGTGAGTAGAGGACCCAAGATAGACCTAAATGTAAGGGTAGGATTCAGACAAATGGAAAGAAGCAAGGAAGTCCCTTTAAGTAAAAGGAACAGCATCATGGGCTTCTATAATTATTCCCCAAAGCAGCCCCTTCCCCTCCAAGTACTCCAGAGTCAGACTCGGGGTTGGAAGCACAACCTCCTGGGAATGTTGTGGCATACTTCAACATGTGACTTCACCTATAGTTATCTCCAAGTCTGTAAATAGCTCTAATAAAGTTCTCAAGAGCTAAGACCATTGGAAAACATATATTCTACCCACATGCAGATATGCCCTCATATGGGTATTTAAGGGTCATGGCAATAGGAAGGTTGAGAACCACTGGCATACAGGATTATGCCCTTCTGCTCTACAACTTGACCCTGGCCACTAGTGATCTTAGTATTCATCCATCATCTATCAGTCCATCAATATTGATTTTCTACCCCATCGATCACTCCCCACAGTGGCTACACAGTGCCGTTCTCTTTAGACTTTAATCTCTCTCTTTATGCTTTTGGAGCTGACGATCTCCCCTACTTCACCTAGAAAATCAGAAGTAATGATGGTAGCTCTATATGCAACCCCTCTTAACTCAACAAATCCCTTTCCCTATATTCTTCAAGGCCTGGAAAAGTGCCCCACTCCCTTCTACCTATCCCATTCCTTCCCAACTTGTAAAGAGGTTTTGATTCCGTGTTCATCCCCCTCTCCGAGCATATTCAGTGTTTTCTTCTACCTTTAAATGGAGTCCATTCTCTCCTACCTTGAAAAAATAAAAATATCAAGACCTTTTGGCTTGGTCTGACTCCTATCATGGAGCATGAATCAGAGCCCTTGGTTTCCAGTCAGGATTCTGCCACTTACTCTATATAGTGGGCTTGGCTGTCTTTTCTGTCTACTTCCTCCTTTGTAAACTGCGCAGGTTGTCCCTGATATCCCTACCAGCTCCAGCATTTCGTGATTTATTATCCATTTCTCTCCACTTCACTGCCAACTAAGCTACTCTGTCAACAGTCACCAGTATGCCCGACTCCTGACAAAATCCAATAGCCTTCTGACCAGTTCTCATTCTCTTTGAGAATTGATTCTCTTCTTCAATTTCTCTCACTTGCCCTCTGTGACCCTGCTTGTGTGGTCTATTTCTTACCTCTCTAACTGATCGTCCGCTGCCTCTTCCTTAAATGTTAGCATACCCTGAAATTTCGCCCTTAATTCTCTACTCCTCTTCCCATATACTCTCATTTTAAATAACTTCCATAAACCATGAGGACTCAAGTCCTGTGTTCCTTTCTTAGCAACCTGGATTATATCCAGCTGCCCACAGAATAATTTCATTTAGAATTTAAAATTTTTATTTTAATTAATACTTTTTATTGCCTACGTGTTGCCGTGTCTGTTTTAAACCACGACCTGCCTCTTCCTCAAATGGCTCCTCTTTTACATTAGTGCGATGCTGACGTTTCCCACCTCCCCCAAGCTGAACTGGAAATCGTGGATTCTTGCAATTATTTTGATGTCTACTTCCTACCCTGACGTTTAGTTTGCTGGAACAGCCGCTTAAGTGTTTGATCCTATTCTACTCCCTCGACACACAAATGCTACATTATTTCCCCTAACACATCGTTTTGTTCCAGCTGCGAGTTTACAGTAGCTACCTATTACTCAGTAGATCATTTTGTAGCTTCTGAGCTTACTTTCAATAGGCTTCCATCAACGTGTTGCACCATAGCTGCTTCCTCACATAAATTCACCATGCAGTCTCCATTCCAGCAAGTTTGGTCTCTGCCCAAAACATGTGCCAGGCTTGCTCTCGCTTTTTCTACTTTTCCCACATGGAATCAATGGGAAAAAATGTGGAGGGCAACCTAGCAGTGCCAAATTTCAAACTGTATTACAAAGCAGTAATTATCCAACGGTTTGGTACTAAGAAATAATAGTGGATCGGTGGAATAGGTTAGGTACATAATACACAGTAGCAAATTACCATAGGAAGCTAGTGTTTGATAAACCCCCAAACCCAACCTTTCAGGGCAAGAACTCACCATCTGACAAGAATTTCTGGGAAACTGGAGAACAGTGGGGCTGCCTTCCTTCATTTTAAAAAAAAATTCTCTACATATTTTAGACCTTTTGTTCTTCCAGATGAATTTTATTGCTATTTTTTTCTAGCTCTATAAAGTAATTCTTTGATAAGTTTGATTGGTATGGCATCTATCTGGCATTTAAAGTCCTTCACAGCCTGGCTCTAACCTACCTTTCTAGCCTTACTATAAACTACTCCTCTTACCAGACTCTTTCTTGCTGTTCTGTACACATAACGATCAATCTCCAATCTCTGTGCCTACACTGACTATAACCTGTTCCTAGAATGTACTTCCTCCTTATCTCCACTTCTTAGAATCCCTTTTTCAAGACTTGGCTCAAATGCTAACTTCTACATGAAGTCTTCCTTGATCATCCCATTTCCTGATGCTCTCCCTCCCCAAATTACCTTCCATATCTGCTGTTTCTACTTAGTTATTTCTATATTGTTTACACCAATAGAAGGTGATTTTCTTGAAAGCAGGATGTGTTTCATGTCTGTGTCTCTAGCTCTGAGCACAATGCTTATATACAATGACACTTAATAATTTGTTGTTGTTCGTTGATTCTTATAGAATTTATATTTAGAGAGAATTATGAGATTTTGTGTCAACCAAAGGATGGTAAAAAAAAAAAGTGAGGGATTTTGTTGCTGGTGGGTATGTATCACAAAAACAGAAACAGGGATCATTCCTGCTTTACCTAGTTTCATTCACTTATCAGTCAAGGAAGCTCTTAGGAGTGAGGGATGCAATTCCCATAACAGAATTTTGCAGGCAGAGGTCACAAAATGTGTTTTGGAGACATGGGAAAATAATCAAGAATTTAAAAGGAATTTTAACCCTAAGTCAAATGGTTGTCTAGGGCTGCAGGTTTGCCTAGGAAGCAGGGTGCTAGTCCAAAGAATACCCTTCAGGTTATTCTTAGCTGGGGGTATTCTACTTACATTTCTTCCCTACTCATTTGGGTGTCTTACAGTCTTAACTATTACACTAAAAGAGTCAGCCTGACCTTATCAAGTAGATGCTTTCTAGCCATTTCATCTTAATAGATGGAAACAGCAGCAAATATCCCTGAAGAACTAAAGTCAGATAAATAATAGGTGAAAGTAGCTTGAAGACCATGAGACTAGTGGCAATATTCAGGAAAGACAAGTTAACAGAGAAGAGACCCAATACTGAGTGCCCAAAAGAAAATAGGGCAGCAACATCACTGGAGGGCTTTGGTAGCATTACAGGTATGAGTTGTCCTGGCTATATTGACCACTGATAGGTGTGTATGTATAAATATATATGTGTGTCCTGCATGTGTAAACCCTAAGTGGGTTTCTAGTATGGGTCCCTTCATGCGTGTTTCCTTATCACACATATTCTGTGTGTATGTGCATGTGTGTGTGTGCATGTGTATGCATGTGCATGTGTGTGTGTGCATGTGCATGTCCTCCTACTGATGGTAACCTATGGGGGAATCTTTTCTTGTCACTTGATTTGCTGCTGTTCTCTTGAGTTTTCTTTTGCTCTAATTAACTCAGAATCATGAAATGAAAATCAGAAAATGGTAGTGATTATTTTGCTCTTTGTATTTAAGAACATCTCATAATTTGGCTCAAATGAGGAATCGATGGAAAAAATTAAGTTTAATGAAAATGTAGAATCGTGGATGCTAATGACATCTCCCATATAGGGCTTTCTAAAGCACTTTCCATAGAACC
This sequence comes from Pseudocheirus occidentalis, assembly GCA_028646575.1. Lineage (NCBI taxonomy): Eukaryota > Metazoa > Chordata > Mammalia > Diprotodontia > Pseudocheiridae > Pseudocheirus > Pseudocheirus occidentalis. The sequence goes on from CM053601.1 coordinate 157,635,409, forward strand.
ACACAGTTTGGCAAGTAGTTTAAATATTATTGTCCCCATAGATGAGGAAACTGAACCTTGGAGTAGTTAAATGTCTTGTTCAAGGTTACTGAGAAAACATAGGAAAAGCACTTTAAGTATTTTAAAGTGATGCACAAATGCTAGTTACTACCGTTGTTGTTCTTACAAAACTATGAAGTGTGAGAACTTGGACTCACATACAAATCTTTGAATTCCAACTACTCTTCCCATTATAACATGTTCCCAGTATTATTAGCATTAGGAGGAACCTTAATGATAACATAGTCCAAAACCACCATTTTACAGATGATTAAACTGAGAAGGGATATGCCCAAGGCCATATAATGACATGGTAGTTTAAGCAGAGCTGTAATTCAAGTCTTTTAATTTCTATTTTCTATTTTTCTATCATCTCTCTTCCTCTTTTTCTCCCTCCCTCCCTCTCTCTCCCTCTCCCTCCCCCTCTCTCTTTCTCTTCTCTCTCTTTCTTTCTCTCTCTCTCTCCCCCCCTTTCCTGCTCTCTTCCCCCTCCTCTCTTTCTCTCTCTCTTTCTCTCTCTCTCTCTCTCTCTCTCTCTCTCTCTCTCTCTCTCTCTCTCTCACACACACACACACACACACACACTCACAAACATGTTACATCTCTGGGTAGTAGAAAAGAATTTCATAATCAGTTGCAGTTTGATCTCAGCTCTAATAATTTGAAATAAAAGACATTTAAATGAGAGAGCAAGTCCAAGAATAAAGGAAGAGCCTTTTAAAATGGTTTGTGAAGTAAACAATATCTACCATTTATTATAATTTGGGTTTTCAAGAAACATGCAGGATTAAAAAGCTGGTGGATGAGATAAATATTTCCTTTCCAACAACGGCATGCTTTTAACTTTCTGCTTAAAAATGGGAACTCATTTCTCTTTTCTTTGCATCCTTTCATCTTTTCTTCATCCTTATGTGACTTTTTATCCAAGCTGATAGGCTGGGAAAATGACCCAAATCTTCTACTGTTCTCCTTAGTCAACTGTTTTCCTCACTTACTTTTTCTTTAATTCAATTCAATAAACATTTATTAAACACCTACCATGTGCAAGGAAATCTTTGCATTAGTCCTGCACTTCCAAACCTCCCATTCACTTCCCATGGCTGTGATTACCAGACACCTGACTGAGATTGACTATAAAGAATATATGTTTCCACATTCTCTTGAAAAATTATTCCTCATTAAAAAGTCAATTCAAGAAATGTACCAGGACATCCTCTGGCACAAGTTAACATTTATTTATCAATCCCCAAAGAAGCTCAAGAATTAGATTATTTGTAATATAATAGACTGTAATTAATTTTCTTCCAAAGACTTTCCTAGCATCACTTAGTACATTGGCTGCTTCTGAAAAGAAATCTCCAGCTTCAAAGATGAATATCGGGAAAATGTGTCATTCGGTCAAAACTTGTCAAAACTTTGGGCCAGGAAAAGTCACATCCAAATGCCCAGAATTCAGCGTACTTCACTCTTTCCTCTCCACTTGTTTTGTGTGACCTCCGAACCCAATTCCTGTGGGGCCAAAATTTTTGGCATAGCAAACTGAAAGAAAGGAAAGGAGAAAGTGGAAAAAGACAGAAACTAGCTTAGTCAATGAGGTTATATTATTTCATTCTGATTCAGTAAGTTCATTTTATCTGTTAGTTCTAACACACTTTACACAATAGGTATCTTTCTGAAAATCTCTGTGAATGCTGATTGGTATTCTACAGTTCTATGCCCAGTGAGTGCTGGAATTCCAAGATTCCATTCCTCATGAATGATGAGAATCTTGGGATCCATAACCATATACTCCATTGGTGCTGCGAACCCTCTCTGCTTGCTTCTTTACACCTACTTGAGCAAGCTAAAACCTCGGGGGCTTCCAATAATGTGAATGATCTCCGCCAAAGCAACTGGGTTTCTGGTGTGTTTTTTGTTTCTTTTGTGGGGATTGGGGTAAATTTTCTTAAAATGAAACTTACTTATATCTTTAAAAAGTTTTTTTTCTTAAATCTGTACCTACCTGTATCCCCAAAATGTGTTTTTAATTGGACCTACCTGTATATCCACTTAAAAGGTTTACTTAATGTGTAACTGGCAAAGTCTTGCCTATTTTGCAGCAAGAAATTTTAGTGTAGATAGTTTGCCAAGAGGAAATCATGGCACCTAATCCTACCAGTAGCTATAACTTGTATTTAGTTGTGTGGACAAGAAGTGAAACTACTGGCTTAAAGGTCTAAACTCTGTGGGACATTTCACTTTGGGGGTGAAACAAAATGAACTAACCAGTTCTGAGAGCCAGCTCTTCAATTCAATTGAATTAAATCAATTCAATCCCATGATTTCATGATAGTAGTTTGACTTTTGAAGCACTCATTAGGGTGGGTGCTGAAAAGTAAGAGAATTCTAGAAGAACAGTGCTGAAAAAAGTCTTAGATGTCCTCTGCAAAGAGGTACATTTCCTCCTCAATCCCATGAAATGAAAGCCAATAAGAAAAGAGCTGTGGAGAATGAGGTTGAAAAAAAGTAATTGTGACAGGAATAGAAATGAGATTGTTGGAAGAACTAAATAAAAGACAGTTGTTTGGACACAAGGTAAATGGGGATTTGTTTGCAACCCTATGCAAATAAGAACCTTTGAGATTTATCTGAAATTACATAATAGGGAGTACCAAAAGGGCAATACAGCCCACGTTGGCTATAACTAGAAGACAACGTTATCATTAATGATTTGTGCTGGGGGAATGATGTAGAAGACATTAAAAGACCATCTATGAGCAAAAAAAAAAAAAGAAATGAGCTGGTCAGGTAGTGAGAGTAACACATAAGAATCAACCTCAGTGATTCACTGATATATATGAAATAATCAAAGAACTAGAAGAAGGCTTCTCTGGAGAAAGCAACTTGGGTCAGTGGCTCTGGAAGTAGAGGACCCAGATTGAAATCCTGCTTCTGGTGCTTACTAACTTGTGTAATCTGTGGCACCACTTCACCTCCATAAACTTTAGTTTTTTCCTCTGTACAATGAGACAGGGGATGGATTAAATGGTTTCTGAGGTCCCTTCCATCTCAAAGTCCTATGAGGGTTTAGGGAAAAATATGGACACTGGTTGAGAAGGAGAGGATGTATTGGAATCAGATTCAGGAAAGGGGGTACCCACACTGATGACATCCAAAAAGAAGCCCATGTCGATGTAGGTGAAATAAAGGGGAGGTGCGACTTTGAGACAAATTAGTCAATGGCCACTCTTCTCCTTCATCTAGGAGACTGGGTTTTCTTGAAGAGTGAAGCACTATAGTGACAGAGGTGAGGGCAAGAGGTTGGAGCTGGAAGGGTGTATGAAAGGAGAAAGAGGGCTGTTGCCAAGGCACAGGCAACCAGAAGGAAGGTGGAAATTTCATTGTAGAGTGACAGAATTTTATATGAGACTTTCAGAACATTTTTAGTGCTAATTGCTAGGACCTATGAATATATCTGCTTCTCTTCAACGATGCTTTGACCAGCTCCAGTCACAGTAAGTAACAATTAATCTCTCCTCTGCCAGCACTCCCAAAGTGTGAGGCTTAGGACTTCACACCAGGCTTAAATGGAAATAATGACTAAAACTGTATTGAGTTTGGCATGTCCCCTCCCCTGAAGTAGCCTTAGCCCTCATCAAAGAACCCAAATTCTATTATTGCTCAGAAGGTTTCACTGACAGAAAGGCAAAGAAGGCCCCCTGGTACTGAGATGCCCATGATGCACCTGGTCGTTCTTCTCCTCCCACTCACCTTTGCAGTAAAGCTCTCCATCTTTGTCAGTGACATTTGTAGATTCTAAGCTTTTCCCACAGATTGCACAGCGGAAACAAGTCTTGTGCCATGGCTGAGGAGTAGAAGGAAAGATGTCACAGATAAGTAGGCAAGCAATGCTTTTCATACTGTGGAGCAGTGACTGAAGCCACATGAAAAGATACAACCAATCCTTAGAGAACATAGGTGGCTTTTGACTAGCATGGGCTCAGAAGAAAAATCCAGCTGAATCCAATTAAATTTAGATATGAGTAAAGGTGTTTAATTTTAGCAAGGAAGGCTAACTTGGTTGGAACATGTCCATTAGTTTTATCATTCAAATTTCAACCTAACAGTGTGTGGCAAGCCTATGACATTGATTTGGAGATTCAAATTAAGCTTGTATCCAAGATGAAAGGAAAAGTGCCAGTCATCCAACTCATTCAATCCAACAAAATATTTTTTTTGCTTTAGTTATTTGGATATTTCAGATAAAGGTTTTTGGTTGATTCCGAGTCTTCACAGCAATTTGAACAACTCCCTTATTAGAACATCCCAGCTCCATTCCTGACTCTCTAGACTTTTCCATCTCATACCAGCAGCCTTCTCATTCTGAAGATGCCTTTGTTTTGCAGCCCTCTCCTCTGATTGGTGAGTACCAGACTTGGACCACCATTTTATAAGGTACCAAAGACATGCTCACTTCAGTCCTAGATCCATTTCTCGCTCTCAAGACCTTACCAGTACCCCTACCTAGCTTCATTTACCTCATTCCCTCTTTCTCACTCTCCTTTATGTGTTTTCTTCTCCCATTAAAATGTAAACGCCTTTGAGAGTAGAGAATACAGTAAGTGCTTAATAAATATTTTATCTACCTACTTTGAAGGCTCATAAAGTGTTCTTCAAAGAAAAACATCTGTGAGGTAACTATCAAGAATAATTAGTTAACTCAGGGAAGGAGGAAGGGAATGAGGGAGTGAGAGAATCTGGAACTCAATAAAAATGTTAAAAATTGGGAAAAATAAAATATTATTTAAATTGAAAGAAAAAAGTATTGAACAGCACCCTCCCCACCCCCAAATAAAAGAAAAAGTAGTTAAAAGAGTAAACTGGATGTCCTGTGCCTTCCCATGTTCCCTTCTCCCCTTGCCCCAAGCTGGAACAGATGGTTGGTCTTATGGATAAAATGTTAGACTTCAAAGAAGGAAGACTCAAGTTCACAAATTGCCTTAAATTCTTATTTGCTGTGGAGTCATAAACAAATTATCCTACTTGAGCCTCAGTTTCCTCATTCATAAATGCAGATAATAATAGTCCCTAATTCACATGACTATTGTAAAGATAAAATAAAATAACATACATATACAGTGCCTTGTAAGCCTTAAAGCACTATATAAATTTTAACTATTATTATTAGTGCTTCCCCCCAAAAAATAACTTTATCTACTTTGTATGTAATTTGTATATCTTCCATATGCATATGGATGTCTTCTTAGACATCTCCCCCTTAGAAATTAAACTTCTTGAGGACAAGGACTGTTTTTACTTTTTTCTTTGTATCCTCAATGTATAGGACAGTAGCTGGTATCCCATAAATACTTAATGGATTCTCTTTGATTGATTGATGTACTTCCTTCTCACTTTCCATAACTCAGCTGAGTTCTTCCCCTGTTAAAGCTTTTGCAGCAATAGCCTCTCTTAGTTTTCCTCTTGGTGTAGTGTGTTAGGGGTTGGGGAAGAAGAGCCTCAGGGTCTCAATCTTTCCCATCACAGGGTGTTATACTCGCATCTGTCCCCACTATAGGGTTTTCTCTTTGAGATCTGTTGCCTTGGACTGGCACATTTTTGTGGTGCTTGCCCTAAACACCAGAATTATTGCTTAAGACTCTTCTCAGGGGCATTTCTTTTCTATTTTTGATGACTAACTCTAAAATTATTTTAGAGGTGAGAGTCACCAAGCCCTTTATTATAAAAGCCTTCCTTCCCCCCCACACACATACCCCAAAACCAAAAAGCGCTAATTCAATTGCATACTTTAGGTTATATTTTAGAATGATAGTAATAGACAATTGGCAATATGAATTTCTCTCAGTGTCTCCTGATTTCTTGAATTCAAAATCCAAGCAAAAAAGTTTGCCACCCAAAATGAAGATAGAAAGAAGGTCCTTACTTTGCCACCACCCATTATCCTTTCAGCAGCATAGACTGACTTGCCACAGCGAGGGCATTTCTCCACCTCACCAAACTTGGGGGTAAATTTAGAAGGGTTACTACTGGTAGTTGATCGAGTTGTCTTTGGGGACCTAACGGAAAAAAGACAGGTTAGTGGTCCACAATTTACCAATATTCATTTTACCAATGCTAGTTAATTTCCTGAGACAGACGTTAGAATAGAAAGAGCTGGTGGCTTGGGTCTTGGTCCTGGTTCAGCTCCTGCCTCCCTTTTCCTTTCTGGACCTCAGTGATCTCTTCTGTAAAATGATAGATGAATGAGATGATTGGAAGGTCCCTTCCAGCTCTAATATTCTATGATTCTAGGTTCTAGTTTTTCCTATTCAGCTTAGAGCCTTAGTACTATATGTATAGGGATTTCAAGCATTCTATCTTCCTCTCCAAAGAGATATTTGAAAACGTTGTTATAGAGTGAGGATGGATTGATGAAACATATCCAAAAGTAACAGTGTAGAATTTTTCTTTGCAATTCAATCCACCATATTTTACTCAGAGGATGGACCCTGCATAGGAAACCAGAAACAAAACAAACAGATAATACAGGATTGTAAGGTAAATCAGCAAGCATTTAAACTCATCTGATCTAGAATTGGAAAAAACATTTCCGATACTTGTTTACAGTCTTTTACAGCTGATCAGCATATTCACAAATATTAAATAGTTCATCCTCACCACAACCTTATCAAGCAGGTAGGGGGAAAATGATTATTCCCATTTCACAGATGAAAAAAACTGAGACTCAAAGATTTAAAGTATCCACGGACAAATGCCTAGTAAATCCCAGAGCTAAGACTAGAGACTAGGCATTCTAACACTTCCTATGACACCATCGCAATAACAAAACTAAGAACACAACAGGAACCTTCTCAATGCAATCCTTTTTCCTCCAAGTAGAGACCCATTCTGGAATTGAATGATGAGGTGAGTTAATGAAAAGAGACTTCTCTCAAATGTCAGGATTTCATAGCCTTTTTTGTTCTTATTGCTTTCTCTTCCTAAATTTTTAGACTAGACTATTGAAGAGATATAGAGTTAGGCAGCTAGGTAGTGGAATGGTTAAAGCCTAGAGACAGGTAGACCTGAGTTGAAATCTTTCCCGGTCGGTCATTTGACCCCTGTTTGCCTCAGTTTCCTCGTGGGGTCAATAATAACACTTACCTCAAAAAGTTGCTGTGAGGGATGTAAGTATGTATATGCGTGTGTATACATACGTACACACATCTATGTATGTGTATGTGTACCTATGTACACATGTATGTGCATATCTATGTGTGTATAATACTTTGCAAATCTTAAAAGGTCATATAAACATTAGCTATTATTGTTGTTATTATTGTTGTTGTAATACATACAATCTCCAAATGATCTGACATTTATTCATCTGTTCAAATGTCACTCACCATGTCATGTACTGAAGACAATGCAAAGATAAGTAACCTGGATTCCTACCCCCTAGGAGCTCACAGCCTAGATATCCAAAGCTAGTAGAAATAAAATATTCCATTAAAGTTTTAAAATCAAATGTTTTAAATATATATTTATATGTGTATGTGTATGTATATATGTATATATATATATATATATATGATTATTTACATGCAACTGGGAAATAAGATATACAGGCACTGGGGTAGGGAGATCCATCTTGCCCTACCAAAAAGTCAGAGGGGTGATAGGGGAGGACACAGGAGAGAGCAGATTGGGGAAGGAGGTATATAGTGAGACTGCTGTTTTGGGGTGGTGGGTAGAGGAAAAACGGGGAGAAATTTTGTAACTCAAAATCTTGTGGAAATGAATAATGTAAATTAAAAATAAACAAAAGTTATTTTAGAAAGCAAAAAGAGAAATAATATAAATATTAATTATTTCAATAAATTATTAATTAAATGTTATTAATACATTAATAAAAATAGAAAAAATAAAGTATTCCAGCAGCCAAGAAGAGGACAGCTCAGTTCTGTTTAGAGGGATCAACAAATTCTAGAAGCATAGTACGTCAAAGCTGGAAGGCACATTTGAAATCATCAATTCCAATTTCTTCATGTTACAAATGAGACTCCCTTGAAGAGGCAGCCCAGCTCTTGGAAGCCGGCCATCTAAAGATGGATAAGATTTCAACAGGCAGAGAGAAATGGACTGATGAAGGAATTCTAAGCCAAGGACACAGAAGTACTGCATATGTCCAGGGAATGGGAACAATTAGCCCAAGTTGATTAGCCTACAGGGTGCTTGAGGGGAAAATAACCTAGAAAGGTAAATTAAGCCCTTTTTGTAAGTTCCAAGCCACCTAGTACAGATAAATCAGGTGAGTTTCAACTACCTATATTATTACCCAGCGATCCACTTTTGCTTTTTCACTTATCTCTATAGACACTGTTTCTCTCCAATAGGATTTATGCTCCTTATGGGCAGGGATTGTTTAATATTGATCTTTGTGTTCTTGCTGACTAATACGTCACGTGGTGCCTTCCCTCTGAAACTGTCTCCCATTCCCACAATTCTCGTGTGTACTTAGTTATTATGTACTGTCCATCTTCCCCCATTAGAACATGAGCTTTGTGACAGAAGGTACCAAGTTTTTGCTTTTCTGTATATCTCCGTTGTTTAACACAGTGCAAGATACAGAATAAGTACTTGATAAATGCTTTTTGACTGACTAATTGACATTGGTTACAAACTGCTGCAAAGATTTCCCAAAGCCATTAGACTAATGTCACTAGGAAAGCAGTTGATTATTTATTTAGGATGTAAAGAAATCCATGCTGAGCCACCCTTTTGGGTGATTTGTAATTATTCATCTTGTGACCCAGGGGTGAAAATCTAGGGAGCTGGAGAGGGGATTTTTGTACCCCTTATAAGATAAGAATACATAGTACAATAATGACTTTAGTTATTTTAATGTGATTGACATTTAATCTCCCAAAGGTTAAGAAAGGAGATGCTGTGAAGGTCTCTAAACCTTCAAACCCCATCAAGTTCGTGCATTTCAGGTTCTCCATCAACATACAAACCAAGAGCCCTTGTGTAAGAGTAATTGCCTGTTAGAATGGCAGATAATTTAAAGAGTCTAGAAAAATGGAACATTGTTTAAAAAAAAAAACTTGGTCAAATTGACTATTCCCACTATAGACACGTCAACACTCTAGTCCATTCTTCCACTTTCAGAAAACGTCGCTATGGAAACTAAATGAAGTGCCCTAATAATTGGGTAATAGAACATCAGTAAAATGGAGAGAGAGAGGTGAAAGGATTTTAACGTACTGTTGGAATTGCAATCCAAGATGTTCACCAGTATCAGTACTAAGGCAGCCGGCACCTTGTCCAAATCCAATTCCTTTGGGACCATATTTCCTCCCATAGCATGATTTACAGTAGATCTCAGATTCATGAGCTGCTACTGTTGTACTATCCAGAGATTTCCTGCAAGCCACTGAAAGAGGAAACTTTGTATTAGGGGTCCTGCTTGTGACACAATATCATAATCTTCCTAAGCAGTCACTTTCAAAATAAGTTCATTATCAAGTCTGTACCAGTGATTGGGAGGTGGTGCAGTGGATGGAGTGCTGGATCTGGGCTCAGATAGACTTGAGTTCAAATCTGGTCTCAGATATTAGCTGTGTGTCACTCCACCTCTGTCTGCCTCAGTTTTCTCATCTGTAAAATGGGGAGGCACTTTATTTCTAAGTCTTTGCTACCACACAAGTGCACTACATATTTTTCATTAGATACAAAGTCTTTTAGTCTATCTTTGACTTCCTTGGGGAATGCACCAGTTGGACGCTAGTGTTGTGACTGCTTCATCATAGTGAAAGGTTTAGTTACTCTTTTTGCATGATTCTAGATCATCAGCCAGAACAGTTAGACTGATTCACAACTCGACCAATACAGGAAAGTGTGCCTCTCTTCCCATAGCCCATCCAAATGGAATCACTTCTGTTTTTTTTTTTTGTTGTTGTTGTTGGATTAAATTGGATCTTTCCCAATTTACTGGGTTTGAAGTAAAATTTCAGAGTTGCTTTAATTTGCATTTTTTCTTATTATTAGTCATTTAATTTTTTTCATATCTTTATGGATAATTCACTATTGATAGAATGAGCATCATTAACATTAAAACACCACTGGTGTACTCACCACTTCAACCCACATTGAGTTATGTGAGGAAATAGAAATTTGACATTCAAGAAAATGAAGTTAGTAAGAGAACTCAGACCCAAACAAATATTTAATAGAGGCAACCACATTTATGCATTCAGTGATTGAGATTGAGTATCTTAAAAAGGAATATTTCTGAAAGAGTAAATGAGTTCAATTCTACACTGCCCTCTGCATTCAAATTCTTTCCCCTCCATATAATGTCACCAATCATGCCTTGCCAGACCCCAATCTCGGATTAGTATCATCATCCACCACCTTCACTTCTATTCACATGCTGTTGATTAGAGCTGTAAAAAGTCATGGAACTGTGCTGACTGTAATCACTATGAAATTATGTTACATAATCTTAAATGAGCCCTGACTGAATGATGGCAGTCCTTTTAAATCTCCCTAAAATATGGATGAAACGAGGTAATATTTGTACAATGTTCTCAGCACAGTGCCTGGAACACAGTAGGTACTGTATAAATGGTTATTCCCTTTCTCCCTTCTCCTTCTCCTAAGATTAACTCACCTCTTCACCACTTCAGCTTTAATAAATCTTTTCATTCCTTCACAATCCTTGAACAGCACCTCACCACACCCCTCTACTAAGGACTTTCCTTCATATTTCACTGAAAAAACTGAAACCATCCGCCAAGAGCTCTCTTTTCTTCCCTCATCTTCATCTCACTTCACTCAGATCTCTTGTTTCACTATATTCTCTTTGGGTAGCCTTTCTTCTTGCCAAGGCAAATCACTCTACATGCGTCTTTGGTCCCATCCCTTCATGTCTTCTCCAAAAGATAGCCAGTCCCCTTTGTCATCCCCACTCTCTCTCCAACCTTCATTCTGTTGACTCCTCATCTGCCTATAAACATGCCAGTCTAAATCCTTCAAAAACCCTTCACTCGATCTGTCCATCCTCTGATCTGTCCACTAACTACCATTCTAAACCTCTCCTCCCCTTCATGGTTATCTCCTTGAGAAAGTCATCTATACTCAGTGCTTCCCCTTCTCTTCTCACTAGATTGGGGAATCTTCAGCCCCAAGGCCACATGTGGCCCTCCAGGTCCTTAAGTGTGGTCCTTTAACTGAATCCACCACTGTTTGCAATGTAATTTTCAACATCAGTGTTCAATTCAAAGTGCTTTCAATAAAGTCACCAAGGATCTTTAAATCACCAAATCTGATGACGCTTTCTCAATTCTCATCATTCTTGACTTCTTTACAAACCTTGTCACTGTTTATCACCCACTTCTCCTAGATACTCTCTTCCCTCTAGGTTTTCATGACTTTGCTCTATGCTAGTTTTCCTGCTCAATCTCAGTCTCCTTTGCTGGACTTTCCTCCAAGTCATGCCCACTAATGGTGGGTGCCTCTCAAGTCTGTCCTGAGTCCTCCTTTCTTCTCTCTGTATTATCTTATTTGGTAACCTTATCATATCCAATGAGCTAAACTATTATTTATCCACTTCTTAGTCTCCACTACTAGTTTTTCATCTAGATTAATGCCTACAAATATTGGGGGTCCCTTAGTCCCTGTACCAAACCTTCTCTTCTCCCTCTATACTATCTACTTTGACTACACCAATCAGTTCTGTGAGCTCAGTTATCATCTCTATGCAGATAATCCCCAAATCTTTATATCCATTCCTAACCCCTCTCTTGAGCATCTCACATAACCACCTGTCTATTGGGCGACTCCAACTGGATGTCCAATATAACCACCTGTCTATTGGACGACTCCAACTGGATGTCCAATAGGCATCTCAAACTCTACATGTCTAAAATGATCCTGGATCTTTCTTCTCAAATTTTCCCCTCTCCTCAACTCCCCCAATCATTGTTGAAGATATAACCATCCTTTCAGTCATGCAGGCTCGCAACCTTACTTTCTTGCACATATGGCAGACAGCCAATTTATTGCCACATCCTGTTATTTCTACCTTTGCAACCTCTGTCATTTGTGCCTTCTCCTCTCTACTCACAAAGCCACCACCCTTGTGTAAGCCTCATCTCCTCATGTCTGAACTCTTACAGTAATCTTCTGGTTGGTCCCTCAGCCTCAGGTCTCCCCTCACTCCGAGTCTTTCCTCTCAGCTGTCAAAATGATTTCCCTAAAGTATATATTTGGCTGTCACTTCTCTACTCAACAAATCCAAATGGCCCTTTATTAACTCTAGGATTAAAAAGAAAACCCTTTCTATGGTTTTTAAAGCCCTTTACAACTTGGTCCCTTCCTTTTTTCCAGTCTTTTTACACAAACTCCCTCCAGCACACTCTATTATCCAGTGACATTGGCTTAATTACTGTTCTGTTGGGGGAGATGGCATGTACGTATGTTGTGCATATGAAAGAAAAATAGAGTAAGTAGCTTTACAGGAGATGGCACTAGTAGTTGTGGGACCTGAGTAAGACCTCCTGGTGATATGTGAGCTGAGTCTGAAGGGAAACCAGGAATTCTAAGAGGTGGAGGTTAAGAAGGAGAACGTTCCAGACATATGGAGTCTTTTATTCAGTATCATCAATTAATCAACAAACACTTATTAAGATACTACTATGTGACAAAGACAAAGCTTTCCTTAAAAACCTTATCACAGGCTAAAAATGAATTTTTACCATCCTTTACCATTTTTTTGGTAGAGAAAATTATTGGGATGGGTATGAGTTGTATTGGAGGACCCACAAGGTTCCTCCCACTTCTGAGATTCCATAATTCTGTGAGTGCAAATTTGCAAAATCCATCATGGTCTCACTAGAGCTGTTGAAACCTGGATTATCATCATAGAAATGTTTCTGTAGGACCTGTGAGCTGACTTTTAACAAATAACCTTTCATCACAAAACTAAAAGCATTGGTAATATGCCATCACCTGAGAATGCCCATTTATTCCCCAGTTTTATAATGATAATTATATTTACTGAGGAAGATAAAGGATTATGGAAGCCATGGGGGTAGATGCAGTGTTCCTATTTCTGGAATGGTCTCTTTTTCTCTCTAACAAATAGAGCTAAAGCCTTTGAAGTGTTATTAAAATAGCTCCCAGATATGGCATCACTTAGCAGCCCATGAAGAGCACAGAGGAGTTAGAGGTTTGCCAGGAGCTGGCCTGCTAAATTTGAAACTAGGCCTACCAAGGTGGAGGAGACTCAGTAGCTGAGGAGCAATTTGGAAAGGAAGGCCTCCTTCATCACATTAGGGGATGGTTTATGACCAAGTTTGCACTGATGGGGTTGGTAAATGATAACATTTGCACAGGACATGTACTAGCTTTCTCATCACTCTAAGCTTCTAGCCATAGGGACATATTTGATTCCTGTGAGAATAACTTAATAAAATAATAATCCCAGGAGAATCTTAGGGACTGGTGCCTAAAGTGGAATTACTATTACAGAAATCCATATTGCAGCAGCTCTTCAGAGTTTGAGGAGCTTAGAAAGTTGGAAAGGGACTTAGAGAGAAGGTATCTTGAAGGACTCGGAAGCAGAAAGCCTGGATGGGAATATTGGCTCTACCATTTACTATCTGTGTCACCTCGGCCAAGTCTTCATCTCTCTAAGCCCCAGTTTATTTATGGATAAAATGGGGACAGGCTAACACCTTCTACAGGACATTCCCCCCTATTGTCTACCCAATACAGTTCACAAGATGTGGTGGGGGCTGGGATAGGAGTCATATTTGTGTAGGATATTCCATGTGGAAAACTTCTTTTACTAATGCACATCAGCACCTCCTCCCCAGTTTACACTCTCAGTGTGTTATCTGAAGTACTGGAATTACATCCAGGGTCATACATCCAGAAAAGGGACTTGAAAACAATTCTTCCAGTCTTGGATGCCAACTCTCTGTTCACTATGATAATAAATAGGATAATAAAGTTCTCAAGAGCTAAAAAGGACATTTGAGATGAGCTAGTCTAAATTCTTCATTTTTCAGATGAGGAATCTGAGGCCTGCAAAACTGATAATACCTGGACCCATAGTCACAGAATTAGCAAGTTCATAGGACATCTAGAATTTGAACTCAAGTCTTCTGATTCCAAAGCCTATGTTTATTCTTGGTCAGTTAGGTGGATGGAACAATGAACCTAGAGTTAGAAAGACCTAGGTTCCAAATCCAGCCTCAATATACTTATTGGCTGTGTGACCCTGGGCAAGTCACTTAACCACTGTTTACCTTGGTTTCCTCAATTGTAAAATGGGAATAATAACAGCACCTACCTGGCAAGGTTGTTGAGAGGATCAGATGAGGTAATATTTGTAAAGCACTTGATACAGTGCCTAGTGCCTACTAGGCACTGTATAAATGCTCATTTCCTTTCCCCCTTCCCCTCTGCTACATTTGGGATATAGAAGTTAAGCTGTTTACCTGTTGTCCAAGACCCTCCACAATCTAAGCTAGGCAAAAATAACTCTAACCACCCTCCCTCCATTTAATATGTCAGTGATAAGACATACATAATAAGCACTTAAATGCTTTTTCACTTTCTCTTTCTTTCTTTCTTTCTTTCTTTCTTTCTTTTTTTCTTGCCAATGTGTATTTGGAAGCACCACCTGAACCCATAGGTTTATCACCCAACTTACTGCAGTGGAAGCAAGTCTTATGGAAACTTCTCCCATTGCACTGGATTTCCTCAGCATGATAGACTGTTTTACCACAGGCCCCACAGCTTGCTCCTCCACCCCAGTTTGGCATCTTCAAGGTTCTCAGTGAATTTTAGAAGCAATCTATAGGAACAAACACACATAAAAATACTTTCTCAACAAGTAAATCTCAACTCTAACAAAAGATTGAATTCATAAGATTATAGATTTAGGGACAGACAAGCCCTTAGCCAGGATTTATTTTATTCTTCAACAAGGAAACCAAGACCCAGAGAAATTAACTGATTTTCTCAAGGTTATGTGAATAATAAATATCAGAGAAGGAATGCAGTCCCAGGTCCTGTTACTCCAAAATCCAATGGTGTTTTTTCCACTACTTCATTCAAATCAAAAATTGAAGTGTTATCATACCAAATGAGGATTATACCAGTTCTATTGGATGCTAGAAAGTAGGATTAGATTAAGATCAAATGTGAAAATTATTAGAGAAGCATAATTCAGCTCAGCATATCAAAGAACTGGACAATTGGAACAACTGGAGCTGTCCAGCAATTCAATTGTCTCATTGAGTAGAGCACTGGGTCTGGAGTCAGACAGATGCATCTTCCTGAGTTCAAATCTGGCCTCAGACGCTCTGGACAAGTCACCTAATCCTGTTTGCCTCAGTTTTCTCATCTGTAAAATGAGCTGGAGAAGGAAATGCCAAACCACTCCAGTATCTTTGCCAAGAAAACCCCAAATGAGTCACAAAGAGTTGAATACAACTGAACAACAAAACTTAATCAACTGTCTCCAATGGTCTTCAGGCAGAAGCTAAAAGATTCCTTATCACTGAAAGTGTTCAGGCTCAAGTTAAATGACCTCTGACATAATTTTCAAGATTCTATGATTTGAAATACACTACATCATAGCCATCTTTTCCTTCTAGTTTAATTGGCTAAGAAAATGCTTTAATTTTTAAAATCTCTGATATGTTAAATCTGATATACAAAAATGCTTTCCTTATTTCACAAGGATGGGGCTAGACTGACACAGTGAATCCCCACTCACTTT
This sequence comes from Pseudocheirus occidentalis, assembly GCA_028646575.1. NCBI lineage: Eukaryota > Metazoa > Chordata > Mammalia > Diprotodontia > Pseudocheiridae > Pseudocheirus > Pseudocheirus occidentalis. The sequence continues at coordinate 157,651,223 of CM053601.1, forward strand.
GGGCAAGTTATTCCAATCTCATCACCTGTAAAATGGAATTGATCATCTCTGTCCTGCTTACCTCAGAGGGTTGTTACGAGGCCCAAATGAGACGATGAAGTGAAAGTACTTTGGAAAGGTATAAAATGCTAAATAGTTGTACAGGTTTTTTTTTTAATATAAGACATATGGGATCTGCTTATCTGTAGAGATTACCAAACTGTTGTAATCCATACTTGAGAACTAAGTTTAGCAGATGGCATTAGTTGGGGAGAGTGCTATTTAAAATCATTTTCTCTCTCTTAAACAATATAATTACATTTTCTACTTTTTTCAGGCTAGAATGTAACTAACAGATTCTTGATACAAATTCTGAAATACTCCTTTCTGTGAGGGAATTAATTTTTCTCTGGGTTCTTTTGCTTTTCCCAATTCTGATTCTTCTTACTTATCATACAAAATAATATCATTTATAATAGTATTCTTGAAATGGGAGCTGGATCTGTGATTTTATTGGTAAAGGAAAATGCCCTAGTGAGGAAACTCTATCACCAAAGCTTCTATATAACTTACATTCGTAGAGAGTTGCCTAGAGCCCCAAGAGGTTATGTTGCTTTACTAGCATAAGGAATCAGTATCAGAGAGGGCTGGTGAGGAAAGGTTTTTCATGGTTTTGATGCCAACTTTTTATGCTAGCAATGGCGTCAAACTCAAAGATAAGCAAATTTCCTCCAGCCATGTATTAGCTTAGAAAAGATCAAATAAACATCATCTGTGTTGTATTGTAGGTTTATTTATTTTTGCTTAACATTTCCCAATTCATTTTAATCTGGTTCAGTGGCATTTAGGGGTTTTGCCCTCTAGGATCTATTGAGGTAGGTGTGAGGGAGAGAGAGAGAGACTTTGATCTTTGTACTCTCTCTCTCTCTCTCTCTCTCTCTCTCTCTCTCTCTCTCTCTCTCTCTGTGTGTGTGTGTGTGTGTGTGTGTGTGTGTGTGTGTGTGTGTGTGTGTGTGTAAAGAAAGAAAGAGACAAGGGGGGGATCCGAAGATGCAAGGTAACTTACTCAAGGTCACACAGCTAGTTACAGAGCCAGGAGTCAAACCCAAGTTTTTTGATCTCTGTACTACAGGGCTCTTTGCACTATACCAGAGTGCCTGGAATGTCAGCTTGTCATTTGCATGGCATATTATCAGACCATTCTAAGCTTTTGGCTCTGACCTTTCTCTTCTTGGAAGGAAATCATTTCCCTAGAATAGTTAATGAGTATCATTGAATACTCCTAGGTCAACTTGTCCAGATCATATTACACAAAGTCAGTGCATTGCAATAATGGATGCTTAAAGTTTTTTAAAATTCAATTCAAAGCTTAAATTGTTGTAGCTGAGAAATAAGTACAAGTCCCATCTACCCCCTCCTCACCGACCTAAAGGCAAGAAGGGAATGATCTTATAAATATAATACCAAAGACAAATGGTGACTTGAACACTTATACACTTTGTGAATTTCTCAGTCTCAACCTTTTCAAAATAGCACAGGCAGGGGCATGGTTTTTTCCCCATAAAGTCTTAAAAATAGTAACTAAATGTCACCCTCAAAGGGGCATTATTCTGTTTCTACTGAAAATTGCCTTATCCATAGCCAATTATTTTTCTCTTGCATGTATATTATTTATATATGTATTGCCACTTGTTTGTTTTAGATCTAGAGAAAATGATAAATTTAGAAAAGGAAGAGGATTTAGGGCTTACCTGACCCAATCTTCTCATTTGAGAGATGAGAAACTGAGGCTCAGAAGGGGGTGAAATTGATTTGCCCAAGGTCATATAACTAGCTAGAGACAGTCAATCCCCAAACTACACTGTGGTTTACCAAATCCTTTTAAAATGCTTGTTTTGCTATATCATGCTGCCTTCTAATTCATTTTGGAAATACATCTGTCAGCTATCACCTCTATACCCAAGATTCAACCTTCTATCATGAAAGATGACAAACTCCTCAGGAGAAAAGGAAAACAATACATTTTTTGTTCACGCTTATTTTACTCACCACTTTCAACGTAAGGTAAAAGGAAGGAGAAATGAAATTGATTTCATCCAGGAATGACAGTGGAATTGATGAGATTAATGATGTGGAAATTTACAAACTGACCCCAGATAGGATTTCTCATTCCAGATTTACAGTATGAATTTCACTTCGGCATCCTGAATGATAATAGGCTATGGATCTATCTGCCTCTTGGGGACTATGATTGGCAACATGCTTTTCAAAATGAGTAGAACATTCCCCATCACGTAATGTACCATATCCAAGATTATCCTGAAAGGATGCCAATTTCTGATATCCATGCATGAGAAGTAGCAAAAATTGGGAATCTTCAAACATTCTACTGAACAGGTGTTAGTTTCTATGTGTGCAGATGGGAATGTATCCACAGAGACTAAAACAGTCAATAGCAATCATTTCTTATTCTGAAGCCAGGAAGTCTGAAGCATGTTAGTGAAGTGGGCAGAACACTCAACTGGGAGTCAGGGGACCTGGGTTCTAGTCCTTCCCTGCCACTGAGAAGCTATGTGATATTAGGCAAGCCATTTAACCAATTTGGACCCTTTTCCTTATATGTACACCCCCTAAATAATGCCATAATAAACTATCCTGCCTACCATACTCAAAATTATTATAAGACTCCAAAAGGACGATATGTCCAAGCAATTTGAAATAATGTATAATTGCTATATTAATGCAAGGAACTCATATGAGTATCATTTCAGGAGTGAATTAAGCAGTTGTGATTTATTTAGAAGGGTGTTTAGGGTGCTGGAATGCACACATGGACCTTTAAGCCTGTTGCATTTCTTTGGAATTCCTGCATCTCAACATTCCTCCAACTGGGCTCTGAAAGTTGGAGTTCTCAGGCCAAGTTCTGATGGAAACACCATTTGTTTATCAGTGTGGTATGGCTAGCGTAGGTCACCAAATATAGGTCAGTTTGTCACTGAGTTCCATCTGTCACACTTATCACAAATACCCTTACACCCTCAGACCACTCTGTGTTGGCTTTAGACATGTCCGCATTGTCATCAACAGGGTCTTGGGTCAAGATGAAAATAGGAATCTGAGCAGTGGAGTATGAGAATTGAAAAAAAAGTGAGCTCTATCTCATACTACATAGAGAGGGGACAGAATGTCTCCAGACTTCCTAGTTGAATTTTCTTTGGTATCAACATTCAATTCTAGTCCAAATGAGATTAAATAAACCCTTTCACAGGACCAGTTTCTTAACTCACAGTTAATCTGCCATCAAGAATGTCATAGATGGGGATGATTAGCATTGGAATAATACTACAGTGAATTAACTTGGATTAGAATTAAAATAAGTAGGAAGTATTTACTTTTGAAATATTAAAATTCTTTGTTTCAGAAAACCAAAAAGAGGGGAAAAAAAGTAAAATGTTCAGAGCCTTGCACCTGAAAATAATTAAATATAGCAAGTAAAATGGCTACTTAGTGATTATATTTCTCCCGGGTCAGGATTTAGAAGGCAATACTTTAAGCAATAGAGATAGCAGATTTAGAGAAGGTGTTTTTGCCAAAGTGAACCATGGCAGTTCAATGCTTACTCTCCCCTTGATCACCTCCGCCCCCTTCTCTCCCCCCCCCCAATCCTGTGGCATCTCTTCTACATGAACTCAGGGGAAGATTTTAAGCCACAGCAAAAATATTGACATCCCAAAGACACGTATCAGATTTGGAAACACCATGTTTCCAACCAACAAACATAGAAGAGCCTAGGACACTCAGTTTTACATGGAGCTTTGAATTAGAGGTAGAGGTGGTATAACGTCATGGAAAAGATGGCTGGATTGTGAGTCAGAGGACTGAGTTTGAATACTGACTCAGATTTCAGAGGATTGGGAACTAAATCCCAGGCTTGTTCTTCACTAACTGTGTCACATTGAAAAAGGCATTTTCCTATCTGAGCCTTGATTTTCTCACTTATAGGCATAGTTGAGGAGATTTAGAAGATTTCTAAGTATTTTCCAAATGGAAAAAATAATGATCATCCTTGGTTGGACCTCAGAGTCAAGACACTGAGTTCTAGTCCCATTTCTATGACTAATTAAGTGTGTAGCATTGGTCTAGTCATTTTCCTTCTCTAGGTCTGGGTCTAGGTGTGGAAAATGAGGGTGTCAGACTAGACCAGAGTGGGGAACCTGCAACCTCGAGGCCACACGTGGCCGTCTTGGTTCTCAAGTTCAGCCCTTCGACTGAATCTAAATTTCACAGAACAAACTAATGAAACTTTCCAAACTGTGGATTTATGAACTAGAAGGATGAATAAGAACCAAAGTCTCATAGAAATGTCGGACTACTAACACTCATTTTTATCTTGATGCTTCAAATCTGTTCTCTAAGTACAAACAAATGTTGCCCTCCTGCCAAGTCTGCATGTTCTAGTTCAAGACATCGGAACTGGTCTCATGTCACACACATATATTCCTTGATTGCTTTAGGAGTGGGTCTGATATCATCCCCAAGCAGTTGTAAACTTTTTCCTACCTCTGGGTTGGACAAAGGAAGCTGCTATGTAGAACCTACTAAATGACCTTATATTTATGTGTAGGTAATATAGTGGATAGAGCACTGGGCTTGGAATAAGGAAGACTCACCTTCCTGAGTTTAAATCTAGCCTCAGATACTTACTAGCTTGTGACCATGGGCAAGTCACTTAACCCTGTTTGCCTCAGTTTTCTCATCTGTAAAATGAACTGGAAAAATAAATGGCAAACTATTCTCATATCTTTGCCAGGAAAACCCCAAATGGGGTCACAGAGTGGTACACAACTGAAAAGTAACAACAAAATATATTTTATATATGAATAATGTTGAATAGTGGATATAGGACCAGCCTTAAAGTAAAAAAAAAAAAGACCTCAGTTCAATTTCTATTGTTTACACAACTGTCTGTGACCCTAGGATAGTCATTTGACTTCTTAGTATACCAGACAACTCTTTCAGACTTTTAAGTTGCATAGAAGGTGTTGATAGCACTAGTGGAGAGTTTTCTCATGGAGGTCCTTTAAATTAATGAAATCACAGGACCAGTCCAGATAGGTATGTGTACAGTTGTTTAGCTGAGGAACACTGACACTCTTTAAGGGAAAGGACTCAAATCTATGTTTGTTTTTGTCTTTGTATCCTCAGCACCTAGCTCATGGATGGTCCTTAAGAAAGATTTGTTGATTGGTTGACTGGAAACACATTTCTCCTCTTTTATAGAAAGAACCTCTAAGTTCCAGCAATATTGTTACTGAAATTGAGCTTCCATGTTCACTAATATTTAATGTTTGGGATAATTATCCCATATTTTCTACTTTGTCATGCCTTTTCATACCCTGATTTGCTCCTTACTCCATAGATAAGTCCTAAGGATTTATTTGAGCACAACAGTATTAGCTGGTTTACCTAAGGTCAGTCACCTAAAAAGTTACAAAGGTGAAAACTGATTCTAAGCTAAGCACTCAATCCACTAAACTATTCTGATGCCTTCTCTCTTGGATTATCAGAGAAATTGAGAGCTGTGACATATACCTGAGCAAGTATTATCTTCATTTTTCAGATGAGGTCATTGATGTTCAGTGAACTGGGAGTCAAAGGACCAAGACTCCAAACCATCTCTGCCAATGGATCATGTGATTGATGGGTGGCTAGTAAATGGCAAAAGTGAGACAAAAATCCAAAGCTACTGATTACAAATTTTCTCCCCTTCTTGAGAATCTCTTTCACTGTCTCTGTTTCTGTCTCTCCTTCTCTCTCTCTGTCACTCTTGTCTCTGTCTCTGTATCTCTGTCTCTGTGTCTCTATCTCTGTCTCTGTGTCTCTCTCTCTGTCTCTGTCTCTCTCGCTCTCTGTCTCTCTGTCTCTGTCTCTCTCTGTCTCTGTCTCTGTCTCTCTGTCTCTGTCTCTGTCTCTGTCTCTCTCTCTCTCTCTCTCTCTCTCTCTCTCTCTGTCTCTGTCTCTGTCTCTGTCTCTCTCTCAGAAGTCTTCTTTGTTTCTCCTAAAAAGCAATAGAGGCATCTGAGTGGAACAGCTGATAGAGGGCTAGACCTGAAGTGAGGAAGACCTGAAGTCACTGCCAGTCCCAGACACTTAGTAGCTATGTGTCCTTGGGCAAGTCACTTAATCACTCTTTGCTTCAGTTTCCTCAGCTATAAAATGGAGATAGTAGCAGCACCTACCTCACCAAGATGTTGTGAGGAGTGAATGGAATACATGTTAAATGCTTAGCACAGTGCATGAGTTTAGCTAGGTGCTTTATAAATGCGTTTTCCCTTTCCCTAGATATCCATGAACCATCTGGTGAGACCAATGGACCCCTTCTTCTTAGAATAATGTTTTTGAATGCATAAAAAGTTTTAAAAGGATTACAAAGGAAATAAATTACATTGAAATATATCACATTAGTTTTAAAAATCAAGTTTATGGCCCCAAGTTAAGAATCCCTGGGAAGAACGAACACTGGATTGAAAGTTGGACCCCTGTTAAAATTCTGGCTCTGCTGCAGACCAGCTGTGAGGTCTTGGGCAAATAAATAACTTAGTGCCTTGAGAATTTCTTCATATGAAAATGACCTATAGAAAAGCATTTTGTAAACAACAATAAATTACATAAATGTGATGCCTGACATTCATTTAGTGCTTTAATACTCTCAGGATACTTCTATTATAATAATTCTTCACAGTAGGGAAGGTAAGCACTATTTATTAACCCTACTTTAAAGATAAGCAAATGGAGGATCAGAGATGTTAAGTTACTTGCCCAGGTCACACAGCTAGCAAGTATTAGAGTTTAGATGGAGTCATTTTTCTGTGTGATTTTTAACAAATCCTGATGAAAATCTGCCAGCTGACCCCTGGCTTCAAAATAGCCTCCAATTACAGCTTTTCCTTTGGCTTCCAGCTCATCATGATGCCTTAAGAGCTAGTTTTATTTCTCAGGTCCTCACATTGCCCCTCTGTGAAGAGGTTGGAGCAGACAACCTTCAAAACCCTTTCCAATCTAATAACATCCCACTTTTCAAAAGAGCAAAGGTTTTGAATGCTATCCCTACTTTTGTTTGCTTTTCTTATTTTGGAAGGTCAATTCATTGTTGACAATCTCCTGGAAATCTGTTTGCATGCAATGCTGTGCCTAGTCTAGGCATACCCACTCTCCACCACACTCCCAGTGCTCTTTGGGGTACCTAAGGCTTTCTTGAGCACGCTTTGTGAAGACTGGCTTCTATTGCTTCCGTCATTTTTGTACCTGGTCTAGAACCCGCTTTTTCACAGGATAAGAGTAGCCCCAAATCACAGGGTAGAAACCTTGGAGGGGTTTAGAGATCATCTAGTCCATTTGACAGTGAGTGAAACTGAAGCCTGAAGAGGTGTCACCCCAAGTGACAAGAGAAACAGGTTTGAATCCCAGTTCCCAGGCTGTTTGCATGTACATGATTACATCTCTGTGCTAGGACCACCTTTGATACTCTGCCATAGAGAGTTCAGATTTGCCTCAGTTGCACAGAGGAAACTGACAGAAAGTAAAGGGACTGAATTCACTCAAGGTCAGCAGCTAATAAGCTTCATGACTTCTCTAGGCAATCTAATCCAGCCTTAACCCCTCTACTGTACAATTATCCTCCTGTTCGTGACATATCCCTCTGTGGAGGGCTGATGAATTCATATTCATTCCAGTATGAAAACAAGCTATAGACACTAATCAGAGACCCTCCCTGATCCATCCATCTCACCATCATCTGCTTTGGAGCCCAAAGACAATAGGTTTTTAAGGGGTTTTTGCAGAGCCCCACTGAAGCCTGCCAAGGCTTCTCTACCCCATTCAGGGACATCTAAGCACCCCCATCCCCCTCCTCCAAACCTTGGCTGTTTTGGAACTTGTTGCCTGAAATAGCCCTGTATTTCAGGAGCAGAAACATTTCTATGTATCTCCTGCTGAACACCTAATCACATTCGAAAGCCAAAACTTTTCATAGTACACCCACCCTCCTCATTCATTACAGAAGAATGTAACTTCCTCTGTGTATCTACTTACCTCCCTGAGTGATCTCTGTGTGTTCAATTAAGGCAGAGAATCCCAGGGTCCTCTTTAAATACTCAAGGCACTCAATCACCAGCCTCGGCCCCCCATAGTGGGGAGGGGTAAGTGGGGAGGGGCAGCACAGGAGTGAGGGGATGAACAAACGATGAGTAACCCAACTGCTATCAGCTTGCTGAAAATAACTTGTGAGCAAAGCCTTGAGTTTTGTTCACCCCGCCCCACACACCAGCTGTGGGTCTAGGGAAGAACAATGTCATCCCTGAATTTTCAAAGTGCTCCTTGTCTTAGTACTCCAAATTCAAGTTATGAGCTTGGCAGTACCTGGGGTGTGTTTGTGTGTGGGGAGGGGTATTAAAGTAAGAATGACAACAAATATAATTTAATGATTAAATACATGTTTTTTGAAAGTTTCCGCCCTTCTCCCCAACCCTTCTGACCTTTCCAAAAAATCTACACAAACTACCTACAAATAAATCATGACCCATATCCAAGAGCACTCTGGAAATCTCAGGCCCGGTCCTCATGCTAGGATTAAGAAACAAGAGCTAAAAATAAGCACTATCGACACTGGAAAGGATATTTTGATCATCTATCTCAATGAAGTCTACACAATGTGGGTCAGCTAATCAGGGTCCTCCTGAAAGTCAGTGAGTATATAGTTGTAGAATGCTGTGCTGGAAAGGACCTTAAAGGTCACGTTGTCCTACTACCCCATTTTACACATGAAGAAATCACAAGCAAGAGAGGGAAAGTGACTTACTCAAAGTCTCTAGTTAGTAATAGAGACAGGACTAGAACTCAGACCTCTTGATTTCCTCTAGTGCCCTTTCAACTACATTATATATTACCTTTCCAGTGTGTGTATGTGCCTATATGTGTACATATATATGTATATATATATATACACACACATACGCATATATATGTGTATGTGTGTATAACTATGTATTTGAATACAAACAGACAAAGGATTGATATATACTTTGAGATATTAATTTTCCTTGAGAAATTAACATGACAGTATTAAAAATTCTCAACAATGCATACCTGGTAATCCATGTTATACATTAAGCAGGCACACATGCCAAAAGAATGTAAATTCTTTGAAGGCAGAGAATGTTTTATTTTAGTCTTCATATCACTAGCACTTAGGAGAGTGTCTGGCATATAGTAGGAACTACACACACATATATACACATACACATACAAATACACATACACATACACATACACATACTTCTTGGACTGGATTAAATTAGTTTGAATTGTTATAGGGTTAGAAGCTAGAAGCTAGTTCTAGACCTTTAGAAATCAAATAGAATAAGTATAATTTACTTAGTTCATCTCAATGACAGAAAGGGGCATCTATGTTCCTTCTAGGAAACTCACAATTTTCTCATCTAAGGTCCACAGAATGATATAGTGGGTAGAGTACTAGGGTTAGATCCCAGAAACCCTGGGTTCAAATCCCAGTTTTCACATTTCCCGAATCGGTGACTGTGAGCCAACCTGAGACTCAGTTATAAAGTAGTGATGATCATGATACCTGCAGAACCTACCTGAGAGCTGTTTGGAAGGTAAAGTAAGATGACACACACACACACATACACACATGCATATATGTATATATGTATATGTATGTATGTATAGTACTTTCCAAATACAAAGGCCACATAAATGCCATTTATTATTTTTATTACCCTAATGTATATTAAACAGACTGTGAAGATTTTTTAAAAAATCATATCTGTTTAAACTACTGGACTTAAAAAACAAAAACCCATATTTTCAGCTTTATCTAGGTATCTTAGGCACAGAAGAACCAAAAAACATTAGAGGTGGAAAAGATACTTGAGATCATGTAGTCCAACTTCTTCAATTTACAGAAGAGGAAACTGAGAAATGGAGAAAAGCAACGACTTGTTTACAGGTCTTCTGACTTCCAGGAAGCTAAGGCTCCTTCGCTAATTTATTCTTACAACAGTCATAGTAACTTTCTTCCTTGCCAAAGCAAAATCTTGTATTTGTACCTGTGATCCAATCCCTTCCCTCTTTTCTGGGGGCTTATGTCACTTCTCCTCTCCTCTCCTCTCCTCTCCTCTCCTCTCCTCTCCTCTCCTCTCCTCTCCTCTCCTCTCCTCTCCTCTCCTCTCCTCTCCTCTCCTCTCCTCCCCTCCCGTCCCCTCCGCTCCACTCCCCTCCCCTTCCCTCCCCTCTCTTTCTGTTGATTTTCAGAGCAGGTGGAGATCTTATAAAGGCTCATAGAAATAATTTACTCATTCGTATTTTTTTATGAATAAAAGAACTAAGGTGATAAATTTCCCTCTGACCCTTGGCAATATGAAAGGATTTAAGTTTTATCTATTAGACCCCAACCAGAGCTAGTAAGGAGGAGCAGGATTCTAGTCCTTTAAGGATAAATGAGAGAAAAATGATGCCAAGTTCCAGCTAAATCCAGGTTCTTCTTTTTTTTGGTATCATGGATCTCTTTGACAGCCTAATGAAACCCCTTTTAAGAATAATGTTTTTGAATAATTGAAGAAAATGCTGAATTTCAATTAGTAAAATGAAGATTAGCTAATAAAAATAAAGATCTTATTTGTTCCCATTCAAGTTCGTGGACTCCCTGAAATATATCTATGGACCCCAGGCTAAGAATTCTTATTCTAAAACTATCTCAAGAACAATAAGAAATTAAGCTATGTGAGATAAAAAATAAAAAGGTAAAATGGATGAATGAAAAGGATCTTCAGTAAGTTAATACTTATTTAAAAAAAGAACTCTACTGACTGTCAGAATCCTTAGTGGCCCCACTTTGAGCCAAGACCGAGTGAGTAGTATGGTAACATCTGTCTCTCGGCTCATGTTGGCCCACTCTTAGCCAGTACAAGAGGGAATGTAGGCAGTCAGTCACTAGCTCCCAAATAATAAAGGTCTTTGCTCTGAGCTATGGCTGGGTAGGAAGGGTGGCAGATGCAAACACCCAGCTCAGTACTTGTTCCCGTATGTCTTTTGGGACTATGATTAATTAACAGGGTGGACACAGTTGCCCTGTGTAAGACTGAAGGGAAGTAGAAGGACTCAGAAGTTACTACCAGTCAAAATCAATGGATGCTCTGCTTCAGGCTGAGGACTGAGAGTAATATATAATTGCTGTCTACCCTCCACTCCCACCCTAGGAAATAATCAGAAGAGAATATCATATTCTCTACACCTTGCACTGAATAATATAAAGATGTAGCCTACTTTGTAATATTTTCTTTTTTATATTATTTTTTACTCAAATACCAAAATTCAAATACACAATAGAGAAAAGAAAAAGAAACATATTATAAACTTAAATATTGAAACTTATATACAAAGCAAGAAGAGAAAAGCAAGTCATGTGCACAGCAAAACATAAGAGAGGATTCAAAATATACAGCAATAAATTTCCATTTCATGAAAGCCTGTATGATAAATACTACAGGTTGTGTTGAGAGCTGTCCATCTTCCCTTTGCTTCCTTTTAAGTTTTCTTTTGTTCTCTGCTGTGCACTTTCTACTTTGTTCTTTCCCCCCCCTTCCTCCTTCCCCTCTGAAGGCTAAAATTAAGTGCAGATATATATATATATATATATACATATGTATTTAGATAGATATATATAGATGCATACATATATACACATACATATATAATATACATACATAGACATATACTTTCCCTAACAAATTCTACTCCCAATTTTTGTTTTTATATTTGTGCATATCTTATTTCCTATCGCTCCTCCCTCCTCTGCCTCAATTCAACCTGCTACCTTGCCCTCTTATTACTTAGCCTACCTCTCCCTTTGCCCCCAAAAGGATCCCTCCCTTCTGCCATTCCCACTAACCTAAACACCCTTCTATACCTCCCTTTAACTTATTCCCTCACCCTCCCCTCTAGAGATCCCTCCCTTATCCTTTCTCCTCTCCCTATCCCCTTAAAATTTTATTTCTTTCTGAATTTAGAAAACTTTTATGCTCTTCTAGATGTGTATCTATTGTTTTCTCTTGAACCATTCCTGATGAAAGCAGGATTCCAGAACTACCAGCCTTCGTTTCCCACTAATACCTGTGTTTCAGTTCATCCTCTTGAACCTCATTTGTATGAGATAATTACTCTTTTTAGTTGTTCCTAAATGATTTTATTTTTTAAAGTCATATGATACCCATGTCTATCTCAATCTTTCTTATGAACTACTCAATTACTAATATCAATTTTAGACATACATTTTATATCTTACATACATAAAAGGGAAACAGCCTGTCCCTATTGAATCCTTTGTAATTAGTCTTTGGTATGTGCCTTATATTTCTCTTGGCTCTTATATGTTAATCCTCTATTAAGTTTAGGTTTGGGAGGTTTTTTTGGAGAGGAAAAGGCAAGGCAATTCGGGTTAAGTAACTTGCCCAAGGACACACAGCTAGTAAGTGTGTCTGAGGCTGAATTTGAATTCAGGTCCTCCTGACTCCAGGGCCAATGCTCTATTCACTGTGCCACCAGCTGCCCCTTTTTGTTTTGGGGTTTTTTTTGATAAATAGATTGTTATAGAAATGAGGACAGATCTGTTTCATTGTTTTAAATTAGTTAAAATTTCCCAAGAAATGGCCACAATAATAATAATGTCTTAATTTTTATTCATTTCTTATTTCACAAATTCTGGAACTTATTTTTAAAAGTTGGATTTGAATCATTGTAATTGTAGGCAGTGCCTTTTCATCATTAACTTTTCTTCTAATTTGATGCTAATTTTGCTCTTTGTTCTGTCCAATTGATGATCTGATTGCATGCAGTTAGTTGTGTGTAGAAATGATGATCAGAGTAATTAACTGGCCAATTCCTGTCTGTTATGGTTCAATTTCTTTTTTTATGTTGTACAGTGGCCTCTCAGTCTATTGTTTCAACAAAATCATGCAGAATATCGGAGTTCAAAGGAACTTTCAAGGTCATCCAGTCCAGCTGCTACCTAACCAAGAATCCCTTCCACTAGATTACTAAAAAGGGATTCTCCGGCTTCCTCTTTAAGACTTCCATTAATGGGGATCCCTCTAACTCCAAGGCAACTTTGTATAGCTCTAATTGTAATGAAGCTTTTCATTACATAAATTCAAATTCTCCCTCTCAGTAACTCACCCAACTCACCCACCCAGGTGTTCCCAATTCCATATTCTGGGCCCTAATAGAACAAATTGAATTCCTCTTTTACATGACAACCCACAAAATGCTTTAAGGCAGCAACTGCATTCTTCCCAAATTTTCTTTGGAGAGTACAAGCATCAATATACCCTATTCCCCCATCCCCATTTCCCAGTAAGAAAACAGGAACAGGATCCAAGATCTAATGACAAAATTTCAGGACATAGGAAAAAATGAATACATTGGCATCCTCATACAGGAAGGGGCTAAAGGAGCCCCCAGACTCTCACAATAAGGGCTTAAATTAAGGCCAACCTTTATAAGACATTGGAGTGCTGTAAGTCTAGTCTGTACTGGTTGAAGAGCGGGGCTCTCAGTCATCTATCTCTTGGGAACACATTGCTATATTTCTATTCTGGTATCCCCTCTCTCTGAAGTGTGCAATGTCACTGTGGTCTCTGGTCCCAAACATCCCCTCCTGGCAGGAATTAAAGTATTCCATGGAGAAGAATCAAGGGAGAAGAGGTTAGAGCTGTCTTTTTTCCCTCATTGCAAGCTACACAATCACACCTCCATACTACATGTAAGGGACAGCCTCTTGCCCCACATGGGGTATCACAATATGTCTTTCTTCTCCTCAGGAAGAGAGGGTACTGGACTAGAATAATGTATCTGCTCTCTTACATATTGTTAGTGTAGGATATATGAGTTTCGGTTCAATTTAACTTGTGATCTGTTTCATGATCAAGGGGAATGGAAAAAGAGGACTCCAAGCCCTATACCCAAGGCTTAACTTGACCCCTTTCCCTTGAAATACCAAATCCACAATGAACTCATATAGCACTTAGTCCCCAAAACCCATTTATCCAAACTGATAATAAAACATAAGTCATGGAAAGTATACGGAGGAGGATATAAACCAGACAATTCAGATTGAAGGACCTCTCCCATTGGGAAGGAGGTATCCAGCTTGGTCAAGAGAGAGTCTTAGACCTCATCCAAGAGGAAGTTCCCTGAAATTTCTAGTGTAGCAAGCTGGATATTGGGGATACAATGGAGACTTCCAGCCTCTCATGTCTTCCCAAGTCTTTTCTTTTAACCACATGGAATAGGATTGGCCTTGTACATCTTCCTTCTTGAAGTTGGAACCCATAAGTGCTTGAAGTGACTAAAAGACCTGAAGCAACTTGAAGCTTGACAAGAACTTGAAGAAGGCTCTCTCTGTCTCTGTCTGTCTCTGTCTGTCTCTGTCTGTCTCTCTGTCTCTGTCTCTTTGTCTGTCTGTCTGTCTGTCTGTCTCTCTCTTTCTTACTTCTTTGTCTATCTGTCTCAATAGGCAGGTATTAATCTCCACCAATAGAGTCCCATATCAATGGACATTGGGACAGAGGTTAGAGTATATTAGGCAACTAGATGGAATAGTGGATAGAGCACTGAACTTGAAGTCAGGAAGACTTGAATTCAAATCTTGCTTTAGACTCTTATTTGCTGCATGACGCTGGATGTCCTGACTTAACTTCTCTCAGCTCCAACTTCCTTATCTGTAAAATGGAATAAAAGCAGAGTTGTTAAAAGGCTAAAATGAGGTAACATATATAAAGTGTTTTACAAACCTACAAGTTCTATATAAATACTAACAATTGTTATTATTAATCTTTTTTTTTTTTTGCTTTTTGGAGGGCAGTTGGGGTTAAGTGACTTTCCCAAGGTCACACGGCTAGTTTTTGTGTTTGTGTTAAGTGACTGAGGCAGGATTTGAACTCAGGTACTCCTGACTCCAGAGCTGGTGCTCTATTCACTGCACCACCTAGCCGCCCCCTGTTATTATTAATCTTGCTGGTCATTGGACAGAGATTTCACATTTAAATTGTCAACCACGAAATTAATGCCTGTCACCTTAACTACATAGGGGAATATTACTTCAGGGCATTTTAAAACAACGATAATTTCATTAATCACCATAGTCACAAGATTGGGTATCAGAGTTGGAAGGGACCTTTGGAACTGTCATGGAACCTGAGCTCCAGAGAGGTGACATGACTTGCCAAATTTCATTCAGGTTTTAAATGGCAAAGCCAGGGTTTGAACTCAGGTCCAGTGACTCCAATTGGGACATTCTTTCTTATATATTGGTTCCTAATACTTAGCTAGGCTCATCTAACAAGTCAAAGCAATTTGTCACCTGAATTTGTTTCCTGCTTGGAAGAGTCTTCCAGATCTGTGCTCTCCAGGAACAGCCTTCAAGAACCCAGATTCATTTTCAAAATACAATGAGGCGATGGCAGCGTAGAAGCAGCAAGGTCCCGCAGCTCCCACACCGCCACCCTAAACACCCAGAAAATACGAGCCCAGACAAAGTCTAGGAAAGTCTAGGACTCTCAGACTCACACAAATCCAGAGAACACAGCTCTCGCTGAAGGCAGCTCGGCAGCAGAGGCTCAGCGTGGCTGCCGGAGCGGAGGCTGGAACAGCTGGAAGCTGAGACCCCGGCCAGGCCTGGGACGATGGGAAGGAGCTGAGCCGAGCCCCGCAGCCAGCCTGCAGCGGTTCTACAGCCTCCAGCACCCCCACATCTGCCAAGGCGTGAGGAGCCAGACAGAGAGGCGCAGCTCGCACCACAGAGGAGCAGAGAACGGCCAGCCCAAAACCGTGTGGCCAGGCAAGGCCCCAGGGCGGCCAGAAGGAGCAGCGGAGCCTCCCAAGCCACAGCATAAGTCTACTTCAAAGAAAATCTAAAGCACCGGCCTGAGGGGAGCTTCTGTCAGAGACGGTTAGTGAAAGCTGAAACTTT
>CM053601.1:157667746-157753422 GCA_028646575.1 Pseudocheirus occidentalis
ATCTCCTTGAAAAAACCACTGACCTGGAAAATAGATCCAGGAGAGACAATTTGAAAATTATTGGTCTACCTGAAACACACGACCAAAAAAAGAACTTGGAAAGCAAAATACAATGAGGCAAAAAAAAAAGGGTGGGGCAGCTAGGTGGCGCAGTAAATAGAGCGCCGGCCCTGGAGTCAGGAGTACCTGAGTTCAAATCCGGCCTCAGACACTTAACACACACACACACACACACACACACACACACACACACACACAAACTAGCCGTGTGACCTTGGGCAAGTCACTTAACCCCCCAATTGCCCTCAAAAAAAAAATACAATGAGGCATCAGGGTAAGGCTTTTGCCAAGGATTACTGTGTTATATTAACATCCACAAGCACCTTTTCCCTTTGCTTTTAGTATCTTCCCTTCCTCCAGATACCTTGAAAATTAAAATCTCAAATGTCTCACAATTGTGTCCTGTCCAGTCCAGACCCTTCTATATTTGAGCTGCTCCATTAATGTTTCCTGTCTTTGTTTTCTTTAGTCCCATGAAAGGAAAAAAACTGAATTACTCAGCACTGTTTATTGATCAGATCTATGAGAAACAATATTTTTATGAGTTATGTCAAAAATCTGTTTGGTGAATGGTTGCTCAACAGAAAAAATCCTTCTCTAGCAACCAACTGTCCTAGTTTGACACAGGAAGGCTGGGTCTTGCATACTCTTGAGGAAATACTTCCAGAAAGTTCTGAGCATTATCTCATGCCACATGGTTTGCATTAAAGGTACAAAGTAAAAACAGAATGTTTAGTGAATGGAAAAGGAAAGCAAGCGAACTACCTAATTTCTGATGTTTAATCATAACAGTATCATAAGCTTGGGAAACTTCTGATATGAGAAAATACTCCAAATGACAAAAGTTCAAGCAATAGTGAGTTCATGTCAACAGACTTCATTTTTCTCCAAGCATTACAAATGTCAGCATCTCTTGATATAATATATATTAGCAATTGGAATAGGTTCTTTTATTTTGAACACTAACTAGTAGCTTTTAAATGTAGAAGCCTAATGAATTTTAGCTATATCTTATGTACTTGTATTGAGATCCCAATCTTTTGTTTCTTTAGTGCTATTTCTGCATACTACGGAAACTCATCTGGTAGCATGAGGTTGGTATTTGAATGTTGGTAGCTACATGATGGTGAAATAAATCTGTTATAAACATCTTTGTAGCTTAGGTGGCACAATGGACCCAGCACTGGATGTCAAGCCAGGAAGACCTGAGTTCAAATCTAGCCTCCAACACTAGCTGTGTGGCCATGGTTGTCTTATCTCTATCAGCATCTTTATCTGTAAAATAATAATAATAATAATAATAATAATAATAAACACCTCTCTGCCAGGGTTGTTGTAAGGATAAAATGAGATTGTAGTTGAGAAGCATTTTGCACACCTTAAAGTACAATATAAGTGCTAGTTATTATTATTATTATTATTATTATTACCTCTTCCATTTTTTGTCCTCTTTATAACTTTGTCCTTAAATACTTTCCAAATTCCTATAATAGTTGAATCTCTCGGCAAACTTTTTTAAAAAATCATTTTCCCCTTGGGGGCACCTAGGTGGTGCAGTGAATAGAACAGCCCTGGAGTCCAACCTGAGTTCCAGTTTGGCCTCAGACACTTAACATTCGCTAGCTGTGTAACCTTGGGCAAGTCACTCAACCCCAATTGCCTTGCCTTCCCCCCTCCAAATAGACAAAAACCATCATTTTACCCCTTCCACTGCTTTTCATAGGGAGAAGAATAGTCCGCATGCCACACTATTATCCTTATATGTGAAGAGAATAAGAGTAAGACCCTGCACCAGGTATGGATAAATTGTGATCTGAAGATGGAATGAACTCATCAGTGAGATAAAGGACTCGCCAATTTTATACCATAGGCTAGACAACAAGCCTTCTTCATCCACTTGATTTTTTCTGGTTTTTTTCCAACATACAAACATACATGTATACACAGTACACATTTATGCACCTGCACATATACATACATGTGCCTATGTAAATACACACACGTAGTATGTATTTGCACACACACTGATACATTTTGCAGTGTCAAAACACCTTAATACCATCTGGTCCTGATTATGTCATTCTGGTAATACTGAGGAAGGGACAAGGATGATGGGGAGTTATGCCTTCTTACCAATTTCTCTGCTGATAAAGAAAAGAAAATGCAAAAGCCAAGAATGAAAAAGTTGTGATTCCTGACAATTGAAGAGAAATAAACCTTATAGAAGCAAAGGATAGGACTTTTTAAAAAATCAAAGCCTGTGTTGCCATAATGGTGAACAAATCTGCTCAACTAGGTGTGACGGAAGACTGGATCAAACACAGAGTAGAACAGCACTCTTTAGATACCAAGTTTTAGACTCCAATCTCCATAAACCAAATGCAGTGCAGGAAGCAGGCTGCAAAATATCATACACAAAATAACATAAGAGGAATTAAAAATCAAAGACATTTGTGCAACTACATAACTGGTGTATGTTAAAATGCTAATAATTCAGAGGAAATGACAACCACTTTCTTAAAATGAAGTTGTAAATATTCATACACCATGCAATAGTTGTTTCGTTGGACTCCTAAGACTAGCTACTACTTATAAAATGTTTTAGGAAATACTTGATTTTTCCAGAAATTTTTTGCCAGACTGTAGAGAAGGGTGATTTCCATTTCCTTAAGCGTGAAAATTAGGAGAATCAGAACTCAATAATGTCACTGAAAATCAGTCTTTTTACCTTGAGTTTGAGTGGGACTCCTTTGTCTATTTTCCCACAGCCTCTAAAGATCTATCAGAAATGAAAATGGTTTTAGAATACTAAGCATCAGAGGTCTATCTTCAAGAAATGAGCCTTAAGAATCTAATTTTATCCAAGTTTCTCTATCTTCTTCTCAATATTCCTTCTTCCCATGAGTCCCAGTGGCTAGCTTTCTAGGCAAGGTATAAATTAACTTCTTCTATTTTTTAAAAAATGATTGCAACTTCCCCATAGCAGAGAGTATCTTGTATACTGGATTCAAGCAGCCTGGCCTCTTCAGTCCAATATTCCACAGCTTTGGTTGCTGGGTAGCAAACTTCTTTGTAAGCTGCAACTTAAGCAGCTGTTAATAGGCCGAGATCATTAGCTCTTTAGCAACTGCTCTAGTCCATTAAGCAGCGGGTGAATGAAGGGTGACCTACACAGAGTGACCATAGTTTTGAATCCAAAAGCCAGAATATGTGGTCTAAAAATGCTATACCTCTTTCACAGCCGTATTAAAAGTGCATTTTCTTTTTTATTTACATAAGTATTGCTCCCAGAAATTTTAGTATAGTGTGTATCATACAGATTTGAATTCTGAGATACTATCTTAATTGTTATGGATTTTTAAAATGAACCTCCATCCTTTGATTTCATAGTATCACAGAGGAAAATTGGAGGAAATATTAGAGTCTGTAAAGTACCATTTTACAGACAAGAAAATCAAGGGCTAAGGAGGTTAAATTATTTCTTCCAGATCACCCAGCTTCTATCAGAGGTTAGATTTGAACCAAGATATTCTGCCTCTTGAGCTAGTGATCCTTCTGTTATATCATGCCACTTGCTCATGTGTCAAAGTGGCAATGACAGTAACAGTAAATACACTGCTTACCTCCAAGGGTCAAAGAAATTGCTTCATAAAATTTCAAGTGCTATAAATCAAGAGTTATTGGGATGACTTCTTGGATATGACTGGACAGCTACCTAAGAATCCATTTATGTGGATCAGAACTTTCTTGACTCTTAACTTAGAAAAACAGGTAGTGATTTATGAGGATTGAGCCTGGGGTTAGCGGCTGAAGGAAGAAAGAAAAATCTTTGATTTAAAATTGTTGTGGTCTGTGAATGACTGCAGAGAAGTAGCAGGCCTGGAAGAATCTCAACAGGACTGAAGCCTGAGATTGGATTTATTGTGTGGTGAATATATTTAAACTGCAATCGTTACTCATGGAGCATTGGTTAAAAACTGTTGTGATGCATAATGCAGGTTCATTGACTGTATAAATTTATGAGAATTTATTTCTATATAAATAAAACACGCATGCCAACATTCCTCCTCCAAGATTTTGTAATCTCACTGGTAAAATTTTTATTACAATTATTATAATTTACTGCAATTTTATTACAAATTACAATCTCACTCTTCCCCAAAATTAAGAATGCCATTAAATGTTTATATTATGGTAAACTAAAAAGACAGAGAGTGACAGCTATATTTTAAAAAGACATCAACACAAATGACTATTAAAGCCATATTAAAATTTGGGCTTTGTAGCCCAATACAGATTGAAATAGAATCCATGGTTTAATCAGTGTAGTACTTTTTCTGTTAGCATAGGCTACACCTCTCTCTTTCTTAGTCTTTAAGAGATACCATAGCTCAAAATCCATCAAAAAAGCAGTCAAACTCATGATGATCATCTCTGAGCTTAACTAGGCAGTAGTCAGACTAGAGACATACTGAAGGTCTATAGATCACGCACACACTTGTGTGTATCTGTTTATGTGTTTATGTATGTATGTGTGTATATATATGTATACATATATATGTGTATATATGTATACATACATATATATGTATATTAGGCCTAGCACACACTAATTTGTTTGTGGATTATTTATTTCAATATTTTTTCAACAAAATATTTATTAAGCACTTATAATATCCAGACCTTGTACTAAATAATGGAGATACAAAGATTGAGAAACAGCTAAATCATGGTTTTCTAGGAGCATGAGAAGCGGTTGGAGCAGGAGTGGAATATGACATTTGTGCAGATAGTAGAATGCAAAGGAGAATGGAAATGGGCCAAGGGAGAGACCTAGATAAAGTACTCTAGAAAAAGAAATAGGGGGAGAACAATTGGTTGTTATCTTTCATTTGTGAAGAGGACCAAAACGACATTGCTATGTTGGAGTCAAGGTGGAGTGTGTCCAGTTGGGGTTGATTAGACCAATATGAGCTCAGAAGGCTCTACCACAGGGGAAGAAAAAATGCTTTAAATTGGCAATGACGAGGGAGGGCTTAATGGAGGAAGTGACACTTGAACTGAGTTTGAAAGAAAGACAAGGATTCTAAAAGGCACAAATAAGGAGGAAGCCCATTCCACGTCTGCGAATGTATGGAGGCAAAAGATCACAAACAAAATTTGGGTAACACAAGGTCGAGTGTGTGAAGTTTGAAACAAAGGTGGAAAGACAGACTGGTAACAGATTGTATAGGGCCCTGAATGCTGGGCTAAGGAAGGAATTTGCATTTCAGTCGGCAGATGCTAGACAGCACCTGGTTATGTTGGCGGTTATGTCAAGGTTGAACTGAAGTAGGAGTGAATATTCATAAATTGCATATCTAGTATGTAAGTATACATATACATATAAAATAAGTATTACACTGTAGTAAGAGAGGGGGAAAAAAGCATTTATAGATTTCTGGCAAGGATGGCAATATGGAATATTTCAACCTAAACCAGCTTCCTCTAAAATCACCTCATCAATAAGAAACTGTGCCAAATGGAGCAAAAGATCAACAAACAAAATAGATGAATTAAAAGAAAATAAAGTGAATTAATTCCCTCTGGGGAGGGGTGAGCCAAGGACCACGCTGACCTCAATCAGCCTTGCTTTGATCCAGTGCTAAAAGGAGGAAGGAAGTGCCCAGGACTACATTCCTTAGCAACCACAATGACCCAGTTCAGTTCATTTCCAGACTGTGCCCACTGACAGCCAAAATCAAGCCAAGCACCAGAAATAAAAAGGATGCTCATGCATTAGTTGAGAATGACTGAACAAATTATGGTAGAATGATGAAGCAGAATCTTATCATGATATGATAAATGAAAAATATGAACAACTCAGAGAAATGTGGGAAGATTTATGGAAACTGACACGGAGGGAGAAAAGGAGCATCAATAGAATAATTTAGATGATGACCTCATTATCAGTCAATCAAGCAATCAACAATAATTTGTCAAGCATCGATGGACCAGGCATTGTGCTTGGCGCTAAAAATGCAGAGACAAAAATGAAACCAGCCTTTCACTTAAAGAGCTTATGGTCTATGGGGCGAGACAATCAAGATGTATATAAGTAAAATGTATAAAGGAAATAGAAAACAACATTGGAATACTCCAGAACCTTGATTAACAAAATCACTAATGAAGACATGGTAAAATTTATATATTCCTTGACTCAGTAGAGAGGTGACTTGAATTGTACATGATCAGATATGAGTAATGTGTTTCCTTGCCTTAATCATATTCTTCTATCTATCTGTCTATCTATCTATCTATCTATCTATCTTCTATCTATGTATCTATGTATCTGTCTGTCTGTCCTTCAGTCCGTCCGTCTATCCGTCTATCTATCTATCTATCTATCTATCTATCTATCTATCTATCTATCTATCTATCTATCTATCTATCTATCTTCTATCTATGTATCTATGTATCTGTCTGTCTGTCCTTCAGTCCGTCCGTCTGTCCGTCTATCTATCTATCTTCTATCTATGTATCTATGTATCTGTCTGTCTATCCTTCAGTCTGTCCATCTGTCCATCTATCTATCTATCTATCTATCTATCTATCTATCTATCTATCTATCTATCTATCTATCTATCTATCCATATGTCCATCCATCCATCTACCTATACATCTAATAATTTATCTGCCTCTTTAGATATCTTTATGAAGTGCTCAACTTGGTGTCTGGAAGTATTAAATTCAAATCTTGCCTAGGAAACTTACTGCCCATATGGTTCTTACTTCCCCTCTACCAAATGAGTATCACGCTTACTGGAACCACAAAGGACTGACACCAGGTTCAAATACGATAACATCTATAAAAACATTAACAAATTGTAAACTGTCTTACAGTTTTTACTGTGTTTGTTTGTCTTCATGCTTGAAAAGAACCAATGATATCACGACATTGGGGTCCAGGTACAGTGGGTTTGACTGCAGCTGATCAGTCCAATATGAGCTTAAAAGACTCTACCACAGGTCAGGCAAAACTAGTCCATTTGAATATTTAGGATAGAGAAGTTCCTAAATTTGCACATCTTGCATTTCCTTTGTGCTACTGTAATTCTGTTTTTCTTTAAATTTTTTCTTTTTTTTAGAGGGGTTAGGGCAGGGCAATTGGGATTAAGTGACATGCCCAAGGTCACAAGGTTAGTAAGTGGTAAGTGTCTGAGGTCGTATTTGAAGTCAGGTCCTCCTGACTCCAGGGCTGGTGCTCTATTCACTGCGCTATCTAGCTTTCCCTGTAATTCTGTTTTGCTCTTGGAATACAGCACCTTCTTTGATGAAGACTTGCCATGCTGGATGATCCGTGTCAGCACTTCCCATATCTCACAATCGATACTAAAGTTCTTTAGAGAGACCTTAAGAGTGTCCCTGTACCACTTCTTCTGCCCTCTGAGCATTTGCCTTGTGTGAGTTCTCCATAACACAGTCTTTTTGGTAGATGTACTGTATTCCTAACAGTGAGAACAAGGACAATGCTTTTGCTTGGAGAGAGCAAGGCATGAGAAGGATATGGAGAGAACTCTACTAGGTTTAATGACTTCTGAGATTCCTTCAAATGCTAATGACAACATTGTACAGATAAGGAAAATGAAGCAAACAGGGCTAAATGACTTGTTCAGAGTCACACAGCTGCTAAGTGTCTGAGGCCAGATTTGAACTCAGGTCTTCTTGACTCCGCGTCCAGGGCTCTATCCACTGTGAACCATCTTAACACTTTATGAATCTACCTTGCCAATGAGTTGTCAATTCTAATTCTAAGACTACAGAAGAATTATAAAATACATTGTGGACTAGGGTAAAATCTACCTCATAGTGGCTGACATAAAACTCCCTAATTTCTCAATAACTTACACTAATTAACACTTAGGAAATAAATGAATTCGGTCACACAAAGATTTAGGCTCAAAATAGCTTCCAACCCTATGCTAAATTTTTATTCTTTATTTAAATAAGGCAATGCCACCCTGCCG
This sequence comes from Pseudocheirus occidentalis, assembly GCA_028646575.1. Taxonomy (NCBI): domain Eukaryota; kingdom Metazoa; phylum Chordata; class Mammalia; order Diprotodontia; family Pseudocheiridae; genus Pseudocheirus; species Pseudocheirus occidentalis. Next base: position 157,675,813 of record CM053601.1, read on the forward strand.
GTAATAAATGGAAAGTTTCAGTGAACATTATCCTGAACTCCTCTCATCTCATCCTGCCACTCCTAATCCCCACTCTCCACCACATACCTTTACCATTACAGACCTCATAATGTATGTGCCCCTTGGTTGGAGAAGTTTCAAAGAATTTCAGAGATGGTAAGGAGAGGGATATCTTAGGGTTGCTTTTAAACAAAAGGCCCAGAAATCCATTTGCTTGTCTGTTAATGTTTCCTGACTTCTTGGTCAATTTTACTGCCAGTATTTTCAAAGTCTGGAGCACACACAGCAGCTGAACTTAGCCCTAAGTGCCCGTCCCTTTTCAAATGTACTGTGTGGAACTTGGCCACTAGCAGCTGTAGACATTTAACCCAGCCTTCCCAGGTTACTATGAAGAAAACCCATCTAAAATCTGTTTTGCTAATGGTATACACCACTTAAGTTATAGTACCTAAAGCCTGCTACACTAAGAAAATGTAGAGTCCTCCTTCTTGGAGCTCCTAAAGCTAGATTATTGTCAAATACTTAGGAGTTGGGGCACGGATGGATCCATAGCAAAAACTGACTCCAGTTTCTTGACTGCATCTCTAATCCTCTTGAGTACACATGGTGTTTCTCTTGGCTACCACTCCATGGAAAGGATTTAGAGTTTATTGATGCTATTATTGTAAAAGGCTGTAATCTAAATGGAGTTAAAGGCTGTGATTCCAATCTCTGTCTTGTGAACTTTTTATATCTTGACTTAGCCTTGTAAGATCTCTATTCCTTTTTGGCCTTGTGGAGTGGAAAGTATGATGAGACCAAGAAAAGACTCAGCTAACGCTATAGGGTCAAGAAAACACAAAACCTGTATTAATTGGAGTTTAAGTAATGGAGTGTTGCATATAATTTAATTCTCTGAGTGACTGAAGGTTTATTAGAAAGAAAAAAAACCCTTTTGTTTCCACTTTTGTTGATAATCTTTCCAATGTCCAAACTGCTTCCACTAATTACTGGGAATTTTTGAGTAACTTGATATCTAAACATTAGTTCTCTTTAGAGCTGTAACTAGAGTAATTAAGACCTCTTATCGGGTCACTAAAATTCAGCGTATGCTGGAAATTTGAAAGTTAGTCAGGTATATTGAATAGGGAGGGTGCTAGACCTAATGTTCTGGATTCAAATCTTGCCCCAGATTCTATCTATGCTCTGAGTAAATAAATTAATAAATTAATTAATCCTTATAGAAATGTTCCTCAGTCTCTTCATCTGTAAAATAATGGGTTTGACAGTCTCTCGGCTCCCTTCCAACTCTATGATCCTATGTCAGTATTTGCATTCCTTTAGAAGGTGAAAGTCAGTTAGGCAAAACAACTAGCAAGAATAATTAAGATAAGGGACATATGATCAGACTGTCACAATATGTCCACTGTGAAGATGTCCTGTGTAATTACACATGCACAGCCTGTGTTGAATTGCTTGTCCTTCCAGTGGGGGTGGGTGACAGGGGAGGAACCGAGAGAATCTAGAATCTAAAGCTCTGCAATACATGCAACTAGAAATTAAGATATGCAGGGGCTGGGGTAGGGAGACCCTCCCTGCCCTACCAGAAAGTTAGAGAGCAGATCGGGGAAGGAGCTTTACAGTGGGATCGCTGTTTTAGAGTTGGGGTTGGGGAAAGACAGGGAGAAAATTGTAACTCAAAAATCTCATGGAAATGAATGATGTAAACAAGAAAACAAATAAAAAATTATTTTAAAAATGGAAAAAATAAAATAAAATCTAATGCTCACCTCTACAGAAAAAAAGAATAATTAAAATAGGAAGCTATAGCAACACACACTTATAAGACAACTCTACAAGTCTTGGGATGGAAAGAGATGTCTACATTCAGAGAAAGATCTAGAAAGAACAGAGTTTAAATGGAGTCTGAAGCAAACTACAAGCTCTCGTTCTTTTCCATGTTTGGTTTTATTCTTCTTTCCCATTGTTCACTCCATTGATTACAACTCTTCTATACAACCAGACTAATGTCCATTGTGAAAGTATTTGCAGATCCTATGCTTGATTGCACGCTGCCATGGGGGGGGGGGAAAGAGAGGGGAGAAAATTTGAAATTCAAGGGATTGTAGAACTAAATCTTGTAAACTAAAAGTAAATAAAGAAATCAATTTAATTTTTAAAAAAGGAAAAAAAAATAGGAAGCTACCAACGGAGGTTTTATCTCAGGTTACATCCTCCTTGGCCCAGTCCCACTCTGCTGCAATTCCAGCCCCCCCCTCCCCATGGCAATAAAAGGCACGCTCCCCAATAGAAACTGCAGTATTCTAAGGTGTTTCCTGCCATGGGTTTGTGTCTTTTACTACATTTTTCTTAAAAGTGGATTTGTGGGAGTATTTTGGGTAACTTCCCCTGTGTTCACTGAGTATTGCTCACTATTCACTAATGTCAATGTAACTCTAGATGTTGTAGGAGATTTATTTGAATGGATATTGATCTCACCTGGAAGCTGGCTTTACAATACCAGCTTAAATAGCTCCTCTCACAGGAACTTTGCATTCTGTTGCTAGGCCAGAGAATTTGGAGACTGATAATTAACCAACTTTTTTGAAGGAGTCTTATGGGAAGTGTTAAGAGAGAATTGTTGTTCCTGAGAAGACTGACAGGTTTTTGGACAAGAGTCTGTCAGAGATTTGGATAGTTAACCATCATGTTTGAGAGTCTCTGACATTATGTGGCTGAGCCATTTTGTTGTAAAGGCACTCTGTGAAGACATGCTGAGGAGAAGTCCTGAGGGAAACAGAGACTTTAAGCCTGAGGTAAACTCAATTACCTTATCTCTCTGAGGAGAGATGAATTGTTGGACTATCCTTTCCATGTTTTGGAGAAGCCATCTGTTGCAGCTGTAGGGGAGAGACTCTAGTTGAAAACTATCTTGTCCCTTGCCTTCTAGAGCACACATGTGACTCTGGCCAAAACCTTTATCACATCCTATAAATTATGTAAACATTTACTTATGTCTTTGTGTTATTTTTTCATGTCAATAGGTATATGGGTATGAGGCATATTCCCTAAAAGGCAAAATTACAAGACCCATTTGTACAAAAATATTTACAGCAGGACTTTTTGTTATAGCAAATAATTGAAAACAATGTGAGTTGTCTATCAACTGGAAAAAAACTAAAGGAATTATTACAGTATATGAATGTAATTGAATATTACTGTGCCACAAAACGATGCAAGGAATAAATGTAGAAAAACCTGAGAAGATCTGTATGAACTGACTCACAGAAAAACAAGACCTAGGAGTTTATACAGTGATTACAGCAATGCAAGGGAAAACAAATTTTAAAGATTTAAGAACTCTGATCATTGCAATGACTAATTCCAGAGAGGGGATAGACTAGAGGCAGAGACTGAGATGTACATTTTCATATGTGGTCAATGCATGCATTTGTATTACTTGAATATGCTTATTCTTTGCATGGGGAGGATTTTTATTTGTGGGGATGGGGAAAGAGATGAAGTCATGATCATGTTTAAAAAAAGAAAGAAAAGAAAAGCCTATCAATAAAACATTTAAAAATGGATAGAAGAGACCAGAGAGCTTGAAAGGAGGACACAGATATGGAAATACTGTGTTAAATTTGATAACTATTTTATTTTAAAATGTTTATATTTAACTTTTCCAAATTACTTGTAATAATGATTTTTAACATTCATTTTTTAATGTTTTGGGTTCCAGATTCTCTCCTTCCCTCTCCCTTTTCCCATCTTGAGAAGGCAAGCAATTTGATATAGATTATACATGTGTAGTCATGCAAAACGTATTTCCATATTAGCTATGTTGCAAAAGAAAACACAGACCAAAAACAAAACAAAAAAACCCAAGAAAAATAAAGTAAAAAAATGTATGCTTCAGTCCACATTTCAACTCTGTCACTTCTTGCTTTGGAGGTGGATAATATTTTTCATTGTAAGTCTTTTGGTTGGTAAATACTTTTTTAAAATTACCGTATTCAATAGAGACTCACAGTTTCATATACCATATTAGTGATCCTGTATGTTGATGTTTGATAAGTTAATAAAAGAAAAGAAAATGTAAACAATTCACTCATCAGCAATGTTAACATTTTTCTGAAACTATTAGTTCAGAGGTTGAGCGTGAGGGAAGCAAGACAACTTGTGACAAGCTTTTATGCCCAGGGGTGGGATTGTTCAGTCATCTTTCAGTTGTGGGTGACTCTTTGTGATCTCATCTGGGATTTTCTTGGCAAAGATATTGGAATAGTTTGCCATTTCCTTCTTCAGCTCCTTTTACAGATGAGGAAACTGAGGCAAGCAGAGTTAAGTGACTTGCCTAGGGTCACACAACCAGTAAATGTCTGAGGCCAGATTTTGACTCAGGAAGAATCATCTTCCTGACTGCAGGTCTGGCACACTGTGCCGCCTATATGCTCCCTGGGATAGAGACTCATGTCTAATTAATGAGAGATTGTGCATTTTAGTTATATTTTTGAGATAATTTTTATTCATACATACTATATTGTCAATGAACCTGGGGAAAGGGCACCAAAAGAGAGGGGCTGGTTTTGTTGTTCCTGAGAAGTTCCTGGAAGTATTGTTCATAGATTTCATCACATCTACCTACCCCTAACTTCATGTTAGGCTAAATTTATGAAATTGCTCCATGTGGGTTAGCACAAGCCTGCTACACTATTACAAATCCATGGTATCAACTTTTCGTACTTCTGTACTCAAGATTCAACAGATTTAATAGACCTGTGATTTCATCATTATATCAACTTCCCTAACATTGATCACAATTCTTCATTGTCTTAGTGGAAAGTTTTTACAAAGGCTTAAAAAAAGTTCAGCCCATAGGGGTCAATCTTTAGATAATCAATTTCTCCATTTTAGATAATCCATTTCTCCAGTTTAGCTAAACTGGTTCTCAGATAACAGAACTGGTCTGTTACTGGGTCTCTGTATAAAGCTCTCTAGCTTGGTAGGATTTTTCTTTCAGAGCTTGCATTGCATAGAGATAGCCTTTGATAACCCAGAGTCACTTCCATTCCACAATGAGTAGGAGTTTAGGGGAGGATCAGTTTAGCGTAAAATGGGAGAATTTTAGTGCTGGGAAGGATCTGCCCCCACTATTACATCCTATGCCTCCATATACATTCCTTCACTCAAACCATTCCATTCATTAACTTGTTGGTATCAACTTGCATTCAAACTTTATCTCCACCTGTTAAAATCATATCCATCTTTCAAAATAAATCAATATCAGATACATGTCCTCTATGAAATTTCCATTGTTCCCTCCACTCCCCTATCTAGCTCCCAGAAGTGATGTGTCTTTCCTTGGAGCCCTCATAGTAATTCTTATCTTTTCTATGCTCCTGTCACTGTTATATTATGGTTTTTTGTGTGCATATGTTATCTCCCCCACTAAACTACAGTTCCTTATATTCTTGCTCTTTTTTATGAAAGGTATTTTTAAAATTTTTTCTACTACTTTATTTTAGTTTCAACATTTACTTCCACAAGATTTTAAGCTCCAAATTTTCTCCCCCTCCCCCACCCTGCCCCTAGACAGTGTGCATTATGATTACCCCTTCCCCCAATCTGCCTTCTCCTCCTATGACCCTCCCCCACCTTCCAGTCTATTTTCCTATAGGGCAAGATTGATTTCTATACCCCATTGCCTATACATCTTATTTCCCAGTTGCATGTAAAAATAATATTTAACATTTGTGAGTTTTTTGCCTTTTGGAGGGGGGAAGGCAGGGCAATTGGGGTTAAGTGACTTGCCCAAGGTCACACAGCTAGCAAGTATTACATGTCTGAGGTAAGATTTGAACTGAGGTCCTCCTGACTCTGGGGCTGTTTCTCTGTTCACTGCACCACCTGGCCACCCCATTAACATTTGTTTTTAAAACTTCAAGTTCCAACCTCATTGAGAAGGTAAGCAATTTGATATAGGTTATACGTGTGTACTTATGCAGAACAATTCCTTAGCAGTCATGTTTTGAAAGACTAACTCTATTTCTCTCCATCCTATCCAGCTCCCATTTATTTTGCTCTCTCCTTTGACCCTGTCCCTCCTCAAACATTGTTTCTGATTACCCCCTCCTCTCTGCTTTTAGTCCACCATCTTGGCTATGCCCCTATGCAGTTCTTGATGACAGGGATCAGGTGTTATTCAGCATTTAGCACTTCAAACTGTATAGGGTAGGTCCCTCAAAAACCTGGATGCTAATAATTACTTTGAATGATTGTTGAAGAAACTAATTGGATTCCTTCACTTAAAGAGGAGAAAGATGACAAGTTAAGTGACTTCCTCAAGGTCACATGAAGAGCTAATGGTAGAGGAGCAGTAGAACCCAGGGCACCTAATTAATTGGAAAAGGAAGAAGAAATGTAAACTCTGTTTGGCATTTAAAACAGCCTGACCTCTATTCTCACATTCTAAGGTGCAGTCAAGCTGACTATCTTGCTACTCCTCAAACATGACAATCCATCTCCCATCCCCAAGCCTTTGTACTGGCTGTCCTGCATGCCAAGAAAGTAGGAATGCCGAGAGGCAGAGGTGAGGAGGGGATTTTTTTTTAAAACAATAATGCATTTGGAAGAGTATCTCTTTAGGGAGGGGAAATTCTGCCTCAGGACAGAATGCTCTTAATTTTATGTCTCTAGATAAAGAAAAGAAATGAGGCAAGAGTCTTAAGTCCTTTTGTCTTTGCAGATGCTGGCATCTCTGCTGCTACAGTGACCCCAGATACTTTGATACCTTCTTCATTGAATTCCAGAGAAGATGCCTGAAAAAAAATTCTTGATAGGTACATAGTTTTGAGTGTTAATAAGTCTGGAAAAGTCAACTTTGTGCTCATGAAATACATAAGATGTTCCTAAAATGTAGAGCATATGAATCATGCCATAAGGCTCTCCTATTTTGATTTTTGGAGGAGCAGCAATAGCTAGTTAAGACTTTTCAGTAAGGTCATTGCTTCTAAGTATGACTAGTATGGTTTTATGCACACATTCACACATGTGCACACATATGTATACATGAATGTGTGTATATATTAATATTTATGTATCTATATCTGTGTCAAAAGATGACTTTCTTTAGTGTGGGGTGGGGAGGGAGGATGACATTTAGGAACATAAAAATGTAACAAAAAATTTTGTTTCAAAAAGGTCATTGCTTCTGGCTTTGTCTAGGCTATAAATCTTTCATAGGCAAGTTCTTTCCCTTTCTTTTCCCCATCAGCATCAGGAAACGCAGAGAGCATTTCCAGTTCCATCCCATTGTATGCACTTACATAAACATCGACACTTAGCTCTTCTATATAGAATCCCAGAAATAGCTTTTTCTTCATCATAACTTGCATCGCTTTGTATGATTTGTATTTCCCCAATTAAACCAATTATAACCAAACTGAGTGTATGGAAATACAGCATTGACTCAGCTCAAAGCATGCAGACTTTCCTAATTTCCCCAGCTCCTACTATCTTCTCTCACCAAATTACTCTCTCTTTGTTAATATCTTCTCATCTATGTTTAGGTGCATGTGTTTCTCCTTGAGGGCAGGGACTGGTTTCATTTTTTTCTTTGTAACCTCAATACGTAGCTACTTCTGGTCTGGCACAGAGCAGGTGCTTAATAAAAACTTGATTGTTTTCTATAGAACCAGACGTAAACCCATCTGTTTGACATTTAAAGTCCTTTACAACCTGGCTCTGCCCACCTCTCTAGGTTTATTACCCATTATTCCCCTTATGTACTTTATATTCCAGTCAAACTAACCTCATTGCTCTTCCCTGAACTCAGTATTGCACCTTCCACCTCCATGTCTTAGCATAGGTTGTCCTTCATGCCTATAATTCATTCCATCATTTGCTTTCTTCATGACTCAGCTCAAATTTACCTCCCGCTTTTCTGATTTTCTAGTTCCTCTCCCTCTCTCATCACCTCATATTTATTTTGTGTAGATTTTGTACACACTTAGATTTGCACATCCCATTTTCCCCAATAGACTGTTAGTTCCCTGAGGGCAAAGACTACAAATATATACATACATATATTTGCCTTTCTTTGTATCCTTAGCATTTAGTACGCTGTCTGGCATGTAGAAGGAGTGTGATAAATGTTTAACTGACTGAATTTGTTTCATTTCTGTCTTATCCCCAGTACATAGTATAGTTTTTGGTATGAAGTAGGTGTTTATTGCATGATTGATTTCATAGGCAATCTCTTGAGATTTGTCAAAGCCTATAACTGAGTTTTCTTGGCATTTCCCAGAGACATATAGGCAAAAGGAACCTACAAAGCATTGTTAAGTATAATTGAGTTGGGGGCTTAAAAAGAGATGATTTTAGGGACACAGATTATATATTTTCATCACTGCTGACAATTAGAATTTGGGAATTCAGGAAGAAAAATGTAGGTTTGGGAAATTGATAATGGTTAGAGTATTGTCTGAGAATAGCATGTAGATTTGAGAACCGTTACTTAAAAGGCACAAATGATGGACATTTGGCAAGTGATGGAGTGTACCAAATGAAAACCTATTAAAAACATATTTGTCCAGAGTTTTGCAAATTTGATCAAGGAAGATTTAAATTGAAAAGGCAGGGAAAGAGAATAATGACAGACAGAATAGAAGAGTGGCTAGATTGTCAGACTTGGAGTGAGTACACAGTCTGAATTTTGCCTTAGACACTTCTCAGATTATCATGAGCAATTAATATGACCTTTCAAAATCTCTTCCCTAAGATGAGAATAAAAATATGTACACTATTTTTTTTTTGCTTTTTTTTGGAGGGGGGAAGGTAGGGCAATTGGGGTTGGTGACTTGCCCAAGGTCACATGGATAATTTTTTGTGTTAAGTGTCTGAGGTCAGATTTGAACTCAGGTCCTCCTAACTGCAGGGCAGGTGCTCTATTCACTGCACCATCCAGCCACCCCAAATATGTACACTATTAACCTCCCAGGCTGGTGATGAATATTCTCTGCAAACTTTAAAGTGCTACATAACGTTATGATTATTAATTAATCATCAGCAGGCATATATTAAGAGCCCATTATATACCAGGGATGGTGCATAGTGTTAGGCATCTAAATACAAGGAATGAAACAATTCCTATCAGATTATGACATGATATGTCATGATCATCAGTAGTATCTGACATGCCTGGTATTAAAGTAGCAGGGACAATATTGGAAGAAGAGTGACATGAGATGGGAACATTAATTCATAGGAAAAGCACTAGAAATAGAAATTATGGGCTCATCTGCCTATGTACAAATATTCAAAGTATGGCTTCTAAAGAAGGTAAATCAGAACTTCTAATGCAAAAGTTCTCATCTTTGTGTATGTGTGTGTGTGTGTGTGTGTGTGTGTGTGTGTGCGTGTGTGTGTGTAAGGGTACCCCTTTGGCATTCTAGTGAAGTCCATGGACACCTTTTCAAAATGTTTTTAAATAATTAAAGGAAATGCTAAATTTCAGTGAAAGGTTAGTGAAATTAAGATGTAGTTAATTTTTTTTCCTATGCAAGTTCATGGACCCTGTTAAATTCAGGAGGGCAAATTTTCCCTCCTAGGTATCTCTGAGGCTTGGTGGGACAGACTTATTGTTGAAATTGATTCAGTAGGATGAGAACAGGAAAAAGGGACATCAGGTAAGTATTGTATATCAAGTTTTGTGAGTAAAGTTAGGAACCTGATGGGGCAAACCTGGTAAAGAGTCTTTGGGGGAGGATCAATGAATTAAGAAACAAACAGTACAGACCCACTGAGGCAGGAAGAAACATCAGGTGAAGATTTAGGGAAATGGATTACAAATTTGATGTGGAGGCCAGTATGCTATGATAAGAGCCTTTATATGGATATCTTTTGGAGGTCTCTCTGCACAGAGCCTAAAAGTAGAGAAATTAGTAACTTGCCTTAATGATACTTTTATCCTTCAAAAAGTGTATTTGAGACAAGGTGAAATACAATTGTGGGCCCAACTCTCATCAACAGGGAGGGTCTACATCCTGAAACAGAAATGATGGGAATCTTGGGGGCAAGTGACCACTTTATCACAGAGTTCAGAACAGTAGAGAAGCAAAGGAAATCCTGGCTTCATCTGGCATGCATTCCAGTTTTGGGGAGAGCACTTTTCATTAGGTTCAGAAAGAAGATGAGTAGAATCCAATGGCCTAATGTTCTGCAGAATCACTATAGTGATTCTGGAGAAACAAGGCATTATTATCCCTAGAATGATATTATATAGTATTTACTAAAAAGGATTTGGTTGAATTGAATAGAACACAAAGAGCATAACTATATCGTAAAGCTAAACTTAACAGTCATACACTTTGCCTTCTACACTTTCACAAATACACATAACAACATAAAGATTTACTAATATTTTCCCCCAAATATTAATTTCTATTTTAAGAATCCTATATTTATCACTCAGCATTTAGTTTATCTTTATCATTGACTTAAGTGAATTTAAATTGGGTTTAGAGGCATAAACATTAAAACAAACTTTTGGGGGGGGGATTGATCAAAGTTTATTTTTACAGAATGATCACCTTTCTCATTCTGGATACTATTTCACTTTTGATATAGCTTTTGATCCATTCTCTGTTTTGATTGGTCTGTTACACTACTGATTATTGATCTTGCTATCCACTACAAACCTTAGATCTTTTTCACACACACTGATGTCATCAAGTTTTACTTGTGAAATTAATTTTTGAAACCAAATGTTGGACTATACATTTATTCCAATTAAATTTCATCTTATTAGATTTGGCCCATTGTCATAAGTAGTCAATACATTTTTGGATGAGGTAAAACAAACTTTTAATAACTCATCAATAAGTTAATTTTTTCCCTTCTAGAACAAAGGCATTTTAATTTCCACCTTATCTCTTCCTTAAGCCCCTAGATCAGAAAGCTATTAGGATATGAAAAACATTCTCAGAATCTGAAATCGAGCTATATTTCTTTTATACCATTAATAAGATTATTACCAGAGTATTTATCTACTTAAGTTTCTAAAATCTTATCTTTTACTTGCAAGAAGACTAATCACTTGAAAAAGGTGAGACAGAATTCATAGTATCATAGGAGTATGGGATTTAGAGCTGGGGTAGGGGGCAGGGTGGAGAAGGGTATTAAATACCAGCTAGTCAAGTCTTTTCTTTATAGATGGAGGTATAGAAAAGTCAACCAATCTGCCTGAAGTTGCACAGGGAATGAATATCAGAAGCAAGATTTGAACCTGAGGGAGCTTATGATAAAATTATGCTTTATTTCTCAGAGAATACTGCTTCCATTTTCAAGGTTGCCTTTCCCCCCACCTCTTCTGACCACATGCATTTTATAGTTTCAGAAGCAAAACACAATGCTTCTCTACCCACTTTACATTTGCTTTCACATTGGTAAACAATTTGTATTCTCTGACTGACCAAGAATTTTGTTGCCAACTTTGGTGTATATGCCAGCTGTGGCTACACACCCTAAGTGTGTAGGAAGCATTCCTAGATTCCTTCTATCCCACAGTGATTTCACCTTCTTCTGAACCCCTATATCGTTCATTTGGATGCCTTCTGATATTTCTGTTATTAACTATTAGCTTCTGAACCAATTGAACATTTACCATTTTTACATCCTGTTTCTCTAACTGGAAAAGTGGCATAGAATAACAGAGAGCTGGAAGCAAGGACAACGTGGGTTCCATTCATGTTTCTGATAAATATTGGCTCGGTTATTGTTACTGCCAATTTTACTATGAAGAATAATGCATTGCTACTAACAAAAAGGGGCATTTTATGTAGTGGTTTAAGGTTTACAAAACTCTTTAATATGCTGCCTTATTTGAGCCTCACAATGACCTTAGGAGGTAGATGTTATGCCCAGTTTACAGATGGGAAAATCGAGGTTGAAAGGTTGAGTGACTTGCTCAGGATTCCATAAACAACTAAATTTCTAAGGTAGGGTTTGAACTCGAGTCAGTCAACCCATCCATAAATACTTATTAAGTGGCGGTTACGTTCCAGGCATCTGGGGATACAAAGAAAGGTAAACGAAAGTACCTGCTATCAAGGACTTCACAGTTTGATTAATGGGGGAAGACACCCTGCAAAGAACCATGTTCCAACAGGCTTTATACAGGTTATGTCAGAAATAATAATAAATAATAAATAAATTTATAAATAATAATAATAAATTTTAAAAAAGATCTTCTTGGGGGAAGACCTTAGAAGTAGGAGGGGTTGGGAAAGGCTTCTGGTGGAAGGTGGGATATTAGCTGGGACCAGAAGGAAGCCGGGGCAGCCTGGAGGCAGAGATAAGGAGGGAGAATGTTCCAGGCAAGAGGAAATTCCAGGTGTGGGAAATAGCCAGAGAAAAAAAGGAAGGACATGGAGTGTCTTGTTCCAAGGAAGATCCAGGAGGCTGGCGTCACTGGACTGAAAAGTGCATGGTGCTGTGGCAAATTTGCTTGAGACTACAGGTTCAGTGTTTAATGCATGAAACTTCTTCAGTCCTTTGCTTTCCTAGAATTTCAAGACTATTAGCTTTAGTGAAGGTTGTTGTTGGTCAGTCACGTCTGACACTTCGTGACCTTGTTAAAACCATACTGTCCATAGGGGTTTCTTGGCAAAGATTTTGGAGTGGTTTGCAATTTCCTTCTCCGGTGGATTAAGGCAAAAGGCAAACAGAGTTTAAGTGACTTCCCCTGGACCACAGGGCTAGTATATCTCTGAGATTGGATTTAAATCCAGCTCTTCCTAACTCCAGCTCCAGTACTCTATCCACTGCCCCATCTAGCTGCCCCTAGCTGCACTAAAGGGATCAATTTGCATAAGCCAAGGTGGTTTCCTCATTGGGAAGTCCTTTAAAGTAATTAAATCAGAGATCCAGTCCCGATACCAATCCCACTAACTTGTATCTTTGTATGCACCTGATGTAACTAGAATATTGTAGCAGGAAGGTGCTCAGTAAGCTTTTGTTCATAGGATTTAGGGGTGGAAAGAACTTTCAAATGCTCAAACGCAAAAGTTTAAAATGAGGCTAGTGGGGCAGAGTGAGCTTCCTTGGATCCCAGCAGTGGCAAATTCAGCTTCCTAGGTCTTCTAGGTCCAAATCCAGGACCTTTTCCTGTATGTCACCTGGCCTCACAGAGAGTACACTAGAGGCTATCTGCAATAAGAATTTGTAAAAGCACTTTTTATTCAAATCTTGTCCTTAATCTTTACTAGTTATGTGACCATGGGCAAGTTACTGAACCTTGGTGAGCCTCAATCATGGTGCCTCAGTTATTTGACAATTAGATGATACTATAGGTAAGGCACCTTGTAAAATACAATGTGTTTATATAAATCTCAGCTGTTATTTAGCTAAATAGCCCAAATATTAGCTGTCTGGAGGTAATGGAAGCCAAGAATCTCAGTGCTGGAAGGAAACATAGAATTTAACCATCCGATACACCTGCCAGAAGTGGGAACCCCATTATACCCAACAGCTAGTACATGGCCTTCGCTTCTCCTGGCAGGACAAATAAAATAATACTATATCATTGGACTTTTTCATCTCCATAAAGTCTTTGAGAATGCTCCAGTTGAGGATATCCTTGACATAAACGTGAGAATGGGCAGACCTACTCAAAGGTCACTTAACTTTAGTAGGCTACATCCCAATGGTCACATGAATTTCTGGACTGACCAGAACATAATATTCTACTTTTAAAAAAATTTTAAGCCTTTGACCTAGAGGAACAACATTCAGCACTGATGGCTGTTCTAAGAGGTGTGTCTCCTTTACATTAAAATGACACATTTGTCCCATGACAAATATGATTGCAGAGGTAATTTTGTTTAGTGGGCAGTCAAATAGCGACATCATTGGACTGTAGTTTCAGAGATGAAGATTGAGTGACAGACCCAAGATCACACAGATAGAATGAAGCAGTGGTAGGGCCTCTGACTCCAAATCTTGTCCTCTTTCCACAGCTCCAAGCTGCTTCTCACATCAAGTTATCCACAGGTAAAGAGACAGATATTCATTAAAGGTAGGCACTGGTATCATAGAAAATGTCCTCTGAGGCTCAAAGAAGGCTTTCCCATTGGTGGTGTTCTCCAAATGCTCCTACTTTCAGATGAAATCATAACTGCATCAAACTTTGGAAAACTACAATGTCTCTTAAATGAAATGCATAGTATCATGAAGATGAGTGTAACCATCCACACTGAGAAAATGAAGTGGTTGATAAATATATACAGTTGATTATGGCATTCAGCTGCATGGACAATCTAGCAATAGATGTATTTTCAACAATCCCAGTAGATGAATGAGCTGAATCTGGAAAGAATGGATAGCATTTGGGAAACCATATAATTTTTTAACAATCTGAAAGCTGTTCTCTCTACAAAAAAAGAACCCCTAAAAACAAACAAAAAAACCCCCATCTTTTTCTCACCAATTTCTGCCAGTAATGCTATCTGACTAAAAAATCATGGAACATCATGATCTTGGAGTTAAAATGCTAATTGGCTACTCCACACCAAGAGGATATTTAAGGAACATGGGAAAACATGGATAAGAAAGGTAGGATGAGGCTTGGAAGGGTTGTAGCCTGTCATTGGAGGCAATATCCACAACAGTTTAAATCGTGAATCTTTCAGTTTCCTTCAAAAGTACATTTTAAATGTTTTGGGGATTATTTAGCTAATGTTCTTTATGCCTGGTTTGAACCTAACAAGAAGGTTCAAAAACTCCTGCAGAGTGTGTACAATCACTGATGTGTAGACCTTCCATTGTTAAGGGTTCATGTAGGTATATCTTTAAAAATTTCAGCTCATTTTCCCCATGAGCCCACAGAGGCTGTATGTAAACACGCTATCTTGGACATGGAAGGAACTAGAGCCCCCTCCTTTTCAATTCCATGTCCACGTCCAGGAATGGAATGAGATCTTTGCAGCAACCTTCCTCCAGGGCACTGAGGAACCCAGGGGTCAGACTGGAGAATTGCCAGCTTCTTTCTTTGCCACATACCCTGTGGTTAATGTGCCCAGGTGAGCAATATTGTGTCTTCCCCTCTATCTCCAGGATCCCCCTCCAAAGCCACCAGGGTTCCTCAAGAGGGGTAGGAGGGCAATTTCCCAACACTGAAGACTATACTCTTCTCACTGCTCACTTTAGTATCAAGATATAAATGGACACTTTACACCGTCTTCCATTCACTGGTACTAGAGATCACGTCATTAGCAAAACTACTTCCCAGAAGGTCTAAATGAAAACATTAAGGCGTTTTTAAAAAGTTTTAATTTGAACAATTTATGATTAAAATACATTATATAAATAATTCCTTCTTTCATAGACTTGATTAAGACTCATTCCTACCTTTACAAAAGACATTACTGCAAGAACATGGGATCAAAGACATTACAAAATACAGCTATAGGCCCACCTATTTAGAAATACAATATTATACATTGCACTTCTTGTGCAAAGTGCAGTAGAATGTTATTCTGATATGCCAATATAATTTAATTTTATATAGAGTAAATTGTAACTAAGAACAGTTACTCTGTGGAATATCACAGGTACAGAGTATTTTGTTGAAATAAGGAATCTTTCCCAGAAGGTAATGTACCTGAGTTCAATATTTTTCATTAATTTTGTAGTTATTAAAGATTGTACTTATACAAATATACATATATGCATACATATACACACACATTAAAATAAGAGTCTGTTCTGCATTAAGCAGTCATTAAACATATTTACAACTTTTCTGGGGTAGTACCTGCTCTCCAAATAAATCTGTTAAGATCTTTTGTGCTAAGCTTTTTTCCTATGAATTCAAATCTTTATTAAACATCAAGGTTTGGTTCACTACATTAGTGGACATCTTCAGTGGACACTTCAAGCTTTCGCTGTGGGACAAAGAGAGATCCCAGAGAGGTGTTGTGGGCACCATCCAAATCGTCACACGTTGAAGCCAGAAGTTTAGTTGGTCCTCCTGGGGTTCGGAAGAAGTTTTCAGCCACTAACTGTGATCCTTTGGGTGTCACTGGGACAGGCTAATGGAAAGAAATGGAAAAGAAAACCAGTCAAGACTAAATGTATGTTTCCTGGGAACAAAAATGAGCCTGGTCTGACATTTAAAATGTTGGAGATATGGCATATCTAGAAACCTGCCATGCAAATCATGACAAGTTTTTTACCTGGTTTTCACTGAGGCAAGATAATAAGCACTATATCTAGGCAAAAGCACCTTCTACCCTGAAACCTTGGGCTTGGGAGGGTCTGATAACATACCCTGGCCTGGTAGGCTCTGCATGCCTCTTAGATTGCCAGGTTTACATGCTTGGTGGCCAAGAAATCTATTGATTGATTCCCACTTTGTCAAAAGGCTGGCTAGAAGGCAGTTTTCAAAGAAACATAGTATAATCTAGCAGAAATAATATACTGGTCTCCCCAAATGTAGCTTTTTAAGCCATATATACAGAAGACATCCTTCATATATGTGGCTGTTTTCACACTCAAATAGGGAAAAAGAAACCCAGTGGTATCCAATGGAGCCAATTTATTGCACATATTCAAAAAGGGAATCAGGACACGACTTTCATAATCATAACCCCTAAAATGAGAATAAAAAAAAAACCTATAAAAATCCCAACTAAGGAAGATGTTCCAGTGTGAAAATAACATTGAGGTCCTATTAGCATAGGGAATGATAATTTGTCTCTTATTCAAATGAAAGGGGAAGGGCTTTAGTAGTCAACAGTCCTACCTGCTGTCCTGCAGCCCCAGGGATAGATTGTCCATTCAGCTGACCACGCCCAGGCACAGGTGACTCATGCTTGGTGACCTTTCCTTGCTGCACCCCTGTGCTCTCAGATGGAGTGCTAACGGGCTCTATTCTTGGAGATACTGGAACGGAGCCTGAGCTGGCATTTGCAGACACCTGCACACCCGGGGATATCAGCCCTAAATGTTGCAGCGTAAAGTTCACAATGGCCGAACTCGGGTTTTGGACAGGAATGGAGTGGCTTGATGAAGGAAGGGATGGATTATTGACAACCGGCACGGTTCCTACAGAGGTTGGTGAAACCATCAGCTTCAAAGGTGTAACATGAAAAGTGGGAAAATTCACAGTGTTGAGGTCAGATGTTGTCACAGGAATGACCCCTAGAAGGCAAAGGGAGAAGACAAACTATTAAAAGGAAAAGCATGTGACTGAGAGGCTGATATAGCTTGAGAACACTTGAGATCCACTCATGTATGAATGGATATTTTGCTTTTTTATTATTTTATTTTTACCCTAATTACATATAAAATCAATTTTAATGTTCTTCTTTTATACAAACAGGTTTTAAACAAACGTACCTGTAACTGGTGAGCTATAGATCCTATTATTTGGAGAACAAGCACCTGCGTTTTCTTTATGAGATAAAATGGACTCTGTGCCAAGTGACGGGCATTGTGTGAGAGGAATAAGGTATCCTGATGGAAACAAGGTCTGGAAAAGAAGAGGTGGTTTTACTACACAGACATTGTTAAAAAAAAAAATCACATCTGCATTCTTCTTTGACCACTGGGATTCAGTTGTTTATCATAAGTGGGATTCTAGTAGGATAATTACTTTGCAATTATTTCTTAGTTCTCTGGTGGTTTCCTGAGGAAAACAACACATTCTACTCCTTGAGGTCTTTAAGTAGTCATTAGAAATGCTTCCTGTAGTTTCAAAAAGAGATGGGCATATCTGCCCAAGACAGGCAGTGACATGGCGAAGTAGAGTCAGGAAGACTCATCTTCCTGAGCTCAAATATGACCTCAGACCCTTACTAGCTGTGTGACCCTGGCAAGTCACTTAACCCTGTTTGCCTCAGTTTCCTCATCTGTAAAATGAGCTGGAGAAAGAAATGGCAAACCACTCCAGTACCTTTGCCAAGAAAACCCAAAAGGGATCATGAAGATTCTGACAAAACAACTAAACATCTCCCTAAGACACCACCTTTACTCCAATTTCCCCCAAATTTATCAAGTTCTTTCTAAAAACAGAAAGTCCTGACCATCACATCATCTGAGAGAGAAAATATTTATGAATCAATCCATGTTCAAAAAGCCCATTTTAACCCAAACGTGAGCAAAACCAGCAAAAGACGTTCTTTGTAAATAAATGACCGCTCTCTTATCTACCACAAGACTCGTTTTCTTTTCTGAGATAATCCTAGAAATAGAAAAGAGTGGCAGCCTGGGAATTGGTGTCTGAGGACCCGAGCTCTCGCCCCTCCATTCCTCATTCTAGCTATAGGAAACTAGGCAAATCAGCAACTTCTTCGGGCCTGTTTGCTCATTTATGAAATGAGAGGGCTGATCTAAATCTCTAGGTCTACTAGACCTTTCCTGAAAGGCTCTTGGGGAGAGGGACCAGGTTTTTTGTGGGGTGCTGCCTTTCTCTATTCCTGGTGTTTAGCAAAATTAAGTGCTTTTGACCGATTATGATTCTACAGTACACCCATCGAATACCTAGCTGCTCTCAGACAGTTAAGCTGGCTCCAAGTGGTGGGCTTGCCACAGTGCTTCATCATGGTAGAAGTGTCATAGTGGCTTCATAAGAGACTATGCCAGCCTGGCATAGCCTGGCAAGCTGGCTAGCCAGCTAGACTCTGGCAAGCCCTACTAAGCTAAAAAAAAGGTCTTCAGTGTGGACCTGGCAACGCATTATGTGTCTTGATTATAAAACACAAATGTTTTACTAGTAGCAATCAACTACTAGTAAAACATTTGTTTTACTAAAGTAAGATAATGTTCAATTTTGGGGAGCAGCTAGCTGGTACAGTGTGGAGAGAGTACTCTGCCTGCAGTCAGGAAGACCTGAGTTCAGATCTCCTCAGTCACTTCCTAGCTGCATTACTGGGCATCACTTAACCTTGTTTGCCTCAGTTTGGTCGTCTGTAAGATGGACATAATAGTGCCTACCTCCCAGGGTGGTTATGGGAATGAACAAGATGATATTTCTAAAGTGCTTAGCACAGAGTCTCGCACATAGTAGGACCTGTACAATAAATGTTAGCTATTACTATTAACATACATAGTTAAAACTAGAAGGAACCAGAGAGATCATCTAATCCAAATTCCTAATTTTACAGATGAGGAAACATAAGTCTGGTGCAAGAAAATGACTAGCCCAAGACCCCACAGTCAGCTAACGGCAGAAGTGAAATTTGATTTGTTCCCTCTGTCACCTGAGAACCACTCTAGCCAAGTTGGGGAGCCTCATGGCATAAAGGGTGAACAATGAATGACTGAGGTTTTTCAGCCACAACAGCTTATAAAGACTGTCTTCTGAAGTATGGAGGGGTTGCAATCTGTGTGTGGGGTGGAGGCAGAACCCAAACCGGTGCAGTCACATTCAAATCACAGAATCTCAGAGCTGTGAGGCCTCGAAGGCCGTCTCACCCAACCCAGTAATCCCTCTGTACCATTCTTAATAAATGGTCATCTAGTACCACTTATAAACCTCTACTGAAAGCATACCCAGAGAAGAGTCTAGCCCTATTCAGAGTTAGCTGGGTGACACAATGGATAGAGTGCTGGGGTGGAGTCAAGAAGACCCGAGTTTAACTCTCTCCTCAGAGACTTAGTAGCTGTGTGACTCTGGATAAGTCACATAACCTGTTCTCCTCAGTTTCCTCAACTGTAAAATGTGGGTAATAATACCCTGTGCCTCTTTGTAAAACATTTAGCCCTGTGCCTGGCACAGAGTGGTCACTCTATAAATGCTTATTCCCTCTTCCACCTCTTTCTCTTCTAAAGACCGTAAAACTGTACAGGGCTGCAGGTTTATAAATGTTGGAAGAAAACACTAAAACCTCAGAAGATTATGAAACAGAAGTGATACAATCCTTAAGCTATCATTAGTAACATGTTAGGGTCCTGTGACCTCACGTCAAGGTCTTTGAAGTTCATTGAAATATTTCAGACCGTTGTCAAATATACCCCAGCAACTTAAGAGAGTAAACCAGTTGAAAGAGATCCCCAATTTAGCTCCTTTTCGGATTCTCCTGCTCAGAAACTATATTAACATTAGAGTATCAGGGAAAATAAATCCATATTAAGAGTGGTCATTGTGAGGCCCCATAATCAGCCGAAAGCAGAACAACTTGTTTGCTAGAGCTGTACCAGGATCTCAAACCTATTTACATATACTATTGTCCACAAAATATTCATATATGTTCAGAAAATTCTTGAAAATGTAACCATAATAGAAGTATGATACTCATTATGTGTGGTAACTCAGGTGGTGAGGTTAAGTAATTTGCCCAAGGTCAAATGAGAAATTGCTAGCAGAGCAAGAACCAAAAGCCAATTCAATTTCCATGTAGTGTTTCCCGCTGGATTATATCATCTTCCACACAGAATTTAATCTGTCTACTCAAGAGAAGTTAACCTAGCATGCCAAGATCCTTACAAAATCCACACACCCCAAGTCCTAAAGCTATCAAGATCCACTCCAAATTTTCTATCTGCATGTTTCTTTGTAAATGTAGTTTCAAAGTGGATTGATGGTGAAAAATTTTTAAAAAGGGGGTGGGGTGGGTATTTTATAATTTCTTTCCCAATCACTAAATACGTAAGTGCCTCTCTAGGCTGTGACTCAGAAAACAGCTTTTATAGAGACTGTTGTAAGGGAACATTCATTTGGTGCTACTTTAACCCATAAATTCCTCCAACCTCTTAAACAGGTGCTTGTGTCTCATATAACTGCTGGGAACACAGTTAGGTTAGAGCCAGTACTGGGATTGCTTGAGAGCCCAGCAAGTAATCCCTGCCCACAAAGGTTAAGGATGCTTGTGTGGTGATCCCAGGCAGATTAACTGTTGGAAGTGCCTGGGGCTCAGTCTGAGATGCCGGGAAGGGCACTCCCGCTTCTACTGAAAAGCTGCTTCTGCGGCTGGCAAGGCTAACCAGCCTAGGGATCCAAACCAGGGAGGATGGCACTTACTGCGGGGACACTGTCCAGTCCCTTTAGATCCTCTCTGGGTTTCTTTTCGGTACTGCTGTTCTCCAGCGCATTCTGTCTCTTCAAACACCTTTCGGCAGTCAGTTCTCTGTCTTCATTCCTTGGTGTCTGTCCTTCAGAAGTGGGCAGAGCTTTCCCAGGCTTGGCAGGGACATCAGCTTTGACCACATCGCTAGCAACTTTTTCCGTGGTCATTTTAGTAGTTAAGAGATGGGCATTAGTATTATCGGCAGAACCTTTAATTCCAGTTACATTAGCACAGGGAACAGTGTGTACTGAGGAATTTAGGTTTTGGGATGTCACAGTTTGGGCCTGGGAAGGATGCAGATAGATTGCATATGAGGTACCCGAAGGGGCATGAGGCATAATTACAGGCACTGCAGAAGATAAGGGGCTGTGGATCAGAGGTAGGACCCCTAGTGGCTGAATGAGAGATGGCGTCTGAGAGGAAGACATGGTTCTGCTGGGCTCAGCATTGCCTATGAAGTCAAGAGATTGACAGTGCAGGGGAGGTCTTGTCAACTGTATTTTCACCTTCTTTTTTAATTCACTAAAAAACAAAATAAAAACCCGCACGTTGAAAAACAACCACCACCACCATGAAAAATTCTATCATTTCTAGTTCGGGGATTAAAAAAAAATTTGCTTTTATGGGAGTTTGTATTAAAATCCTAATATTATTTGAAAGCAGCCAAGCAATAAAAACATCTTACCGGTTCCTAAGTCTAATCAATATACATTGGATAAAATAAGGAATCCACGTAAATCAGAGAAAATTAATTCAGCACAATATTAAAACTGCGACCTACCTGGATTGCTCTTCCAATTGCATTTTGCAGATAGCCGCAAGCTGGGCCATTTTACTTGGGAAGGGCGCTGACTTCAGAGAACTCTCAGCTGGTAAAACAGAATGACGTCGATTAAGGCAAAGAAAAGGCCCATTCTTCCGTACGAAGCCAGCGTGACGGGGACTGTATGAAAACATCTCATGTTTTTGTCCCAGAGTCATTAAGCCAATGGAACGCCACAAAATTCTCTTCCAACCACTTGGATCACGCGTGATTTAGAAGTTGCAAACATTTGAGTGAATAAAGGCTATTTGTAATCCTCTAGTTTATTGAATTAATCTGATAGATACTAAACCAATTCAGTAAAAATGCTTTGTGGTAGAAAGACCCTTTTATTGTTAGCAGCTCATCCCAACGTCTTCTTTCTCAAATACCTACCTTTATTGGTCTTGATGGGGCTACTGGGAGCAGAACTTATCTTTCTCCGATCATTTTCTATGCTCTTCACTAGTTTTATTAGAGATGGATGCCTGGTAAAGTTTGGTTTCCCGGTGGTCGAGAAGAGATTTTTAGCACACTGTTCTTTAGAAGACTGAGGTGGTTCCAAATCATATGAGTCAAAGGAAGTTACCGGGCTCAGAACTGAAACACAAGAGATCAATGTATTAAAACGTATACGGGGGCTAAATATATATGCATTTGAATTACATTTATTCCTCTGAGCATATCTAAAGTAATAACTCGTATGGACCAACATCTCAAAAAAGAGAAAATCAAAAAATTCTGTCATCAGTGGAGAGATACAGACTAAGAGGTAGAAGCTGACAGTGGTTAAAGTTGGCTGCATGTTGTAGAAAAACAGCCAGTCACCGTTACAAAGGTCAGAGAGCTGCAAAATAACACTGATAATGGATAATGCCTTCTGTTTGTCTAGTTTTTTTTTTCATATCTTTCTAAAGTGCTTTCATGATGATATTTCATTCCCTGGACTTTGAAAGTGAAGGTGGGATTGTATTTTTAAATTATATTTGTTTTTCTTTGATTGCCTAGAAACAACTTCCTTGAAGTAGGCATTTAATAGGAGATAGCTTAATAGGAGATGGTTGTTGAAAAACTCAATGTTTTTCAACCATTTTCATGTATTTTAGGAGATCATGCTGGAAAAGTCAAGTGATTATAAGGTGGTGAGGACATACAGCTGTAGTGGCAGCCCCTTAAGATCCATCAATATGTATCACAGGCTATCGAGGGACAACAAGCTAAGCTCAGAATAAATGAGGAGATGATCCTGCTGGGTGGAATTTAGGAGAGTAGGCAGGGATTTCAATGGTCACTGTCACATAAGCCTCTCTCTTTAAAAAATCGCTGTTCCCCTAGGGAAGACATATGGTTGAGAATCACAGATCGCCACAATCTTCAAAATTAAAAGAAACTCACAAAACATAATAATGAGACTAAAGGGACTATAATATACTATCTACAATGACATACCAGGGATATATGATGAAAGGATGTGTATGGCTTAAAAAAAAAAAAGGGTGGGCGGTCATGTAGTATAGACAAGAAATTAAAGTTTGAATACTATACTGGTACACTGCAGAATTAATCTCAAGTTGTGATGTCTGGAAACTAAATGGTGGATTTATGAAAAACGTGTACAAGAATAACACAGGAAGAGGGCTATGGGGAGTACTGAGATTTGCAAGTCAATCAATCATAACCATTTATTAAGCACTTATTATTGCAGGCATTGTGCTAGGTGTTGGGACACAAAGACAAAGTGAAACAGGATCTGTCCTCAAAGGGCTTACATTCTATTCAGGGAGACAAGGTATAGGACATACAGAATACACACTGAATAAATGCAAAATAATTTTACAGAAGAACAAGAAAAACCCAAAACCCACTAAAATCTTGGAAGATCAGGAAAGAGTCCATTGGGAAGCTGGTGTCTGAACTCAGTTTTGAAGGAAATTAAGTCTTCTGAGAGGTAAAGATACAAAACACATTCTGGAAAGGGGAAGACATCTTGTGCAAAGCAGAGGGTTGTGAGATGACTTAGTATTATATTCAAGGATCAGCAAAGCTGTATAGTATGGGAAAGGGGATGGCAAGGTCAGGAGAGGATTTTTCAAGGATAAATTGAGCCTGATTGTGAGCCTGTCTGCTGGCAGCAGGGAAGTGACCAGTACGTAGGGAGGTAATTAAGATGACAGACAATTGTTTCAGGGGCAATCTGCCAAAGAAGGCAGGAGGGGACGGGATCAAAGTTTGTAAAGGAGAGCTGGCCTTGGTAAGGAAAAGAGCCATCTCTTTATGAGAGACTAAGAGGAAAAAGGGGGGAATGGGAGATGTCATCAAGGAATGTAGAGAAGGGGAAAGGAGGGAGCTCACAGGCAAATGGCCTCTATTATCTCAGTAAGGTATGGAGAGGATGGGAGAGAGATACTCCAAAATACAAACTTGAGGTCTGCTTGCACAGTCTCTTTGGGAGTGGGTGACTGGGGTTTCTCTCTTTTTGCATATTAAATCAAAATAATAGAGCAAAGAAAAGGGGGAAAAAATACACACCTGTGGAATTTGAACAGATTTCTGGCCCTGTCCATTTAAAAGCTGGTTTTCGGCCTCTTTCCTCTGTAACGTGAACTTTCTTGATAAGCTCCAGACTACTCAGGACATTTGCTATGTCATAGAGCCTTCTAATTTTAGCTGGAATCAAGTGAAAAAAGCAATTTATAGAAGATTTTTAGGCTGTTTTCCAAAACATTTTCACATAAAAATGAGCGCTATATACATTTAAGATAACCAAATTGTCCAAAAAGTAAACTGGAGATTACTTTTCTATGTTAGTCTAGTGACGATCTTTTACTTGTTTGTTTTTTTAAACCACCTCAAAAGATATTTGATCTCATCAGGTGTTGCCTCTAGTAAGACTGTGTGGTACTGGAGAAAAGAGACTGACTATAGATTTAGAGAACCCAGATTTAAATCCTGCTGGTGTAAACTTGGGCAAGTCATTTAACTTTTGTTAAGACTCACATTTCCATGAATCTGTAAAATGAGAGTGGTTGAACCTGATGGCCTAAGGTCCCTTTCAGGCTGGCATCTATAGTTTACAATGCAGATGGCAACACTGAAATGCCCATCTCACCCCCAAATTCATCACCCGGTACCTAATTTTCCAGGAATGAGAAAATAATAGGCATAACTTTAAGAACATTTTAAACAAAAGAAGGATCTGTTGAGCGACACTGAATTTTGAATAACAAAAGCACATCTTGATGAAGGAAACTGGCATTATGAGGTAAATCCCATAAAGAATTATTCTATATATTTCAATGGCTTAATTCTTGAGGCGTCTTTCAACATATTCTGGAGAACTTTACAGGGGATGGAAACAGGGATCCAAGCAGCATCTACTCTTTGCTTTTCTCTGTAATCACAATGCACACTTTAAGATTTACAAATGGCTTATGAGGCCACAAGGCATCATCTCATTTAATAAGATAAAGAAACAGAGATTCAGAAAGCTGAGATGAAGCAAGGATGGACAGCTAGCCAGGGTCAGATGGGGTCTGAATTTCTGTCTGCTGATGCCAGCTTTCTCTCTAACACACTCAACTCCTTCTTGGTCATTTCTAACAGCATGCGACATTACCTAAGATGCAGATGCCTTATTAAAAGACCAAGCTACACTCTCCACTTATGAAAAGCCAGCCTGCATGTGCCTCCCCCCCGTGATATGCCATCATAGCAAATTGTAGCCATTTGCAAATTTAGCGGTGTCTTCATAGCTGAGCTAGAGGGTTCTAAACTCCCTGGGGATTCGGCAAATTATACTGATTTCAGAACTAAAGGAAGAATCTACAACTGTGTCTAGACAAATAAAATGAAATGGAGAGTGGAACATTGTCTGCTGTAACCGATCTGTATAATACAGGCTGCAATTTTTCCCTGTGGAAATGGCAGATTTTTTAGCCCAAATGACCCGGATTACTGCCTTAATTTTCTATTTCCTTCTGTCTTTATAGGTACATTAACAGGTAGGGAATCTCTATACTTTTTACTTCACAGGGTTTGGGGGAAGATGATGCTTTGCAAACCTTACCCAAGCTATAAAAGGGCAAATTGTTATTATGATGGTGATAAAGAGTACATTTATCCTTAGCATGGTAGAGATATTCTATATGAACAGTTCAATTATGTGACAAATATGTTTCTTACTAAGCTCTCAAAGATAAAAGGACTGTTGGGTGCCTTACCAAGAAGTAAAAATAACAATTAATATTTATATTGCTTCTTAATTCTTGCAAAGTATGATCACTCCATCCTCATGAGAGGGAGGGGCTATTGGTGTCCCAGGTATACAGGATAAGAGACTTAGGACGGTGATTGACAGATGAAAGGGATCCTCAGAGGCAATCTGGTACAAGGTATTCGAGATCAGGGAGGTTAAATGCCTTGCTTGCCCAAGGTCACATATTTAGTTATTGTCAAAGGCAGGACTGGAACCCAGGTCCTCTGACTTCAGAGCCAGCTGTTATTCTCACTGTACCAAGAACCTCTGTGGGCATCCTAAAGGTGCTTATGATGCTTTTAGCTGCTAAAATGAATGTGAGTCTGTTTGGCTGTAAGCCTGAAAAGTACCCGAGGAAGGATGCCAAAAAAATAAATAAATAAAGGATTGGTCCTTAGAATGTTTAGAGAGAAAAAACATGCTTGTGTTTTGCTTTAGCCAATGTGTTTTATGTCTGTCTTTCCCTCTCAGAGTTCACGGCTTTGGGCTGTAGCTCATGGACGGTACTCCAGGCATGGACTGCGCCCTCCCTGGTTCCTGTATTCCTGTGGCCAGTTAGTCTAACAGACAGTAACTACTCTTTTTCATTTACATCGGGCAGAAGGGCACTGGACTAGGAGTCGCTAGGCCAGTGTTTTCATTCCGACAATTCCACTACCTGCCCTGTTAACTTGGTCTATCATTTAACTTCTCTTTGGAACAATTTCCTTAAGATGCAAAATGAATGGATAGAACTAAATCCTATCAGGTCCCCTCCCGTTTCTAGTGTCTTCAACTTCTTCAGCCACGGTACAATAAAAGAACACTGGATTTAGCATCAGAGGACCTGATTCCAAAGCCTGTCCTTACCATTTGGCACCTGTGTGACCATGGCAAGGTCACAATCTGAGTCTCAGTCTCCACTTCTGAAATACCAAGGGGTTGCACTCCAGGGCCTCCAAGGGTGCTCCAGCTCTAAATCTATGATCCTACAAGATTTATCTGTGGCTGACATCAGGGGTTGTTCTGCATGCCACCTAAGAAAGCTGGAGGTAGGAAGACCCATCAGTAGAATGGATCTCTGGTCAGCATCAAAGCCTCATCCAGGAGAGACGTGACTCAGATGAGGTTTCCATGCTTCTCCCTTTGCTGTGCACCCCTCTCTACAGTTTGCTGGGATTCCCAGTGGGCAGAAAAATGCAGGTAGCAGAGCTGCTCTCCCTCCCCTGCTCAGGGACTCTCCTGGTCATAACTACCTCCTTTTCCAGACCATTTTAAGACTTCAGTGAACGAAAGTAGTTCCTTCTCCACAAAAGTGGGTCATGGAACGGGAGTGAGGGTGAGGGTGAAGGCAGGAACTAAGGTTTCCCAAATATGCTTGAATTCCATCTCCTAGAGGTTTTCTGAGTTTAGAAGAAATGAAAAATATTGTTCTTTGTTTACTCTGAACATAAATATCCTGGTCAAAATCCCTTTTCTAGAAATAAGACCTACTATGTTTTTGAGCACCTTGTAAAACAATTAGAGAGATATTTTTGGCATCAAACATAGGTATCTCTGACAAAATGAATCCTGGCTGTTTGATCTAAAGCGGCAATATCACAGCTTTCAAAAGAATTTAAAAACACAGACCTAGAGGATGCAATTACATACCAGTCTCAAAATGGATTCAAACATTTAGTAAATTGAAGCAAACAAAGACACATTAGCAGCACACTTACTTTTAAACTTGCTTTTATCCAAATCTTCTACATGGTCCTCACCAATTAAAATTTTGGCAGCCACTTCAAGGCTTACTATTTGAGGGGTCGATACAAGAAAAAGCATCACAAATTTCTGGCTCATCACTCTTAAAGACTTGTCTTTTCGGCTATTTACAGAAGCTATGCAAAAAAGAGGAAAGGGATTAAAAAAATTAAAATCCATTCATGCCAATAAGAAAATTTTGCAAATGAGCTGACAAGAGGGTCTTTTAGTATGCATTTTCTTTATAGAGAAAGAGAAGTCCATGCAAGCTGCTCTTTTCGCAAAGTCTCACCTGCTCGAAATTCCACTCCAGGAAGTTCCACAAAGCACATATCAGAATGTCCGTTTTGGCCAGAGCTGAGTTTCACTGCAGATTCTTCATTTTTGTCACTATTAAAGTCAAACTCTTGCTCATACTCTCTCTTCTTGATCATCATGATCTGTTGGGCATATTTATTTTCCATACCAACACTTTTCAAAGTCCCAAGGGTTTTGTTGAGATTATGACGCCCATGCCAAGTATATCTGTTCTTTGCCAGGCGACTGACCATATGCAAACTCTCTAGGACATTTACAATATCATAAATGCGTCTACGCTCAACATCTACGAAAAAAGGACAATTGACCATTACTTTCAAATTACTTGAAGATTCTTTAAGGTATTTTAAATTGAGTAGCTTTTTTCTTCATCAGTACAAGTGCAGTTTTATTGATGAAGTTTCAACTTATATAAAAGCATCAACTTCCAGCACATCGACCATGTGACTGGAAAACCACATGAAATATACATCCATGGGTCATATTTTCAGCCTCTCTTTGACAACTGTGGTTAACATTGAGTAAAAACAATTCTGCGAGATTAATGTTTAGACTATTCATTATTTTGGAATGCCACAAATAACATAGAATCCACATTTGTTCAATACCTTTCATTCAGTCATAATGGTTGCTATTCTTAATTCTAAATGGAGACTGTGGCCTTAAAAAAAAAAAAGAACTAACAAACATTCTGCATCAAGAATGGCAATCACAGGAATACAATGAGATCATTACAATCAGTCTGCAACTGTATTCCTAGACATTCCCTCCAAGGTCCAAGAAAGCAAACCATTCCTAGGAGAGTTTTGTCCATGACCTCCCCCATGCACATCACAAGAGGCGAGGCCTTTCTCACTCTGTCTTGACATTGCAAGGATGTCAAAGGAGTGTGGTCTGATGGTTCTCTCTTACTATCATCGTATGATCGGCCCATCTTCTTTTGCTGTCACATATTTCTTTGATGATATTCTTTGCTCCTTTGTAGCTCCTTATTTGTAATATGCTGCAAGCCTGCTCCTGTCCACCACATGCTTCTCCACTGTCCTTTGGGTGATTTTCAATTTGAATTCTTTGGAGCCGCTAACGTTCCATAATTTGTAGTCAGAAGACAGTGGCATTAAAAATGCTGATTATATCAAGTTCCAGAATGTTGTAGAGTTTCTGCATGACATCCATAACTGTTTAAAAAGAGTTTGATCTAACTATGCACAGAAGAAAACCAAGTGGGTGAAGAATGCTTATTGTCCTGATTATGATATGCAGTTGGATGGACAGTCTATAGAGCTCATCCATCAGAAGATATATACATACATATATATATATACACATACACATATATATACACACACATACATACTGTACAAACACTGCAAGTGGACAATGAGTTGAACTCATAATTGAACAGGAGGAGGACTGCCTTTGGAAAATGGCAAAGTTCTTTTAATGATCCCAAACTTCTCCCTGAAACAAAGGTCCATCTTTTTAATACAAAGTGATATTATGGACAAAACAGACCAATCCAAGTTGAATAATCTTTAAATGTGACATTTTAGCTGTTAATATGTTTGAAACGGTTTTTTTTTCTAGCTTTAAAAAAACCCTTCAGATTCGAGCTATTTTCTCTGAGAAGTTGACGCGTTCTATTAGGAGTAGTAGTATATAACCATATAATTCTAGTCAATAGTTATATTGATTTGCTTGGTTGTTACATGCAGATTTTGTGATCCACTTCAGTAGCTCAAAATACCCATTTTTAGTTTTAAAATATGACTGAATAATTTTGCATTTATATGACTACATACAGTACATGTTTAAGGAAGGGGGAAATGGGAGGCAGGATGCAAAAAGACACAGAGAAACAACCCCAATAACTTTCCATAGCACATTTTGCTAAGGTTAATAAACTTAACAAATTCATTAATCTTCATGATAACACTGAGGTTGTTTAAGTCCCACCTAAAAAACCTGATCAGCAGATTCACAGCATAAGGAAATCACTTGTGAATGCAGTAAGCCAGAGGCCGAGCCTGCATAAGATTTCAGTTAGAGACTCTTAGGACCCTAGACTTAGAGCCAGAGTATGCGTTAGGGGCTACCTAGTCTATCCCTCTCATTTCACAGTCAAAGAAACAGAGACCAAGAGAAGAGAAGTGATTTGTCCAAGGTCACATAGCTAGTAAGTAGCACGGGCAGCATTTGAACCCATGTCCAGGTCCCTGATTTTCTACCGTATCACTTTCTTCATGAAACTCTTTTTGCCTCTGCATGTTACAAATCTTTTTTTTAAAAATCACACGCCTCGTAACACAAAACCTCATGGAAAGGAATATATAAACAAGAAAATAAAAAAAATTAATTAAAAAAAGAATCCAATAAAAAATTAGGAACTACAAAAAAACAAACAAACAAACAAACAAAAATCACATGCCACAGAATGTTTCTGGAATATTCTTATATTTTCAAATATCCTATTCCATTTGCGTCTTCAAGACATGGGAAGAGAGTTTATGCTGTGTTCTCCAAGGCTATATTAATGGAGTACAAGATGGAAAGGAATAGAGTAGAAGCCTGGCAATCGACTATCTAAACGGGGTCCAAAGCTGAGTCTCTAAGTACAGAGAAGTCTCTTATCAGAATTCCAGGAAGGAATTTTTCCTCTATCAGAAAAATAGGCAGAAAATCACACACAATTTGCAGTTCTTTTTTTTGGTTTGTTTTTTTGGAGGGTAATTGGGGTTAAGTGACTTGCCCAAAGTCACACGGCTAGTAAGTGTGTCAAATGTCTGAGTCCAGATTTGAACTCAGGTCCTCCTGACTCCAGGGTGGGTGCTCTATTCACTGCACCACCTAGTTGCCCCAATTCACACCATTCTTAGGCTATCTACAAACATGAATTTAAAATAATTATATGCTAAGTATGTAATACCAGCAAATAAAAGCTATTCAATTGCTATTTTAGAAACTTACCATTTCAATATGGCCATATTCAAGTAATAAAAGATTACTTAGATTACAACAGATCGCCCTGAGTATAAATTGGTCGTTGTTCATTCATGTCCAGCTCTTTATGACCCCATTTGGGGTTTTCTTGGCAAAGATACCAGAGTGATTTGCAATTTCCTTCTCTAGCTCATTTTACAGATGGGGAAACCGAGGCAAACAGGGTTAAGTGACTTGCCCAGGGTCACACAGCTAATAAATGTGAGGCCAGATTTCTACTCAGGAAGATGAGTCTTTCTGACTAAAGGCCCTGCACTCTGCCTCACCACTATGCAGCCCCATATATATAGATATGTCTATGTGTAGCCACTTCAATTATTAAATATTCATATACACACATACATTTACATACTTACTTAGCTCTTCTGCTACTTCATCAAGACAAATGTCATTATTCACAGCAGGGTTAGGATAGTTAGGATATCGTGCTAAGAATTTATGGCACAATAATCCTAAACTTTTTTCTTTACGACTTGGTTGAGATTTCTCATATTCATCTCCAGATAAATGTTCCTGCACGAGAAAATGAAAATTATTTTAAATATAGAAATATAAGGCTTGACAGATTTATGAGAGGCACCTGCACTTAATGACTAATACTTGTACCATGTGCTATATTGCTTCAACAGCTGCAAAGCTTGGAAAAAAGAAATATACTAGCAAACCTTACTTGGCAGATTTGAAAAGCAATCTTATTACTAAAAATATCAACATCCCAGAATCCTTAATTCTCTCTTTTCTTTGGCTAAAACCTTTTGTCTTATTCTGAATTAGCTACATGACAATGATCTCTTAAAATGGTCCCTGATACCATTCTTTCAACATCCTCACTGGTGTGGTCAGATAGTATCCTGAGCCCGTGAAAAACCTACATGTAAACAATCTTTGGCCTCAGGGATTCCACTCCTATTGTCAGACAATCCCCTTTTCTGATCTCTGTTTCGGATTTCGGGACTAGCAGCACTGATCAGCATTTTAAGGTTGGCTGTCGGCGTCCACGGTTCACCTGGAGAGATTTCCTTAGGCTTCGTGGGTGTTGTTAACGGTCCGAAGTTGGGCTGAATCTCTGCTAACACTGAATTTGGAGTAGCAGACTCCTTCTGTGGAGTTTTTGTCAATGTCCTTTTATGTGGCTCAAAGAAATGATTTTCCTGTAATCAGAGAATAAAAAAATTACATTCATCACAGCAAATAACCATCTTGGTCTTAATGAACTCACACAAAACACAGGAAGGAGACCTGAATTCTAGTCCCAGCTCTGTCATTCCCTGTGTAACCTTGGGCAGGTCATTTCCCTTTGCTGAGTTCAGTTTCCCCGTCTGCAAAAGGAGATGACTGGACTTGATAAAATTATGGAATCTCAGAGGCAGAAGGAACCTCAGAGGGCATTTAAGACCAACATGTACCCAAACAGGAGTCTCCTTTTCATCATTCTAAGCAAGTGGTCATCCAGCCTCAACTAATGATGGATATTCAAGGATATTCATGCCACCAGGGGGGCCCATATCTATTTCTTGTCTGAGATCTGTTCTCGCACTAAATGTTATTCATCTTTAGGTTTATAAATATTGTCAGAAAATGAAACTCTGGAAGATTATTTTTAAAAAGTGATAATAATCCATTGACAATTGTGTTAGGGTCCTATGATCTTTGATAAAGACCTGTCCAAGAAAGATTTGGAGAGAAATGACTTGAATTCAAATCCAGCTCTGCATCATACAGCCTGTATGACCTTGGATAAGTCGTTTAACCTTTGAGTCTTCATTTACTTATCTATAAATTTAAGGCACTGGACCTGACCTTCTCCATCTCTAAATCCTAGGACCCCAAGATATCATCAAGGAAGAACATCGTTCTTATTGACCTCCAAAACCAGTCTCATTAGACAGTCCTTTGCTAAAGTCTAACACTTCAAGAATAGCTCCTAGAATAGACCAATGCACAAGACTTTCCACAGAGACACAAGTTCAGAAACCAGGAAAAGTCACGAAGGAAACCAGACTCCCTGGAGCTGAACTGCTTTGCTGTGGATACAGTAAGTTCTCCCGTCACGGGGTAAGGGCCTTGTTGGTTAACATGACCCTAGAGAAGCCTGGGCTGTCTCTATTTTTGTACGTTGGCCTATAGGCAGGAAGCCCTGCTGTAGGAGTGAGATTAATGCCTTATTTGGCATATTGACAGCACATGCCAGCTTCCTGTTTCCAGAGCTCAGCTACCATGCCTTCCTCATTACAGTAACCGAATGACCATTTAAGATCACCATGTCAACAGCCAAAACCATCAAAAGGACCTAGTAATCACACATTACCTCAAACCTTCTATATCTAATAATATGAGCCATTTCAAAGTCTTCCTAGTTTGGAATGATTCAAAACAATCACGGTGTACTTCATGATGAGATAAATTAACTGGTTATTCACAATATCAAACAACACGAGTCCAGGCCGGTGGGGCAATGGCGATAGGGAATGAGTTATTGGTTGGCCAATGGTCATACTCAGAAGCCAGATCCAGAAGAGGACAGTGGACTTCTTGCCCAGCAGAGGGCGACAGAGCTCCTGCCAGGAGTATCAGACAATGGCTAATTCTCAGCTATTTCAGGGCCCACCATTTACAGCCCAACCACAACTAACACAGGTGGTTTCCTTGATGCCTGCCTTTAGCAATTTTAATTCCTACCTTTCTCCTTTCTAACATGGAAAGTCATGACTTCATCGGAACTAAAAATGCTGGTGCCCCAAAGAGAATGGCAAAGTCATCATGGATGGTGAAGTGCATTACCAAGGGTGACCTGGGAGCAAGCAACCACGTCACTCCCCCCCCCCCCAATAAAGGCCAGCGACTCCCTCTGACTTTCAAACTGAGATATCAACTCTTCCTGTTTGGCATTTAAGGAACTTTCCAGCCTAGTGCCACACTGCCTTCCAGACACTGCCTTTCCAGTTTTATCAGATATTTCTCCCTTTAAGTACTCTCCAGCCCAGGAAAACAGCTCACACAGCATCTCCAATGTAATGATCTGTTTTGTGCTGATTTTTTTTCCTTTCTAAAAAATACATTTTGTTTTATAGGATGGCTCTCTGGGAGGAGGAAAGAAAGGAGTACTTGGGATAACCATGACCATATCAGAAACAGAAGTTATCAATGAAAACTCTTTTTAAAAATACTCATTTATTTTATATATGCTTATACATATACACATGTATGCATGTGTATATATATATATATATGTGCCTGTGTATGTATATATGCATGCTTTCTTCTATGGTAGAATGTAAGCTCCCTGAGACTAAGGACTGTTTCATTTTTGTCTCTTTTATCTCCACATATATAAGGCACATAAAGATGCTTATTAATTAGTTAACTGCAGTAGCATTAAAATGTATCATCAGTGACATGGGTGACTGAAAGAAGATGGCCTAGTCATGCAACAAAAATGAAAGATGGCCTTTATCTTGCCTTGGCGTCTTGGAAGCACTAAATACCAGAGGATACTCTTTGGCACAGTGGTTATATCTCCTACGTAGAACTTTTTGAAGGATAGGAATAAGAATTACACAGGATAAGGTGTGGATGGGTTATATTTGCACAGGTAAGAGGGGAGATCAAAGCCTTATCAAAGTATCTATTCAAAACCAGAAATTGTAGGATGCAAAGCCCTATAATAGTGTATTATGCTGATGATCACAGATTCACAGCATGTTAGAGCTGGAAGAGGCTTTAGTGTAGCAGAAAGAAGACGAGATCTGAAGTCAGAGAGCAGGGATGAACTCCCAGCTGAGTCACTGCCTAACCACATGGCCTTGGGCAAGTTCTTGGACATCCTCATCTGTGGAAAAAGAGGGATGGCCTCCTATAGTCCTTTTAAGCATGAAATCTATGAATGACCCTAACTTCTTTGCTTTACCGAGAAACTGTGGTACAGAGGGAGTGGAATCATTCCTGGGATCCAGACCACAGATAACAATGAGACAAAGCCTGGCAGCACTTGGCTCGTCAGACTGCCAATTCAGAGCTTCTTCCCCATTTCTATGAAGGGTACCACCATCTTCCAGACACTCAGCTTTGCAACTTTGCTTCCCTTCCCCCTGACAAACATATCCAACCAGTCTCCCTGTCTTACCCTCTCTGTAGCCACAACATCTCTTAGCTTCCCTTTGCTCCATTCACAGAGCTGCCACATTGGCTCCAGCCTTCATCATCACCTACATGGTCTATACCTCCTCGATGGTCTCCCTGCCTCAGCCCTCTCTCCCTACTCCAATTCATCCTTCACAATCACCAAAGTAATTTTCCTAAAGAACAAGACACACTGAGCCATTCTGCTACTCGGTAAACCTCAAGGACTCCTATTGTGTCTAGGGACAAAAAAAAGCTCTTTTGTTTAACTTTGAAAGCCCTTTACAACCTGACCTCAGTCTTACTTTTGTAATTTTATTATGCACTACACACTCTCCCACACTCTGCTGTAGCAAAACTGGCTTTGCTCTTCCTTACATGGGATATTCCCTCTCCCGTCTCCAGAACACACTGGCTGTCTTCATCATATTGGGAACGTATTCCCACCTTTTTTTTTTCCTTCAAAATTCTGCCCAAGTGCCATCTTCTGCATGAAGTTTTCCCAGATGCCCCCATCTCCTATTGCCCACCCTCCTCCTCTGGTTTACCTTGAATTTATTGTTTACTTATTGATGTATAAGGGGGCTCCCTTGATAGAATGTAAGCTCCTTGAGGACAGAGGCTGTTTCTGCTTTTGACTTTGTATCCCTCGGGGCCTAATACAGTGCCTGGCACACAAAAGAAGCTCAATAAATACTTATCAATTGATTCCCATTATTGGTTCAGCACAGAACCAAGTCTGTCCTTACTCCTCAGTAACTTTACATCCTTGGATTAAACCAGTGGCTCTCAACCTTCCTAATGGTGGGACCCTTTAATACTAATATGTGGGCATGTGGGTGGACCCGCCTGGAGAGGGATAGAGGAGCAACATCTTGCTTGGTTCCTAAGACCATCTGAAATATGTGTTTCCCGATGGTGTTAGGCGACCCCTGTGACTCCTGTGAAAGGGTCATTCGACCCCCAAAGGGGTCGAGACCCACAGGTTCAGAACCGCTGGATTAAAGAGAATCCGTCTAAGTTTAGTCGGACACAACAGTAATCCTTGCTGGCACCCACATCAGAGATGCTGACCAAATGAGAAGATTTTTTGTGAGGGAGACAAATCACTTCGTAATAGCTTTGATTTCTCCAACTCTGGGAATTAGAAGGAAGTAGATGGCTGCTATTCTACTTCAATTACCAGCAATCAGATGCATTCTGAATCTTCCTGTTTTATGAGTAAGTTTAACTTTGGGAACAGGCGGGTACAGCCATTTGCATAATTTCTGTGGTTTCTAGTGCATTCATCTGTATAGTACATGAGAACTGGAAAAAAATGATTATCCTTGGTAAAAGAAATCAACTCTGCAATCATGTGAAACTGGATTCATGGTAGAGTGCTCAGCAAAATATTGGTGTTGTACTACTCTCAGAAATGTCAAACTGAAAATGAAAATACAGTTTAAAACTGCACTAAGACTTTTGGGGCACCATGTGAGCTATTTACTTCTTTTCGAGGACAGATGTGTTCACTTTTCATCCACATTTTTATTAGTCAGCCTTTGATCTAAACTACTGAAAATTACAGATTAATTTCACAGATCTAGGATAAACTGCCATAGGGCTTCCTCCCCCACCCCCTTTTTTTTTTTGGTATTGGTTCAAATTAGGATTTTTTTAAACCCTTCTGTCCTTACAGCAGAATGTGTAGAAAGGGTGTGTTCTTAGTAAAGCATATGTATACCTCCCCCCCCCCAGAAAAACCCCTAGCATTATTTAATATAAATCTAGGCATCATTTTCTTGAGAAGAAAAAAAACCCCTGAAAATCAGAGTAAAGGTAAGAGGGGTTACACTTAAAACTGTAGTAATGGATATGGAAATCACAATACCTTCTCATTCTCCATTTTGTAAACTCTTCATATATTTTCTAACAAATTAGAGACGCTGATTTTCTCCTAGAAATTCTGATGGCTCATACATGCCAGTACATTTTTTTTTTATAAATTTGTAATATCCTTGAAGAAAAAAGAAGAACATTAATAAAGAATGGAAAACATAATGCATAAGAGAATTTCTTGGAAATTCTAAAGCTGCCCCCATATATCACCAGTGCTCTGAAACAAAAATGAAAAACAAAAGGAAATGGGCCACAATTTTACTACTGGTATAGATATAATAACCAATAATAAGGCTTCAAAATTCTGATGGAGATATAATTCGACAGCAAACGATGGGAATAATTTCAAATTATGGCTATTTCCCAATGATTAACTTTCAAAAGTCTGATGGAAGTGTGATTAGGTAGCAAGCAACAATGGAAAGAATTTTAAGTTAGGACTTTCGATTAAAAAAAAAAATACATGGATGACCATAGTAGATATAATTTAATTAGTGTAAGGAATTCTCCATCCATGCAGATATATGCAGCTCCATAATTTGTTGCTAAGAATTCAAAACTATTATTTTTTTTTTTCGAACAAGATAGACTTTTAATTTGTTAACCTAACTCGCTGGTTCGCTGGTTCCCGGCCCAGCCATTTATTTACCCGGGAAACCCAAAAGGTGTCCCGCTGAGAGTTCCCAGGGCTGCCAGTGGTCACTAGCGCGGGCCCAAAGAACTTCCCCCTCCTCCTAACTGCCCCTCCCCTCTGTCTAACTGCCCCTCCCCTCTGCCCATCTTGAGGACAGTTCCTTGACAGCTTCCTCGTGGTCTCCAAGGTAACAGGCCGGGACCAATGAGAGACCCGGCCGCCAGTCTTTGATTGGTCCTCCGGACAGGGGGCGGGCCCCAACCTTCAGACTTCGATTTAAAAATTTGGCGGGGAAAACCCGGGTCGCGGCGGGTGCCGCCCAGCCGAGCGCGGGGATTGCAGGCGGGAGGGTGGGCAGGTCGGCCGGCGACCCCGCGCCGCGGCCAGCGCCAGCAGCCTCCTTTCCATCCCCCCCGGCACCCTTCCCCGGGGAGCCCCCAGCCCCTGCCCCGCCCTCCTCAGTGCGGGAGTTCGGCTCCTCCTTCCGCGGGCGCCGGAGGGGGAGGCGGGAAACTGCCCGCCACCTTCCCGCCCCCTCGGGCCGGCCCGGTCCGGCTCGGCTCCGCCGCCCGATCGGGGACCGCCGGGGGTCCGGCTGGGCCCGGGCGCCCCCTCACCTGTCGGGGTGGGCGGCCCCCGGCAGGAGGAGGGAGGCCGCCTCTACTGCTCCTGCTGCTCCTCCTCGTCCCGCCCGAGCCTCCGGATCCCGCGGCCGGCGCCGCCGCCCGTCAGTCCGTCCGTCCAGGTGCCACTTGGAGGTGGGTGTGGAAGGCGGAGCGGGAGTGTCCGTCGGTGGCCCGGCGGGAGGGTGGCGGAACGGCGGGCGCGTGACCTTCCCGGAGCCCCCCGATTTGAAATTAACCCGCTGTCTGCGCGAGCGGCTCAGACGGGTTGGGTCCGGGAGGGCCGCCCCCCCGGGGCCCGCCCCGCCCCGCTCGGGCCCTTTTGGGCCAATCCGAATCTCCCGCCAAGAGCTAGGAGCCAATCAGAGGCCGGCGCCTCCCTCCCCGCGAAGTGGGTGAAAAGTTAAGAAACTTTTTTTTGGCTCCACTCAAGCCCAGGACGGGTTCGCCGGGTACCTGCGAGCGGGCTGGGATCGCGACCCCGTGTCCCCTCCCGTTCCCTCCCCTCCGATGGTCAAGCCGGGTCCCTCCTTCAGTGGAGAGCCCCCCACCTGCCCACCCCACCCTTCTTACCTTTCCGAGCTGGAGCAGAAGGTAGTGGCGGAGGCCGCCCGCTCCAACATAGTGTCAAAACCAGGGTATTTATGACCTGAAACTGCAGCCCCTGTTGCAGAAAATGGGGTCCGGGAGAGCCTTATCCCAAAGACGAGCACTACATCACCGCTTCAGAAAATCGGACTATTGGTGACTTGGAAATCTGACCCCCTGGTGCCAGAAATGGGGGCCCTGCGGAGCTTATCCAAAAAATGAGGATTTAGGTGTGGAGGGAATTTAAAGTTGAAAACCCGCCAACTCCTCCCGACTTCCCTCCTCCTGCCTTCCCCTCCCCCCTTCCCCAGCTGCCCGAGTCAGGAGGTAAATCTTGAAGGTCGTCTCGTTACCCCCTCCCCTCTTTTACAGATGGGGAGCCTGAATCCCAGAGAAGGAGGAACTTTATAGATAAATATATAGAAATGCTGGGGTTTCTTTTACTGCCCTTGGCTCTCTCTCCTCTCTGCCGCCTCCTCCCTTTCCTTTTCACTCTCCCGCTCCTTCTCTCTTCCTCTCTCTCCTCTTTCTTTTTTCCCTCTGTCCCTCTTTCCCCCTTTCCTCTTCTTTCTCTTTCTCTCCTCTTAATTCCTTCCCCTTCCTCTCTCCCTCTCCTCCCTCTTCTCTCCTTTTCTCTTTTCCTCTTTCCCTCTCTTTCCTCCCCTTCCTTTTCCTTCTCCCGCTCCTTCTGTCTTCCTCTCTCCTCTTTCTTTTTTTTCTGTCCCTCTTTCCCCCTTCTTTCTCCTTCTCTCCTCTCCCCCTCTTCCTTCCTCTCCTTTCCTCTCTCCCTCTCTTTTCCTGTCTCCCCCCTTCCTCTCTCCCCCTCTCTTCTCTCCTTTTCTCTTTTCCTCTTTCCATCTCTTACCTCCCTTTCCCTCCCTCCTGTCTCTCGTCTCTCTCTTCTGGGTGCTGGCATTTCTGGTTTTGCTAGGCTGTACCCATTGCTCAACTCCCCCCCGGATCAGGGCAGCCATCCATTTTACTTTATTTTTAGTTTGATCTCTTCATCTTATTCTGTAACCCTCTCTATTCTGTTATCTCTTATCTGTAAGCCACCTAAACACTCCCTGGCCTTGCTACTCCAAGTCCAATTGGCTTACTTTATGTGGCAACGAATCACAGGTTATTTACTTCGAACCAAACGTATTCTTATATTGTCCCCCACAAGATAAGGGTCACGAGACATCTCAGGTGCAGAGAAGAGGTTACACCACTTATATGCAACCTTAAGTCGAAAATTCCTAGATCTTGCTCTGGAGAACCTTTCCTTCCTTCCTGATTTTCTCCATGGCTTGGGAGAGTCCAAGCAAATGGAGTGGAAAGGTTTTCACGGACTTGTGGGAGACGTATAACCCGACTGGGTGATATTTTGCTGACGTACACATTTTGACACCACTTCAGGTTTTATGGGATTTGTGTTTTAAATACATCCCTGTTGCAGTCTGCATTTCTGATTAAAAAAAAAGGTCATTGGGTTATATGCTAATGACACATTACAAGCAGAATGCAATAATTGGCTTTTTTTTTTTTTGCCGACTTGGTATATAGTCTTACAGTAATTACATTTAATATAACTACTTGAACACTTCCAGATACTCCAAATCAAGGCTTGTATGTATGTATGTTTTCCATAGGTAGATCTGAATTTTAACTTTTTTCTTTATTTTTCTTGAATTCTAACTAGTTTTTCTATAGATAGGTAAAGAATTAATATTCCTAGTGTGGAAATTAAAACATATTAGCGACAGGCACATTATAGATACGATTTGTCTCCCAATTAAGCAGAGAATTCATACTCCTAATAATGCCTTGAATTTGCTTTGGACTTTTGACTTACCGAAGTACTTTCATGCTTATAATCTTCCAACAATCCTAGGTGGTAGATAGGGTAGATAGTATCTCCATTTCACAGAAGAAGGAGCTAAGACAAAGACAGATAGGGATTTGTTTAATTGTGAAAAAACCAGATCTTAAACCCAGAAGTTTCCCTTCATTGCTCCAGGCTTCTTTCACCAGAAAAGGTTCAGCAGGAAACAGGAAAGATCAGGTTAGAAATAATTTCTCTTCTAGTGACCATTTTCAGGACTTTGGCTATGATGCAATATTATTCACAGCAAGTTCAATGGGATAAAACAGTTCTTAAATAAGAATGGAATGGGTTTTTGCTTTGGAAACCTAATGCTTTTTCTGACCAAAATAGGGCAAATTGAAACTATGGAAATTTAGTTGGTTTGTTTAAAATTGGTATTTAGAACCCAGGAAACCTTTTTTTACTGTAGAGGATTTTAGATCACCAGGGATATGAGGGGAAAGAGATGATCTTAGTTTATGTCCCATTTTGTAGTAAAGAAGGCTGACTATGGTGCACTAATAAGACTAGATTTGGAGCCAGGGATCTCTAGGTACAGTCCTAGATATTTCCTGTGGGTTCCTGAGCAAGTCACTTAAACTCAGCCTTGGTTTCCTAGCTTATAAAATTAGGAGTTAGACTAAGCGACCAGCTTTAAGACCTTATGATCTTAAAGGGAAAGCGACTTCCCACAGTCATACAGCTAGGGAGGGAGGGGCTTTGTATTTCCAAGCAAGACTTCTTTCTGCAGCATACTGATGCTACATTTATTTGTGAAAGGTAAGTGTTCAGATGTATGAGGCCCGAGACTGTATCCAGTGGTGTTTTCCAGTGAGCCCTTAAAGAATTCAAAGAAGCTAAACTGTATCTACTTAGAATACAACACTTGGCACCTTTCTGTGTCTTACTGAAGTTAAATTTGCTTTCCCATTTATTTGCAAGGCACTCACGTATTGTACAACATTTTCATAAAACATAAATATGTAAAATAATTCAGTATCAGATAAAGAATGATGACAAAAATATGCCTACTATTGGGGGGGCAGGTCTTACCTATAATAGCTAGATAACTTTTTTTGGTTGTGTTTTTTTTGGGGGGGTCTTTTTGGAGGGGGGAAGGCAGGGCAATCGGGGTTAAGTGACTTGCCCAAGGTCATACAGCTAGTTATTGTTAAGTGTCTGAGGCCGGATTTGATCCCAGGTCCTCCTGACTCCAGGGCCAATACTCTATTCACCTAGCTGCCCCTAGATAACTTTTTTGAAAAAAAAAATATTTTTCTCATGAAGCAGTCAGGCTAACTATCAGAAAAACAAAATTGGGGAAAGGAGTAAGCTAAAGGAATTTCTCCGGTGCAATGGCTCAAATTTTATTTTAGAATCTTGCAACTCTTAACAATTCTTCCAGGATTCACTATATTCCAGATCTTGACTGTAGCATTAGAAGGGCCTTAAAGGTCATCTTATCCAACCCACTTATATTACAGATGGAGAAACTGAGGCCCAGACACACGAAGAGACTGGTGTATGGCCACACAGATAGTAAACAGCAAAGCTAGAGTTTGAATTCAGGACCTTTGCAAACCTCTCACACTGCCCCACACCAGCTAGATGAGCAAAATCCTGTGGGTTGGGGCCTCAAGGAATAGCTTTCTTACTTCCTAGTTTCCTCACTACTCCCACCTTGCCTTAACTAAAAATCTATGTTACTTTATAGGCATATGATTCTGGAAAGTTTATACGAGGAGGGGAAGGAAAGGGGTAGAAGAGGTTAGGACTGGCTCATGCCATCACTGCCACTAATTAGCTTTGGTGCATTTCCAATACCAGTCAGAAACCTTAAAACTTGCCCCATGATTCTTTTTTTGTGTGTTTGTTTTTTTGGTTTGTTTTTCAAGGCATTGACTTGTCCAGAATCACACAGCAAGTTAAGTGTCAAATGTCTGAGGTCATATTTGAACTTAGGTCCCCCTGACTCCAGGACCAGTACTCTATCCACTGAACCACCTAGCTGCCCCCCTCCCCCATGATTCTTAGTGTGAGAGTTCAAGCCTGATAGAAAGGTCACCTGAGATTAATTCAGCACCCCTGGGGGTCTAACTCTGCTTTTACCATTTGTCTTGGAAAATATTGGAAATCTTTATCAGTTTCCCCTTGTGGAAAGTGGGAAGAAAATAATCCTTACCCACATCAACAGATGTTGTAAGGATGATTAAGGTACTGCTTATAACCTGTTTGAAGTTCCCTAGGAAAAAGTGAAATAAAATTATAGGGGGAATCCTTGCATATAAAACCAGGACCAGGGATTGTGATGGACATTTTACTTAAAGTCTGTATCATGTTTATTTTTATGTATATGTGTGTATATGTGTATGTATGTATATAGTTTTGAAACTGGACTTTTATGACTTTGTTTCATTTACAAATCACTTTAAAGCTTCCAAATGAAGGGCCAGCTTCCTCTCTAACATCCGACAAAAGGTAACAGTACATGACAGAAGGCTGAATTTGATTAGGTTGAATTCACATGTTTATAGATTTATGTGTGAACTTTCAACCATGAAGCCAACTGTAAATCATAGAGCACCATATGCTAAATATGAGGTATTATTATTCATTACCAAATTCTACAATATCTACCAAGTTCCATTACGTAGGAGAAGAGAAAGCTGTCAAAAACCAGTATGTACATAAGTGATGTACGATGAACTAAGTAGCAAATTCTCCGGTTTTCTCTAAAGTGACCCTTGGAAAATGTCTCTGAATATCCAAGGTGCCTTGGAAATCTAAAAATAATTTTTCTGTGATACAGTTTTGCCTATGAGAAGTAAGTACTCGTGAGCAGGGATTCATCAACGCAGGAGGGCAGACAGACTGGGTTGTGAGTAGAATGTTTAAGTATATGCAGCCCCATGTGGTTGAATCCCTTGTATTTTATATTTTCTTTGGACAAAATCTAGTGCTCTAAGAGATGATTTGAGAGGCCACATGATGGACTAGAT
The DNA here is from genome assembly GCA_028646575.1 of Pseudocheirus occidentalis. NCBI lineage: Eukaryota > Metazoa > Chordata > Mammalia > Diprotodontia > Pseudocheiridae > Pseudocheirus > Pseudocheirus occidentalis. Next base: position 157,719,653 of record CM053601.1, read on the forward strand.
GCACCAAAGCATTTAAATTCAGGAAAACCTGGGTTTGAAACCTGCCTCAGATACTTACACATATCCATGTGACCCCAGCTAAGTCCCTTAGGCTTTCTAAGACTCATATTCCTTATCTGTAAAGTGAGGGGGCTGGATATTCGCCTCCTCTATCTCTTAATCTTTGCTCCTGTGATTTCAGAATTGTAATTTGCAAAATTGTTACTGTTCTGAAGGTATAATTGGTAAATGTTAGTTTCTAGGACCTTTCGAAATTATACTGCCGATCCCAGAATTTCAGCCCAGTCTGTCTTTTGTAACTACCATCATCTCATCCTTAGCCACACTCCATAGTGGCAGAAACGAGGAAAAGACTATGAAAACTAGAAGAGAAAGTAAATTAAATTGGAAGGACCCCAGCAGGAACAGGATTTCTGATGAAAACTTGGGGCAACTGTATGGAAATTTTAGTACAACTTGATTTTTCAGAGGTTAAGTGTGTGACTGAAGTTAAGTGATTTGCCCAAGGTGACATGGCTAGTAAGTAACTGAGGCTCGATTTGAACTCCTGTCTTCCCGACTCCAGGACCAAAACTCTGCCACACCACCTAGCTGCCTCTAAATATAATACCTAGCATTTATATAGAGCAGCTAGGTGGTGCCCTGGATAGAATGCTGGACCTGGAGTCAGTATGACTCATCTTCCTGAGGTCAGATTCGGCCTCAGACATTTACCAGCTGTGTGACCCTGAGCAAGTCACAACCCTGTTTCCCCCAGTTTCCTCATCTGTAAAATGAGCTGGAGAAGGAAATGGCAAAGGAAAACCCCAAATAGGGTCACAGAGAGCTGAACAGGACTGAACAGCAACAACAAGCATTTATATGGCACTTTAAGATTTTCAAAGCATTTACAGATCCTCACAACAACCCTGGGGAGTAGAAACTATTATTCTTATTATAGAGGAAACAGACAGAGGTTAAGTGACTTGCCCAGGGTCATACAACTTATAAACCTCTGAGGGGAGATTTGAACTTGGGTCTTCTTGACTCCCAGTTGAGCATTCTATGGATTATACCAAATAACCATTTATTAAATGCCTACCACATGCCAGGTACCAGAGCTAGTGCTTTACAAATATATCTTATTTGATCCAAGAATACACACATTTATATGTGTGTATATAATATACATATACTACTATAGAGATATACATGTATATGTGTGTGCATGTATATATATATATTATATATGTATATATCAGGAAGAAAAGATGGACTAGTCACATAGGGTCAGAGGCAACAGGGTGTTCCCCTAGTGTCCCTTCAAGATCAGAAGAAAGCTAGGAAGGTCTCCAGCATGTAGTATAAACTCCTCAAAGCAAATGGGCAGAAAAGAATGAGTTACGTTGTTGTGTTGGAGGTAGAAATAGTAAACTAAAGAGACCACAGATTCATTTTAGCATATTCCGTACAGACAGGCGGGCCTTCAAATCAAGGAGACCTGAGTTCATGTCCCACCTTGGAAACATCCTTGCTCTATGACCAAGGACCATTAACCTCTCAGAACACCGACCTACTCTTTTTTTTTTTGAAGGACAGTTGGGGTTCAGTGACTTGCCCAAAGTCACATAGTAAGTGTCTGAGGGCGGATTTGAACTTGGGTCCTCCTGACTCCAGGGCTGGTGCTCTATTCACTGAGCCACCTAGCTGCCCCTCACCAAGCTACTCTTTAAGACTTTACGTTACAAATGAGCTGACAACTTGTATTGATGAATTTGCTGTCCATATTTTTCTTACATTTTCATATAATTTGGTAACTGTATTAAAACATTTGATTTGTGAAGAACATTATGTTTTCAGACTATAACCCTAAATAGCAAAACCATAGAAATCATCATTCCTCTCTCCCTTCCCTACCCATATCAATGTCATGTGAATTCTTTCTTTCCACACTTTCCCTCTTTCTCTGTTTTCTGCTGCTATCCCGTTTTGCCACATGCCTATACAAGTGCAATAGACTTCTCATCAGTCTCCTTGCCTCTGACCTCTGCCCAGACGGACCCTGCTTTTTGCCACTAGGCTAATAATCTCAAAGTGTTAACTATCTTTTTACTACAAGGTTTCTACAGGAACAATCCCTCCCTTTCCCACACTCTTGCACATCATAATGAATAGAGGCATCAGCCCATGAATGCAATAAATGTTGGCATTTGACAAGAATTTCTGGCCTGGGAGGAACATTTAGCTCAGGCTTTGTGAGAGGAAGACAGCTTTTTGATTTTTAAAGTGGCTGATTTTAATTTTGCCAAGATTCTCTTGTCCAATCCTAACACAACTCATGCTTGTTTTGTTGAATGCCTTCCCTCTGTTAATTGTCTCCTATTCATCCTGTATGTAGTTCCCTTTTTATATATTTGCTTGTATGTTGTCCCCACCCCACCCTTGCACATTAGACTGTATGCTCCTTGAGGGCAGGAACTACCTTTTGGTCTTTTGTGTGTGTGTGTGTGTGTGTGTGTGTGTGCCCCCAGTGCTTAGCATAGTGCAGGGCTCATAATATGTGTTTAACATGTGTTTATCAATTTATAGCAATCTGGATCTTAAATCTCATGCGTGAATTTCTCTATCTGGGGATTACCTTCCTTGGTTTAGTTCTTGTTTCCTTATGAAACTGGGCTCTAGGTCAGGCCAGACAATTTTGACACTCTCTGCCACTGGGACTTACGTAGTTGATTTTTTTGAACCTAGCACCAGGATGGCAGATGACTAAAAGTCTCATTCTTAGTCCTGTCTCCCAAGGAGAAGGAGCTTCAGCCAGGAAAGGGATTGGTGAGGAATCTGAAACTCCAGACTTGTGATGAGTTGGAAGAGAATGCCAACCTACCCTCAGTATCCTCAGACACCAGGCCTGGACAAGCAGTCTTCCAGTTGGCCGCAAGAACTGGAAGATCTGACTGCATTTATCAGGAACTCAATGTGCTGAACTCACTTCATTTCCTTTTATCACAATGCTTGTTAGTGCAGGGGAGGTATATCTGACTCTATGTTCTAAAGTTCAGGGAAGTTCCCCAAGGGTGGGGAACCTATGACCTCGAGGCCACATTGACTGAAAGTGAAGTTTGAATTCTGTCAAAGGGTCACATTTGAGGACCTAGAGGGCCACATATGACTTTGAGGCCACAGGTTCCCTACTGTGTAGAGGCTGCCACACTGGCATAGACAGGATGGCTGTCAGCACGGGTTCTTAGATCTGCTTTACTAGGAAAGGTGGCTGTTTAAGGGGTCAACAATCTTTTTAAATTCACTAGTTCAAGGCAAAAGTCAATACCCTGAATTTCAGAGAAAATACAAACAGAAACAAAGACCAACAGATAGAGCTCTGACTGCCTGAATCAACTATACACTTTACACACACCCCTGATTCGAGAGAGCCTTCACATCTGAGAGTCAGGGAAGCTCTGAACATACGGCCACTCAAAATCTCGGCCAAGCAATCACAAGATGCTTCTCATAAGCAAGCCTGAAAAGCAAAATACCAATTAAGAGTATATATACAATTCTCAGAGCCAGAGGGCATCACAACCCTCGTAACTCGGTGCCTAATTAGAAATAAGCAAAAAGGGTGAAAGCCTTCCTATAAGCAAGCCTACCTTAAGCAAGCTTCCCTTAATGGGCTCCGTGTGAGGCCTATTAATGGGTAGGAAGATCTTAAATCCCATTAACATTATACCCTGTAACCCATGAGTTCACTGATTTAGGTACTCCTTTCATGGGGGCTCTCCTCACCCATGCCATCAGTATGGTATCCCTGCCTTGAAAATGTCTCTCCTTATATCCTTTCAGACAAGATAGATGTTAGTTGTGAGTTTAGTTGCGTAGATTTGGCATTCACTGGATGGCAATATTCAAGAATGATGATAAATAGGTTGATGACAACCTAGGTGGAGATAGGTTTCTTTAAGAGTCTCACAGAAATGTGTCTTTGGCCCTGTTCTGATAACAATTTTTATCAGTGATTTGGGTCAAGGAGTAGTTGACAAATTACAGAAAATGAAATTTTATGGAATTTCCCTCCTTCCCTTCCCCCCCCTCTCTTCTCTGTCTCTCTGTCTCTTCCCCTCCCTCCCTTCCTCTCTCCCTCCCTCCCTCTCTGTCTCTGTCTCTCTCTGTCTCTCTCCTCTCTCTCTGTCTCTCTCTCTTTCTTTCTCACTCCTCCCTCTCCCTCCCCTTCTCTCTCTCATTCTTAACATAGGAGGAGAGAGGTGGTCAATATTGGGTCCAGGGGATGGCAAGGGTTTAATGATTGGATATGCTAGTTCCAAGGTCACAAAATAAAGTTTGTTGGGGATATAGAAAGTAGAGACAATTGTTTGGCCCTCAAAGATCTCTCCAGAGAGATCTTAGGTCCAGAGACCTAACCTATTTCCCCCTTTGTCACGGCCAAGGATTAGGGCCCTGATGCTCACTGGTGGGTGAGCAGAAGAGTGATCTTACCCAGCCTCTACACTCTGTCCCCACTATCAGGCTGCTGCTGGGCCTGTCAGGAGAAAGCTTAGGAGCCAGACTCTTCACATTTGGGGATGATAAAAAGCTGCGGGAAAGATGGCTAACTGAAGAAAAGATTACAGATCCAAAAAGTGAACTATAAGTAGTCCAATATGAGAAAGGAGTATTACATAGGGCAGCAAGTAGGATCCGACTCTGAATCTGGGGAAAGCAAGAAATCTCTCTTTGAATCCTAATTTCCTCATCTGTAAAGTGGGGATAATACTTGTAGTAGTTCCCTCACAAGACAAATGAAGTGATGCATTTAAACCATTGTGAGAACTTGAAGGCAACTGGATTGAGTACTGGAAAAACCAATAATGGTCCACAATGAACCAGGGTGTCCCTTATGCCTGAGAGGCCGCACATGGAGTGCAAGTGCTTGGATCCATTGTCAGATGTTCCTATAGCAGCCCTTTGTGCCTAATTGGTTTTCATTGTAAAAGGGGAGAGTTCAAATTGGAGGGGGGCGGTTGTTTGTTTTTCCCTCCAAAACAACTGTGATGTAAGGACAAAAAACAAAACATTTGTTAAAAGATGGGAAAGTGTCACATAAATGTCAGCGAGAACCATGTGAAATTCATTGAGATAACTATAAAACCCGACACTTGGGTTAAAAACAAGTCAACTACCCCACTATGTTTCCTGTATGACAATGAAAGAGGTAAAAGGGTTTTAGGGGAGTGCCAGCCCAGTGAGTCAGGAGCGTGACAAATGAGCAAAGATTAAGTGCTGACTGTGCTCAGAGAAGCAGTAGGTGTGTCCTGGGCTGAGATTTGCCCACTGTGACTCAGCCACATGGGTAATGTCAGAGGGAATTGCGTGGGAGAGTGACAGGAAGGGATGACTCCTGAGGTGACAGCTCTCCTGCCATGGGGATGGCATGACTGGCATCCTAGGCCAGATGGACATGGCCTCTCATTTACCTGCTTCCCATTTCAGTATTGAGAGCTGCAAAGACAGAAAGTCAGAGCACTCCTAGCGGAGGTGAGCAAAAGAAACCTGGTTGGATTATTGGGGGAGGTCCCATCGAACCCTGTGAAAAAGAAGCCATGGGCTTGAATTGGATTCCTGCAGTTGGGGGTGGGGAGCCTGCAGCATGTAGCCCCCTAGGTCACATGTGACCTCAAGGCGACAGGTTCTCCACCCCTGCAGAACAATAAGGGAGAAGTCTAGCTTTTTGTGCTTTAGATGGAGTGAAGATCCTTTCACTTAGCTCTGGGCTTCTAGGTTTTTCCCTACTGAGTATTAGGGTCCAGTCCTGATTGAGGACACTGGGTTGAGTATATTGATATCAACCTGTTTTGATTTTTTTTTAGCATTTTGATTTAAATTTTATCTATTGTGTCCCATAATTGCATCAGGAAAGTTTTAAGTAGGTTGGGACTGAATTATGAGATTTGACGAGAGTAAATGCCAACCCATGACATCCGTAGACAGTATGGGAAAGTGATACCACCCAAAATGAGAGTGACAGATACTCTCTGAGAGCAGAAACCTGAACAGAGAACATCAGTGGTTACCCCCAGACTGCCCTCTGGTGTTCCACAGTGCAAATTACAGGAGGGACTGAACCCTGGAAGGAGGTTTTCATATTCCCCTGGGTCCTGATTACTGAATAAAAACAAACTGGCCACAATGTTCCCATCAACTAATCAGGCAGTAAACATTTATTAAAAGCACCACAGTAGGTGGTGTAGAAGAAGAGATACAAGAACCCTCTTAAGGTCTCTCAACTCTAGAACTGATTGTGTGACATGGGAGACACTGGCACAGGACTGCTCAGCATGGCATTCCCACATCAGAGAAGGTGCTTTGCCCCATGAACAAAGCAGAAATGAAACAGCTCAAAGGAAATGCAGGATCCGCAGATTTAGAGAATCCACCCTAAATGTTCACATGAATTCTTTGTGCCTGATCTGTGGCAGAGCATTCTGAGCTCATATGGGGCTGATCAGCCACAATTGGACACACTGAGACTTCACTCTAGCATAGTGACATCATTTTGGTCCTCTTCGAGAATGAGGGACAACAACCAACCAGCCAGGTGGTATAGCTTGTAGCATGAAGGACCAGCAGCATCTGCTGCTAGCTAAGTAACCCTGGGCAAATTCCTTAGCTCCCTCTCAGCTGCAATTTTATTATCTGTCAATATCACCTACTTACCAGGGTTCTGGAGAGAATACACAGGAAAGTGCTTTGCAGATGTTAAGACCGTCTAAATGTTAACCGACAATTATAACAAGCACAATGACAATAAATCAAGGCCCTGTGGTAGATGCTTAGGAACATAAAAAAAAAAAAAAGGAAACAGTTCCTACCCTCAAGAAGAAGGGAGGAGCACAATCTACAACTGATAAATAAATGCAAAAACCCATACAAAGTAATTTCAGGAAGTACTGCTGGATAGAGAGAGCATCAGCAAAGACTGACTCATCATGTGGATTGAGCTCTGAAGGGCACTAGGGGACCTAACAGGTGGAGTGCTTTACAGGCCCTGGGGATAACTCCGTGCAAGAATGTGGAGATGGAAGACCCAATGTTACATAAAGGGACTCCTCTAATCAACAAGTCTAGCCACCTGGTCAAAATAGGCAGCCTCAGAGACCGGGTTATGACAACATTCCATGTGGTGCACGAAGATAATGGTCCTTCTGGTGATAAGAGGAATATCACCTGGGATGCTGTTCCAGGTTTTTTTTTTTTTGTATCCTCTGTCCTTCAGATCGAGGGCAACATAGCACAAAGAGGTAAATATTTAACCGGAGGGGGTACAGTCTCGAAATGTGAAAATGTCCAAGGATCCTGATTGGAGATAATATGAGAAGGAGACTGGAACTGGAATATTTTCTTCTGGAACAGACAATCGACAATTAAGAATTTGACAAGCACCTATGTGCTGGCACTGTACTAGACACTGGGAAAGAAATAATCCTTCTTTCTAACAAGTTTATACTCTAATGGAGGAGATCAGTATTTAGAAACTGATAGTTTAAAACTGCACTAAGATTATTGGGACAGCCTGCATAAATACAGTCGAAATAAAAAAGGGAATAGAGTGGGAGAGTAAAACTTGACAAACCAAACAGTATGAACTGGTACTCACAGGGTCAGTCAATAATCATTTAATCACCTACTATGTGCTAGGCACTATGCTAAGTGCTAGAGGTACAAAAGGAAGAGACAGTCCTTGCTCTCAAGGAGTTCATAATCTAATGGGAGTGGGTATAAGGGGTATTCTCCCTTATATACTTATTAAAAGTGCTAGAAACAGTCATTTATTCTCACAACAACCCTATGAGGTATGTGCTATTATTACCCCCACTTTACAGTTGAGGAAACTGAGGCATACAGGCTAAGTGACTTGTCTAGGGTCACACAGCTATACCTAGTAAGTGAATGAGGTGTGATTTGTTGAAATCCCCTCTTCCTGACTCCAGGTCTAGGGCTCTATCTGCTGCGCCACCTAGATGCCTCTAATGGTCTAGTATTACTCAATGGTAGTCTTCCATTTATACTTTCCAGATATGCCTTTTTTTTTTAATCTGGACCAGTTTTTATACTTCACAGAGATTCAGAATGGTGAATAATTGCCTTCCTATTAACTGGTCCATCACTGGGTGGTAATGGCATTTAGGGCTCTGCAGCTATGCCAGAACCATCCTTTCCTGACCCTTTTAATGACTTAGCACTGGGGCTACCTTGAGGGATGGTGTCAGACTCAAATTGAAATGGAGCCACCAATTCTTATATAAGGATCACTGCATATTGATTTAGTTTTAAAATGTAATATCATTCATGTTTCATTTCAGTTTTATTTACTTTGTTAAATATTTCTCAATGACATTTTAATCTGGTGTAGGCTATATGTTTGACACCTCTGGACTAGAAGATTTTGGTTCTTTACTAAGAAGTCCCACAGGATTGCCTTCCTTGACTTGGCCATTGTTTAGATTCAGCCAACTGGGATTTTTAGCTTTCAAAATAAGGTATGACATAAACCTATGGTTTAGTGATAGCATGTTTTCTACCTTGACTATGTTTAAACACATCCCAGTAGTACTGAGAATGGAGCGGAAAATCTGTCTCAGCTTATGGCTAGATGTGGCATGCATCTGTTCTATTCTCCAGAAGTACCAGAAGCACAACTGGAACTGTGTCATTTTGGGGTTGTATAGAACCAGTCAGCTGCTCCCTAGCACTAAGAAGACAAAGGAGGAAGTTATTTTCAGGCTAAATATCTCTTCATGTTTCATCATTCAAACCCATAAAGACTTGGTGTCCTGAGTCATTGGTCTGGACCCAGATAGATAACTCTTCGGTGATTTTGCCTCTCACTGGGGTAGCATGGATTTTTTGGAGGATTATTTCCCTATAATTTTGGATCAGTTTTGGCGGTGGTTAGGTGGTGCAGTGAATAGAGCACCAGCCCTGGAGTCAGGCGGACCTTAGTTCAAATGCGACCTCAGATAACACGAAAACTAGCAGTGTGACCTTGGGCAAGTCACTTAATCCCAATTGCCCTACTCTCACCCCTCCAAAAGGCAAAAAATAAATTAATAAATGAATCAGTTTTATGAAATTTCCAAAGACCTTTAAGTGAGACTCACAATTAGTAAAGATCTGGTAAATTGATTTCAAAGTGTATGAATAGGTAGGATATGAAATGGAGTGTGAGGATTGGAGGGGCTGGAAATGCATGGCAAAGAAGACATTTGCACATGATAAGTAACTGAGCTCAAGGTGGCTTTTCAGATGGAACCCCATGGCTAGGCAGAAGGGTAGACTCGATCTTAAATTATCCTAGGTGGAACCAGTTCCTCCCTTATGGATGTGTGGAAGAGAATCCACCGTTGTGGACCCTCTTCAGCTCTAACTGATAGGGGGGCCTTGGTATGTACACATTTCATATCAGCTTGGGTAGATCATTAACCATGTTGCCAGAATTAATTCATCATTAAGAGGCATAGTTAACTTCTTTAAAAACCAATCAATGCACCAAGGCAAGAAGAGTTTGTGTCAAGTCCTGACTTGTGTTCCAGAGGAGCTGGTAGATCCCACCACAACCTCTTGCTCTTCCTGAAGCCAACAAATCTGTTGGTTGATGACCTTGGCTATAAAAGATTGTCCAGAGTCTGTCTGGGTTCCCTCCACGTCACCAGACAGGAGGCTATTTCCTGTGAGGTAAAGGTTGAAAGGCAACCATTCCTACAACAAAAATCAAGGCAACTTTGATTTGGGTTGTGGGGAATCACTGAGGGTAGATGTCCATGAACATCCTGCACTGGAGTAAGAGGTTCTCTTAATGAAAAGAAAATGGACTCACAGTGCTTTTCCTAGGCAGGATAGAGGGCCCCAGTCATTGCTTCCCCCAACACTGTGTCAAATGACTCTCAAAGTATAGCCAGCTGCAAGGAAGCCTGCTCCTCACTGTACCTCCAAGATGTCTGGTGGCCTCTGGGGACAAAGGTGCCAGTAGCATAGCAGGCTCTTTGTTGTGTACCTTCCTGTCCTCTGCTGACCTGTGCTTTGCTTCCATGGGAAGCATGGGAAGACATCCCCAGGAGACAGGTTTAATAGAAAGTTGGGCGGGGAGAATAGCTGTTGCTACCCTCCCCCTCCCCCTTAGGATTAGGACGAAGGATAGATCTAGGCAGAGGTCAAGGGATAGGGATCATTGGAAGGGGAGGCTAGGGAGTAAGAGGCACAGAGGGACAAGGAACACTTTAGGGTGCCAGGGATTCCAAGGGATGGGAACTGGCTTCTCTAGGAAGGAGTAAGGACTTCACTTGATTCTGGGAAATAGGAGCTGCCCAGTTCTTAGGTAGCCTAGGCATCAGCAGGGGTCTGGGGAGCTGCCCACCATCCACAGAGACAGGAGCCCTTCAGGAACAGACTGCCTTGCAAGTACCTTCTGTCCAGATCAAAACCTTTCAGTTCAGGCAAACCTGGGAAAGAGAAAGAGTCTCAAGCCGTGGCTCTCTGTGGGTGTCTCTACTTCCCCCATGGGGGCCTTTACTTTCCCTCAAGTTTTTGCACTGCCAATTTTCTCAAACTTTCAGACAGCAGCCTAGAGTGAGAGGAGGAAGGAACTGAAGAGATGGATAGTGAATCAGCCAGTGAGTAGAGTATGTCAAAGGGAAGGTTGGCAGTTCACAGTAACAACCAGGCTTTTGCTTCCTCTCCACTTTGGCTCCAGTCTGAGACAGAGATTGGACTGGAGAAGGAGACCGTGAACTAAACTCCTTGAGAAGAGAAGAAAACTTGAGAAATGATGTAAACTAGAGCAAGTCAGTCAACTTCTCAGTCTATTTACTCATCTATAAAATAATACCTGTAGCACTTATCTCAATGGGAACAAATGAGATAACACGTGGAAGCTGTTTTGCAAACCTTAAATGCTAGATAAATGTAAGATGTTAGCATGTCATTATCATAGCAATAGCTTCTTATTACACTTACTATTTGCTGTTTAGTAAGTGTTTAATAAACATTAACTTGTGCTCTTTTGGCTATGATCAGTTGTTGAGGGTGTCAAATGTGTTTAGGGGTGCTGGTGTGGGAATGAAGGAAAGTGTAATCAGTGCTAGGGAGGGTGGCCTAGATACAATATTGTAGGGGAAGCCGGAGGGGGGATATTGGACTGGTCTCTTTAAGTTCAAGGAGATAAAAAAGATCATGAGATATTTAAGACAAAGGGAAGTTTATTAATCCTGGAAGAGGGTTTCCAGAGGACACAAAGGACAGAAGTGTGACAGGGACCACAGGAGGGTGGGGTTGAGGTAGATGGAGACAAGAGATCAGGCAATGGAAGGGAGCTTTTCCCTAGGCAGTCTGCAACTCTGAATCATGTGTATTTAGAGAGCATGAGGAAAGAGCTAGTCATGGATGAGAAGATCTCACGCCTCTAGCTCCTCAATTCAATTTACCCAAGGGGCTGCAATTCCTAGTTATTGCTCTGCATCTGAGGGATTGCCTAGGGTTAGGGGGAGGAGAAAAGGATGGTAACTTGTGCCAGTGATTTAAAGGATGGTCTCTTAGACTGAGTGTAGTCTCTTCTGGGGAGAAGTGGACCAGGGTTTCAAATCTGTATCTAAGCAAGAAAGGTTTCAAATCTGTATCTAAGACCATGCCAGGAGTGGAGATTTCTCAGAATTATATAAGAGCCTGAAATGAAAGTGGAAAAGCCATGGATTGGTGCAAAAGTTTAGCATCTGGGAGTTCTAAACAGGCTAAGGAGGCATTCTACCTCGAGTGCTAGTGAAATAATTATCTGATGTAACTGATCTCCCTTGGCCTTGATTTTTTATGATAGCTCTATGTGGCCCCTACTCTGCCACGTTCCAGTTTACTAGTGGGAGTCATTATGCTCCCTCCTGACTCATCCCCATTCATGAGTTTGTGGGTTAAGATATTCCTGACACTAAATTTTTTTTAGAGATGTGATTATTTTGGTAATAATTGTAATCAGTCTAGCATTCATAAACTATATTACCAGTTCTGTTTTATAATTAACTTTTATGTTTTCCTTGACTTTACAACTCAATCTGTGCACTTCAGTGATAGCAGCCCATATTTATCTAATTTAGCAAAGATTCAAATGTGCCACAATGAGTCACATGTTTTATGATCAACATCTTTTGCTAATTGCACAACTTATTTTGAATTTATCATCAGATGGCAACCTTCACACTTTCATGTTTATGCAGTTTGTTTTTGTATGTTAAATCTTTATAATGATTCATGCATGGTTATAAAATCCTGGAATGTTGGAGCTGAAACCTCTTACAGAATTTTGAGTTAAACCTTCACAGAAGTAAAGAATTTGAGTTGGAGCGGACATGAGTGCTAAGGCACTGGGGATTCAAATACAAAAAGGGAAATGTTCCTGCCCTCAAAAAACTTAAATTATAATGGGAAGTGGTAGGAGAAATACATTATGTTCATAGACCAAATGCAAAATGTATAAAATAATCCAACATATACTCTAAAGCAGTGGTTCTCAACCTTCCTAATGCCATGACCCTTTAATACTCATATGTGAGTGTATCTGCATGTGGGTGGACCCACCTGGAGATGGATAGAGGAGCGGTGTCTCGGTTCCTAAGACCATCAGAAATATATGTTTTCTGATGGTCTTAGGCGACCCCTGTGACCCCTGTGAAAGGGTCGTTTGACCCCCAAAGGGGTCGCGACCCACAGGTTGAGAATTGTTGCTAAAGGAAAACCTATTAAAAACATAAGTGTTTTCATGCTATATAGATGAGAAAAGTGAAGTCTTATCTCTTCCTCTTCTCTCCTCAAAAATCTTTGTGACCTAACTTTCAATCTTAACACTCAACTGAAATTACTCTTATGTGATCTCTCAAATGTCAAATCCAAAGGACTTCTCATTCCTTGTCCTCGATTTATAAAAACTTGTCACTGTTAGCTATACCTACCTCCCAGCTATACTTTCCTCGCTGGGAACATTGCAATGTCCTATTACCCTTTTTACTTGTCTAAACATTCTTTTTCAGCCTCCTTTGTTGGATTATCATCTATGTTCCCACACCTCTGTCCACCTACCATCGTACTCATAGAGACACCATCTTGGTATAGGCCCTTATCCTCTCATGCCTGGACTACTTATGTGTAAAATGAAGATTAGATTAGCACCTATTTTGATGTGAAGTTTAAATGAGATAATATTTGTACAGCACTCAACACAATGCCTGGCACAATGAAAAAAAAAAGGAATTTTTTTTTCCATTCCAGATCAATATATTGAAGAACCAACAATGAGAGTTTTCAGTGGAATGGGTTACAATATTACTTATCATTAAATATATTTAAGTAGAAAGGCTACATCAGCCTCAGGCAAGGAAGAAAAAATGGAACTCCTTGAGGGCAGAAACTATGTCATTTTGGTTTTTGTATCTCTCAGGAAATAGAATTTTTGAGACTGAGTCACCCTAGCTTGCTCAAGCTAGAAGTATAGATGGCCCTGTCCAGCCCAAGCCTATTACTGATGGGCACAGAAACTTTAACCTGTTTCACTTTTCTGACCTGACCTTGTTCTCTCCTCCTTAGGTGGCCTGGTATCTTTCAGTCTTCCATAGACAGATCACTATATTGATGCTGGACTTAATGCAGACACTCTGATCAGCTTTAGCCCCACTGTATCTCAAAACTCCTGACCTCAAGCAATCTACCAGAGGCCTCTGTCTCCACGGTAGCAGGCATTATAGGCATGTACCACATACCTCGCAGAGCCTTTCACTTGAAAACACAAGACACCTTTGGCTGAACATTTACATTGAGTACTTTTAGAATGACTTTATTTCTTTTCAATAGCACCAAATTACATGAGAATTTTTTTTTAAATCTTTTTTTTTCTGTCAGTTTCGAATCTAGCATTATGACAGAATGAAAAGGTAATGTGTGGGGCGGCTAGGTGGCGCAGTGAATAGAGCACCAGCCCTGGAGTCAGGAGTACCTGAGTTCAAATCCGGCCTCAGACACTTAACACGAAAAACTAGCCATGTGACCTTGGGCAAGTCGCTTAACCCCAACCTGCCCTCCAAAAAAAAAAAAAGAAAAGGTAATGTGGTATCATCAAGCAGTCAACAAACATTTCTGCCCTCAAGAAACTTAAATTATAATGGGAAGTGGTAGGAGAAATGCAGTATGCTTCCAGACTAATAAATACAAGATACATAAAATAAATACAAAATGATTGATAGGGGTCAGCATTACCAACTAAATCAGAAATGGCCTCTTGAAAGATAGGGCAGTTGAACTAAGCTTTAAAAGGACATCAATGTTCCAAGAAGTGAAGATAAAGAAGGACTGTATGTTAGATCAGGAGGAACAGCCTTTGCAAACCAAAGGACCAAGGCAGAAGGTGGAATATCATATTTAGGAAACAGCAATTAAGACCAACTGAGCTGGGCCTAGCAGGGGTGGGAAACCTGCGGCCTCAAGGCTGCATGTGACCCTCTAGGTCCCCAAGTGTGGCGACATCTGACCTTGAGGCCAAAGTTTGGATTCACAAGACCCAACTTGAGGATCTAGAGGGCCATGTGTGGCCTTGAGGCTGCAGGTTCCCCATGCTTGTGAGTGAGGAGTAACATACAGTTTTCTTTTTTTTTTTTTTTGGGAGGGGAGAAGGCAGGGCAATTGGGGTTAAGTGACTTGCCCAAGTTCACACAGCTAGTAAGTGTTAAGTGTCTGAGGCTGGCTTTGAACTCAGGTCCTCTTGACTGCAGAGCCAGTCCTCTATTTACTATGTCACCTAGCCACCCCTAACATAGAGTTTTCTTAGAAAGACAGACTGGAGCTATATTGTGAAGGGGGCACTTGCTGTATAAGATGCTTCCAAAACAATTTTCATTTTTTTCCTTCATTTGCATAAGCCAGGACTTTAGGAGGCCATTTCAGTTGATCCCATTTACATTTTAAAACTTCAAGAATTTTGCTTTTAAAACTATTGTGCTTGGTTTGCTAAGTGCTTCTGTAATTTTGCCAAAACCATGGGAGTTATTTTTATTAAGTATCTCATTAAAAATTCAACATCAAATATTGATACAATCAACTGAACTCACTCAATTACCGTTCAGATTTAAGTTAATTAATTTCAACAATGAAGTGTACGGTTTTTTCAATCACTCCCACTAAGTCTCCACCAGCCTTCTTTATCCAGCCATTCTCATTTATTTTTCATTTAATATGGTTGTAATGAGTGTGTACACCATTCTTCTGGTCCTGTCTTTCTTTGCTTTACATTATTTCATGAAGGTCTTTCCACATTTCTTTGTGTTCCTTACACATGTAGGTCTTAATTGCATTTTAGAATTCCACGACATTAATGCAGCACAATTTAGCTCACCCTTCGGTGATTATTGTTGTTGCTGTTGTTCTGCAATTATATATAAAATAATTACATGTTATAATTATATGTATAATATACATAATTCTGCAATGAAAATATTTCTCTAGATAGTGCTTTAAGGGAACCATTTTAAAAATTTGTAACATTACACGTTATTCCTTCTAGTCACTAGAAATAAGATCTTGGATCTTTAAAGTAATGGTAGAGGTTACTAGTCCCTCATTTTATGGATAAAGAAACTGAGACCCAGAGAGATATTTAAGGTCATTTAGGTAGTAAGTGGCAGAGCGTTCCATTTTCTTTGATTCCAAAGCTGGGGCTTTTCTAGGTAACATGCGTCCTCCATAAAGAGAGAGTGTTTTGTGAGCAAGCCTGAAGCTATGTCTCTTTACAGAGTCTGAAGAAGGGGTGGACAGGGTCTTGCCAGAGGCCAAGCCATACCAAGGAAATCCATCTTCGAGGAAACAGGGGTAGCTGCCCCAGGCTTCTCACATAACAAGGGGCCCATCATGGAAGTACCTTAATGCCGTATAGAATATAAAGGCTGACATGATACCTGTCAAGCCTGCCAACAGCTGACAGGTTCACAGGATCCAATCCCTCTCACAGTCAGCCACCTTGACAATAATGTGCAAGTAACTTTTTCCTAACGCAGAAACAGCTCTGAAAGACTCGTTGCACTTGAGTGATCACAGACTACTCTTGAAAATGGTCCTTTTAAAAAAATGAAGCTGTTCAAAAACCAGCAATGGACAAATAGGATTGAAAACATCTCTCGGTTACGCTATCATGACTGCGGGAGTAGCTGCGTTTGGCCGTCTTGGCTTCATATACATCTTATGTATATAATTGTGCATTAGGTATCACTTTAAAATAAACCTGATAATCTAAATCTTATTTGTTCCTAACATACCCCCTCCAGCTCTTGTTGGGGTACACCCTCATTTAGTACTTATGTTCTCTTTCATAGTTTTCCCGAATGCCTTAGTGCAGTTTCATAAACCTTAGTAATTAATATGAGTAAATGATCAACATAAATATAATATTAAGCTATTAAAGCTTATAGCTATACTTAGGCTTTTGTGGCAACCTGTATTATCTGTTTGTTTTTCCTTGTAAGGGATCACTGATCTAGAGCTGGAAGCCATCTGGTCCAGCCAACTCCGTTTATTGATAAGAAAACAGAGATCTACCTAGGGTCACGCAGATAGAAACATTAGGGGTACGATCTGAACCCATATCCCCTTACTTATTCATAGCCCACCCTTCCATTCCAGCCTTTTCACACCTTACACCACGCTCCTCTAACACACATTTTGATCCAGTGGCAGTGGCCTCCTGGCCATTCCTCAAACAAGACTCTCCATCTCCAGACTCCAGGCATGTTCCCTGGTTGTCCCCCGTGCCTGGATGCTGTCTCCTTGCCTCGCTGCCACCTCCTGTCTTCCTTGGCTTCCTTCAAGCCTCAGCTAAAATTCCACTTTCAACAGGGAGCCTTTCCTTTTAATCCTGGTGCCTTCCCTCTCTGAGTTATCTCTAGGCTATCCTTTTTGTAGCCTGTCCGTATATAGTTGTTTGCTTCTCGTCTCCAGCTTTACGTTGGTGAGCTCCCGGACATCAGGGTCTGGCTTTTTGCCTTTCTTCATTCCCTCAGGGTTTGACACAGTGTCTAGGACCGGGATTTGTTGTGTTGTTTTTGTTGTGTTGTTTTCCTTCCTTTTCAAAGGGGACTGATGACATCCCCTGTCATGTTTTGACTTGTTCATGAATTGTACTTAAGTGAGGCGAAGCTGCACCAAGTTGCCAGCCTCACTCTCCCTTCCTGAGCCATTGAAGTCTAGCGACAAGACAAAAAAGTTGGCTTGACTGGCGATGGCCCGGGATGCAGTGGGTGACGTTGGCATCTTTGACTTCTGACTAAGCTCTAAGCGCTCCACAGCACCTGCTTCAGAAACCTTCGTGGCCGTTGGAACAGATTGGTGTCTTCTGCCCGTTGTGCCGGGGGAAGCCTTCACATACTTGGCCCTGACTCACTGATGGGTTTGAGACCTAGAGGTGCTCTCAGCCTGTTTTAGCCCATCTGCCAATATGGTTTACTGGGCTGTGGCCGCTAGGCATGCTGCAGCTTCTTGGAGTCACAGGAGAGAGTTGAGTGGATTGGGTGGATCCCAAAGGTGTGTGAGCAGCCCTCACACCAAGGGAGCTAGTCCTCCTGAACACCCCGTATTTACACCCCATGCATATTCTGGGGTGGGGTAGATGCTTAATAAATGTTTATTGACTGACTTCAGAGCTAGTATTCTTTCTACTATACCACACTTCTTCATCTGAGCAATTTTTGCTGCCTCACCTGGATAATATGTCCTTTGATCCTAGCCTTAGAGGTCACTGAATCTCAGTTGGAAGGAACCTCCATCCAACCCGTATCTGAAAACCCCAAATGGAGTCACAGAGAGTCAGACGTGACTGAAACCATTGAAGAACAACAGCGAAAGAAGATGAGAAAGTGAATACCTAGAGAGGCAAGTGACTCCCCCAAGGTCACAAGGTTTTAAGGCTCTGCCTGGGTACAGCACAAGGCTTTTCAGGTAGTAGGTGGTTATTATTGGTTTTGTTAATAATAACCATCATAAATTCATAGATTTGCATTGGGAAGATGCTGTGGAGACCACAGAGCCATTACTCTCGTTTTAGAGGATGATGGCTCCAATGAGGATGTGACATCTTGAGAATCTTCTATCATTATTTCCCCTGAACCTTTGAAGTGACTGAAGTCAACTCAGATGTGGTGAGAAACCCATGTTAGGCTGATCTTCCCCCAAAATCTGGATGACCAGTCCATGAAAGACAAGGGTGAGTTTGGGTTTTAGTAGGGCCGTTACACCAAAAAGGATTTTTCCTGACTCGAAAAGTTATTATATTTTCTAGATAATATGGGGAGCTTAGTGTAGGAAAAAAAAATGAGCTAGTGATCAATAATTATAAATAAGAAAACCAAAAGAATCCTGGAACTAGGTAAAATAATATCAACTTATGACCAGTAGGTGGCTCTCTCTGACTCACTTGGTGTCAGTCATAGCCACTAAGCCTTCATTTTTTATTCATTAGGCCAGTTAAAATTAAATCAGAAGTCATATTATTGAAAGGCTGGATTCAATTTTATTTTAATTCCATTTATTTGCCTTTAATTGTTACATGCTCTTCTGAAAATGGTCAGATTAAGTCAATTTGTGTCGGGGACTCTTCTGATAACAGGAGAAAAATATATTCTAGTATCTGAGATTCCTAAACAAATTAACACCTCCGGTGGTTAATAATAGGATTCTAGCTTTCTTTCAGAGGAAATGCTAATTAAAAGTTAATGCAAACATAGAAACTGGGCTGAGAGAATGAGGAAAGAAATTCAAGGAACTGGCCTTCTTACTGTTTCCTCCTACATAAGGTCTAGTACAGGCCATGCCCTAGGAGGGTCATCCCAATGAGTTCCATGCAAGGCGGATTCAGATGCAAGCATGGACATTTGTGGCCCTGTCCAAGCAGTCAGTTAAGCATTTTTAAGCCCTTACTAAGTGCTAGGCATGTACCAAACCCTGGGGATACAAAGAAAATGAAAAGCAAGATCCCTGTTCTCAGTGAGTTCACATACAAACAGCTGGTATATGGGATCTAGGCTCAGAGGGAAAGTAGTATCAGAAGATGGGATTCGAGTTGAGTCTTGAAGGAGGCCAGGGAAGAGAGGAGGCAGAGGTGAGAAGGATGCACATTCCAGGTCTGGGGGACAGTGGGTGAAAAGACTGGGGTCTCTGAAATTTAGCGCTTCCCGAGCAATCTGGACACTTAAGAAACAGCTAATTGTACTTTACTTTCTCCTTTAGAGAATGTCTCTTTTTTTCTTTCCCTCACTGGTTTCTTTCACAGCCCATGTAACTACATGTCTCTCCCTCTCACCTTCCCTTCTTCCCTTTGTTTTCTTCCTTTTTCTTTCTTTCCTTCCTTCCTTCTTTCCTTCCTTCGTTCCTTCCTTCCTTCCTTCCTTCCCTCCTTCTTTCATTCTTTCTCTCTTTTTTCCTTCCTTTCCTCCTTTCTCCTTCCTTTTGTCCTTCCTTCTTCCTTTTCTTTTTCTCTCCCTCCCTTTTTTCTCTTTCTTTCTTTTTTCCTCTCTCCCTTTCCTTTCCTTTCCTTTCCTTTCCTTTCCTTTCCTTTCCTTTCCTTTCCTTTCCTTTCCTTTCCTTTCCTTTCCTTTCCTTTCCTTTCCTTTCCTTTCCTTTCCTTTCCTTCTTTCTCTCTTCTTTCTTCCTCTCCTCTCATCCCTTCATCTACTTTCCTCTCCTCTGTTCTCTTTTTCTCCTCTACTCTCCCAAGGAACCAAAACACTGTTCTAATCACCAGGGAAAATTATAAAAATTCTTATAAACATCAGCTTCATAGGATAATGAGATCATCATTTTACATCAGGAAAAAAAACTGTAGTAGCAGTCTCAGCAGGACTCATCTTCCTTTCCTTTGCCATTGAATATTTCCTACCTGGATGGGGTAAGAAAAAAACTACAAAGTGAGGAGAACAGGAGAGCAGCTGCTCAAGTTATGGAGGCAGTGTATGTAATGGGTTGTTGACTCATTTTTATCACAATCTGCCAGATGGAGCAGAAGGAACTTCTAAGATATGGCACAATTTTTGTCCTACTGAAATGTCATTGGTGCTCTAGGAAATTCAGTGCTGGGATAGAAGACAGCCAGTGATGGGGAAAAGAAGACTGGCAGACCATCAGAATAATTGAACTCCAGGCCCAAATGTGTCACCAGCTTATGTGACCTTGAATAGGTCACTTCTCTCTGAACCTTGATTTTTCCATATTAAAATAAAGATAAAAATCTTAGCTTATAAGGTTCATAGGACTGCTGAGAGGTTCCAGACATGATATATAGGAAGTACTTTGTAAACAATAAAGTGTTTTGCAGAGATAAGAACTATGATGTGAATCACACCACCAGAGTCTGTCCAAATAGATTTCTTATTATGAATAAGAAAACAAAAAGGACCCTACTGTGGGAGACCTGGCCAAAATAATAGTAGCCATTGTAATCCCAGTCTATCCGTCCTTTAAGATTCAAGCCTTCTGGGATATTTCATTTTCATAATTCTGAGAGGGAAGAAGCAGTCCAAGGCTGATCAAAGGGTTTTCTAACCATTGAAGCATTAGAAACCCAAGAAAATTCTATGACTTCCTATTCCCATGATGTGATAGTCCCTCTGGCAAGGCTTGGACTGGCTCAAAGGTTAAAGACCTTGGAAGCTGTATTTCTTCCCAACTTTGGGAGGAAGCTAACATGTGATCGGGATGGAGGGAGGGGTCTTACCGTATAGTGGGAAGTTGGTGTTTTTTTGGTAAGAATTTTTTTTTCTCAATTACACATAAAAATTTAATTTTTGACGTTTGTTTACAGTGGGAGTTTTAAGGATCACTCTACAGTGGTTCTCAACCTGTGGGTTATGTGCAATTTGTTACAATGAAAATATATCCTGCATATCAGATAGATTCATAACAGTAGCAAAATTATAGTTATGAAGTAGCAACAAAAATAATTTTACTTTTGGGGGTCACCACAACATGAGGAACTGTATTAAAGGGTTGTAGCATTAGGAAGGTTGAGAACCACTGTTTTAGAAAGAGAAAAACACAGGAAAATGGGAAAAGAAAGTTGAAGAACTGACCTTTAACTATTTCCTTACTGCAGAGGGTACAGTTGGGAGAGGAGGGAAGTGGTGGTGTCTCCCCTCCAAGAGTCTCCCTCACCCAGAACTGCAGTGTAACTATGGGGTGATGGTGGTAGCAGTGACATCATCAATTCTCCTCAAACCCAAGCCTCCAATGGAGCTTCCAAGAGGTAAGAACCAAACATGTAAACCAAACATGTTTTCTTTTTAATTGCAGGTACTTGATCAGGTGTCTGGAGGGCTGAGGGGAGAAAAGCTAAAATGAAAGAATTGGTAGCCTTATCCTCTTCCCCATCTTTCTTCAGCTGGATGAGACTGATACCCATCTTTTTATTCTGCTGAAGACTGCATTTGACTGATCTAACCCTATTTTTCACAAACACCTGTTATTGATCCAATCCTTATATATTCCTGCATCGCTTCATTCACAGAGTAAGTGCACAGGACGCTTCAGAGCTACACAGGAGAGAGTGACCTTTCCTAGTGCAGGGCTGGAGTCCCAACCACTCAGCCCATTGTTAGAGAATTAGCTCTAACTGGGGCCAAAATTCTGAGTCGTTAGTATATTTTTTAACTGCACTTTCAAAGGCGGAACCACTTCCAACTTTGAGGCATTAAATCTGCCCCAATACACAATAAACCTAAATCTCTTGCAGGCTCTAGTGGTTCCAAGGATATACCAAATTTCTCTGCCATCTGAGGCCCTTCATGATCTGGCCCAGACTTGCTTCTCTAGACTGATGACGCGTTACTCACCTTCATGGGCTACACATCTTGGCCATACTTGTCTGCCTGCTCTTCCTCTCACATAAAGCCTATCTTCCTCTGACGCTTTGTATTAGAGCCACCCTCCAGGCCTGGAACGCTCTCCCTCCTCATCTCCACCTCTTGGAACCTTTGCCTCTCATCCAAAGGTCCCTATAAAAGTCTCTTCCTGATCTTCTCTCCCCGTGTTAAATTCTCTGCCTCTTGATGAAATGACTTCATAGTTACTGTGAATGTATGTTTGCATCTGCGTATGCCTTGCTGCTTGTATGGTGTAATGTAAGCCTGGAGAAGGCAGGGACTGTTATTTTAACTTTATCATACCTATTGCCTGGCATAGTACCTAGCCCACAGTAGCAGCTTGATGAATGATGTTAAATTGAATTGAACAATTTGTCTCACCCATTGGTCTTCACATTGCTCTTGGATCTTAGTTCTTGCTCACCCCACTTAGTTTTAGGCTCATAGGGTTTAAAGTGGGATGGAGATCCCAAGACTGACTTGCTCACTGTCACAGAACTAAATGTAGCAAAGCCAAGATTCAAAACCCAGGACATCTGGTCTAAAATTCTTCATACTTTCCACCTCCGAAAACAATTGAGGAAAGCAGGGAAGAAAAAAATAATCTGATTCACAAAGGCAATGTTTTCAAACTGCCGTAATTGGGGCACTTGATTCACTTTGTAGGTATAGACATTATCCTCAATATTTGAATTCCAAATGCACTTTGATATCATCCCTGTCTATACTGAGAAGTAAAGAGGGAGCTAGATGGCACAGTGAGTAGATAGAACATTGGACTAAGATCCGAGTTTGAATGCTGCTTTAGACACTTTACCTGCTGTGTAACTGGGCGAGTCACTTTTCCCTCAGTTTCATCATCTGTAAAGTGGGCGTAATAATAGTACCTACCTCCCAGAGTTGACATCAGGATCAAATGAGATCATGTAGAGAGGGGAACTTTGCAAACCTTAAAGTGCTATGTGAATTTGAGATATTGTTATAAATATTATTGTTATAAATAAACGTTATAAATATTATTCTGCTCTATCAACTGTTTCTGTTTTAAACCACTATTTCTGCATTTTGTGAACTATGCAGACATTGTCACCTCTTTCCTCCTGGGGGTGGCCAGGTGATGAAGTGGATGGAGTGCTGGACCTGAGTTCCAATCCACCTGTAGATACTGCCTAGCCGTGACCTTGGGCAAGTCACTTAACCTCTGTTTGCCTCAGTTTCCTCATCTATTAAATGGAAAGCAGCTAGGTGCTGCAGTGGATAGAGCACCAGGCCTGGAGTCAGGAAGACTCATCATCTTCCTGAGTCCAAATCTGACCTCAGACACTTACTAGCTGTGTGACCCTGGACAAGTCATTTAACCCTGTTTGCCTCAGTTTCCTCATTTGTAAAATGAACTGGAGAAGGAAATGGCAAACCACTTGGGGTTGCAAAAAGTTAGATATGATGAAAACAACTATACAATAAAAATGGAGATAAACTTCTGTATCTCCACTTGTAAGTATTAGATGAAATAATATTTGTAAATCACTGGGCACATGCCGGCTCATTCTCTTCTGATCCTCTAGTTTTGTTTTATGTGGCTTCTCTGGTTATATGTTTTCTTTATTAGTCTTTCTCTTTCTTTATTTTTAATTCCCAGAATTTCTTTAATTTGTAGAAATTATTGCTTCTGTTAGCTTCATTTTCTCACCTCAGACAGTTCATCTCCCTCTCGTATTCTCATCCTGATTCCTTAGTGTCGTGTTTACTAAAATAATTTGGCCACTGAAAGCCATTTCATTTCGAAATATAATGACGGAACTAATGAAGGTTTGTTTAGGGGACGCTTTGGACGGCTTTCTTGCGTGCCACGTCATTTGGCAAACAACACATCGGTGAGCCTGATGCAGCCAGGTTGTAAATCAGCATCCTTTTTGTTTATTCTGTACCAAACACCCTGCTTGCCTCTTTCTTCCCTATATATCAATAAGAGGTTATGGTTCAGGCTTCTTCTTTTGCCTTAAAGTCTCAGTCATTCAGCTGTAATAAATCTTCCATTCTAAAGCTCACAGGATCCCGAATACAGTATATTTGTGCCTGTCACTTCCATCCCTTTACCCTCCTTTTCATAACTGTCATTTTAACCAGGTCATGGCTTTCAGGATTAAGCACATCAGGGCCCATTTGCTCTTCCTCACAAAAAGTTCTTGTCAGGGAGCTGTATATTTAGAGCTGGAAGGGACTTCAGAAAAGCTTGTCTGGTCCAACCCATTCATTTTGCAAATTAGGAAACAGGCCCAGAGAGATGAAGAAACTTTCAGAAGGTCACCCAGGTGGGAAATAGGTGGGCGGGGATGTGAACTCAGGGCCTCTGACTGGACATCAGTCAACAGACAAACATTTGTTAAGCATCGATTCTAGGCATCGTGTGAGGCACTGGGGATACAAAGGACAATTTTGGGAAAGGGTTTTTGATCTTTGCTAAAAATGGTGAAACTGTTAGTGGGTTGGGTGTGGCAGTATGTACCTGTAATCTCCGCTAATAATAATAAATAAATAATTTATATAAAGCCTACTATGCACCAGGCTCTGTGCTAAGCACTTTACAAGCATTATTTTAGTGTCACAATCTTGGGAGGTAGGTGCTATTATTATCCCCATTTTATAGATGAGAAAATTAAAGCAGAGATTATTGAGAAGTGTGAGGTTGACCAATCTCTTGAGCTCCAGATACTGAGCTGCACTGGGCTATGATGCTCAGGTGGCCACACTAATTTCAGCAATAATATGGTGACTCCTTTTCCCACAAATGGAGGCTGCCAGGTTTTCTAAGGAGAACTGACCAAACTGGTCCAGATCTGAAACTGAGCAGGTCAGACCTTCTATGCCAATCAGAGTGGGAACAGGCCCATGAAAAGCCTTATACTTTCAGCCTCAGTGAGATAAGGAGACATATTTTATGTGAGATAAGGAGACATCTTAAATTTAAAAAAGTACACTCATTTTGTCACCATAATATTTCACATGTTTAACAGAGATAGTCGATAGGGTCCAAAAATTTTCGTCGTCTTCTTTGCTACAAACAGAAACATGCTACCAATCAGCTTACATTCAATTTAAAAATTTTTCCATGTCTTAAATAATTTTCAGAACAAATTCAGTAGCATAAGACATAGAAGGTTCTGTGGCCTTTTTTTTTTCCTTTTTTGGAGGGGTAAGGGAGGGCAATTGGGATTAAGTGACTTGTCCAAGGTCACACAGCTAGTTAAGTGTGTTAAGTATCTGAGGCTGAATCTGAACTCAGGTCCTCCTGACTCCAGGACAGAAATTCTACCTAAATACAATCAAACCTTTTTCAACTTCCTCAAGCACTCCTTACTTTGGAAAGAATCTATTTTATTTTACCCTTTCATGTGACCCCTGAAAATGGAATCGTAGAATCTTATGTCTTAAAGTGCCAGCAGCGGCTATGGCATAATAAACTTCTGTCTAGGCTTATTTACCAACCGCTGACAGATGTTCACCTTAGTTCTAGAAACAGGGCAGACTAGTGGAATCTGGATTCAAAACCTAGCTTTGCCACTTACGCCCTAGATGTCTATGCACAAGTCACTTAACCGTGGTTCCACATTTATAAAATGAAAGGGTTGACTCTAAGAACCCTGCTAGCTCTAAATCCGTGGTCCCAAGAAAAGGTCGCACATGTGGAAATGGATATAAGCCTTGTATTTGAAACTAACCAGCTATGGGACCATGGGAGCCTCAGGTTCCCCATCTGTAAAATGGTGACAATAACCCACCCACTGTATTTGGGTTGATGTAACGATTGGTGGAGATCCATATAAAGTGCCTTGCCAAGCTGCTAATTAAGCAGAGTAGAATTCCAGCTGCTACTACAGGCATCCCCCACAGCAAATTCTTATTCTATGGAGAGAAAAAAAAATGAGAATACAATCCATGGCTATTCTTTTCTGTGCCATCAATCTTCAGTTGTTTTCTTTTTATCCCTTTTCTATAAGAATGCGACAAAGTGTCCAGCCTTCTAATAGCAACCCCTCCCTCCCCTCCCAGCCTTTTGGGGAATAATGTTAGAGCTGCCAAAGATCATGATTAACTGTACATTTATCTAGTGAATACTTCTCTGGCTTTGGTCCAGAAGGCGTCTTTCACACAGGTACATGCACACACGGCTCTCTCTCCTTCTCTTTCTTTCTCTCTCTCTCTCTCTCTCTCTCTCTCTCTCTCTCTCTCTCTCTCTCTCTCTTTCTCTCTCTCTCTCTCCCTCCCTCTCCCTCTTTTCTTCTCTCCCCTCTCTCTGTCCCTCTGTCTCTCTCTTTGTCTCTGTTTATGTCTGTCTCTTCCTCTCCCTTTCTCATCCCTCTCTCTGTCTCTTTCTCTGTCTCTGTGTGTCTCTGTCTTTGTCTCTCTCTGTCGGTCTGTCTCTCTGTCTTTGTCTCTGTCTCTGTCCCTGTCTCTGTTTCTCTGTCTCTTTGTCTCTCTCTGTCTCTGTCTCTCTGTCTCTCTCTCTCAATTAGTTGCCGTTCTCTTTTCCCTGAAGGGGCTTCAAAGCACTTAGGTACAATGGAGAGTTGTCCATTAAACTGACAGGGGGTATAGAAGGTCTGACCTGCTCAGTGTCACACCATAAAATAGAGAAAACTAGGAGCCTTCATGGCGGGGGTATTTTCAGTGAAGATTGGGCATTCAAAAAAAAATAGTCCTCCTACTCTGCTATTGTTACCTTACACTGGAGGAGGCCGGTTAGTCATCTAAACACCAGGTTTACAGCAGCCAAGTTCCCTGAAACCACAGGCAGCTAGTGAGGGCTGGTCCTCCAAACAGGAGTGTGAATTGAGGGGCATGGAAAGGCCCCCAAAATAACTTGAGGCCTGAAAAGCTAGGGTGCCTGAAATTCTACTGTTTGAATAATTACTTTGGGCTTATAAGGCATTCTAGCTCCAGGAAGGATAGATTAAAATGAAATCTCAGTACCAGGAAACAGTATCATTAAGCCAATATTACCCAGGCTCAAGCTTACTGATAGATTGGGGGTACCACTTCCACTCCATGGAGAGCAATATACATTCTTCATACACTCTGTTGTATGCAATGCAATCACAAATAATATCACCCCCATTTAGGATTTAGTCCAGCTGGAAGGGAAGTTAAAAATCATCTTAATACAGGTATTCTCAATTGTAGGGTCTGAATTTATTTCTGGTTTTTCTTTTTGACATTTTAACAACTATTTCAATATAATTGGTTTCCTTTATCATCCCATGTATTTTGTGCTTTTAAAAATATTATGCTGAGAAAGGGTCCATAGGTTTTACCTGACTGCCCAAGAGGTCCATGATACCAAGTACCCCAGATCTAATACAACACTTACATTAGAAACAGGGAAAATGAGACAAGGTGTCACTTGTCCAGATTGGCACAGAAAATAAAAATTGAATGCAGGTTTGCTTATCCCAAAGCAAGGCAACAGGCATTTATTATGCATTCATTATTTGATGTGCACCGTACTACATGCTGGGAATACAGATAGGAAAAAAGGATTCTTTCCATAATGTCATGCCTTCCTCGTTGCTACCTGGTTTGGAACTCACTGTGTATGTCTTTTAGGACACTTTTTGGGGGGGGATGGGAACCCCAGCATCCAGAAATGCAAAACTGTTCAAGCTGTTGTTGAAGAGAGTTGAGAGTTAGCTGAGAGAGACTGGTTGATCTGGTCACTGTGGCGGGGTTCAGCAGGATTAAGGATTGTCACTTCCATCTTCCAACTAGATCGAGAACTACTTGAGAGCAAGGATTTCATTTTGTTTTTTTTACATATTCTCCTCCATGGTACAGAATGTTTATTACATAGAGTATAATCTCCTTATGGATTTGAATGCAGGTCCTCAGACTCTAGACCCAGCCAGCTTTTCACTGTACCAATAATGATTGCTCAACCCCTGAAAAATATTCCTATACCAAGGTCATTCATTTTTTAGTCCTCACTCATGTTATTTGACCAGTTCACCTCATCTAATAGCCAAAAATCCTTTACTCCTTTCAGATAATTTCTTTTTTTCATGCACATTATTATTGGTAATATTCTCTCATCTGCATATATCCATCATGAGTCTTTTCACTGTCTTTGGATCTCCTGAAATTTTACTTCATCTTACAGCATCTGAGCCACAGAGACTTGGTTTCAAATCTTGGTTCCCCAGTTTCACACTTGTGTGGCCTGGCAGAAATTTCTTTACATCTCTCAGTCTCAGCTGTTAAATGAAAGGGTCAACTAGAGGACTTCTAGCCTTTCAAGCTCTAAATCAATAATCCTATAATATTTGTTTTTTGAAAGGTGTTTGCAGCAGCAATTAGCTTTTGATCATTGAAATCCCCACACAATTTTTTTTTCTGATGAGATCCAGTCCACCCTCTTCCTTCTATCCATTTCTGGACAAGAATTTAGCATGGTTCCTGGCACATAGTAGGCACTTGATAAATGTTTATTGACTTACTGAGCTCAACTTTTATTTTGGTAACATCTGTTAAAGAGGTATTAGTGCAGTTAGGTGGCACAGTGCGTAGAGCAACTGGGCTTGGAATCAGGAAGACTCATTTCCCTGAGTTCAACTGTGGCCTCACACACTTATTAACTGTATGACTCTGGACAAGTCATTTAACTCTATGGCAAACCACTCCAGTATCTCTGTCAAGAAAATCCCAAGTGGGTTCATGGAACATGGAATCAAGACTGAAAAAACGACCAAACCACAGCAACTGGTAGATTAAGTCATCGAGTGCTTGATTCACTCAATGGAGAATCATACACATTCTTCATTTTTTTCCTATGTAAATTGCTTGGCCAATCTCCTTTATGTGACTAGATGCCAGTGAGAAAGCCTTGCTTTCTTAAAGCTGAAATTTAAGGAAATTAACTCACAACTGGTAAAATCTGTAGAACTTCACCTTCAATAGGGAATCCTGTTTCATTTGGACTTTATGCAATACACTAGGTAATGTTGATGAATTCCATTGGCACTGCCGAGAGAAGGCTTGTTTGAGGAGAGCCTGTAACAATGCATTTTGCTTTACAAGTCAAATATGGGTGTATAAGTATGTACATATATGTGGAAACAAATTATAAACATTTATTCATTTGATAAACATCTATTGATCCCTTACAATATGCTTGGCATTATGCTGGGCACTAGAGAACGTCAAAATCTTAATTAACTAGCATTTATTAAGTGTTTACTGTATACATTCAGGGTACTGTGCTCCATACTAGGGATGTGAAGATTAAACAAATAACAATCTTTGTCCTCAGAAGCGTCAATCTATTGGGAAACTAAACATGTCAGCTCATAATTAAATACAAGATAATATGAGGATGGAGGGAGTGCTAACAACTAGAAAAATCAAGAAAGCCTCCCTATAAGAGATGGCAAAGCTGAACCTTAAAGGAAAATAGAGATTCCTTGAGGTAGAGGAGGGAAGGGGACGCATTCTAGACAGGAGATTGTTCATGCAAATGTCTGGTGGTAGAAGATGAAATGGTAAGCCCCGGGAGGACTAGCCAGTAGGCTTAGATTGGGACCAGCTTGTGCAGGGCATTGAATGCTGAGCTGAGGAGTTTGTACATTATGCTAGAGGCTCAGAGGAAGCCACAGGAAACTCTTGAGGAAGGGAATGGCATGGGCATGATGAGGCTTTTAGAAGATTCTTTTGACTGCTATGTGATGGATAGAGAGGAGAGACTGGAAACAACCCACTTAGGAGGCTCTTGCAATGGTCCAGGAGACAAGGGCTTGATCAAAGGTGATGGTTATTTGAATGGAGAAGGGGATGGATGTAAGAGCCGTGATAGAAGAATTCATGTAGTTTGACAGGCATCTGATTATCTACATATATATATGTATGTATATATGTATGTGCACACATATATATACACACATATATATGTATATACACACACAGGGAGAGAGAAAGAGAGAGAAAGAGAGAGAGAGAGAGAGAGAGAGAGAGAGAGAGAGAGAGAGAGAGAGAGAGAAAGTTGAGGATAATTTAGAAGTTTCAAACAAAGGTAGATGGAAGAATAGTGG
The DNA here is from genome assembly GCA_028646575.1 of Pseudocheirus occidentalis. NCBI lineage: Eukaryota > Metazoa > Chordata > Mammalia > Diprotodontia > Pseudocheiridae > Pseudocheirus > Pseudocheirus occidentalis. The sequence continues at coordinate 157,749,630 of CM053601.1, forward strand.
TTCACATAAGAGAAACTGGGAAGTGTGAGGGAGGATTTAGATTTAACAAGGAAGATTCATGACATCTATTTTAGGCATGTTTATTGAATTATCTATGGGACATCCCACTGGAGGTGTCTAAGAGGGACTTGGTGATAGCAAGGTTGGAGCTCTGGAAATAAGGCTAGGTTTATAGGTTTCAGAATCATCTGCACAGAGATAATAATTGGGTCCATGGGAGCTGAGAGTTTTACCAAGAGAAAGATTATAGAGAGAAAAGACTTTGGGAAAGAGTCATGAAGGAAACCTGTGGTTGGTGATGGGGTGTGGTGGGGAGAAGCTGCATGAATGGTGATCAGAAGATCATAGTAATAGATTTAGGACTAGAAAGTATGCTAAAGGCGTGTCTAATCTGACTAACTAATTTTACAAATGAGAAAACAGAGGCAAACAGGGTTTAAGTGACTTGCCCAGGATTGCACAGCTAGGAAGTGACTGAGGCTGGATTTGAACTCAAGAAGGTTGCCAAGTCTTCCTACCTCCAGGCTCGGCACTTTGTCCACTGTGCCACTGAGCTGCCTCGATTATAATTTTGCAGTATTTAATTTCAATTATCCTGTGGTTCTGTCCATATATATATTGCTACAGGCATAGCGTAGATTGTTTTCCAGGCTCTGACTCCTTCATTTTTTATCACTTAATACAGATCTTTCCATGCTTCCCTGCATTGATCACATTCTTTATTTCACAGAGTACAGTAATATTCCATTACATTCACGTACCACAATTTGTTAAGCCATTCCCCAAATTGATGAACATCTAATTTAGTTCTATTTTTTATGACAAAAAGAGCTTCTATAAGCAGATTTTGGTATATACAGGGGCAGCTAGGTAAAGCAGTAGATAGAGTACTACCTTTGGAGTCAGGAGTTCAAATCCAGTCTCAGAGACTTGATACTAGCTGTGTGACCCTGGAAAAGTCACTTACTCCTGATTGCCTGCAAAAACCAAAACAAATGTATTATATATACAGAGTCTTTCTTTTTCTCAATGTGGTGTCCATGAAATATCAAAAGACCTAGGAAAATGCCTCCAACTGTTGTGGAAGGACCCAGGCAAGGACTGAATAAGGTGGAAAAGCATGAATGGCTTGTGATCTGTTCTGGTAGAAGGCTTAGTTTTATAGGATTATATAGATAATATAATTACAATCAAGCTGAAAGTTACTTAAGAGGCCATCCCGTCCAGGTTCCTCATTTTACACTGAAGCCCAGAAAACTTAAGCGACTTGTCCCAATATCATACAGATAATCACAGAGGCAGGATTTAAACCTAGGTCCTGCAAATCCAGTATTCTCCCATCATACCATCCCTTATCTATGAAAGCTGAAATCATCCTTATGATCATAGGGAGGCTTTCTTCTGGGGGGGAACATCGATTAGAGCTCAGCAAATCCATTTTGACTTGCTACTGTAAGCTAATTAAAAAACAATAAAGAGAGACTGATTTGATTATCTTTTTCTTCATCATTTAATAAGGATCCCAAGCACAATTAACAAGACCTCAGTAGGGAAAAGTAGAGAGTGCATGGTCATCAGCCTCTCCTCATTTCTAGAAGTTGTTCATTTCAGGCTTTCTTTGTGATTAAGAGGGACGCCAGTCGATCTGACTGAAGAGCAGGGACAGGCCCTTAGTTGATAATATCTCTCGTCAGTCTGAGATCCATCTGTTAGACATTAATCTTAGAGGGGTAGGGGCCAGCAGATAGCCACATATAATTATGCAAATTTAAACTTCAAGGTACTCTGACCAACAGGAGTGAAGAAGTATACAGGTCTACTTTTGTTTCTTTCTTAAAAGCTTTACCTCATTCTTCTTGGTCTTCAGATTCTTTTTCTGCTCTTCTTCCAAGGATAGATGGTTTAAATATTTGTTTGATTATTTAAGTATTTTAAGGGTCATGTAAACACATTGACATTTATTAGTAGATACAGCATATATCGGCAGTTATGCCCAGTACTATACACCAAGCAACTCTCTTAATAATCAAACAAGTATTTATTAAGTGTATGTTTTGTGCCAATCAAGCAATAAACTTTTATTAAGTGCCTACTACATACCTGGCACTGTGCCAAGTGCTTGGGATACAAAAAGAGGCAAAAGATAGTCTCTGCCCTCAAGGAGCTTACAGTCTACTGAGGGAGACAACATGCAAACAAATATATACAAAGCAAGTTATATGCAAGATAAATAGGATGCAATTAACAGAGGGAAGGCACTAAAATTGAGAGGAGTTGAGGAAGGCTTCCAGTAAAAGAAGGGATTTTAACTGAGACTTAAAGGAAGCCAGAGAGGTCAGTAGGCAGAGATGAGGAGGGAGAAGATTCCTAGCATGGGGGGCAGCCAGAGAAAATGTCCAGGGCTGAGAGATGGAGTGTCTTGTTTATGGAACATTCAGGAGTCTGGGCATTGGGAATACAAAGACAAAAATGAAATAATCCCTGCACTAAGGGAACTTACATTCTATCAAGTGAGGAGCCAAGTACATATGTAGGTGTAAGAGATGTTATCACAGATAAGGATAAAGTATTCACCAAAAGGTCACTAATACCTTGGTACCACTCCAACACCTTCTGCCTATTACTACGTCATCTAAATCAGTGGTTCTCAACCTTCCTAATGCCTTGACCCTTTAATACAGTTCCTTATGTTGTGGTGACCCCCAACCATAAAATTATTTTTGTTGCTACTTTATAACTGTAATTTTGCTACTGTTATGAATCATAATGTAAATATCTGATATGCAGGATGTATTTTTCATTGTTACAAGTTGAACATAACCCACAGGTTGAGAACCGCTAATCTAAGTCAACTATGTCTGCCTATGTCATCTATGACTATGGAGTGATTACATCAAGTGTTCCAGGGGATGCTGTGCAGAGTGGCAATCAACTCTCCTGCACTCATAGAAGTATTTGCATAATAAATGCAAGGTATTTTGGGGAGGAGGAGCAAATTGGTGAATCAAGAAACACCTTGTATAGGAGGTGTGTCTTGAGCTGAGATTTAAGTAAATGAATAATTCTAAGAATCACAGGGGAGAAGGGAGTGTGTTCCATTCAGCCACAAGTTAGAGCACAGAGAAAGTAATGGAGATGAGTGATCCTTTGTGAAGAGCAAGAAGACCAGTGTGACTGTAGCATAAAATATGGGGGACTAGTGAATAATAAACTTGGAAAGGTATGTTGAAGCCAGGTTGTCAAGGGCTTTCAGTTTTATACAGAAGAGTTTGTATTTTATCCTTGAAGTCTTAATTAGGGAGCCATTGGAGTTGGTTGAGCAGGGAAGTGACATGGTCAGACCTGTGCTTGAGAAAATGACTTCTAGGGGGCGGCTAGGTGGCACAGTGAATAGAGCACCGGCCCTGGAGTTAGGAGGACCTGAGTTCAAATCCGGCCTGAGACACTGTAATGGTAATTAATTTGTTTGATCAGATGTTAAGTAGATCCTAGTAACCTAGTGTTAAGTATAGAACTCTGTCCATTGGTGAAAAGGTGTGAATTTCCCTGTGACTTGGAAGAATGCCATTGGCTGAGACACTCCCCTGAACCATGCTGACTTGGGAGAAGGCCAGTGTTTATAAGCAGGAGAATTTCAGAGACAGACAGATTTTGTGGGCTCAGTGGCTGACTGAAGACATGAACAGGATGGGACTTTGTTTGTTGGTGGCTTGGCTGATTCTTGAGTTCCAGGGAAGAAAAGTCCTGAAGGGTTTGAGGTGTGCTGAACCTTGTGAACTTCAGTGTGTGCCGG
>CM053601.1:157753922-157799473 GCA_028646575.1 Pseudocheirus occidentalis
AGCTGTTCATCCCTGAGGACTGGACGAGAACCTGTAAGCTTTCAGCTCCTGAATCTAGGTGATTGTCTGGCAGATTCAGGAGGGAGCTGGGACCAGGGAAGGGGATCCAGGGAATCAGAGAGACCACCCAGAGTCAAAGTGAAGAAAAGGCCTCCCCTTGGACTAAACTGAGGTTTGTTGGAAATCAAGGGGTGGAAGGCTTTGTGTGGTTGTCTAAGAACTTTATGTGGAAACTAAAGTTGGTTACCCCAGGAGTGGAAGATCAGTATATTGTGAATTGTTGATTGAATTAACTCCCTGTAGGGAAACTAGGTCATTCCTTTGTTAATTGATTGAATCTTAAAATGTGAAGCTGGTTTCTCCCTTAGGGAAACCAGCTGATTCTTCTCTTGTTCCTTGTTTCTTTCTGTAATAAGATATAACATAAGAGACTTTCCTTGTTCTGAAGATTGTATAGAATATTGTGAATTGCGGAAACTGTGAACGTTGTACTGAATAAAGATTTGTAATGGAATAAACAGTGTTCACTAATACTGTGTAATCCGAATCTTAAAAGCTCCTCACAGTAGCATTCTCTCAGAAATATACTGCTGATTGGCTTTACAGACACTTAACACAAAAACTAGTTGTGTGGTCTTGGGCAAGTCACTTAATCCCAACTGCCCTCCAAAAAAAAAAAAAGAAAATGACTTCTACATGTATATAAAAGATAAACTGGAGAGAGGAGAGATGAATCCCCATTAGTCATGTGATTCAGAACTTCTCTCATCCTCTTGAATATGCCCAAATGGCCTTTCATCATTTCAACAAATATTGCTTTTCCCTCAAGGCTGAGTTCTTGAGTTCTTGGTTCTCCGTATTCTCTTCCTCAGAAAGCTCATCCATTCTTGTGGCCTCAACCATTGTGACTATGCAAAGGATTCCCAATTCTTTCTCTCCAGTGCCTTGAATTTCCAACTGCTTGTTAGATGTTTCCATATAGATGAGCCATGGTTACCTCAATTTTGCATAACTTTGAACCATTGACTTTGAAAGTTAGAAGTAATCTCAAAAGGTCATCTGGTCCAACATGCACACCAAATATGAGTCCCATCCACAATACCCTCAACTGGTTTTCCATCCTACACTTGTTGAGCTCTAGTGACTGAGAGCCCCCAACATTCCTTGTCTTAAGCCATCTATTCCATTTCCTAGCAGCTCTAATTGTTTGGAAGTTTTCCCTACATTTAATGATATATGCCTCTCTGTAACTTATATTTGTCACGTATATTCTTTGCATTTTCTGAAGCCAGGCAAAGCAAATTTAGTACCTTTTTCACATGACAACTTTCCAAATATTTGAGAAAGGCAATAATGTCCTCATTAAATTTTATGGGGAGTAAAGATTCATTGTCTCTTTAACTGGATTTCTAATGGATCATTTAAAGCCACTCAGTTTCCCAGTTATCCTCTGGAAACACTCTAGCTTGTCCATGTCTCTCTGAAAGTATAGCACCCAGAATCAAACACAGCACTGCCATCCTTGCATTCTTCTAAGACATGGACAAAAATGTTGAATGTAATAGGACCATGGACCTGTGACACCCTAGTTGAATCATTCCTTTGGATTAACTTCTTTTCATTAACCAACACTCTTCAGGGCCAATCAATAATTTAATTCTAAATCTACCTTGTTCTGTCATCTAGTCTAATGATTCCCAACTTTTAGGCCACGGACTTTGCATTTAGGATTTTTGTCCTTTGTATCAACCCTTTTTTCACTTATTTTTTCCTCCCCCCATTCATCAAAAATCACATTAATCACACAATCACATATTTATCATAAATCATTAGGTAGACCCATAAATAAGCTAACAAACTTCCCCTAGACTGAATAAATCACGTCTTGGACATGTATGTATTATTATTTTTCTTCAATGTACACAGGCTACTATTGGGATCAATAAAATATAAATTCAGATAAAAGCAGTACTTGAATTCTTAGTGATTTTGGGGGTCATAATGTATATTTTCAGTCAGTGGATACTAATGGTACAACTACTAGCACAGGGGCGAAGTTTTTGACAAAAATTATTCCCATTCTTTGTCTAGGCCAAAGCTCTCCATCTTGTCCACAAGATGCTGTCAGACATCACTGAAATATAGGCACGCAGTGTTTATTGCTTTCCCCCGGTCTGTCTTAAAAGGAGGAAATGAGGTTAGTTTGGTATGACTTATTGATTCTATGTTGGCTCATACTGATCTCCACTTCCTTTTCTGAGTGCTCCCAAGCTTTCCTTTTCCTAGTGAGCGATAGGATTATGCCTTTCTCTAAGCACAGGAAATCAGAAACAAGCACAGCTGTTTCAGTTCTGTTACTTTTAAAATACTTTCAATATCTCTTCAAAATTATAAATATTCACTTGTATAAACAAAAGTAAAGTTTAAAAAAAATCATGCCTGAAATGGTAAGCCTCCATTATTTACAGTTTGTGTTCATAATATGTGTACTAATTTTAATGAAGTGGTAAGAAAATCATTCCATTTGCTTCTGCATTCTGTTCTGAACTTCTTTTTTGCTTATTTATCTGAGTTTTGTTGCTATTATTCTTTTTATTTATATGAATTTTATAAGGATGGACAATCTGAATGGACAATTAATTGAACCCAGAAACAAATTAGAGGAAGAGAGCAAGCTGAATTGCATTTGGGAAATTGTGTAATGTTTTGTGACCCAAAGCTTCTCTGTGAAACAAAAAACCTATCTTTTAAATTTTTAAAATTTATTTTGTTAAATATTTCCCAATTTTATGTAAAAATTTTAACAATCATTTAAAAAAATTTTGAGTTTCAAATTCTCTTTCTTACTCTCATCCTTCCCCCCTACTTGAGCAGGTAAGCAATTAGATATTAATTATGCATATGATGGCATGCAAACATATTTCCATATTAGTCACGTTGCAAAATAAAATAAAATTAAAAAAATAAAAAGAGAGAAAGTTTTTTTTTAAGTATGCTTCAATCCACATTCAGAGTTTATCAGTTCTCTCTCTGGAGGTGGATAGCATCTTTCATCATGGATCCTTTGGAATTGTCTTGGACCACTGTCTTGATCACAGTAGCTAAGTCTTTCACAGATGATCATCATTACAATATTGCTGTTACTATGAAAAGCCCACCTTTTAAAAAAGAAATATTATTTCACTGATGCCATGTGCCTAAGAATCAGAAAATACCACAGTCTCAAGGTTCAAAATTTTAGGTTATCCAAAGAGCAAGGAAGAGATTCATGGTGGGTGAAAATAGGCCATGACACATTATGAAATGACAAATTAATTGTTCGCAGAATTACTGCAAAAGATTTTATGAAAAAGTTGTGTGATCAGAAAAGGAGTTTGTTCAATCACGGAATGAGAGAAATGGATGATATAAGTGTCAGCTGTTCCGTAGATCAGTGGTTCTCAACTTTCCTAATGCCGTGACTCTTTAATACCAGTATGTGGGCCTATCTGCATGTGGGTAGACCGGCCTGGAGACTGATAGAGGAGTGGTGTCTCGGTTTCTAAGACCATTGGAAATATGTGTTTTCCGATGGTCGTAGGTGATGCCTGTGGCCCCTGTGAAAGGGTCGTTTGACCCCCAAAGGGGTTGCAACCCACAGGTTGAGAACGGCTGCAATAGATGGAAAACCCATATACTACGCTCATTGGAAGCAAAGTGGCAGGACACTGGGTTTGGAGTGAGGAAGACCTGGATTCAAATTCTTTCTCAGACAGTGTGTGAGCATGTGTAACCATGGACCTAGGTGGACTAGGTTGGACTAGGTGGTCTTTGAAGTCCCCTTTAATTCTAGGTAAATGAACCTATTACTCTAGATATTCAAAAACACTTCCCAAGATCTATGGTCTCATTGCCACTCTGATTAAGTCACTTGCCCTTGGTCCCATAGCTAGTATGTGACAGGTATTTCTTACTTGAAGGCTGTCCGCTAAACTGTGTTACTTCTCTGCATATGATATAATACTTGATAAGATATGGTCTTTTTGTAATATAATATATGCTAATTGGCTGCCTAGGGAGGGGACAACTGGCCCAGGTCAGGCCCTGTGCCAATCAAACTAAAGTAAGCTGTGAGTGGCCCCTGAGTTTCCAGTCTGGGTGAGTTACAGAGATGCAGTGTTAAAAAAAAAAAGGACAATTGGGACTAGCTGAACAAATTTTGGTAGGAGAATGCAGTGGAATATTATTGTGCCATTAGATATGGCAAAAGAGATGGGTTCAGAGGATCCTGAGTAGTACAAAGAAATGATACTGTTTGAAGTAAGCAGAACGAGGAGAACAATTTATATAATAATGAAAAATTACAAAAAAATCTTATGAACTCTGATCAATGCAATGACTGCAACCATGTCTCCAGACTCCCCGTGGTGAAGCATGTTACCCAGCTCCTGTGGGTAACACACAGTGATGGCCTCACAATATGAAAAGAAATGTATTTTTGGACATAATCTCTTTGCTTATTTCTAACTTCATTTATTACAGGGGTTTGGTTTTTTCTTTTTTTTTCTCACTAGGTTTTTACTTTTTATTTATTATTTTGTGTATGTGTGTGTGTTTTTAAAATTTTTATTTATTTATTTTCTTTTTTACATCATTTTCACGAGATTTTGAGTTACAAATTTTCTCCCCATCTTTCCCCTACCCATCCCTCAAAACAGCCATCCCACTGTATAGCCCCTCCCCCAGTCTGCTCTCTCCTATATCCTCCCCCATCGCCCCTCTGACTTTCCGGTAGGGCATGATGGATCTCCCTCTCACTAGGTTTTTTAATAACACAGAGGCTGCCGGTAGTGCAATAGAGTGCTAGGCCCAGAATTAGGAAGACCTGACTTCAAATCCAGTTTCAAATACTTACTAAGTGTTTGACTCTGGGCAACTCACTTAGAACTAATTTGCCTCAGTTTCCTTATTTGTAAAAATAATATCTACTTTTTATGGTTCTTGCGAGGAACACAGGAGATAATATTTGTAAAGCACTTTGCAAATTTAAAGTATTGAATAAATGCTAATTATTAATATTAGTAGTAATAATTTGGGAGGGCTTGGTAGGGAGTGGGGATTAATAATAATTATGTCAAAACATGAGAGACATTAAAATGAACTGGAGAAATGGAAGGATGTTCACATGGAAGACAGACATAGGATGATTTTCAAAGTAACATGTAGCATCTATTACATACTTGTAAAATGAGCAAACAGCATGAAATGGAGAGTCATGGTTTCCTCTATGATCCTCTTTTGCATTTTTCTGTGTGTATGGAAATGTTCTTTATGGTATTTAAGTTCAGAATTTAAAACTTTTTAGAATTAAAAAAAGTAAAAGAGACAACCTTCCATTTTCTCTAATCTTTTTATGGTATGACTTTTTTATTTCAGGGGCAAAACAGCAGTCTTTGAAGCTGGTCTTTGACACTGCCCACTGCCAATTTATATGTCCTTTTTCTCTCTCTTGTGCCCAATTACTCCCATACCAGATTCTTAAGATAATTTTGTGCCACTGGGTTTCTCTTGGTAGATTCATGACCATTAATACATGATGTATTTGGATCTCTTCTCCCAAGGAGCTTAAAAGAAGGCTGATGAAGACCGTACTCCCCTCAAATCTATATCACTGATGCAGATCCTGGAATACCCAAATGGGATAGATATACTGGGCCACAATGATGGGGATTCTTCTAAGCATGCTTCAGATCACTTGAGTAAACTGCTGATAACTTTGCCTCTAGACAAGGATGATTACAATGCAGATAGTAACTGATTCATAGAATCAAACAATATTAAGACTAGAAGAGACCTTAGACATCATATTAATCCAGGACAATTTCCTCATTGTACAGTGGAGAAAACAGATGACTAGAGAGATTGTTAGTGGCAAAGCTTAGAATGAAGCCCATATTTCCTCACTCTCCCTCCAGTCCATTGGCTCTATCATCTGTGAAGTGCTGCAATCATAGGAGTGCCAACTTGGACTAGAAGCTTGAATTCCCTATGCAACATTCTGAACAAATGACTTCTGATGCTCTCAGTGACACGTGCTAATTGCCCCCAAGGCAGAACATTCTGCAGGAGCTAGAGTTACTACTTATATTAAGAGAAACTTGCCTCCTTGATTCGATAAATTTGATACTAATTCTGTCCTTTTAGGGCAAGCAAAACAGGTCCATTTCCTTCTTACACACAGTAATGGCCAACGCTTGTAGAATAAGGTTTGTAAATTATCTTACTTGATGCTAACGCCAAGCCTGGGAAGGAAAAACTTTACTCGAATTTTACAGGTAAAGAAGCTAAAGTTCAGAGAGACTAGATTTGAATTCAGGTGTCTCTCCTGCACTCCAAATACAGTGAGGTGTTTTTTCTCTCATAAAAAAGGTAGATTCCCTTTAAAACAACTGAAAACAACTTAAAATACTTGGGAGTCTACCTGTCTACCATCCACTTTTCACACAAATCAAGACATATCTAAATAATTGGAGAACTATTAACTGCTCATGGGTAAGCCTAGCCAATATAATAAAAATGATAATTCTGCTTAACTTAATTTACCAGTACTATACCAATCAAACTATCAAAGAATTATTTTATGGAGCTATGAAAAAAATGGTAAAATTTATCTTGAAGAATGAAAGGTCAAGAATATCAATGGAATCAATGAAAAATAATGTGAAAGAAGATGGCTTTGCAGCACTCGATTTTAAACTATATTACAAAGCAGTAATCATCTGGCTAAGAAATAGAATAGTAGATAAGTGGAATAGATTATGTACAAAATCCACAGTAGTAAATGACCATAGTAATCTAGTATTTGATAAACTCAAAGATCCAAGCTTTTGGGACAAGAACTCACAATTTGACAAAAAAATCTGGGAAAACTGGAAAGCAGTTTGGCAGAAACTAGGAATAGGACCAACATCTCACATCATGTATCAAGATGATGTCAGAATGGATAAGTGATTTAGACATAAAGAGCAATATCAGCAAATTATTGGAGCATGGAAAATTTTACTTGTTGGGTCTATGGAGAAGAGATGAGTATACATCCAAATGAGATAGAGAGGAACACAGAAGGTAAAATGACTAACTTTGATTACATTAAAATGGTTTTACACAAAGAAAACCAATTCAATCAAAATCAGAAGAAGAAAACTGGGGGAAATGTTTTACAGCAAGTTTGTCTGATAAAGGCCTCATTTTTCAAATATATGGAAAACTGAGGCAAATTTATAAAAATAAGAGCCATTACCAAATTGATAAATGGTGAAAGGATATAAACAGGCAGTTTTCAGAAGAAGAAATCAAAGCTACCATAGTCACATGTAAAGTGCTCTAAATCACTACTGATTTGACAAATAGAAATTAAAACAAATTTGAGATACCACCTCACATCTATCAGATTGGCTAACATGCTAGAAAAGGAACATGACAAATGATGGAGGGGATATGGAAAAAATAGGGATACTAATGCATTGTTGGTGGAGTTGTGAACTGGTCTAACCATTTTGAAGAGCAATTTTGAATTATGCCTAAAGGACTATAAAACTGCAAACTCTTTGACCCAGCAATACCTTCACTAGCTCTGTATCCCACAGAGATCAAAGAAAAGGGAGAAAAAGACTTGTTTATACAAAAATATTTATAGCACTTTTTGTAGTGGCAAAGAATTAGAAATTGAGGAAATGTCCATTAATTGGGGAATGGAAGAACAAATTGTGGGATATGGAATATATTTGGATGGAAAATTATTGTGTTATAAGAAATGATGAGCAGGATGGTTTAAGAAAAACCTGAGAAGTCTTATATGAACAGATGCAAAGTGAAGCAGAACTGGGGGAACATTGTACAAAGAAAGTAAAAGCAAAATTGTAAGGATAATCAATTGTGAACGACTTAACTACTCTGATCAAGACAATGATTCAAGACAATTCCAAAGGACTCATGATGAAAAATTGTATTCACCTCCAGAGACAGAACTGAGGAACTCTGAGTGAGAGTTGAAGCACAATTTTTTCACTTTCTTTTTTTAATATGCATGTTTTCTTTTTCAACTTGGCTAATGTGGAAATATGTTTTACACATCTTTATAATTGATATCATATTGCTTGCTTTCCCAAGGAGTGGGAGAGGGGTGATAGAGAGGGAAAGAATTTGGAACTCACAATTTAAAAAAATGAGTGTTAATTTTTTAAATGTAATTGGGAAATATTTAATGAAATAAATAACATATAATACAAACAAACAAAAAAAATGCACATTCCTTTGAATAGGCCGCTCTGTGGATAGCACACTGAACTTGGAGTCAGGAAGACCTGAGTTCAAACCTGCCTCAGAAACTTAATAGCTGTGTGACTCTGGGCAAGTTATTCATAGTTTTTGCCTCAGTTTCCTCAACTGTTGAATGGGGGTAATAATAGCATCCACCTCACAGGTTTGTTGCAAAGATCAGACATGATATTTGTAAAAGGCTTACCACAAATGCCTGATAAGTAGTAGGCACTATTTAAATACTTATTCTTTTCCCTGTCCTCCTTTTTCATTATATCACACATGTTCCTTTGACCATGACACATGACAACCCTCCAGGTAATTACAGTGCTATGGTCTGATGGAGAAAGGCATAGCGAGGTCACCATGCTTATATTCAGAGGTTTAATTCCTGGATCTTCTTTACCTGTCAAACAAAAAATTTAGACTGGATTATATCTCCTAGTTCCTGTCTAGCTTTAAACCTTGAATCCTATCAGATCCCACCTCTCCCATACTTCAAGAACTCCTCCTATTGATTAGGCACCTACAATGCTTAATACTCTACAATAAACCCCTTGAGGAGATAAAGAGATGAGGCCCGTTCCCTGCTCTCCAGCTGCTTATAAGCTTGTGAAGGTAGATAGAGCATAAATACAGATAAGTACAATAAAATCAGATTATGAGATTATATCCTACATTCCTCATAAGAGGAAATAGCAGGTTGGGGTAGATTTCCAAGCCAAACAGCCTCAATTTTTTAGCCAATTCTTGTAATGGATGGTTTTTGAGACTGTTCACCATCCTAGTCATTCTCTTCTGAACCACTCGGTCATTTCAGTTTCTGTTAGGCCACCTAAGAATGAATGGGGATGAACCAGAGGTTTGGCTCCTACAGCCATCATCAAGGATGACTCTCCTTCCTTGCCACTAATAGCAACTGCTATCCGGTTTCCCCAAACAGGTAGGTGAACTCAATAGCCCTGGGATTGGTAATCTCCCACCTCCAGGCCACTGCGCCTGCTTCCCACACATCCTCTGCTGCCATACTGTGAAACAAATGGCCTGGCAGCTGCTTCTATAGGTGCTGCAGCCACAGCTGCAAAGAAAGTTCTTATTGCCAAAGTCCTTGGCACTATCATATGGCTTAAAATTAGAAATTGATATATTTTTTCAGTGGGAATTAGATTAAAGAAGGTACATTACTCTCTGCTTTGCTGAAGATCATGGCTTCACTCCATCTGACTTGCAGATGAAACCTATATATTGTTTGCCCCATTTGAATATGAACTTTTTGAGACTAGGGACTGTCTTACTTTTTCTATCTGGATACCCTCAACTTATCACAGTGCCTTGCATATAGTAGGCACTTAATAAATGCCTTTTAATTCATTAATTAATTCATATCTTGGCCAAAAGGAAAGGTGTTCAGTGTAGTGCCCAGTGTACCAGAAGAGATGGTGACACAGCTATTCATATTTAGAAGAATACCAGCAATAATTTTCGAGCAGGTGTGTGTCATCTAAAAGTCATGCTTTGGAGATCCTCTCCTCCCCTCAGAAATCATTGCCTCACACTTCATGTCAGTGGAGCCCTGGCCTTTCTGCCACATCACTACTTTAATTGCAAAGTGACAGTTTTCTTTGTGGTACATTTCCTGAATTCTCTTTTACGTCTTCATCTGAAACATGTTCCAAATGTGGAGTCTTTCATCTGACTTTTCTTTGCCTCCAGTAGAGTTTCCATTATGGTACCATTTAATTGTGTGTACCTGCTTCATATGTCATCAGGGATTCTGGGAAAGATGCCCTTGCCAGACCCCAAAGAATATTTTTGCTTCACTCTGTTTCTTGTATAAAATAGTTGCCTTCAGCTCTGGGCTCTTGTCTTAGAAGGACCTAGGAAGGTTCTGCAAAGTACTATTGACCCTGGAGTCAGAGTACAGGAGTTCAAATCCCACCTCTGAAACTTATACCTTTGTAGCCTTGGGAAAATCACTTAATGTATCTGGTCATTAGTTACCTTATCTGTAAAACTAGGTCATTAGAGGAAAAAATGGATTCTGAAGTCCTAGCTTCCAGCTCTAAGTATAGTATCTACTTCCATTCTTATAAGGAAAAAAGTAAGGAAGTTAGGACTTTAGTGGGGTGACTTTGGGGTTAGGGATTAAATATAGACTGTTTTCCTGTAAACTCACTTCAGTTCAGTCCAATAATTATTGAATAAGTGCCCACTATATGCAAAACACGGTATTAGGTGCTGGGGGTACAAACACCTTGCTCTCAAGGTGTTTATGTTCTGGGGTAATACAATACACACAGAGAGATGAATAAAAGGCGTTTTGGGCAGAGAGAAAAACTAGAGGAATCAGGAAAGGCTTTCCATTGGTGGTAAACTATGAGGATAACCTTGAAAGAAACTAAGAATTCAAAGAGGTGAAGATACCTTCCAGGCATGGGAAATAGCATGCAAAGGAATAGAGAGAGTTAAGGTAGAACAAGTAGGGCATTTTGGCTGAAATAAGAATATAATGAAGGGGAGCAATGTGAAACCAGTCTGGGAAGGCAGGCTGGAATCAGATTGTGAAGGTCTTTAAATATCAAGCTCTTTTCCAAAAGAGGTTAGGATGAGCTGGTATATTACCCTGAAGGAGTTAAAGAGCCACTGATGATTCATCAGGAAGAGAGTAACTAGTCAGAAGTATGCTTTCCACAATGACTGACTAATGTACAGGTCCACCAACAGAGCACTGGCGTGCCTGTTGACCCACAGCCCCTCCAGCATTTGTCATCTGTCTTACTGGTCATCTTTGCCAGACTGATGGCTATGATGATGAGGAGGTTTGACAGGTTTTTAAAGATCTCTAACAGCTGCTTAAAGATCCCATTTACCATTTCCTTCAGTACCTTTAGATGGTATTTTTTTAGGAATGATGACTTGAACTTCCCAGCCTTTCTCTTATTGATAGTTTGTCCATCCCTGCTCATTCATCTTTTGTGATGATCTTAAATCACTATTTCTAGATCAAAAACAATATTTGCAGCTCTACCAGGGAGACTGTCCTAGTTTCTACAGTACACTACATGCTTATTGATCCATTAACCAACTGATGTGCATTTACATGCTTACTATGTGCCAGGCACTGTTCGAGGCACTGGGGTTACAAGGACAAAAATCAATCAATCTACAAACATCTATCAAGTGCGAAACTCTGGGGATACAGAAAGGGGCAAAAGACAATCCCTGCCCTCAAGGAGATGACAAGTAAATATACACACACACACACAAACTATATATAGGATAAATAAGGTAATTAATAGAGAGAAGGCATTGGAATTAAGAGGGGTCAGGGAAGGTCTCTATTCTGGGCTTAAAGGAAGATAGAGAGGTTAAGTAGTCAAAGACAAGGAGGGAGCACATTCTAGGTATGGGGAACAGCCAAAGAAAATGCCCAGAGCCAAAAGTCAGAATGTCTTGTTTATGGAATGTTCAGGGGTCCAGTGTTACTGCATCAAAAAGTACACATCAGGGAGTAAGGTGTAAGGAACCTGGAAGGGTAGGAGGGAAATAGGTTATGAAGAGCTTTGAATGCCAAACAAAGCATTTCATATAGGCAATAGGGAGTCACTGGAGTTTATTGAGTAGGGGGAGATATGATCAGACTTGAACTTTAGGAAAATCACTTTAGTGGCTAAATGAAGGGTGGATTGGAGTGAGTAGACTTCAGGCAGGCAGCCTCACCAGCAAGCATTGCAATAATCCAGGTGGGAGGTGATGAGAGCCTGCTCTAGGGTGGTGGCTGTATCAGAGGAGAGAAGGAGCCATATTTAAGAGATGTAGCAAAGGGGAAACCAACAGGCCTTGGCAACAGATTGGATTTGGGGTGGGGGGAAACAAAACGGACCCTGCCCTTGAGTTTACATTTTATTAGGATAAACAACATATATCTCTATATAACTATATATATATATGACTATATATATAAAACTATATATATGCATATGTAATATATATGCACATATATGCAATAAATAAATGCAAATTAAATTATCCGCCCAAATTAATTAAATAAAAGGTAATTTCTGGATGAGAGGAAGAGAGGAACTAACAGCCATGGAAAATGGCAAACACCTCATGGAGAAGGTGCTACTTGAAGTGATCTTTGAAGCAAGCTAGGAGTTCTAACAGGTGGAGATAACATGGCAGATAGCTTGGGTAAAGACACCGTGTCTTTGGAAACGGAATGTCCTGGGGCAGGGACAGAAAGCAGGGCAATTTGTCCAGACCAAAGAGTGTGTAAAAGGGAATAACGTGTTAAAAGGCTAGAAGGGTGGTCTGGAGACATTTGTGAGGGGCTTTAAACGTCCAACAGAGGTGTTTATAATTGAAATTAGAGGTAATGAGGAGATGCTGGAGGTCCTTGATGAGGGGGGGTGATGTGGCTCCATTTGAGCTTTATAAATATCACTGTGGCAGTTGAGTAAAAGGTAGATGGCAAAGGTGAGACTGGAGGCAAGGAGGCCGATTTGGAGGCTATTGCCATAGTTCAGTTGATGAGAGCATAAATTAAGTCCTGCTAAGTCCAGGACAGAGCCCATGCCCTGAACATCTATAGAAGAGGTCTCTGAATGGAAGATCAAGAAGGCATCTGAAAATGTAAATCGGTCACAGAGAAGGAAACAACCCATTGATTCATGAAAAGTATCATCCCATTAACAGAGTCCTGAATGAATAAGGATAAAGAACAAGTGAAGTTTAGTTAGGGGTTAGATGCAAGATGTGGAAGAAAGATCCAGAGACTGATATAAGGTGCTGGTCTTACGTCAGGATACTGGAATGCTGGGAAGGCAAATAACACGAAACCTTAAAAGACAAATTTTTTCCCAGGTCAGTCCTGAGTTGTATGCATTTACCTTCATTGTCTGAAT
This sequence comes from Pseudocheirus occidentalis, assembly GCA_028646575.1. Taxonomy (NCBI): domain Eukaryota; kingdom Metazoa; phylum Chordata; class Mammalia; order Diprotodontia; family Pseudocheiridae; genus Pseudocheirus; species Pseudocheirus occidentalis. Next base: position 157,767,128 of record CM053601.1, read on the forward strand.
CCCTCCCTCCCAAACTATCTTGAATTTACCTACTTGGTATTTATTTGTTTTTGTTCACTTTATATTTATTCTGTAAATGAGTCTAGGGTCAAGAACACTCATCTTTTTGGGTTCAAATCTAGCCTCAGACACTGACAAACTGTGTGACCTTGGACGAATCACTTAACCTTGTTTGCCTCAGTTTCCTCATCTGTAAAATGAGATGGAGAAAGTAATGGCAAAATACCAAACCACTCCAGAATCTTTGCCAAGAAAACCCCAAATAGGGTCACAAAGTCAGACATGACTGAAACGACTGAAAAGCAGCATGTTTTTATATGTACCTGTGGTCTCCCCAGTTAGAATGGAAGCTTCCTGTGAACAGTGACTGTTTGGTTCATTGTACTTGTCTCCCCAATATCTAGCACACGCTCAGTACAGAGTAAGTACTTAATACGTATTTGTTGGTTAATTGATTAATGTTGACTATAGGGACAGTCCTGCTATTCCCTTCTTTGGATGGAAATGCTGTCAGCTGTGAACGTTTCTCTCTTAATTTATTTTTCTTTACCCTAAAGATAGTTGCCTTCCACATCAATAGTATTAGCTCACATGTGACTGGATCTACCTATGTATGTTATTCAGAGATTTCGGTTCCAATGATACACTTTGGAATTGATTTGGTTCATTTTCTCTCTTTTTAACAAGAGGAAAGGCCTTTGTCAGGTGCTTTGGGATGGGATGAAAGATAGCATTTCAGTGTGAGATTTTATTATTTTTATTATTTCCTTTCTCTTGGATGTGTAGAAGAATCATGAGGTTTCCAAGGCAACACGTAGCTTGGGGAACATTGGAGTGAGCCCGCTCTGTGCAAAGGGATAAGATCACAGATACCACAACAATGCAACTCTACACGAACTGTTCTACAGAGGGGGCATTTCATCTTGATTGGAGCCTGGGCGGGATGTGTTTGAAAGGGGAGTAATCCATGTCGTGCACCTGTTCATTAAAATTGCAAACACACCCTTTCTGTGCAGCGTGAAATGGAACTGACCTTAAAACAATGACTCCACGCAGAGCTGCAGAACTAGGCTTTGTGTACTTTCTAAGGGGGCGAGACATGGACATTTTCTTTTAGAAGTTTGATACTTTTTAGTTAAAATACCTTCTCAATAGTGGATTGGAGAAAGCAGCAAAAGTTTTCTTTCTTTTAAAAAATGTGCTGCTAATATTTCTGAAAGAAAGCACGGTGTAGTAGATAGAAGGCCAGCTTTGGAGTCAGGAAGGCTTGGGTTTGGGATTTGAACCCCTCTCCCCCCTCATAGACACACTTGAGCTGGGCACATCCCTTAACAACTCCATGTTCTAGTCAACTCTCTCAACTGATGTTAGTGATGTGCTGTTAATCTGAATGGGCCAATGGGGGGAGTTACCATACTAGGAATTCCCTACACAGATGATATCACAGGTCCAGACCAAAGAAAGGAGAAAAAAAAATCAAAGGAGGTTATGGCTTTATCAACAGGAATACTTTCTCCACCAATGAAGACAGAAATCCCCTAATAGAACCAGTGTGGCAAAAATAAACAAAATCCAATCTTTCTTGATTGATTTTGTGATGATGAACCTCTCAGCTCCTGACTACAGTGACTCTAACACAACAGACACACAGTGAGTGTGTACTTAAAGCCATTTCATTTTGGTAAAACTGGAGCTCCACTCCAGAATTTCATAATGTTCCAGAATATTTTTCAGAATTTCCAGAACAGAATAACCCAAAGTCACTTCTAAGCCATCATGAGACATTGGAGGAAGATTTTAGTGAAGATTTCATTTCTATGAGGCAGGATGGTGAGCTGACCTAAAAGTCAGGAAAATCCGGAAACAAGTCTCGCCTCAAACATGTCCTGCCTGTGTGGCCCTGGCCGAGTCACTTAACCCTGTTTGCCTTGGTTTCCTCATTTGTAAAATGAGCTGGAAAAGGCAAAGGCGAACCAGTTCAGTATTTTTGTTAAAAAGACCCCACAACAACCTAAATGTGGTCCTGGAGAGTCGTTATATAACCAACACCAGCCAGTTAACCTCTGCCTGCCTGAGATTCCTCATCTGTAAAATGGAGATGACAGCACCTCCCTCCCAGGCTGGTTGTCAGGATAAAATACAATCTTTGTAAAGCACTTTGATATTTAATTGCCAGGTATTGTTATTATCACGATTATGTTGTTATTTGATATTATCACTATTGCTGGGTCTTAGTTTCCTTATCTATACAGTAAGAGAAGATAAGTCCGGCTACTTAATGTCTAAAGTATCTTCTAGCATTAAGGTTCAAAGACCAGAGTTTTAGACCTTCTGTGGCCCTTGGCCAGACCTCAGTTTTCTCATTGGTAAAGTGAGAGTGTTAGCCTAGATCGGTGGTTCTCGACCTGTGCGTTATGTTGAATTTGTAACAATGAAAATACATCCTACATATCAGGTATTTTTTATTAAGATTCATGAGTAGCAAAATTACAGTTATGAAGTAGCATCGGAAATAATTTCCTGGTTGGGGGTCACCACAACATGAGGAACTGTATTAAAGGGTCGTGGCGTTAGGAAGGTTGAAAGCCATTGCCCTAGATCACAGAATTAAACTGAAAGGGAACTTAGAAGTCAGTTAGCCCAAGCCTCTCATTTTATAGATGAGGCTCAAACGGGTGAACTTATTTGTCCAGGGTTAGCATTTATTAAGTTCTCTAGATGACCTCTAGAGGTGTTTCCTGGTGCCAATCTAAGGCATAATTCAAGCCCAACTCTTCTTGTCGCCATGTTCATTGCTCTCCTTGCTATATCACCTTTCCCCCATTGGGCTGGTGTTTGGTTTGCAATAGTCGTCCCTGAAGAGTCTCAGTGGAGGAGCTACAGAAAGAGTGCTAGAGCTTCTTGGTAAAGTCTTTGTAGAGCTGTTCATTGATCTGACTTTTCTGGAAAGCAATTTGAGCCATGCCCCTAAAGCTATGCATACCTTTTGACCCAGAAATACTAGTACTGGTTCTATGCCTCAAAGAGATGGCAAAAAGAAGAAAAGGATTCATGTCTATAAAAATATTTGTAGTGTTCTTTTTTTTCTTTTTAAAAAATTATTTATTTTCTTGTTTACATCATTCATTTCTGTCAGATTTTGAGTTACAAATTTTCTCCCCGTCTTTCCCCTATCCCCAGCCCCACAACAGCAATCCCACTGTAAAGCTCCCCCCCCATCTGCTCTCTTCTATGTCCTCTTCTAACACTCCCCTAACTTTCTGGAAGGGCAGGGAGGGTCTCCCTACCCCAGTACCTATATATCTTAATTCCCAGTTGCATGTAGTTAATGATAATAATTATATATATATATATATATATATATATATATATATGTTTCATAAGTTACTATTATCATTTTTCCACATTGGCATGTAAATAGTTCAACTTTGATAAATTCCTTATGATTTCTTTCTCACATTTACCTTCTCATACTTCTTGTGTTTGAATGTCAAATTTTCTGTTCAGTTCTGTTTTTTTCAGCAAGAATGCTTGAAAGTCCTCCACCTCACTGAATAACCATATTTTCCCCTGGAACATTGTACTCAGTTTTGCTGGATAGGTGATTCTTGGTTTTTATCCTAGCTCCTTTGATCTCCAGAATATCATATTCCAGGCACTTCACTCCCTCAATATAGAAGCTGCCAGATCCTGAGTTATTCTAATTGTGTTACCACAGTACTCAAGTTGTTTCCTCTTGGCAACCTGTAATATTTTCTCCTTGGTGTGGGGATCCCAGAATATGGCTATAACATTTCTAGGAGTTTTCTTTTGGGGATCTTTTTGAAGAGGTGTTTGGTGAATTCTTTCAAGTTCTATTTTGCCTTCTGATTCGAAAATATTAGGGCAATTTTCCTTGAGAATTTCTTGAAAGATGCTTTCTAAGTTCTTTTTTTTGATCATGGCTTTCAGGTTGTCCAATAATTTTTAAATTGTCTGTCCTAGATCTATTTTCCAGGTCAGTGGTTTTTTCAAGGAGATATTTCACATTACCTTCTATTTTTCATTTGTTTGTATCTGTTTAATTGTATCTTGATTTCTCATAAAGTCATTTGCTTCTATTTGCTCCACGCTAATTTTGAAGGAATTATTCTCTTCAGAAAGCTTTTGAGATTCTTTTTTCATCTGGTAAATTCTACTTTTTAAAGCATTCTTGTCCTCATTGGCTTTCTGGGCCTCTTTTGCCTTTTGAGTTAATTTGTTCTTTAAGATGTTATTTTCTTCAGTCAGGTTGTTGACTCTCTTTTCATGATTTTCTTGCATCATTCTCATTTCTCTTCTCAATTTTTCTTCCACTTCTCTTATTTGGTTTTAAGCTGCTCTATGGCTTTTAACCAGTCTATATCTTTCTTGGAAGCTTTTGGTGCAGGAGTTCTAACTGTGTTGTTTTCCTCCTGCTCCATGCTTTGATCCTTTTTGTTCCCAAAAAAGGATTCTAGAGTTTGATTACTGTTCTTACTTTGCTTCCTTTTACTCATGTTGGCCAGTCAATTAATTGCTTGATTTTTTAGCTCTGTGAAACTCTGCTTCCAGGGGGAAAGATCTGTCCCATATAGCTGGGGTTTTCATAGCTGCTGGAGCTATTAGGTGTGTGCTGCAGTCCCCACCAGCTTTGGCTTACTGAAAGTGCACCCCAGGACCACCACACAAGACCTCAATCTGAATCTAGGCCACTCAATGCAAGAGCCCTTGGCCTTTGATCAATTGCTTTGGCTCCCCTCTGGTCTGCAGGCCAGGAGCTCTGAAGCAGACAGGTTGGGCTGCTTCCTTGCCCTTGGGACAGTTTGGCCAGACCCACTTTTCTCCCCCAAATTTAGCTCAAATTCCACTGACTTTTCTCTTAGCCTTATTTCTCCTGGCTTGATAAATGTGGAAACTGCCCCAGGTGCCTACAATCTGCTCTCCTGTACACTCCAGCTGTTATTCCTCCTGACTACCCTGGGGCCAGGCCACAGTTTCAGCCTGGGCTGGCCTCTACTCCTGCCATGATGAGCCCCACCTGCCGAGCTGCCTTCAGCTAGAGATGTGTTTTCTGTATTTTTGTGAGTTTTGGAGTCCTAAAATTTGTTTAGAGTCATATTTTATGGATATTTAAGGTGGCTGTGTGGGAGCTGTGAAACTTTGCTGCTTCTATGCCACCATCTTGGCTGTAGTGTTCTTTTTGTGAAGAAATGGATACCAGTGGTTACAGCATATGAATGTGCTGTAAGAAGTGATGAAGGGGATAGTTTCAGAAAAACCTGGGAAGATTTCTATGAACTGATACAGAGTTAAGTGAGCAGAACCAGGAGAGCAATTCATACAATAACATCAAGATTAGGAACTCTGATCAACACAGAGACAAATCTCATTTCCAAAGGACTCATGATGACACATGGGTGTCCACCTCCAGATAAAGAACTGGTAGACTCAAGAGTGTGGACTGAAGCATCTTTTCTATGTTGGCTAATAGGGGATGAATTTGCATGAATTTGTTTTTCTTACCTTCTCATTGGGTAGGCAGGGGTAGAGAATTCATAACTGAAAATAGAATAAAATTGAATTAAAATAAAAATGAAATTCTTGCTAGCTCCTGACCATGGTTCATGAAGTAGGAGCAGGTAGGGGCAAGCCAAATGGACAAGTAGTAACATTTGTCTTTAGTGCCCTCCCAGTTTTTATATATATATATATTATACATTATATTATAATATAATAATATATAAATATTTATATATTTTATGTATATGTACATATACATAGATATTTATAATAACCTTTGCTTTTACATCACTTTCATGTTTCTCTGTCTTCCCATACCCACTGCACCATACTTTGTAACAAAACAAAAAAAAAGAGAAAACCCATCTAAAATATACCATGCCTATGTCTTGTCTGATGGTATATACAATAATACATACCCATAATCTTCCTCTACAAAGAAGGGAGGGAGACCACCCCTTTCTACTTTCATTTTCTTTCCTCCCCCCCTCTTTTTTTACAGCCTGGAAATCTTGGGAACAGTTTAAAGAGTCTCCGTCTCCTAGAACTCACACAGGGCAAGCGTTCACATAGTGGTCAGAAGAAGCGACACAAGGACACTCTCATTGTCTCTGAAGAACTTTGGAATTGATTGTGTGACGTGGGAAACACTAGCACAGGACCAGCCACCCTCATCACAGAAGGTGCTGTGCTCTATAAGCAAAGCAGACTTGAAATAGCTCAAGAAAAAACAAGACAAAACACAAGATGTGCAAATTCAAAGAATCCACCTCAAATGTTTACAGGGACTATTTGTGCACAACTTGTGGTAGAGCATTCCAAGTTCATATCAGTCTGATCAGCCACAGTTGGACACACTGAAACTTGATTCTAGCATAGTGATGTCATTTTGATCTTTGAGAATGAAGGACAACAACCAACCAATTCAGCAGTCAGCTAGACATTTCCAACTCCAAAGAAATCTCTCTTTTCACTAGCACCAAGGTGCTACAAATGGCTTGCTCTTTAATAAGAAATATGGCCTTTTGGCACCTGAAGTATTGATCTTAGATTTCAGCAGGGAAGAGATTAGAAGCCAGCAGACAGAGGCAGCTAGGTGACATGGTGGATAGAGTACTGGATCGGGAGTCAGGAAAACACGAGTTCAAATATGCCACCCTTACTAGCTGTGTGACCCTGGGAAAATCACTTAGCCTGTCTGCCTCAAGTGTATCAGCTGTAAAATGGGGATCATGATAACATTCACCTCCCAGAATTGTTGTGATGATAACTGTAAAGTGTATTATGAGCCTTGAAGTGCTATATAAATGTTAGTTATTATTAGTACTGTTGTCATTGTTATTGCAAGCTAAAGGACCTCTGGAGACAAATCACGTTTGAGATGAGATCCCCAGTGTTCATATTAACTACTCATTCCTCTCTAGTCTCTAAGCTCCATTACAATACTGTTAGATTTAGCTAATAATAATTAGCAAATGCGTCATATAGTGTATTAAAGTTGCAAAGTGTTTTACAGATATCTCATTTTATCCTTACAACCACCCCCTGGAAGAAGTTGTTACTATTATCCCTGTTTTATAAGTAAGGAAACTGAGGCACAGCGCTCCTAAGTTTCTGCAGCTGCATTTGAACTCAGGTCTTCCTGACTCCACGGCTAATATTCTGATCCACTGTGCCATCTAGCACCCTCTGGCCAGAGATTATATCATCTCAGCTCCTCGCATGAATGCTTCCACTGAGTTTCAATTTAATGTAATTCCCCAGGCTTTTATGTGAAGAGCACACCATCAAAGAATTATAAAGAAGGAAGGTCTATTGTGTCTCTTCTAATACCACCCTTACCTTCCTTCCTGCAAGTTATTACCCACCTTCCACTTTAACACAGGGCAGACCATTGCACCTTTGGAAATAACAATGATCATAGCTAATGTTTATATAGCATTTAATATGTGTTGACACAGTGCTAAGCACTTTACAATTATGATCTCACTCCTCACAACCCTGGGAGGTAGGTGCTATTATTATCCCCAGTTTACAGATGAGCAATCTGAGGTAAACAGAGGCATTTTTAGTTAAATGACTTGCCCAGGATCACACAGTTAACTAATAAGTGTCTGAGGCTGGATTTGAACTCAGGTCTTTCTCATTCCAGGCCCAATGCTGTATCTGCTGTGCCAGAAAATTCTTCGTCATGTTAAGTAAAATCTGTCTCACTGTAACTTCCAACCTTAGTCCTAGTTCTCCTCAATTGGACCAAATAGAATAAGTCCAATTATTTTTCTGGTGACAATATCCATTTAGAAATGGTTTCTGTGGCTTTTGCAAAAAAAAATAGAATATATTTTTCATTATCTCAATGTTTCTTATACAGGTACTTGTGTGATAAATTACTCTTTTAATTCAACGTCAGGGAAAAATGCCTATGAAGATGATAATATTTTCTTCCCTTTAATCAAATAGTAAGAAGTCTACAACCTAGCAGTTTTCTTTTTGTCTTTAGTTGCCAGGAAACTCAGAGCTAATTTCAGTGCCCAGGTGGAATAATTAATTTGTTCCCACTATTGAGTGACCTTCATTTCTCTGTTCCTTTTCAGACTTCAGCAGATCAAGAGATTCATGATCTCATGGGTGGAGCTCTCTTCTCCAGCAGTGCAGAAAGCAACACTTTCTGTACTTCTTGCCCATGACTTTCTGTGACTCTTCTATAAGATGCAAGACCCAAAAGACTAGAGGCTGTCTTCTGGGGCTTTTAAGATCTCCTGGATATCAGTGTAGCATTTGGGTTGTCTATCGGTTTTCTCTCCATCTCCCTATATGAACAGTCACCTCCTTTTCTATTCATATTTGGCCTTGATAAAATCTTTTGGGTCCCTCCTCAGGCATGGGTGTTCACAAGTAATGTGCACTAGCCTGATTCCACTCTCCAGACAACTTTCTTTTTTCTTCAAAAAAATTTTTTAAAATTAATGAATACATTTTATTTTTAGTTTTCAGCATTCATTTCTGTAAGATTTTGAGTTCTAAATTTTCTCCCCTTACCTCTCCTCTCCCCTCCCCAAGATGGCATGCAATCTCAAAAAAGCTTTACACATACATTCATATTAAGCATATTTTCACATTATTCATATTGTAAAGAAGAATTAGAATGAATGGGAGGAACCAGAAGAAAAAGGAAACAAATGAGAGAGCAAATAGTATGTTTCAATCTGCATTCAGAATCCATAGTTCTTTCTCTGGATGTGGAAAGCATTTTCCATCATAAGTTTTTTGGAGTTGTCTTAGATCCTTGCATTGCTGAGAAGAGCTTATTCTATCAAAGTTGGTCATCACACAGTGTTTCTGTAACTGTATACAATGTTCTCCTGGTTCTGCTCACTTCACTCAGTATCAGTTTATGTAAGTGTTTCCAGATTTTTCTGAAGTCCATCCAGACAACTTTCTGCTTCAGAATCTTAGTGTTCTTTGTCAGAGTTGACTGACAGCACTGGTGGAATGCAGTAAGCTGGACCTCCAGGAGAGGGTGTGGAGTTCAGAGGAAGTGAGGTGGAGAGAAAGGAGAACCAGCTTTAGAGTCAGAGAAGCTGAAGTTGAATTTTGGCTTTGTGTGACAGTAGGTAAGGCATCTATCTATATCTATCTATCCATCCATCCATCTACCCATCCCTCCACTCATCCCTCCACCCATTCCTCCATCCATCCCTCCATTTCTCCATCTATCCATCCATCTCTCCATCCATCCATTCCCCCATCTATCCATCTATCCCTCCATCCCTGAGTCAGGAAGAGGTTAAGTGACTTGCCCAGGATCACATAGTTTATATCTGAGGCCAGATTTTGGAACTCAGAATTTCCTGACTCTAGGCCTACCACTCTATCTACTTTGGCACCTAGGTCTCCTAAATACATACATACATGCATACACACATGTGTATACATACACATATGTACGTGTAAATATTTATGGAAAGAGACAGACAGATATAAACATACAAATGTGTATATGTTTGTGTAGACAGACAAATGTGACCCTGGGCAAGTCACTTAACCTCTTCATGCCTCAGTTTCCTCCTCTGTAAAATGAACTGGAGAAGGAAATGGCAAACTACTCTGGTTTCTTTGCCAAGAATTTCCCAAATGGGGTGATGAAGAGACAGACAAAACCAAAAGCTATTGAACAACACAAGGTATATTTATATACGCATACATGTATCTGTGCATATATAAACATATACGCATACATATGTACATAGGCAGGACTCAGCTTCCCTGAACCTTGGTTTCTTCATTTATGAAAGGAAAGGGCTGAATTAGATGATTTCCTTTTCCAGTTGTAAATCCTCTGAATTCTTATTGAATAATGCTAATATAGAAAGGCTAATAAACAGAGACCTCAAGTGATACCAGGAAGCTGGATGGCAGAGGGTCTACCACATGTATCAGCAAGCACCCTAGCATACCTAGGGCAGCTGCTAGCACAGGTTCTTAGATCTGCTTTTCTAAAGGAAAGCAACTCAAAGAGGGTTAACAGTCTTACTTTAATCAACATATATCATTTACCTAGTTCAGGGGGAAAAGTCAGCACCCTGAACTTCAGAGAATACAAACCCAAGTTACAAGCAGACTAAGAAACAGATCAGCAGACAGAATTCCAGCTGTTTGACCATTACATCCATACCTATTCAAGTTACCAGAGAGGGAAGCATTTGGTTTTTTCAACATCTGGGTTTTTCAAAGCCAGGGGGGGTCAACAGCTTCCCAGAGTCTCATCTGGCCAAATCACACAACTCTTTCTGAAGTGAGCCCCAAAGCAAAACCTCGCATCAGGGTATATAGAGCCTTCTCCTGGATCAGAGACTGTCACAGCCTTCTTGATCCACTGCCCAATCACAAAGTAATAAGGCACAGGCATTCCTGAAGAGCAAACCTTCTGCCACAGGCTCCATGTGACCACATTCAGCCTATTGGGGGGAGGGGCAGAGTATACTTTCAAATCAGGGAAGATTCTCAGAGCCATTTAAGCCTATCAAAGGGCCTAGGGGCAGGGAAGATCTTCATATTTCCGTAATACCACATTGGCAGTTTGGTTAATTTTGTTGACTGTTGGGCACATGCCAGTTCTAAATCTCCCTTTCTAGTTGCCTCCCCCATAATCTCCATGATCACTTTGCCATCTTGCCAAGAGATCTCACTCTCCTGATTAATATCTGCCCCCCTTGGAACACTCTCCCCCAAAAGCCCCTGTCATATTTCACTTTACTCCGTTTTCTTTGGCATCTCATCCATAGACTCTTCCACAGATAACTTGCTCCCCTGTACTCAGTTGACAAGCATTTATTAAGCACTGCTAACTTCTGGGGATAACACAGTGAGCCCTATTCTCTAACCCATGTAATTAAATGTTTCTCAAGGACAGAATGCCGATGAAAGACAGAAGAAGTCCTTCTGTTCTCTGTACACCAAGCATGTGTGCTCCTGAGTGTGGAGGGGGGAAACTGTCCTTACCATGAAATCGATTTCCAAAACAGCAATGAGTTGTCTCAGTATTATGATACACAAGTGCATCGCTAGGACTACCTGGGTTAATGGGGTGCTCTGCCCCAGATGATGGCCCTTTACAATTCAAGGGTTGAAGTACACCATCAGGGTCCCCTGACCTCTAACCCAGACATGTCCTAAGGAGGGAAAAATGACTCATAAGATATCCTCAAGAACAGTGGTTTCCATTGACCTTGTGACACTGGCTCATTGAGACCAAATCCCTCCGGTGTTCTTTGTCACCAAATGGCTTCTAGTACAGCTGCAACACATTAAGGGGGGAGTGAGGAGGGAAAGGGGAAGAGGTCTATATTTTCCCGGTACAAAGAGATGCTGATGTTTAGCAGAAAGCTCAGGCAGATCTTCAGATCCAACAGCTGCACATCCCGGATCTCCCCAGTCTGTTCCTTACTGTTACTCTCCCCTTCCCGCCCCCCCACTCTCTTAGAATTTGTTAGCTTTCCTCAAACTGAATATCTGTCTGTTCCTCATTGTTTGCTCAAAGAGATGCCTTGGGCTTTGAAGTTTCTCTTCTCCCAGTCTTTCCGTGAATACTTTGTTCCCTAGCTGTCTCACCGGTGCTTGAGTAAAGCTTTCCCAGCCAGGGCTTACATGGCCTTAAGGGGAAGAGGCAGCATGATCCAGTGAAATGAATGCTGAAGTCCTTATGTGCCACTTAGAACTTGTGTGACACTGGGCATATCACTGAAGCTTTCTAGGTCTGAAATGAGGGTGCTGACTAGATGAACTCCAAACTTTGTTCCAGCTTTAAATGTCTGATTCTGTTATGTCTTTATTCTCAGGCTGTACTTGGCTGGTCCTGCATAGGATTCAGTGTTCTTCATGCCTAACGACCCCAGGCAGCTCAGAAGCACAGGAGATTCCCTAGGTAGGCTCTTAGAGCTAGGGAACATCCCTAAAGGAAGCACAGGGGTAAGCCTTGCTGCTCTGCTGTGATAAGGTCCCATCTATCTCCTAGTTTTTTCTTTCTCCTAGGGTAGTTTGCACAAATAGTAGACCACAGTCTCCTAGTGGAAGATCTGTACTTTATTTTGTGCCAAAAGGGATCTCATGAGCCCCTTCCCTCCTCATTCTCTCCTAGACAAGGGATGAATTCTCCTTGTCATAGGCCCTCCTTTCCCCACTGATGAGCCCTTTGTCTGCGGCTGACTTGAAGTCATAGCTTTGATCTTCCATAGCAACGAGAATCCTCAAGCCTCAAGAATCCTCAGGAAGATAGAGCCAACATACCCAAGTTGGCCTCTTGGTTTTCCATAAAAGAAAAACAAAAGTGAGAAATGTCAGAGAGAAGACACCAAGAGATCCAGATACCCTTGTGAGAGGGAGGAGGATGCCAATAGAGAGAGAGACATTGTGTAACTCCTAAGAAAATACAGAGGAACTGGGAGTTCTGAAAGAGGAGTCGAATTTCCAAACCAATGTTTGTTTTCCTTTATCATCCCATCTGACAATTAGCACCCAGAGAACGAAAATGGGGAAATGATTTCTGTGCCATATGAGCAGTGTCAGAGGCATTGACGGATGATGAGAGGTGAGGGGTTAGCAACCAGTTCAGTCTAAGGTTGGGACAGAGTGAGAATTCCTTTGGGAAGGTAATGCATGCTGCTTTAATTACTCTATATTACTTGATAAATCTTTTCATGTGATTTGTATGTTCCTTAGATTTGTCATTTCTTGTGGCAATATTCTGTCATATATACACACAAATATATATGTATACACACATATATCCTCTTGTAAAATCTTCTCTTGTGCATATGAAACACTGTATTAAAGGAGAATTCTCAAATCTGAATTTTGCTTTACCAAGTCAATACTTTTTCAAAAAATCAAAAACCAACAAATAATCTGGCATTATTCTCTGCACCATTCGGTCAGCTGCATAATGGTGAGCATGTGGTTTGCCATAGGAGATCCTCTGGGGAAGGTGGTCTATTCTTCTATAGTATATCTGTGGAGGATAACCTGGATCCATTTGTAGATTATTCTGAGTGACTTTACTCAGATAAAGAAAAGTAGACATATGAGGTGAGTAATTAATTTATATCCTCTTAATTTTTTTCCTTCAGTTAATCTGTTTACTAATTCCCTAATCTGTTGGTACCCTTGTTCCTTTCACATATCAATTACTCAATGGTTTAAAAGTTATGCCCTCCCCTCCCATATAGACTTCTTGTGTGTATTGGTTTGATTCTAACTGTTCTTCCCACCTTCATCTTCTTGATAGATAAGAATGCTGGACTTTGTATTAGGAAAATTTGGACTTAAATCTCACTTTAGATACTTGCTGGGGGAAGTGAAGAGAATAAGCATGTATATATCACCTACTGAGTGCCTGACAATATGCTGTGCCTTTTTATAAATACCTCATTTGATCTTTACAACAACCCTGTGAGGGAGGTACTGTCATTGCACAGGTGAAGAAGCTAAAACAAACAGAGGTTGAAGTGATTTGCTCTGGGGCATACAGTTAATAGTTTCTGAGTGAGCATTTGAATTCAGATCTTCTTGATTCCAGGCCCGGGGCTCTATCCACTGGGCCACCTGTCTCTAATATGCTGCTTTAAATGACTTCGAGGATAGAGAGCTGGACCTGGAGTCAGCCACACCTGAATTCAAATTAAACTCAGATACTTACCAGCTTTGTGATTTAGGGCAAGTCACTTAACTTCTGTCTGCTTCAGTTTTGCGAATTGTAAAACAGGTGTATGAGAAAGACCTGCTCCCCAGGGTTGTTGTAAGGATCAGATGGGATCATATTTGCAAAGCACTTAACACAGATGTGTCAAATAGTAAAAGCTTAATTAAACCTGGCTCTGTTTCCTAAACTGTAAAATGGTGATGATAGCACCTGTGTTATGGATATCTTGTGAGGATCTGAAATTACAGATGAAAAGTGTTTTTGTAAGTCTTAAATGATAAATAAACTTGAGGGAAATGATGATGATGAAGATGACGTATCATTTTTACTTGGATGTTAGAATCTAATTATCTTCCATGGCAATCAATTTGTCTTTCTATCCCTAGCACCTAGCACAGGGCCTGAGTCATAACAGGCACTTAGGAAATGTCTATTAATTGATACATTGATAAATGATAAAAATAGATCATTGTAAACATGCTAGCAAATCTGTTCCTTTTTTTTCTTGTCTATTATGTTGGCCGTCTTCCAGTTCATCTTTAAAGGTTCTTAAGAGGATTTTTGTTGGGTTTTGTGACAAATTTCCTTCATATTTGTTTCCTCCACCCTCAGCACTCTTCACTGTTTTATGAAGTGATAATCTCATAATCTTTCAACACCCTCCTCTGCAGTACTTTCAAATGAGTTTATGCTATAAACGCAAGTTTCCCTTGGCTACCATGTTATTCTACTTAGTAAAGACAGTATGTGTTTCCTGGTTGAAGAGTTTCTGAACTGTTTTGGTTTTGTGTGTGTGTGTGTGTGTGTGTGTGTGTGTGTGTGTGTGTGTGTGTAAGGAGGAGAGGTATTTTAACAATGAACATAAGCAAAAAGACAACCATAAAGATTATGTACTACATATACAAGTATGGATGTGTTTATATATATATACATATATATACACATATATACACATACATGATTTTGTATATAATAATATATATCATATATTATTAATATACATGATTTGGAGGAATCTCAAGTTCTTTGTAGTATTCTTTCAACTCTTCATCCTTTGCAAAGAAAAAAATGGTACATTTTATCTTCACAACAACCCTTGGAGGTTTTAACCACAGAGTGGGGATTATCAGTTGTGCTTATTACTTTACAACAGTTAACTTCTATTGAAAATACGGGCAGGGGTGAGAAGTCAGAGCCAGGACAGTGGAGAAAAAGCAAGGATCATCTGAGCTCTCTCCCGAATTCCCCTCCAAGCAACTTTAATGCCTAAAAATGAATTCTGGAGTGACAGAACCCACAAAAGAATGGGGTGAAATAATTTTCCAAAGCAAGACAATTTTGAAGTTCTGTCTCTGTGTGTGAGAGAGGAGTACATGCCAGTGCAGTGCAGGCCAAAGCAGGCCTTGGGGGTGACTTTAGGTGCTCTCAGCCCACATAAGATAAAGGAGTCAGACAACTGGTCCAAAGGTGATTACAGGGGACCCTTTGCTGGCACTGGAAGTCCTTTGCAGGATTCTGTTGCATTGCCCATACTTGGATCTGGGTCTCATTCCCAGGGTGAGGAAGATCTCTAGCACACAAGAGCTTGTGGCTGCAGGGGAGCAGGAGAACTTGGTCATAGTTCCAGGGCAGAAAAGAGAGCTTATGGTTGTTCATAGACTAGAGAACAGACCAGGAGAGAAGTAACCATACCTCTCTTTAAATCATACCACCTTGGAAAAACTGAAAGTTTACACACTCCCAGAACTAACTCTCAGAGAAGCAGCAAGAAAGGCCTAAATCTTGGTATAAGAAAACAACAAAAAATAAATATCCTGATGATAGAAAGTTACCATGGTGATAAATTTAGAAGGCAATAAAGTCAAAACTGCTATATCAAAGGTCTCAAAGAAAAATATGAATTGGTCTCAAGCCCAAAAAAAAGTTCCTGGAAGAATTCAAAAAAGGATTTTTAAAATCAAATAAGAGAGGCAGAGGAAAAATTGGGAAAAGAAATGACTGTGATTGAAGAAACTTATGAAAAAAGAGTCAACAACTTGGTAAAGGAGGAACAAAAAATACTGCAGAAAATATCTCCTTAAAGAACAGAATAAACCAAATGGTAGACAAAAATGTGCTGAAGAAAAGAACTACTTAAAAATAAAAATTGACCAAATGGATTTACATTCACTTTGAGACATCAGAGCCCAAACAATGACCAGGTGAGACTTGGGCTTGGACCTATTGTTGGTAAATCAATGATAGCCAAAGTGATTTGGATTTAAAGGTTCTTAAGAAAGAAATCTAGCCTATAAACCCTAAGATATCTCATGAGACTTTAGCAACTAAAGTTTATATTCATTTGGGTAGAATACCTGCTGGTAAGGATATGATAGCCTATGTGGATAGAGGGAGAGGAGGGACGAAAGGAAAGAAGGAAGGAAAGAAGGGAGGGAGGGAGAGAGGGAGGAAGGAAGGAAGGAGTAAGCTACATTACTCAACTGAAACTGGCAAGTTGGGTCCCTAAAGGGGCAGCTACTACTCCTCACAGTAACGATTGCTATTTACACTCACACTGATGACTCAGGGTGACTGTAAATAACAATTGATTCTGTTTTGACCAGAAACTCTGAGGATCCTCCTCTCCCAGACTTATTTGTTTTTTTTTACTAGGAAAAAGAGGTTATTCTTTGCCTCTTTTCTTATCTAGCCTTAATTGCTGAATAGGCATTGCCTAAGTCTAACTGAAACCTGGGAGAGACTTTAGCTTTAAAAGGCCAAGGTCTTTCACTGCATCCAGCACCATCTCCAGTTGTCCTGATCTATATGTGGCCACTGGACCCAGATGGTTCTGGAGGAGAGAGTGAGGCTGGTGACTCTTCATAGCCATCCCTCACTTAAATCCAATTTCACTTGCAAGTCATGACATCACCTTCCTGATGTCATGGAACTCTTTGAGGATGAAATATAAAAAAACAAAAATAACCTTGCCAAATGGAAAAAGACATACAAAAACTCACTGAAGAACATACTTCCTTAAAATTATAATTGAGTAAGTGGAAGCTGATCAATAATCAATAAAATGAAATCAAAAGAATAAAAAATAGTTGAAAAATGTGAAACATCTTGTCGGAAAAACTACTTATCTGAAAATAGTTCAAGGAAAAACAAATTAAGAATTATTGGATTACCTGAAAGCCATGATAAATAAAGAGTCTAGACATCATCTTTCAAAAAATTCTCAAAGAAAATTATCCTGATGTTCTAGAACCAAAGGGTAAAATAGAAATTGAAAGAATCCAGTGATAACATCCCTAAAGAGGTCTCCATATGAAAACTCCCAGGAATATTATAGCCAAATTTCAGTTCAAGGAGAAAATATTGCATTCTGCCAGAAATAAATAGTTCAAATATCATAGAGCTAACAGTCAGGATGATATAAGATTCAGCATCTTCTACGTTAAAGGATCAGAGGGCTTGAAATACGATATTCCAAAGGGCAAAGGAGGCTTGGATTACAACCAAGAATCACCAGTCCAACAAAACTGATCATTATCCTCCAAGGGAAAAATGGTTAGTGAATGAAATAGAGGATTTTCAAGCACTCCTTATGAAAAGGCCAGAGCTGAATAGAAAATCTGACTTTCAAATACAACATTCATGAAACATACAAAGGTAAATGGGAAAGAGAAATCATAAGGGATTCAATAAGTTTAAACTGTTTACATTCCTGGGAAAATGATACTTGTAACTCCTAATAACTTTTTCATTATTAGGGCAGTTAGAAGGAGAATAAAAAGATGATACGGGTGTGAGTTAAATATGATGAGATATCTAAAAAAAATTAAAGGGTGACATAAAGGGATGCACTGGGAGAAGGGGAAAGGAAGACATAGATATGGGTAAATTATCTCACATAAAAAGGCATGAAAGAGCTTTTACAGTGTAGGGGAAGAGGGAAGAGTTAGTGAAGGTGCTTGAACCTTACTCTCATCAGAATTAGCTCAATGAGGAAATAATTCACACTCAGTTGGGTAGAGAAATTTATATTACCATACATAATAGTAGGAGGGAAAAGAGATAAGAGAAGGAGGAGCTAATAGAAGGCAGCATAGATTGGAGGAAGGGGTAGTCAGAAGCACAACACATTTGGAGATGGACATGAAGAAAAAGGGAGAGTAGGATAAATAGGGAAACATAGGATAGAAGGAAATACATGGTAATCTTAACTGAAAAAAATTAAACCATGTTTTTCTGATATAGACTTCACTTCTGAAACATATTGAGAATTGAGTCAAATTTATAAAAATAAGAGATATTCCTCAATTGATAGTCAAAGGATATGAATGGAGAGTTTTCAGCTGAAGTAATTAAAGCTATCTATAATCATATAAAATGCTCTTAATCATTTTTATTAGAGAATGCAAATTAAAACAACTCTGAGGTACTATTCCCCACCTATTAGTTTGGCTAATATGACAGAAAATGAAAATGACAACTATTGGAGGAGTTGTGGGAAAATTGAGATACTAATGCATTGTCATGAAGTTATTAACTGTTTCAATCATTTTGGAGAGTAATTTGGAACTAAGCCCAAAGAACATTCCATTTGACTCAGTAATACCACTACTAGATGTATACCTAAAAGAGGTAAAAAACAAAACATAAAGGAAAACATCCTATATGTATACAAAAAAATTGTAGCAGCTCTTAATGGTGGCAAATAATTCTAAATCGAGGGGATGTTCATCAGTTGGGGAATGGCTGAACAAGTTGCATGTGATTGTGATGGGATACTATTGTACTATAAGAAATGATGAGCAGGATATTCTCAGAAAAACCTGAAAAATTTACATTAACTGACACAAAGTAAAGTGAGAAGTAGGAGAATGTTGTACATAATAACAGCAAGATTGTATAATGATCAGCAGTGAATGACTTAGCTATTCGCAGTAATACAATTATCCAAGACAATTCTGAAAGACTAATTATGAAAAATGCTTTCCATCTCCAGAGAAAGAACTGATGGAATCCGAATACAGATTGAAGCATACTTTTTAAACTTCCTTTATTTTTCTTGGGTTTGGTGTGTGTGTGTTTTCTCTAATAACATGACTAATATGGAAAGATGTTTTACACAACTGCATATGTATAACCTATATCAAATTGTTTGCCTTCTCAATGAGGGGAGAAGGGAATGAAAGTGAGAGAATTTGGTACTAAAAATTTTTTAAAGTGAGTATTAGAAACTGTTTTTATGCATAATAGGGGAGATACAAAAGTAAAAAGTAAAAAAAGAAAATAAGGAAGATTAAAGTTAATTTTTTAAATCTTTATGCTAATTCAAATGGCAAAAAGTCAGTTTGAAGCTGTTGTAATTATTACCAGCATCTTCTCATATTCATCTTCTCATCTGATTTCAATTTTTACTTTTGCTTTAACTAGGAGATAGTATGACCAATGACATACAGTTGATTCAGAAATGATACCCATATCAGTAGTCACTCATGTTCTGCCTATAAAGATATGATCAATCTCATTTTTTGGGATGTTGATTGGTACTTACCAAGACCAAATGGCAATTCTATTATGGAAAAAAATCTATCTGGTGTATATATTTGAGACATCTGAGTAATCTACAACTCTTGGGCATCCCTGGTTGCTTAATCATCTCTATACTCCAGTATGATTTTTTCAAACCAACTTTCCATGGTCTACCTTCTACCTATCTTTGCAGTAAAGTAACTGGGTATTTATGGTGACAAGATCAGACAGCTAGGTGGTATGTGAATAGAGAGCTGTCCCTGGAGTCAGGAAGACCTGAGTTCAAATCCAGCATCCAACACTTAGTAGCATTGTGACCCTTTGTGGCAAAACACTTAACCTCTGCCTGTCTTAGTTTATTCTTTTGTAAAATGGGAATAATAATAGTACCTACTCCCTGAGCTTTATGAGGCTATAATATAATAATATTTGTAAAATACTTTGAAAATCTTAAAGTACTATACAACTGCTATTATTATTAATGTACATTTTGATTTGTAGGAATCTTCTCAAGTTCTTCATAATAGTCTTTCACTTCTTCATCCTCCACATAAAATACTACATAATCTTTATGGTTGCTTTTTTGCTTATGATCATCATTAAAGCAACACACACACACACACACACACATACACACACAGAGTTTGCTATTATTAACTATTATCATGAGCCCTGCAAGTCATGATGACCAAGTGCTCCGTGAAATGATGTCGCTCATTGCCTTGGGTGCACAATGAGATTGCCTTTCCAAAAGGAATGTGTGAGTCATCCTTCCACATAACTGCAAGTTTCTTGTGTCTTCTGGTTTCATTTGTATGGAGAATGTCAATATTGATTAGTCTAGAGAAGAGAAGACTTCAGAAGGACATGATAGTTGTCTTTAAGCATTTGAAGAACTGTCAATTGGAAGAGGGATTACTCTTGTTCTTGGTCCCAGAGGGAAGAATCAGGAGCAATGGGGAAAGTTGCAAAGAAGAAAATTCAAACTTGATGTAAGGAAAAGCATCCTGATGATTATTACTCTCCACAGGAAAACTGGTGGTGACTTCTTCCTCACTTGAAGTTTTCCCATAAAGGATATTGAATGATTGCTTGTTGGGTACCTTTCAGAAGGGATTCTTACTCAAGTACAGGTTGGACTACTTGATTTTTGAAGTCCTTTCCGATGATAACATTCTGCTATAATTTAGTCATTCCAATAATATATGCACTCATTTTTCACTGAATAAGAATATCATATTTAGAGTAATCCATGTTAAGTTAATATTGATAAGTGGTTTAAAAACCATGTGATTCTTTACAATACCACAGTTGATGTAGAAGCCAAGTAGGACTGAGGACTTGTTTGCATTTTTCTTTGTTCCAAGAGTTGTCATGGCCAAATAAGTCATGACCTAGTGGCCAAACTACTGATTTTTGGGTCCATCTCTGCTTAGCTAGAGGCATTAGTTATACATATCCAGGAGGAGCATTACTGACCCTTAAGCCCCACAAAAACCCTCAAAATCCAACTCTCCAATGGCATCTGACCCTACTCTTGAACAATATCACCCATTTTGCACGTGGGAATGCCAAGCTCCCTGGCATAATCACTTTTATGCAGGAAGAGAATGAGTGTCTTGGGGGCCAAGGAAAAATGGATTACTCTTCCTTCTAAGTAGAAATAGGTGGAAGAATGACATCATCTGGGAAATTTCCAAGTTAACCTACAGAACTTCCTAACTTCCTATCCCAAATCAGCTTCTTCATGCACCTACCCCTTGGGAAACTCCATCTGGCAAATCACTATCTCATGGTCTAAGTAGAAGATCTCAGAAATACATTAGGATTAGGTTCTTATATTGGCCATAACAGGTCTGGGAGTTAATTTTTTACTCACTACCCTCTTGAATGTTTATAGGCTTTGCAATTATTCAGTTTAGTAGACAGGTTGGTCTGAGAAAGGAGATAAGGAAGTAATGAAAGGGTTAGTGATAATGGACTATCAAGGTATTCCAGTCATGGCAATAGTGACATTCCTGTCATATAAATTATGTGTATGTCTCATTGTGGGAGCTTGATGGCCATGTGAGCCACTTTGTTGTTGTTGTTCAGTCATTTAGTCACGTCTGATCCTTTGTGACCTACTAGACAATACCATCTGTGCGGTTTTCTTGGCAAAGACACCGAAGTGTTTTGGCATTTCCTTCTCCAGTGGATTAAGGCAAACAGAGAGTAAATTACTTGCCCAGAATCATACAGCTAGTAAGTGTCTTCCTCTGAATCCATTTAGGTGTTTCTTTTAAGAGGTTAACACAGTTCTTGGCTCCTTTATTTTGTAAGGGTTTCTTGTGTCTTCTGGTTTCACTTATACTGAGAATGTTAATATTGAATAGTCTAGAGAAGAGAAGACTTCAGAAGGACATGATAGCTGTCTATCAGACATAGGCTGTCAGAGTTGGACTCATGTCCTTGCTGAAGTCAAAGGAAACAGTTATGCTTTCACAGGTCCAACAAATGCCTGTCTGAGCTCCTGTGAACTAGTAGATTCATTTCCTTAAGGCAAGGGGTCATTCAATGGACAATAGACTTTGTCAGCTGTGCTGATCAGCTCCAAAGCCATGAACCAGCACACCTAGCCTATGGATTCTGGCAATATCTACACCCACACAAGTTATCTGCTATTGGTAGCAATTTTCAACATGCCATAAATGGAAACGAGGACATTTGATAGATCAATGAGAGCCAAAGATGGACCTACAGAAGGCAGAGATAGAGGAACTATCACAAATAATGTTAATGATTTTTTATAATTATTGCCACTGCTTCGTCCACAGAGTTTTATTTAACAAACATCTGTTAAGTGGCTATATCATTTAGAACACTATGCTTACACTAGAGGAGATGAAGGGTTTAGCTAAAACATACTCCACGCCTTTATTGTGCTTACAATCTGGCAGAGCTATAAGATACAAACACAGAGAACCATAATCAACAACATTAAATAAGAAATGCATTAAAGAGTTGAAAAATTAAGTATAAGGGTGAAAATATTTACTAAAATGGGTGACAAAGTAGATTTTTTTGAGGAAATGGCATTTGACTAGGGTATTTGATGGGTCAGAATTAAATAGGTGACAAGGAAAGGAAGCACATTACAGCATAGGGAATTGTGAACAATGGCAGTAAAGCTAAAAACCACATGGCATATTGGGAGGAGCATGAAGGAAGTAATGTAATGTGATTGGAACATAGAAAGCATGGAAAAGAGTAGTGTGAGATAGTTTAGGTGGTGGCAGCAGGAAGGACAACACATTTAGAGATTCACATAGGACAGCTCATGTTCCTGTACTTATTCCCCATTTTTCTAGCATCAGAGTTGTTGATCTGGTAATGTCAGTTACTGGACTAGTTTCCCCATCAATTTGATAACTGCCTTTTCAGTTGAACTGTCTTCTTGACTGCATTATCAGCTTCTGACTCTCAACTGAATCTCCTTTCCCACAGGAGAATAGTCAGCATTTCTGACTAGTCCGTAGCCTGAGGATTATTTTAGCTATTTTGTGAGTCAGACACACAGCTGCTCCAAGCCTACCAGCAAGAGTCCTTCAGGTCAAGCCTGCCTTTTGAACTTTGTTTTTTTTTTTCCTTCCAGCACCAGTTCCCCCAGGTTTGCCTGCTATTTGGGTTGGGGTGAGAAAATTCCTTTCAACTCTCAGTATGCCCCTGGCTGCTAGCACTAGGTTCATGCAAATTACCCTGGAGCTTTACTTAGCAAGACCAAAAGGGCAGAGGGGAGCTACTGATCTTTATCCTAGATTCCTGCCAGCAGTAAAAGCATTGCTGTCCCTGCACTGACATTGAGAGGATGTGGGGGTGGGGGGAGTAATGTTCTGGAGGATGTGCTTTTTGACAAAGAGGCAGTCAGTAATTGAAAAAATATGTTTGGGTGGTGGTACGGGGAGATAGTTATATGTTCTTTTATTTACCTAAAGTTAAAAAAATCAGCACTGTAGTTCAGTCAGCAGGATTTCCTTGCTTCATTGGTTACCAAAGGATTCACTACTCTACTACTGTTAAGATTATTTACAGGAGACTCTCTCAGGTCAGTATCTGTGACTGCTTTGTTCAATGTTCACCACACACACATGCACAGAGATCTTTATTTAGTGGATCTGCCTCAGAGGGAGAGAATCATCTAATTTCTTGGCCTTGGTAAAGAGCATTCCTGCAGGGAACAAACTCTAACTAGCCGGGCTCCAAGTAAGCCAGCAGATGAGGATGTGGTTGCCATTTGAAATTCCCCAGCCCAAGTCAGGTCACTAGATGGCCAATTACTCCTTACTGAAAGCAATGCTGCTGAGTGGCACCATAGACTCACACACTTAATGGATTAGAGGAACTGAATCATTTTTATCTTCTGGCAATTCCCTACAACTCTGCATGGGGATTTGACTTTCTGCTTGGTTTGAGGTAAAAGAAGAATCATACAGGGATTTTGTCGAATCCATGACTTAGAATTATTGCTTCTTCGTGAAAAGAAGAGAAGTTATGCTTACATTTGAAACCTTTTAGGTCATGCTCTATTAGAGTAATGCAGGACCTTGTAATCAAGTTCAAATTCTTCATTTGCTAGAAAAGGAGACTGAGTCCCAGAGGAGGACTCACTTAAAGGCAAACAGAAAATCAGAGGCAGAACCAAAGATATCAGAGCCAGCAGAACCCATGTGTCCAGACTCTCATGCTACTGTCATTACTCTTACCCTGTGCCCTTAAGTGTGGCCTTATATGCAACTAGGAGCATTGTACCAGGAGTCAGGAAGACCCGAGTTCAAATCAGGCCTTAGATACTTATTATTATTTAAACTACTATTATATATAATTACATAAATGGGAAAAGAGAGATGTAGGATTTAGAGTTGGAAGGGATCCTAAAGACTATCAAGTTCAATTTTTCATTTTATATATGAGGAAACTGAGGCACATACATCAAGTAACTTTGCTAAGATCCCTTCAAATGAAATGGCAAGGATAGGAGTCAAAAGAAGGGCTTCTGAGTCCAAAGTCAGTGGTATTTCCAACCAGCTAGAGAGTCTCATTTTCAGATGTGCAGCTGCTTGTCTTCCTCCTTGGTAGTCAGTTCCTTAGGGATCCAGGATACCCGGGATGGAAATTGGGTGGAAATTGTGACTGTCACTTCAGTGAGGTGTGAAAGCAAGTCACGCTGTGCCTAGCCCAGCACCTGCAAATTGTTTCCTTCTGGATCAAATCCAGCGTGGTTTGTTTTGTTTTATTTCCCACTTTATTGTGGCCCAAGGATGAAGGCATAAGATACTGGCTATCCGTTCCCTGTACCATGCCCACCTGTCCCTTCTGTCTTCGGTGTGGTGATGTGTATCTGTCTCAGGCTCGTGACACTTATCATACACATTTGTGTATATACCCCACCACCCCTGCTGTATATGGTGGCTTCTTAGCCTGCCTGGTGAGCAAACAGGCCACAGGGCAATGGGAGAGTCATTGACACCCCCAGTTTAGCTTCTAACTGATTCGCATGTAAAGTACTCACACTCACCTAATGAGCATGAAGCTAGGTGGTTGGTAGTTACTCAGTTTTATGCCGTGCCCACATCAGCAGCTGCTCCCCTTGTGCCTTTCTAGAAGAACACTCTGGAGAAATAAGCTGGTCTTGAAGGGTTCTCAAATGATCACATCTAGGTGGCCGCTTAGTTCTTAATGGTAGTAGAAGGTTTCTAATGTGGATTGCTTTTCAGAATGAGCATTTCTTTTTCTCTTCTTAAAAATGTTCCCTTTTATATCATATTCATTAAGAATATGACATTTTGAGGCAACTATGTGGTGCAGCGGATAGAACACTGGCCCTGGAGCCAGGAGGACCTGAGTTCAAATTTGACCTGAGACAATTAACACTAGCTGTGTGACCTTGGGCAAGTCACTTAACCCCAATTGCCCTGCCTTTCCCCCTCCAATAAAAGACCAAAAAAAGTGAAAATAACCTTTCAGTAATAGCAGCACTGTGCAATGATCAACTTTTATAGACTTAGCTCCTCTCAGCAATACAAATGATCTAAGACAATTCCAAAAGGCTCATGATGGAAAATGTTAGGAGAAAGAACTATGGAATCTGAATGCAGATCAAAGTATTCTATTTTCTCGTTTTTTCTTTCTTGTGGTTTCCCCCTTTTGTTCTGATCCTTCTTCCACAACATAACTAATGTGAAAATATGTTTAATATAATTGTACATGTATTGCCTCTATCAATTGCTTGCTGTCTTGGGAAGAGAGGAGGGGAGGAAGGGAGAGAGAAGAAAATTTGGAACCCCAAATCTTATAAAAGTGAATATTGAAAATTATCTTTACATGTGGTTGGAAAAATATAAAATACTATTAGGCAGGGGGAAAAGAATGTAACCTTTCTCTTATCCAGCACACCATAATTTGTAGCATGAAATAAAAAGGAAAAGAGAAGAAAGAAAAAGAGAGCAGTGTAGGAAAATTAAATGATACATCAATTAAATCTGCCAGTATTTAATATTCTGCACCCATAGGTCCCCACCCTTCTAATGAAGGAAGGAAAGTGCACAAAAGGAACATTATTTAAAACCATATTTCTTAAATCTCTATGTTATTCATGGTCCCCAAACTAATCAATTACAAGCATGGTGATAATTTAAATTCTAGTTTCTGAGTAATAATAATCATAGTAGTTAACATTTATAGAGCAGTACTCTAGGCCAGGCACCATGCTGTGTGATTTATAATAATTATTGCATTGGGGCCACAACAACCCTGGAAGGTAGATGCTATTCTTATCACCCACTTTACAGATGAAGAAATTGAGGCAAACAGAGGGTAAGTGACTTGCCCAGGGGCACACAGCTAGCGTCTGCCGCCAGAACTAAATTCAAGTCTTCCTGACTCCAATCCTGGAATTCTATCCACTTTATCACCCAGCTGTTTAGGAGTAGGAGAAGAAATGTCAGTGAGTCTCCCATCTCTTGTTCATTGTAAAGCTATAACACAGGCATGAGGACAAGGTATTTTGAATGGTTTAGACAAAAGCCTTTGTCCGGCTCAAGCAGAAGGGCTCCCTCGGACTTCTTCAGCGACCGCTTCAATGGGGATACACGTGGAACTGCGAAACACGAGATTAACACATCAGGTTAATTTCATGCTCTACTTGTCTTGGGCTGATATTCATGAAAATTAAATTTTGTGCTAATCAGCCCTAGCATTCGGCATGCACAACATAAATCTGCGACTTCTGGCAAGGCTGGTTAAATCATATTTGGGCTACGTGTGTAGTGCCTGAACAACATGAAAATACTATTACCAACAATTAAACCCAAAGGGAGACAGATGTTTCCTTGGGCAGATGAAAAGCTTTTCTACAACACACCTCAGTGTTGTGGAAATCGGACCATTCTCAGCAAGTTAAAGGTAGAAAGAAGGCAAACCAGGAATAATAACATCAGTGCAAGTGTGAATCGTGCCGTAAGGTTTACAAAGCACTTCATGCACAAATACCTCGAGGGTTAAATAGATAAAATGTTATTATTGATATTTTATAGACTAGGAACCTGAGTCTCAAAAAAGTCAAATGATTTGCCTCAAGTCACTTAACTAGCTACTAGCAGAACTGAGACTCAGCCCAAGTGGGACAATGGGTGGAGCACTGGGTCTGAGGTCAAGAAGACCCGAGTTCAAATCTAGCCTCAAATACTTATTAGCTGTGACTTTGTGCAAGTCACTTCCTTTTGCCTCATTATCCTCAACTGAAAATTAGGGTAAAAATGGTACCTATTTCACAGGGCAGTTGCAAGAATCAAATGAGATAATATTTGTTAGAATGGTGCGCAGCATACAGTAGATACTTAATAAATGCTTCTTTCCTTCCTTCTGGCCCCAAGTCAAAGATGTCAGTCCATCTAAGTGAATTATCCATTTCTTTCTTTACTCGAAATAGCTGGTTTTGAAGGTCCAATCAGTCCAAATGATTTTCTATGTCCTTACTTTAAAGATTATTTTTCTTTCTCATTATTAGGAAAGATATTTCCATAAGCAACCCAAAGAGACAAGCTTGCATTCTTTCCTAGGCCCTGGAGAGTCTGATCCCACAGGCATTTAAAAAAATTCTCTTTAGCAATCAAAATGCATGTTAGGAATGTGTATGAACTTCTGAAAGGGGTCTAAGATAATACCACTATCTATCTCCAGAACAGAGGCATGGTGCAAGGTTGAGTCAGACTAGTCCAAATCCTCGTCTCCTGAAGCAGATCTGTCTACCCTTCTTTTTAGCCAATTAATGTACATTAGACTAGTGATCAGATAGGCACACCTCTCCTATTGGCCATTGTGTCATCTATATGTCCCCTGTGGTTAATGCTTCATCATATACTCAGGATGTATGACCATCCTCCTAGATATGATTTCCAGTGGAAGGCAAGAGCCCCTACATGTATTGATGCACATATATGTATATATATATATATATATATATATATATATATATATAAAACTGAAATCCAAACACAATTCATCTTCATGCCTAGCAAAGCAATTGAAGAAATAGATACTGGCTTTTAACATGGCATGAACATTCTATGTAAGGATTTAAATAGAGGTAGATTTTTGAATGTCTAGAGTAGAGCTTTTTTTTTTAATACTTGTTATGTCATAGACCCCTTGTAAAGTTTGTTGACAGAATCATGTTTTTAAATGAATAAAATGCACAATATTTCAAAGGAAACATATTTATTTATATAGAGGTATCAAAATATATATTTTTTTAAACTACCACATCCCAGGTTAAAAATACGGGCTTTCTAGTTTCTTTGTTTTGACATGAATGAGTGGGAAAGCATTTATTCAGTACTTACTATGGACAAAGCACTGTTAAATGCCTTACATACAAATAGAAAAATAAGACAGTCTCTATTCTCAAGAATTTCACATTCTAACAAGGGGAGACAGCACATATAGGAGATTTCAGCTGCAAGTCAGTTTGGTTTTTGTTTTTATGGAGGCAATTCAGGTTAAGTGACTTGCCCAAGTTCCAAAGCTAATAAGCGTCTGAAGATAGATTTGAACTCAGGTCCCCCTGACTCCAGAGCCAATGTTCTATCCACTGCACCACCTAGCTGCTTGTGAGTCATTTTTAAAGAGAAGAAATCAAGGTGTGATTTAGACCCAAGAATAGCCATAACATGGATGTTGTATGTACTTGCTTATAGAGAATAATTCTGAATCCCATTTTAATGGCATGTCCTCTCTTAATTTTCCAGAGGGCCTCCAATTCCCATCATTAATATCATTCCCTTGTGGTTAAGGAATTGTCTTCACAAGATTACTGTATATATATGTAGATATATGATCAAATATATATAATCAAAAATTAACATATGTTTATTTTCTTTTATGTGCTGATGTTATTCAGTAATTTTTCAGTCATGTCTGACTCCCTGTGACCCCCATCTGGGGTTTTCTTGGCAAAGATATTAGAGTGAATTGCTAGTTCCTTTTCTAGTTCATTTGTGAGATGAGGAAACTGAGACAAACAAGATAAGATATCTGGAACATAATAGGCACTTAATAAATGCTTGTTGAAAGCAGCTAAGGGGTTCAGAGAATAGAAAGCTAGCTCTGAAATTGGGAAGACCTGAGTTCAAATTCAGCCTCAGACACTATTTGACTTTAGGCAAATCATTTAACCTGTGACCTTCAGTTTCTTCATCTGTAAAATGGGGATAATAATAATAATAATAATAATAATAATACCTACCTCCCAGGAGTGTTATACAAATAAAATGAGACAATATTTGTAAAGCACTTTGTAAAAATCCATGTGCTAAGTAAGTGCTAATTATTATTATCATTAGTAACTGATGGGTAGAATCAGAGTTTTATGTCAGGAATTCAGGGATCATCTTGTCTAAGACTCCGTGGAATGTCTGAATCTCTCCCACCACATTCCTGACAGGTAGTCATTTCTCCTTAACCACCTACATTGACGAGGAGCTCAACCCCTGGGGAGCCAGCCTGTTCTAACACAAGAAAGTTGTAATTATTCTAGCATTCTTCTTTATGTTGGGTGGAATCTACCGCCTGTAATTTCCACTGATTAGTGCTAGCTCTGCCTTCCCTACCTACACAGACTGGGTCTGCTTGCTAGAATGCTGAGGTAGTCAAGAGGGGGTGTTGTAAGTGTGATCAGCAGTGAGAAAAGAGAAGAGACATGAATATTCATAGCTAACATTTATCACTTTAAGGTTGGTGAAACACTTCACATATAGTTCCTTATTTCATCCTTAAAAATGACCCTGTGAGTTAAGTGTTATTCATCTTCCCTTTTTATAGTTAAAGAAATTGAGGGAGAGATAAGTTATATGACTCGTCCAGAGGCACACAGGTAGGAAGTGTCTGAGATAGAATTTGGGCATCTGACTAGTTGAGCACGCTGTCTACTACACTATCTAGCTGCTGAGAGTTTAGGAGCTGGGCTTTGAAATAAGCCTTCAGAGACAATAGATGAAGGCAGTTAGCATCAGGATCTTGCCAAGAATTGGGAGAAAGCAGTGTCATGAAATCTGTAGACTAGAGGGTACCCAGGGGAAGGTGATGGACGATGCCAAAGCTGTAGAGAGCTCAAAAAGTGTAGGAATTGAAAAAGGGTTATTAGGTTTGGCAGTTAAGAAATATTTGGGAACTGTTTCAAAGGAAGAAGGAAACT
Organism: Pseudocheirus occidentalis; assembly: GCA_028646575.1. Taxonomy (NCBI): domain Eukaryota; kingdom Metazoa; phylum Chordata; class Mammalia; order Diprotodontia; family Pseudocheiridae; genus Pseudocheirus; species Pseudocheirus occidentalis. The sequence continues at coordinate 157,797,097 of CM053601.1, forward strand.
GGAATAAAGACTAAAACATTTCATATTGGAGGGGGAGGGCATGTCGTAGGAGGATGGAAGAGGTTTCGAATAGCCACAGTGGTAAATGGGGAAGCAAATCAATGTAAAAAGGAGGATAGACTCATTATAACGAGGATCCAGATGAGGTTATATGATGTAAATTTTATGACTTTTCCCAGCTTTTGTCAGTGGTACATGCATAGAAGTAAAGGCCATGGATGGTGAGAGTAACCCAAGGTTGGGGCTTCATAAGACACGTGGTCAATGATAGGACAAAGGATCCAGGGACTTGAGTTTAGAGGGGAGTGTAGAGTTGAATGGATTCCCTAGAGGTCAAGCTAGGCAATCAAGGTGAATGTGGCTAGTTCAGGGGAAAGAACTGAGCCATGAAAGTATTGGATGTAATGGTGATGAAGAGCAAGGTTAGAGCAGGGGGAAAGTTGGAATGATCAAATAGTACAATCAGATAAAGGAATTTTGAATTCGCAAATATAAAAGGGCGAGTGAAGAGGTCAAGGGTGTCACTATTGCTGTGTCTAGCAAAGGTTGAGTAGATGAGTAGGCCATTGGAAATTGAATAGACTGAAGAACTGAAAAGTTAGGGTATTTGAAGAAATATCAATACATTTGTCAAATTCCCCCTGAATGAGGACAGGAGTTGAGTGGATAGAAACACTGAGGCAGGAATTGAATTCATTGCAGAAGGAAGGAGAATGTTCTTGTGATGAGTAGAGAACAGTTACTAAAAGCTACTAACATCTGCATTGGTAGATAGTTGGGCTTAAACGAACCTCAAAGGAGAAATTATTGAGAAGTGGTGGTAGTGGTAGATTCCTAAAAATAAAAGTCCCCTATATTCAGGTAACCCCAAAACAGACTAACCCCATTGCATAACAAGAGGAGGTTTGCAAGGATAGTTAATTAATCATGGGACAGCCACAAGAGCAAGCAGTTAGATGGACCTCAGTTCCAGCAAGCATGGGGGAACAAAAAACTTGCCACAGGTTCTGCTGAGGAAGAAGGGGACTGTTTTGAATAACTCAGCAGAGAACTGCACAGATCAACAGGAGTTCAGAGAATTTCTCCACAAATTTTGATTGTTTAAAAAAGTGTGCAGGAGATAGAAATAAAGGGAGGTAACTGAATGTGAATACAAAATGATGGATTACTTCTGTGAGAATTAGAGCCAGGGATGATAATTCTGAAAAGTCTGAGATCAGTGATGATGACAAAAAATGGACTTTAAAAATTATGTTGGGGGCAAAAGGAAGATCAGAGAAGGCATAGGACTACTGTTTTGAGTGGATAGAATGGTGAGAATGGACCAAACAGAGAGGCAAAACTACTCAGCTTTTCATTTGCATCTATTTTCTCTACTGAGAACAATGATTTGCAATTACTGGGAAGTACAGAACAAAAATGATTAACAGGGAATTGAGGCAGAAAAGTGAGGAGATGGTAACAGAGAACCTGGCTGCCCAAGTCATTAACTGCATAAATCATAGATTTCTGGGGCTAGAATGAACTACACAATTTTACAAATGAGAAAACTGAAGCTTGGATAAATGACTCTCCCACAGTCACAAACCTAGTGAATGTCTAATGAGACTCAAACCTCCTGACTCCAAGTCTGGCTTTCTGTGATTGCTGCACCATTGGAAATGATTGCTGAACAATCACAGAGAATGAGAAGTCCTAGCAATGGAGATTACTACATATTTGCCCTAGGTTTCAAAAAAAGGAAGGAGAGATCTACAGACTACTTGGTGAGCTTGAATTAGCTATCTGTAAATAAATTCTAGTATTTGTCATTAAAGGTTTGATTTATGAGACTTTAATAGGAAAGTGGCGATGACTAGGAGTAGTAGAAAGTTATTGTTTTGGGGTCTTTTAGTTTGAACCTGTGATTTCATTGACATGGGAACTTCTACCACTGATACAGACTGACAGTTGTTCTGAAACTTTGACTTACAGGCTTTCCTGCAGTATGGAGCACTTAAATGATAAAGAACCACTCTTCAAGTATATCAGAAGTGGCACCTGAACCCAGGTCATTATGCTTCAAAGGGTGCTTGATTTTTTTTCTAATTAAAGGGGCCAACCCATGACACTTCTTAAAGAGGCCTATTCACTGAATGGACATAACTTACTACTATTTAGATTCTTTCTTTCCTTCCTTCCTTCCTTTATTTGTTCCTTCCTTCTGTCCCTCTTTCTTTTCCCCTTCCTTCTTTCCTCCCTTCTTTCCTTCCTTCCTTCCTCCCTCCCTCCCTCCCTTCCTTCTTTCCTCCCTTCTTTCCTTCCTTCCTTCCTTCCTCCCTCCCTTCCTTCCTTCCTTCCTTCCTTCCTTCCTTCCTTCCTTCCTTCCTTCCTTCCT